>JAXCHB010000130.1:3685000-4885000 GCA_036926305.1 Uropetala carovei
ATCACTTGTGAATAAGAGTCGAGAGGAGAGGGGAAGTGAGAGGTAGACAGAGAGAGAGGAAGATTCGCGGAAAGATGAGCAAATAAAGGAGGAAACAACCGGAAAGAGGTGTGTGGGTGGAGAAAATGGGCGCCGGTGGATGGAGTTGAGCGGATTTTAATTGCGGCGGAAAGGGCAGTCCAGATACTTACAGTTATTATTATTTTTTATTTATTTCAAAGCGAAATGGCAGGAGGGCGGACGTTTTTTTTTTTTTTTTGTTGGCTCCGAAAGTCAATCTCCGTTTGGGAGTTGGATTCCGCAATCTGCTTCAATTATCTGATTCCATTAAACTATATGTTACGTGGAAGTTCAGGCCACGAGGTATTAACGTGTCTTTTTGCACTCAGGCAATTTGATGATGTTTTTGTTTGCTTATCGGATTATTCCGTCCCCTCATTTTTTTTTTTGCTTTTAGCTAATGAAAAGGTTGCGAAAGAACGGCCCGTGAAAGCATTTATCTGACGGGAACGCTTTCAAACATATATAAATTTAGAAAATATCATTTAGGCTCTTGATTCTATAACTCTTACAACCGTATATTTAAGGTGGAAATAATATTAATCATTCAAATTATACGCTTGAATTTCCAGACAACATACCTGATCAATCGATACGGATATTTAATTTTGCGTTAATATGCTAGCGCGAAAATTGTTCGCTTGTATTCGTGTCTAATTATTGGATCAACCAATATTCGGAGATAAATCTGAATTTGCTGATCAACTTATGAAATGCATCAGGAGAAAGTTTACCTATTGTGCAAAGGCAATAACTACGACAGAATCAAAAAATCGGTTGTGGCCAACACATGGCTTTCTCCATATTTGGGGTATAGATATTTAAATTATTACGAATAGCATTATTATTTCGTATCGTAAAATAATACAGTCGTCCTTATTGCGGTAAATTATATTTTGAATATGTTTACTGAATTCACCGCTAGATGGTGGCGCTGCATACTGGAAATTTACGAATAAATTAATTATCTACTAAATGGAAGGTTCTACGAAAATTTGTTAAAAACAAAACTTGGAAGAAATATTATTATCTACAACTTTGGTCCTTGCGAAGATTACCAATAACGACGTTTTTAAGGAGATATTTGACGAAAACCGAAAAAAGCCGATTATGTATTTATAACTAATTCCTAAACAATAACTGCTATGGAAAATTGCTTCAAATGAAAGTCGTAGGAAATTACATTATAATATTTGTATCGAGTTATATATATATACACACACACACAATGATGATGTTTTAACGGAGATTTCATCAAAACCAAATTAGGTTTCGAATAAACCTCGACTTCCGGTTACCCGTTATTGTCCAAAAACTAATCAGCTCTTCGTGCTCATACCGAAGTGTTATATATGAAATTTGGTAATGATATGGCAAGTGCTTTTCGAGTTAGAGCGTCTACGATCACACACAGACATCATTCCGAAAATAGTTTAAACGTGTTCTAGGGACCTGAAAACATGTATTTCCGTTGAAATCTCGAAGTCGATTTTCTCTATACTACGTATATGGAGAAAGTAAAAAGAAAGTGAGAGAGATAAAAGAAGGAAGGCAGAATGCGATGCATGTGGACCAAAGGAAATTGAAAAGTGAAGAGACAAGGAAGAAAAAGGTCGACCAAGTTGCTAGAGATAGTGTACAGAGACAGAGGATTCGTCTTCTGGAGTAGTCCACATGTAAAATATAAAAATCACTCCTCAGCAAAATATGAAATAGTCAAACAGGAAGTTGTTGGCTTTATTTCATGCAAAGATATTTAATGTTCGGTATTTTCTGCCTATACTTCGTATTCTGGCGACTTTTGTTTTCTAATACTTATATTACTTTGCTATATTTTGAAAAAAAAAGATTTTTTATTTTCCAATACGTGACTCTACTTCCGTCTCATAAATTCCCTACTCAAAACCTAAACCCTAATAAATCTGTCACGAACGCTTTCTATTGCTCTTCTTCACCGTTCAACATTTCTCCGCCTATCTTATATTTTGGCCCATTTCTACATTCTAAAATCAGAAAATCTTTTCTCTATTTGGTCTCACGAAGCTACTCTCAAAGATGAAATTCGTTATTTATTTAGTTTCTTTATCTTTTTTAATACAATTCAAAAGCAATTAGTTTTCTTTTTTAATTGTATAATTTTAAAACTACACGGTACGCCTACTTTCAATAAACAATTGAGAGTAATAGAGAATAGGTGTCCTGGTTCACGACTTCTATGCGGCTGATATAGAAAATTTTAGAACATCAGCTCATGTAGGATTTTTAATTTTCCATAAATTACAAAGTAAAACATTTCCTTCATAAAACTTGAAAGAGGCTATTAGACATCAGAGGAATGGATGTGAAATGGCAACGGGCGATGAAGAGAAGGAGGGGAAATAAGTTTTAAATTTCAAAATTCAAAGCAGATGAATGGTAGATAACACCTACTTAAATCCGGAAATTTATCGAGTTCACATAATAGCTGAAATGAAGTTGACAAACTGTCTTTCAAACATCAATAAAAAGTTGGGAAGCATAGATTGCAAAAAAGAGTTACTATAAAAAAACACGTGATGTAGGCTGCTTTGTAGTCGAAATGAATATCTAGTTTCTCAATCTGTTTTTAGGTATTGAAGGGATATAGTTTTTCAATAACATGCTTCAAAGCTACCAACATTTTTCTCAACCTCTTGTTTTTCTCGTATTCTCCAAACAAATATTCTCTCTTCTCTGGCATAATAAATACTTCGAAAACATGACCAGAGGAAATAATAATTTTTAAAATTTCTTTTAACGAAAAAACATTCAAAATCATAAGTAGTACATTATGCAAAACTTGTAATAAATAATTGATACGGACTGAAGCTGTCAATGTCATAATACCGCAAAACAACTCCACGACGATAGATTTTTTTATAGACAGATTAACTACGGCTTCCATCAACTATTGCCTCGCGGGTACATTTAATGCAATAACCTACTTTTGTGGTGACTTCGTGGGATTTTTTGTAGGGTCATTTATAAAACAAATCACTTTTCTTAGACTTGTTCTGCTAAGGCAACAGTGAATAAGAAGAAAGGTAGAATTATTAAAGCCTAGGATGGATTGCAGCCAAGCAGTTGAAAAATATTTTTCTACTTTTTTCTGAATCGAAATAAAAGAGGAAATTTATCCAATTGAGCATATAATTTCATATAATACTACTAATAATATTTTCTTCAAGATATATCGTTTTCAGAATGTTATCCAAATTTCTTCTTTTATTCTTTCGCGGTTGTGGATAAACTTAGGCGCATTAAAACTTCTTTAAATTTTACTCCATTCCTATTTCCACAATGTTCTTAAAAATAATGAATTATTACTCTTTTAGGGGTTCCTTCAGTTCAAATCCCAAGGTTGTGTGATTATTTTCAGTAATTATAAAGTGTAAATAACATACGTTGCACCAATTCACGTCTTTCAAATAGAGGAATTAAATGGTAGTGAAATCGAACTCTGGCCGTCATATTACACGGTTAACCCACGTGATGTGTCGGTCTATTTAAAACAGAAAGATTGGTTAAATAATAGTTTTCGAGTTGTTCGAAATTATTTGGGATTTGAATACTAGAGAACAAATATACAAATTACCAAATAGAAGTTAATATAAATTTATTAATAGCTAAAGCTGAATAAACTTAAGTAGAAATTGATGGAAAATTGTATCAGAATAAAAATTCGACGCTTCGCACTAAAGTTATAAAGTGATAAATAAATCCTAGTGATGGATATTATTCCTAATTGGATAAAAACATATTCACATAAAGTAACCGCTCTTCCATTAAGATATGAACGGAATAAAATATGAATACATTCATATTGATAAAAAACGACACCTAAATCACGTCTAACAGGTTTATGATGAGGATTACGAAAGATCGTATCATTCAAAAAGCATCCTTTGAGAAGGCGTTTTAAGGTTTTACGGCTAGAACTGAGATCGATGCATTGCGGCATTGGCAACGCTTTAAAAGCTTCGAATCACGAGAAAGGAGTTTGATATCCTGACGAATACAGTTAGAGATTGAAAAGCAACGAAGTGATTTCAATGGGCGACTTAAGTGTCTGTGAGTGGCCGAGAAGCGCTCTCAGTGAGTAGTTATACTTTAACATAAAGAGGATATAGCTCAAAATCAGTGAAAAACCTCTTTGGATTAGGTTCGGAATATCTTGAGGATTGTTAAGTGTTACACTTTTAAACAAAAAGAATCTCTTTAACGAATAATAAATAACAATCTGGAGTACACAGCAAGTTCAGCTTAACAAACCGTCCGACGTATTGATTAATTCTAATATCTTTCACATCTACATCTATAAAATACCTCTCAATTCATCAGACGGATGAGTGGCAGTAGGTGCAGCGCACCAGTTTCCCTAAATAAAATCTGTGACCGTCATAGGAGAAAACCAAAACTAAAAATTTCTCTGTCCTACACTCTATCTCATGTATTTTATCAAGGTATTCGTGTTTCTTCAATTATTCCTAGTTCTCCTCAGATAATCTTTCTGATCCACACTTCACTAGAATTTTGAACCTAGCGTTAACCTTGTAAATCAAATTAAAGCAGTCATTTCATCCTTGCTGTTCGTGGAGGTCAATCAAAGCCTTAATCGTTTCACGGAAATAATAATCAGTTAATTTATCTCCAATAGACACGCTTTGATCGTTTGAACAACTGCGGCAACAGCTCCATGGCAACTAAAGCCACCGTCTCTCGGCAATCAGTATTTTTTTTTAAATTCAGAAACCAGACAGGGCGATAACCTACCTTTTTTAATGGACTGAGTCCGTTTTGATACTAATTCATGAATCCTTCCTCTTCTCCCATTCTCCCCCTTATCCCCCCCCCCCCCTCTCCCCTACGTCGCCGATATGTCCCTCTTTCCTATACTCTTTAGAGATTACACTTCCGCAACCTGTAGGAAGGGATAGGAAGCTCTAACTCTTTTTTCCGGGAAGCGAAAAACACAGTTTGATCCGCTTATGGGAGTATACCCTTGAGGGGATATAGACGGGAGATGCGAAAAAAGCATTTCTCCGGTGGAAGGAAGTAATGGAAGAGGTCGAAGATCAGGAGGAGAACGAGAAGAGGTGAGAGAATAGGAAAAATTAGAGGAATATGTACAATGGGCTATGGAAGAGATTTGGAAGTCGATGATTAGAGATTGATGGGATCTCGCAATATCTACGGTGAGTGTTAAACAGAAAGAGTTCGATAGATACATGATTCTATCTTCCGAAAAAAAGCGTGTTCAGGAGGCAATGTTAAAAAATGCAGGATGGACCAAGAAGTGACCTCATGTCACACTCATTGGAAATTTCCCTTTGAGGCATCTTAATTCAGTTCATTCTCGTAAACAGACATTGTTTTTCCAGTGATAGATTAAAGAAATACACTGTACTTATTTGATCATTTTTAGTGGAGATAAAATTCAGGAAAAAACTAGTCCGATAAATGTATACGCAATAGTCCCTTGCGCAAAGCATTACATTCTTTTTAAACAAGTTAGGGAAGTGTTATCAAAAATGGACGCGTTTTGTGCAATGGAGCATTAGAAAGAAATTATATGTACATATATGTACCTGTACGTAAGGGAAATAGCATTTTAAAGTTCTTTTCTTCGTCATAAATAATCCATTTTCTTCCTATTTAAAAATATTGCATGTACACGTAAGGAAATTAAACTTTTGTTTGTGAAATTGTTTATGTTAGCAACAATGAAGAAGTAATCATGCAAGAAATTTTCAAAGTTCAACTCGAATTAAGACATTCCTGTTTGATTTTCTTGATAACGGCTAGTCCTACGATAAAAATGTATAGGAAATGAAATACTCTAATTTACTAGTTCTACAACTTTTATTTGAAGAATATTTTGATCTGAGCAATGTTTCACGAGATATGACGGAAAGTTCATTTTTTGTCATCAGTAAAGTGGTACTCCTGATTGGCCTACGTGATTCGTTTTGGCGATTTTCTTATTATCTTCGATTGTAAGTCCTTAATATCAAATTTCATGAAAATTCGTTGGGTAGAAGTCGAGAACGAACATGCGGACGGACGGACAGACAGACGGCTCACGCTGAAAGCGAAACGCGCCTAAAAAGCCGCGTTGAGATAATTTAAAAATATATGCTCGTATGACTACGAGCTTTCTCGCGTAACGTACATACGTAAAATACACTCCATGCCCAATTTTGGACCAGTTATGATTAAATTTTATACTTGCTTGGTAAATAATTGTAACATCTATTTGACCGCATAAAACCAAATGGGCGTTGGACAAGAACTTTCTTTATATAATCTCACTCTAACCCAACGACTATTAAAAGTAGCTTTGATTTAGAAAGTCGTAATTCTGAAAGTGTATAAAACCCTCAATTCCCGACGACATCGACGTAGCGCAGGAAGAAAGCCAGATCCGAATAATATTAATTCTTAACGACCATCGCATAAGAAAGCAAAATATAACCATCGCCTATCACCCCGAAAATTACGTTTTGTAACATCACCGCGGTTACAAAAACACAAAAGAAACGAGATTCATCGAAAGTAAACTCTCTTTTCAAATATCGGTATCTATTTTTGGGAGATATTGCCCTTTCCTCTCATCGGTTGGACGTGGATCGAGAGCGGATATCTGGCAAAGCTTCGTCGAAACAAATCAAGACCTAAATCAACTAGAACTTTGGCTCCACTGATGGGCGCTTTTCGTGCGGGACGATCAAATACAAACGGAAGAAAGGCTTAGCCTAAACAGAAAAGAAAAGTGAAAGTGGATCGAAGGGTAAGGCTGGCGGGATGGAGGAGGAGATTGAGCATAGATTTATGAGGATATGGAAAGGTCTTTGGATCTGTTTCCTCTCGTTTTTCTCACAGGATCATCTTCCACTTCCAAACTCTGAGAGAGAGACCTATCCATCCCACGTACGGAATTCCTCCAGGCCAATAGGATCACCGAAAAGGATGAAAGTCTCGGGAGAGAGAGAAAGAGAAAGCAGATGATGAGATTAAGAAAAGAGGATTAAGTTTACCCCTATTCAAGAGAAGCGACCAAATACTACCACATATTGTTTTGAAACGGCGTTCTATCCTCAAGATTTATTTTGCAGACGGTGAATTATAAAAGGACTTTGAACTCGCTTAAACTAGATTCGTTTTGAGTCATTGCGCTAATTATGGTGTTTCGGAGAACAAATAACTCTATCATCCATTGCTGAATCTGATGATAATTTATTCGCTAAAATCTATGATCGGCGAGCCGCCAATGAGAGCTGTCACTTTTTAAGCAGAAATGTGCATATACGTAGTTTACGTAACATTAATTAACATTAAAATCACCTGTGTCATTTCAATATAGAACTATTCAGCTCGCTTTAAGGCTGAAATTGACAAAATATGCCTCTAAAATACCCGTGAAAAGGTCAGGAAAGTCATAATATACTAGCGTTCAATCGCCACTGATGGCGGCTGCTTTATAGCCGAAACGAGAATCAGGTTTTCCCAACCTTCTCATGTCTATTGATGGGACTAATTATGTCAACCTATATAATTACGCACAGTTATTCGCACGATTAATTTAGCGCTGACTGCAATATAGATTTTGCTCGCCGTTAAGAGAAAATGCCGCTTCGATATTCCAATGACGTTAATAAATCCTGGCACACTCAAGTTATTTGAGCTGATTTTTTTCCTTTATGAAAAAAATACCTAATGCAGTGTGTAAACCAGCAGAGGAGAAAGTTTCTATAGAAAGTGACAAAATACGAATAGTGTGAATAAAGAAATAATGCTTGAATGTGAAATGACCCATGTATCTGCGAAAACAACTTCCTTAGATCAAGAGAATTACCTATGAGACTTATTCGATACTATTAACGCAAAATGCACCAAAATAAATAACTTACTAAAATAGAAATAAACAATTACCGACGGCGAGAAAGAGAGATCGATATCGACGCGTACGTCTGTATTGGGAATAAAATTTGGTTTATGTGCTGATCGAGTATTTTCTTCATCCGCCGTTCTTCCGATATATTGCATTTGGCAAGGGATATACTATATCTCGTATATGAAAAGCAGGAATGTGCTGGGGTAGCAGCATGTCAGAGTGATTCAAATAAAAACGAGAACTCAATTAATTTTCTACCGATGATTGGCGTATATGGAATCGAAGGCTATTTAAAAATGCGAGGACAGTTATCACTCGGTCGCTATTGGACATCCTTCATACCGTTGCGAAGCGAAGCAAAAAAATCCCACGGTAAGCATCCATTTTTCCTCTTTCGCTCATGATAGAAAAATGAAAGCGTTCCAATTCATTGGTTATTCATTCACGTATATGAAATATTGCTCTTTACGGGCGACACAAGAAAACTACTACCGAGCGAGGTAATATAACGAGTTCATAAACATCCCACTTAATCTCTCTCGCTTACTTCTTAATACCGTTAGTCATATTAAATATCTCTTAATAGGCGGTGCAACGTGATATTCAGAATCGGCATAATGCATCTCGTACAAAAAAACATCTGGCATAGGATATTAAATGCCGTATTTTTTCCTTTTTTCCACTGCGATTACCTCCGAGTCTCTCGGTGCTTAAGTTGCGACCGCAGTCCGTATACCTCATTACTAGCCGAGGATTTTACAATGCAGCTACGAATTAAGGAAACTCAATCCAAGCCTTTTCGTCCCATTTTCCTTATTCATTTGGTCCATTTAAACTGCGAGATAACCCCTTGAAAGATTAATCAAGCAGTTTAACTGTACGTCAATCTCCAATTTAACAATGTCGCCACCCTCGCTTAGAGAAAACGAATGTCTATGAACAAATCTTTCGTATCTGTTATTACGACTGAAGTCTAGTTCTATTTATTTCCAATCCATTTTTATCGCAGTAATTTGTGAAGGATAAAAAGGAGTAATAAATCGGGGTTGACTATGTATTACTCAGGGGTCTCAAGCGAGGAGAATTTATGTGGCTCGCGAAGTGTGGAATACTATGAAATGGCCCAAACTCAAATGAATTTCTAGTAAAATATTTCGAATAAATCTTTGTAAATAATCTGAGAAATTCAAGAAGTACATTAAATCAGCACTCTCAAAATATCCGCAGTTTATTTTCTTATTCTCACGCCCTGCACAGTTAGGGATCAGCAGGATATTCCTTCCGCTGCCAGCAAGTTTCTAGCGCAGGGGTGGGCAAAGTACGGCCCGCGGGCCACATCTGGTGCGCGAGAGCACCTTATTTGGCCCGCGATGCCATTATAAAAGAGAACCGTGAAATGTGAAACAGTAAATTTCACATTTGGTGGTTAAAATTATGACCGGAAAACCTTATATAACGAAGCTATTGTATTAAAAATGTATTAATAATTGATTTTCAGTAATAGAACCCTTCGCATTCTCTCAAATAACTTCCTATGTGAGACCTAATGTGGTCCAACTAACCACCCACAACTACTAATGTGACCCGCCTCGTAAAAAGTTTGCCCACCCCTGTTCTAGCGTATCCAAAGTACCTAACTCACGACCACGGATCTAGTATTTTTGTAATGAATTGGTTTAAGAGCGCATCGAAGGGTGAGAGCGATCTTTGCCCACAACGAAAGGGTAGAGTAAATATTCAGAGAATATAAAACGGATTGAGGACTGGGAAAGACTGTAACACGGAATACGGTCCGCGGATTTGGTGCACTACCTTGCGATGCGAGTTTGAGAATCCTTGTCTATATATATATTTCAGTCTGTTTCTGTAAAAGCCACGAGTCCAAGAATCTTCCGCCCAGATTTTCCATAGTTTTCACCAGTGGTATGTTTTCACTGGACTTCAACGTTTTCTTGTTATTCTAAATTATTTAACCTCGCCATTTTCTTACATACATACACGCACTAACACACAGAAACTATACATATAGTGTGTTTATGACAGAATGTTCAATTTGGAATTGCCATTCATCATGCCACCCACCAATCTGGAAATTTTCAGGGTATTATGTAGATGTCTAGATGTGTCTTAACTAATGTAATAAGTTTAAAGTGTGGAAAACATGAAACGGGAGAAGAGCGAGTAGACCTGCGTCTACCATAGATTATCTTTGGAGAAGCGTAGGCTAAACCTTGAAGCAAACCTTAAAAGTAAATTTGCGAACTATTATTTTGCGCTTTATATTATTCTTCGTTATAAATTTTCAGCACCAAAACGAATGACAAATTTAAATAATTCCCTTTCTTTCAGATCACCTGTACACGCAAACATCCCAGCGAAATGGGACAAAAAAGACGATCCCTTTGCTTTTCTTTGCTCTTTCGTCTCCCTTTATTTCTCTACCCTCTCTCTCTCTCTCTCTTTCATCCTTCCTCGCCACTTCCCATCCGGCAACATGCTCCAGTTGACTTTCTCCCACGCGGTGCCTCGAGGCAAAGCAAATAAAATTAGGCGATGCGTCGATTCTGTTTCTTTTTTTTTTATCTCTTCCATCTGGCACCCCACCACCTTCCCCCCAATCCCTCTGAAAAAGACACGCGACTCCCTTGCATCCCTTCTGTATCTCGTCCCTTTCTCTCTCCCTCTCTTATTGTACGGGAAAAATTGGAAACGAACAATGAGTGGGTGTTAGAAGCAGGAAGGGGATAATTCATTTTTATAGAAAAGACGACGGATTTTTTTTGAAAGGGTTCGTGGGAGGGAAATAAAAGAGGGAAGATTTTTCTCCGCGGAGGAAAAAAACGTTCATCCCGTGGAATGATTTTTCGCTTTCTTCGTTTCCGTCGCCTGTTTTCATTCCGGCGTCGAAATTTCTCCTCGAGCCTTTTCCTCGTAAATCGTTCCAACTGTCAATCACGCTTATGTGAATTATGATGGATTTTTTTAATTTTCAAAGTTCAATACGACGATGAAGGTGTGGGTAGAGAGTGAATTATTACTACCGAGCAAAAGAAGCGGTGGTTTACATGCAATATGTACGAGCATGTTGAGAAAAGCGTACGTGTCATTCGACTCGGTTTATTTTAAAATTATTAAGCGCGTGCATATTACGTACGCAGGAATTTTTCTATTTACTTAGATAAGAGTTTTTATGGAAGCAATGTACCTGGTTTTGTTAAAAACGCATCCGAAAAACTTCGATGATACTAGAAATCTCAACTGGTGTTAGTGTAATGCAATCATTTTCTTCTTCAATTGTGGTACATATTTTAATGCCCTGTGCAGACTGAAATGCGTACTTTTTTTTCGTACTACTGTATATAAAACTTTGAGTTCAGGGTTCCTGCAAATGAAAGCGACTTACGACTTCTTTGGTGATGAATTTCAGTGTGGTTTACACCCATTTATAGTCGTTTCACCAGCTAAAGTCTCTTGGCCTTGAAATTAGCAGCAGCCAATAGGAGACGGTTTGTTTGGGAAGGTAGTGGGGAGGAACCCAGTCTCACTCCTGCCCTCGAAGAGATCACATCGGGATGCGTTGCCATTAGAAATTGCGTAGTATATCAGCTGAAGGCGAAAATCCCCAAGAGCTGGCAGCGCGCACCGGTATCTGCTGTCCCGCACGAAAGTTGAGAGAGGTGATGGAAGGGGAAACGTTCGTGATTGGCTACTTGCTCGAAGTAGGCCAAGAGAATTTAGCTGGTGAACCGACTATAGTTTTATTATTTCAAATTATGGATACTTAACCCAAAGTTTCCTGAAACTTAATTTCGACAGTATACGACAAACCCTTATAGTAGCTCGCCAATGAAAGACAATCAATAAGAAGAATAAGCGAAACGGCTTCATCGCCTTTGCAATCGTCTTTGCGAATTCAGCCATTCTAATCTACACCGGAGCCAGAATTTTTTTTTTGAAGCACTCGTTTACCCTTATTTTTTCAACTATCATAGCTCGATAGTCTGTAACTCGAACTGCTCGAAGGAAATATTTCTTCCGTTAAATATTCCTATCAGTCAACATTAAATTTTATAACTCAAATTTTTTAGGCTAAAAATTATATTTGTCTTATTCCACCGTTCGAGATATCAAATTTCTAGTGATATGATTTAAAAATAAAAAAATAACAAAAAATCATACGATTACACTTTGGTATTGAAAAAATCCAACTCTTGTATTATTCATAGAAAATGGAATGAATATTCAAACGCCTATTTGACCTATCATATAACAAAAATAGGAATAAACACAATTGAAACATTAAATTTTATAACTCAAATTTTTTAGGCTAAAAATTATATTTGTCTTATTCAACCGTTCGAGATATCAAATTTCTAGTGATATGATTTAAAAATAAAAAATAACAAAAAATCATAGGATTACACTTTGGTATTGAAAAAATCCAACTCTTGTATTATTCATAGAACATGGAATGAATATTCAAACGTCTATTTGACCTATCATATAACAAAAAGAGGAACAAACACAATTGAAACATTTTTAAAATGCACACACGAATGAATTTAAAATGTAAACTTCAGTTACCTGAAAATAATCAAGGTTAATATTTAACATTTTCTAGTTAATGACAGCGGAAATGGAAGAAAAAGGTCACCAAGAACGACACTTTAAAGGATAAAACAAATCGCTTGATAGAATCAATGGAAAGTTACAAAGCTAGAACTTAAGCGATGAGAATTTGACAGCGCAAGATCGCATAATGATAACGTTCCCACTATCAGCCTTTTCATCGTGCGTGCGATATAAATATTTTCCTCCAATCACCCATGTCTGGTGAACTGCACTGCGACATGAAGATTCAGATTTATATGAAACTGACTCAAAATGCTAACTGTAATCCTATTCCCATTCTCTGCGCAAGTGCGTAAGCCAACCCGCACCGATTCCGCTTTGCGATTCCAAGTTAGGAAGATTCTCGAATCCCACTCCAAAAATCACTGTCGCATGTAACAGGATTAGATACTGAGCAGCTCTTTGGAAAAAATATAATTTTCGTAAAGGAGGAGTCATTAAGTGATTTTCCTCTCCAAAATAGTCCACCCCTCCCGGGCTACCGCTACTCCGGGGCGTCCCGGGGTTAAACGCAAATGGCCCTGAAAGAACCCCGGAGTGTGTCACTTCCTCGCTCGGCGCCAAATCTTTGCTCCGGGGTGAGTCAAAGTCACCAATATGTTGCTACTCAACTCTACAAAGATAACTCGTTCCTCTCAAAGCATCCACTGTTGAGGGGGGGAAGGGAGGTGTTCAGAGAGGAGGAGGAGGAAAAGGACGTGTCGAGAAGAATCATATATAAATAACACCTGCGAAAATAGACTATATTTGTGTCGGAAGTTTCCGACGCGAAATTGATTATTTTTGCGTCTTTGCGGGAATATTTCATTCTCTTATTTTATCGATTGAACGATTTGCATTTCAGCAAGATCAATCAAAATAATCGCTTGATCGTATCCATGAATAAACGGTCTGGATAATGTTTGTAAATAATACACTGGTAGTAAAATTAAAAGGTTAGATACGAAAGAGCAATACAACTACGTCAAGCTAAGCTCATTTTGATTTTATCTCGGCATATGCGTACACATTCGCATGTGTGTTAAAATACGCTTCGTCAGAATCGCATATATTCCAGAGATACCGATAGTAACACGTAAGCATAATAAGATACGATTCGAAAGTCCTCGCTGTTAAATTTTATTATGGTGTCAATTATAGAAAAATAAGAACAATAAAAGAATATTTTTAACAATACATATTAAGAATAAATAGTCATCGCAAGCCTAATTTTAGAATCTCCGTCTAAGACCAATTTCTTCAAAAACCAAGCATAGAAGAAAAGAAAAATCATTTCAACGATATCTAGATCGATTATTTCCCGAATCAAACCTTGGCGCTTATTGTGGCTCATCCACAGGGAATATTAGCTAATTATCGAATGTCGAGGATGCTAACATTAATAACTGCATTGATGAATAGAGGCACAACAAAGCGTCCAAAGTCACAAAATCTGAGGGTGCGTTTCTTTGTTTTTCCAGATGTGTTTCGCGAAAAGAATCATCATCACGGTACAGGAACAACAAAAACACCCGCAAAAAAACGATGACGCATTAGAGACATTCTTATGCCATACACACTACTCGAGCTTGCTTAAAACGTTTCTTCTCTCCGTCGCCGATTAGTTTGGCAGGAAGCGCGTAAAATCGGTCGACGGTCCGTGAAAGTGGAAAAAGTGAGGAAAAGATTAAGCGAGGATTAAAAAAAATCATCTCTCTTTCTCTAGCTCGGCATCAATCGTTTTGATGAGTCACTCCTGGACCACGGAAGGCCAACAAATCTACTTCTGATGAGGCGAATAAAAAGAAACCTTCTCAAGAGAAGAGAAGACAGTACCGGGAGCGGTAAAAATAGGCACATGAAAATTATAGCGGTTGAACATGAAACACCACCAGTTGCCGAAAGAAAAGACTACGTCCCCGCCTCCGATCGCGGCAGTGATAAACAAATGCTGCTACAGGAAATACTTCCTACTGTCACAGAGTGCTTCTAAATGCTCTAATTAACTATCAACATCCAACAGACATTTAATTTTTAGCTAATAACGCTTTCGTGCTTGAATAATCTAATAATCGTATTTATTATGTGTTCTCGGTATAACTCCGAGTATGTATCAATAAACGTCTTTTGTGTATAAATATCGTAATTATGTCAGTTCCGTTCTTAAACAGAATCTTTCACAGATAAGGTTTAAAGGAAGCCGGAATCCGGCATTGAGCTTCATTTGCGGAAAGAAAAAATCTATTTTTGATCGAACTATTAAGAAAAATATTTGTGTTCCCTATGTATATTATCCGAGATTCTGACCGACGATACCTTACAGAGAAAATATTTATTAATGACTTTTTATTCTGAACTAGTCTAACTACTTAGTGTCTCAAATCGGGGGAATACAGTCAGCTACGTTATAAATTCCATAGAAATCGCCTCAAAATATCTACAGTTACATGTTACCTTTCGATTCACCAAAGTGGTGGGTGGCGCAATGCATCAAAACGTCCCTAACAATTTTCACTCGTATGCTTGATTCTCCTGTTATTGCCCTCGAAAAACAAAACAAGCTGTCGCTGTCCTACAGTCGATCTCACCTACGAATACAACATTAGATACGCAGAAATATAGATATCATTAGCAAAAAATTGCGAGAATATTTTTAAATTTAACGTGCATTATTCAACGAATACGTTAATTCGTGCCTATTCTTAATGATACACTATTTTCGCGTGCAGATGTTAAGGTATCATAAAATCAGAAAGAGCCGAAAAACAACAAAGTTCTCTCTGAAATCGAATACAAAGTCTTTTTTACGCGTTTCACTACTGTATATCTAACTTGCGAGACATATACGGCATTCAAGACAAATGATGCCTTTAATTTGATTAATCCAAACGTCTTTCGATTCGCATTACTTTCGGCTTCCTCCCATCCCCTCCTACACTCCGAGAAAAAGGTCGCAACGTCGAGGTTCAGAGAGAAAAAAAAAGAAACGCGGCCGCCGAATATAATTGAACATCAAGGCAACAGCAACAACACACTTCCGCGACGGCGGAACGCTCTCTTAGTGCCGCGGGCGTTTAAAGCGCAAAACAGACGCATAAAAAGAAACCTGTTGTTTGGTATGTCATCCCTGCACGCAACCCACCAAAAAACCCAACCCTCTTTCGCTCTTTTCCTCCTCACAGCTACTCTCCTTCCTTCAGGCACCATCCGGTGAAGGAAGAATGGGAAAGGAAGAGAAGTAGGAATGACCAAATAAGCGAATTGGTGGAGGCGTTGGAGGAGACGGGGGCTTAAATAGGTTAGGCTAAGAATGAGATCTGGTGCGGAATGCTGATTAAGAGTGGGCTTCGAAGTATTAGTGGAGAAGGTATATTTTTTAAAAAACTGAAATAAAACGCTTAGAGGATAATGGGTGAAAGTGGATTAAACAAGAGTGATATATAATATTTTTAAAACTAAATATATTTTAAATATGTAGATTCATTGATAAATATTGGCCGATAAACTTAAATTCGAACAAAAGTTTTCCTGTAAGAAGCCGCAAATAAGGATAGCAAAACCACATTTTGTCGATTAACTTTCATTACGTTCCAAATACATCATTTTTGGGATGTACATTACGGCTGGAATCGAATGGATGATGAACATAATTACGAAGCGGTTGAAGAAATCGGATACAAAGCAACCACCCTCAGTGGTTATCCACCGTTACTTGACTTTTGTCTTTATCATCTGTCGGTAGTTGGAATAACGCAAATCGCCCGTTAACGAGGGTATATTCAGAATTCAATGGCGAACAGCTGAGAAGGCGTCTGAATGCGTAGCAATGACAGAAAGACATTTTAAAATTAAAATTGAGATATTGTGAAAAATAAATTTTTGTAAGGTGCTTAATATGTAAGTAGATTATTAAGACAATGTATCTTTTAAAAATCCTAGATCAATGAGCCAGTTGACTGTGAACACGTCAATTTGGGAAAAATTCTGATGGGTCAGGTGTTTCATGGCCGATGACCCATATATTAAAGCTACATGGGTGGGATCCTCCTCTTTATCATTCCAACTTTACAATTCAATATCGAATTTCTCTTCCGACTCGAGATTATTTCGACGCTGAAAAAATAAGCATTGCACAATTTCATGCAAATCATTACGTGAGAGATGCACGCACAATAATAATCAGGTCTAGCGCGACCTACTGTTCAGATCGATAAGGTCGGAAGTTTAATATCCTACTTGGCCGTGGTTACATTTGAATCCCTTATTGAACCCGCCGTCATTGACGCCACGGATTTAGAAATTTAGATAGGATATTCATTACTCTTGCGACGCATAACGCGTAACTGCGTTTAAAACTTATTAAACCAAGTAAGGAACGTGAGGGATTTTAATTTTCCAATTCGGCAATTAAAGATTGACTATAAAACGAATATTAGGGCCATTCTCCAGATTCCGGAAGTGATTTTACACGGAGTATGGGTTTAGTAAATCCCAACCCTGCAACTCTCTATAGCAGTGTAGGATATAAATTTGAATAAAAAAATAATTCTTTCATACTTTCGTGTTAGTCGAGCAGTTAAACGTATTCACCGATAAATCTGACCGAATTTTTGGGCCTGTAGAAATAGATAAAGACGATGGAAGGAGAGAGAGGGTTGTCTTAGTTAACGAGATGAGCGTTTTCTTATATGGAAACAGAAATCGTCCTGCTCGCTCTCTCTCTCTCTCTCTGGGAGGGATCGCCTCAAAACAGACTTTTGTGACTCCGCTTTATTAACTTCATAACTTATTTTTTACGACTGCTCTCTAAACGAGTTGATATTATTTTTTCGATTCGAATATATTTATACAAATGACTAGACCGCGCCAAAATAGTTTGTACAGCAATAAAAAAATATGGGATCCCCCCAAAAACGAATAAAATGTGGATCGAGTCGTAAATAATACGAAAAATGCTAATTAATTCCTCTAGGTTTATGAACCCGAGCGATTTTTCTGTAAATCGTGGCACTAGGTCGTCTCTGATGTTTTTCTCGTTTATAAGAATTCCATCATCAGATACCTTTTATATGAACTTGCATGCGCGATTATTTTATAGTTACGACGACCCTAACATGAAATAGATTTCAACCGCTTCGAGTGGAATTACTTTGCAATTTTGGACAAGAAGCAGTTGTTTTGCATTGATGATGCATACCAAAATTCGTATTTAGCATCTTGACGTAATCGAAAAATTAACAAATCCTTTAAGAGGATGATATTGTAACCAAACAGCCAGTGAACAGCGTCAATGCTCTCCTTGACTAGGCTGCATTAATGGGATTACTAATCGACGAAACAAACCCGGCGTCTTTCAACACTTCACCGTTATACGCGCGTGTCCTATTTCCGAAGAGAGCAGAATAAAGAATATACGAGAGACGTATTCAGCCGCCATCTCCTCCTCCTCCTTCCATCTCATACAATTTTCAGCAGATAACGCCCCCGCCTTTGGAGATAGCCTCCAGTCCCCTAAACTTACTTTTCTTAACCTTTTAACCCAACCCTCGACATGTCGGCACTTTCATGTCCCACCCTACCATTTTAACGGAAAATTGCGATTCCCACCACGCTTACTCTTGATCTAAACAATTGTTTTATTCGCTATGTAATACAACTTTATCGCATTTAATGATTATCACATTTCTTCTAAGATCTACTTTAAACTAATTTTTAAGTTTCTCCTAGCTATTATGTATGTGTAGTAAATCCATGTTCAACTTTGAGTTGATTATACATGATTTTTAAAATGTGACATTTTTAAACAAACATATAAGCGATTCTGAATAAGGAGCGCACTATATTTTACGTATAAGTGTGATGTGAGAAATATATTAGCCTATAAGTCCTATGGTATAGGTAGAGCTATGCAAAATTCGCATTTATTTTTTGGAAATTTCGCACTTAAAAACCGGTTTTTCGCATTTATTCGCATTTATTTGCAAAATGTGCTCTTGAGCCGTAAAAATGCCTAAAACATCCTAAATTTTGCCAAGCCCTCGCGCGTTTATGTGTTTTATACAGGAAAATGTGCTTACTTAATGTATTTCTTGGTGGTAGTGCATTTAGGAAGTGATGTTATATATCCATTGCAAGATATTACAGGCTAGTATCATTCCGCAGCACTTAAGATAGTGGCTGATCACATTTTTTTCGCGCTGTTAACCCCAGTGGACGAGACGCGACATCGTACTGAGTGAAGTCTTTTAATTAATGTAGAAGCATATATTCGTATTTTACAACGCGTTCGGCCTGAAAACGGTAGTTTTCGCTCGTATTTCGCATTTATTATCTGATTTCGCATTTATAGACCGATTTCGCATTTATTCACACTTATTCGCTAAATGCGAAATTTGCATAGCTCTAGGTATAGGCCCATCGAACTTGATTTTTTCCATTATTAAACACGCGCAACGCGGTTTGACCTACAAGGCATTTTCCAAGAAATTTACCCTCGCGTTGCAGAAGACACTTATGTGTGTGTAATAATTACATTATTGAAAACTGTATGACTAATTTTAAAACTATTTTAATGCTGGATGGAAGATGGTGCTTCAAACTAGCCAAATAAAGTCATTTCTCTCACTTTATTACTCATGGCTTAGTTGGAGAAAATATATACATACACATAGTTTGGGAATTTATATGGACGAGACAGAGAACGGAGAGGAGATGATGAGGGCGTGACGGAGGGGAGGGGAGTCTAATGAATCGGGAATGCGTGAGTGACAGACGGCAAAGAACCTCGGCGTTCGTCTCTTCCTTATTTCTCGAGCCTCCCCCAACCACCTCCGCAACTCTTCCCCTCCCCCAACCTCCTCCCTTTGCCCAGCAATTGGGTCACCTGGCCTTGCCCTCACACCTCGAAGCCTCACAGAGTCATTACCACCGAAATGCCACCGTAGAAGAAAAAACCCGCAGAGAAATCGAGCGTCGATGTGAAATGCAAAGAAATTGCGCGAGAAAGAGGGAGATGAGGAGGAGTGGTGAGAGGAACTGAGGCTGGAGTTGTAGAACGAGAGGGAGGAGAAAGAGAAGGTTTGATGGAGTACTCCACGGTTGCTTGATAAAGAGTTGGAGGAGGGAGTGAGGAAATGGTTCCGCGCTTCCAGATTACTTATCCGTTTCTCATTTCGGGACGATTGGTTGTCAACGCAGCGAGGAGGGGGAAAATTTTTTTTTACATGGGAGGAATGACGGAAAAGGCGAAAATTGGCCCTCGTCCTCCCGCTCTCTAGATTGGGAATGGATTACCTTGTACATATCTCTTCGCGGAGATGCTGGACGATATACATTTTAATACATACGGATACAATATTATCGATGTTTCAGATAGTAGATGATATATGGACTGTTTTAAAGGTTTTTCATTTTAGGGTAATTTGTTATGGCTTTTGAGAAATATCTGTACATAAAAAGTAATATCGTAGTATGTAAAGTATATAAGAGCGTCCCGAAAGCATTAATCATATTATTATTATTGTAATTATTTGACTCTTTTTATTTTCCCTAAAGGGATCATTGCGTACTTTAGCCATAGTATTGCATAGTACAGTACAAAGTCCAAAAACAAAAATTATTGCGTACTTTAGCCATAGTGCATAGTACAGTACAAAGTCCAAAAACAAAAATTATCCGAAAACCGGTCATTCTAAAACATTCCTTTAAAATTACGTGTGAGTTTGTACTTCATCTACAGTTTTTCGTGTATATTTTGATATTCGCGAAAGGATGAAATTTCACGGTCGCGTCTGTCGATAAATAACTTCGAGCATCGATCGATAACTATCCGTCGTTGTTCGCAAGGCTTGTTATTCTCCGCACTTCTTGGAATCATCGAATATTCACCCATGACGGGAGTATTCCAATTATTTCATCGATTCCGGCGGTTAATTGGTTATTTAAGTAAGCAGCTGCGGTGCTTCTCTTAAGCGGGAGATGTCGCTTAAAATTCTGATCCCCGTCGTCGATTTTCGATGGCAGTGTTTATCCACAGTGAGTATCGACCATTGCTTGAAGTTAGATACGTACGTCAATTATCGATCGAAACGCATATGGAGTAACGGAACAAAAAAAACTCTGATCGAGTTTAGAAAGTACTATTCGACCTGCTTTCCTTGAAATTGATCGCATATCATGAACCTAAGAAATTTGTTAGGTACCTTTTGTTGTATTTTCACCCCCTGCCACCCACCAATTTGGCGAATTACATGATTAAACTTAGACGTAGAAGGATTTATGGACAGGCAAAAAGCCGAGTAAAATACATTTTTAAGCATCTTTCAAGGTAAGCCGGTTTTATTTTCTTGTTTCCGAGCTCCAACATTTTTAAACAGTGGCTGCATCTGGTGAGGCCTTCAAAAATTAAGTGCCGCGACAATCCGCATTACCTTCCGTAATGCTTGTTTATAACGCAGGGAAATTGTTTATCATTAAACCGTTTCCATGACTTCCAGTGTTAGCGACGTAGTCCTCTTAGCACGGCGGACATAAATCTCGAATTCGTTCGTTGTCCTCGGGCACGAACATTAAACTGCCGCATAATATCTCCCATCAGCCGCTACGTGCTTTTTCAATTGGTCCTATTGCATTGCAAATCGCAACGGCTGACTTTTTGGTCCGTGTGTTGGTTCCCTCGCGGTAGAATAGCTATCGAGTAGTAATAAAAAAAATTGAACCCGCAGGTTTTGGCTTTGAGGCTACGCAACGTGTCTATACATTATAATTCTCGTTTCCATGGCGCACTATTACCTCACGGAAGCCAATACTGAACGAGGTGTATGTACCAAGTTAACTCGGAAGCAGCTGCAAGCGATGATTATGGTGATTCGGATCCCTCGATTATTTTAATATATTCGAGTCTAATAGACCATATACAGGCAAACGTAGTAGCTTACTAATAGCCAGAAATCAAAACAAAATAATTTAAGTCCTCAAAAAGATACGAAAGATCGTTGGTCCATTGAAAACTATAACAATCGCGTTCCTTCGAAATCATATGTAATTTGATATTACTCTTTTTAAATAAATAAACCCACAGATTTGCTCTGAATGTGTCTTTTCGCGCTTTGCCTAGTTGCTAACACGAATGACATGAATTTTTCACTTTTCCATTTATTTCCTCCAATTGAGGAAAAGGGATAAAGCCTTTAAACCAGAAATAATTTGCAGAAATCATCAAATGAAGCAAATGATAAGAATTCTTTTACTACTTTTGAACATTTTACTACCTGAAATATATTCTCAGCACACCGACGAAGCGCATCGCATCATATAAGGGTTATGTACTGACCTACATTGATATATCCAATAGGACAATGACATTCAAGTACAATAATAGACATTATCTCCAGTTAATGAATAAGTTATCCAAAAACGACCCCGCCATCTTTAGTGATGGAACGTCGCTATTCTCGACGCATCTCCCTCGACATACGCTCACACTCACTCCTCATGATAATCATGTTTGCTTCCTCACCGCGCCTCTTCCTCCTCCTACTCCCCCCCCCCCTCCCACCATACCCCTCAAACTCCTACTCTCCGCGTTGCACACCCCCTATCTCCAGAGAGAGAGAGAGCCCGGAGAGGGGTACATTAGAATAGCTAAGCTAACTTGTTCCACTTACGGCCACCTCCCAGCTGATATGAATCCCATGATCCGATTCCCTCAACCCAGAGAGCATAGCGCGCCTCCAGCGAAAAGCACTCCGACTTCCCTCTCCAACACCGTCATCCCCAACTCACTCAAATCCTTCACCTCTTCCCATTCCACTCCGTCAGCTATCCAATCTCCTCACCCTTTTCGCCATTCCTCTTCCGTTAAAACCCTTCCTCCCCCCCTACTTTTTCTCTCTCACTCTCACCACACACTACACAAAAAACCGCCTCCAACCCGCCAAACACTGATTCGCCGTCAATCAAACCGTTCCGACATAACGATTTTTTTTTGTCGGAAGGAAAATCGGAATCGGTAAGCACGTTTCGATCGATGTGATGACGAGTTCGTTTATTTTTGTTTTTCCCCTAGCATGTGTTTTGACCCGCGGTGAAAACATATGATGGCGCCTATATTGGGTGAACGGCTTTTTTACCGGCCGCTCAAAAATGCTGTTTCGACCGATCGGAAGTGTGACGTTCCACAGAAAGGAAATTCGATTTTGGACCCTTGGAAGTTTTTAGGGAGAAAAATGCTTTTTACGATCAGATTCTGATATTTCGGTGATTTCGTGTCATTTTTCGTGATGATGTCCTTCCTAATTTCTCATTAAAAATGATCCAGACGTTTTCTGTCTCGGAATAATTTTCCCGTCTCTTAAGGTGGCGTATGTTGCAAAAGAGGTTTCATAGGAAACAAGAATCGAATCAACCGATGCGTGTTTCTTAAATGTCGTCCTAAAGGTATCACATTTCGTATTCTTACCCAATACCAGTGGCGCACACACGGCGGGGAGGAGGGGGGGTGGTGGTCCACCGGGTTCGGACACCTCCCCCTTGGAAAATTGTGATTTTTCTAAACTGTGGAAACATACAGCGTTATCTTAAATCTGGGTTCATGGGCATCTTCAGAAAGGAATAGGAGACGGTTTGCCTCTTTGTTTTTAACAAATATAATTAATAGTGCAATACGCGACATTGATATAACTTGCATACAACTTTTGTGCTTGTCAAATATTTCGGACCCCGCCCCCCTCCCCTCCCCTTGAAAGAATCCTGTGTGCGCTACTGTCCAATACCGAGAATAACTTCAAAGTTTGCAGATAAATATTTCTCAAGTATAGCTTTTCTTTAGCATGCTGTAGGGAAAATACTGTGGAAAATTAAATTTAAATTAATTCCGTTCTGTACTACAAAGCGTGATTTGTTACGAACGCCTTACATCTGACCGACCAGTCCACGGGACTGTTCGCTTGCATAAGGAATGGTTATTGGAACACAATCTTCTAAAAAAGATTATTTATCTTACCGTAATCTAAGCTTTACGGGACGACATGAAAATATGGCAATGGTATACTAACTATTAAGTGTTTATGTTCAAATGTTTTTTTTGTTCTATTCTAGGAATTAATTATTCAAGGCAACCTAAACATTCTTCTTAAATTCGCAGGGTAAGAGAATCTGTGAAGGTTTCACGGTGTGTGTCATCTCTATTCTTGAAACAAAAGTCAACTCTGTTCCTGTGAGTTTTGGGCAGTCTACAAAATGAACGCAATTACTTCTATCTTTATACAGACAGCAAGATTAATTAAAAAAGGAAGAAAATGCCATTTGGAATGAATTGGTGTAATTAGCGTTTCAGGAGAAACGCAGTTTTATACTTATTCAAATGATTAATTTCTACTGGACTATCATAATTTCGCTAACATTCATTTTTGTATAAGAGACGATGGTTTTGAATACAATACTGCTAGACAAACTCCAAATTAAACGAGATTAACAAAGAAATTACAATTCTTAAACTATAAAAAAATATTTTGCATCGGTTTATAAGAAAATTAGTTTATAATATGCAACAATTATATCATCCGACATGCAGAAACGATGACTTATATTACTAAAAGCCATGCAGTTAAACGACTAAGACTCTATAGGAAAACAAAACATTAATTCCTTCGAATGGAGATTTAACGCTGCACGATAACGAGACTACCCTTCCTCGTACGTCGTTCACGCGAGTAATGTATCGTACACGGCAAAAAAATCTCTAGTAATTCCTACAACTTCTTACATATTTATAAAAC
The DNA here is from genome assembly GCA_036926305.1 of Uropetala carovei. Classification (NCBI taxonomy): domain Eukaryota; kingdom Metazoa; phylum Arthropoda; class Insecta; order Odonata; family Petaluridae; genus Uropetala; species Uropetala carovei. Next base: position 3,709,361 of record JAXCHB010000130.1, read on the forward strand.
CAGACAAGAATAAAAACAATCATCTTAAATTAAATCACGAGAAATGAAAATAGGACAACGTCATTGTTTTAACATCGATACTCGTCACTGCATAAATATACTATTCGTCTCATATTAGGATTCGGATTAAGAGGAAAAAACCGTAATTGTGACATTTAATCTATCGCCGTTCAATAAGGGAGTGAAAAGAGAATCAATCACGCTTTCACCAAGGCGATATCCTAGCAAAACCACTGATCGAGGCGTTCAGGAGTGGGTGATGGCCCCTTACCCACCTGTTTCGCTGATTTCCCTAATATAATATCCATATCGCCGTCGTTACGGCGACTCAAATAAACCCGTCCTCGACAACGACTAACGACAAATCACAAAATAATACGCAATTTGCAAACATCCATTCTCCCGGGTCACGAGAAATCCACCACGCCAATCAGCAAAACCACGGAGACGTCTCGTAAAGACTGTCGATAAACGAACGAACACTGGAAGAATAGGCGAAATAAAAACAAGAACGCACACATGCAAACGGGTGTCACAGAATTGACCGTGACATTGGACCTGACGTAAGACCTGTAACTGCGAGAATGATTCTGCGGTTCAAGAGGGAAGGGAGAAGGTTGGATGGGGGATGGGAAAATGGAAGAGAAGGAAATATTATAGAGATAAAGAGACATGCACACCTGATAGGTGCTCGGAGAGCTAGGGGAAGGTTGAGAGTGGAAATGTAGAGGGAGAAAGAGAGAGATAGAGGTAGGATGTGAGAGGGGATGGGGGAAATTGCTACGGGATCGGTTCACTTGGGGGGGTAAAGGCTTTTTTCCCTCGAAAAAAATCGTCTTCGAGGAGATTGGCAACCTGTCTCCCCTCACCTACCTCTCTCGCTCGCTTCTTCTGTCTTCTGTCCTCCCTTCCTCCGGCGATGGCGGAGATCAACAGCTGTCTCTTCCCCGTTTTCGGGAGGCTCAGCTCGCTTTTCCCTGGATGCGGGGGGTTTGCGCGACGCACGGCCTGACCATGACTGTTGCGTACTTGGAGAGGTTTTGGGGGAGCCTCTCGTGACGCCCTCGCTACCCCCTTTTTTTATTTGGCGGACGCCGCCTGCGCAGACGCGCGTCGGCAGGCGGAGCGGCGTGGGAGGGGGGTGCGAGAGATCTAGAGAGAGAGAGGAGGTGGAGAGAGAAAGGTAGAGTGAGAGAGAGTTAGGAGGACGCGTCGTCAGGACGACGGCGGGACACGTAATGCCCGCGAATAAAAAATATAATTTTACGGAAAAATATTTCCGCGATCCACCGGGGAGTTTTCCGGGATTCGGCCGGAAAAAAAGGGCGTAGCCGAGAGTATGGAACAAAAAACAAAAACAACAACAACTGTCTTCGTGGAATGGAGTGCGTGTTCTTTGCGTCCGGTATTTCGAAGAGAAGCCCTTCTCTTGTCAACCGAAAACGAAGCGTAAACAAGAAAGTATCGGTTTCTTTTTTTCTGCAGTCACTTCACTCGGCCAGTTTTGCAAAAGTTCGCGAATTGAAACAAACGGTCAGTTTTTCTTTTATTGTCCTTGTCCTTGTACTTCACCGCCTTCCGGAAAGATGGAAGACGACGACGACGGTCACTTCGAACGGCAGCAGCACAGAAAAAAAATGCGAGCACCCTCCGAAATCCTCCTCCGATAAATAAAGGAAACTCTTGTTTGGACGACGTCGGAACTCCAAGAGGCACGCCGACGGCTACGAGAGTACGATATCAACAGGTGTCCTCCGCTACCCTAAAAAGACAGTCCCCTCTCCCTGTTAAGTCACTCACTCCTCATTTTTCCCCCTTTGGGTCAGGATAAGTCGGATTAAAAATCGGGTAAAAATATCCAATCGCTCACGATTCGGATACGGGTCGGAAAAAAATAAACAACTCCCCAACTCCCCCTTCCCCTCTCTCCTACCCGATGAAACGCGACGAGTATGTGTTCTCGGCTTAACTCCCTGGCGGCTACTGGCCCGGCCGCGACCACCTCCGCTAACCTTAACGGACGAGAAGGGGGAGGAGTAGGAGGAGGGGGAGTAGATAGCGTGTGTGTGTGTGTGTGCTGCGTCGGGAAGAGGAGGAGGAAGACGGAGGGGGACACGCGCCCCCCAGGCTTAAAGGAGAGGGTGGAGCAGGAGCAGGCGCGGGCGGGTGGACGATTGGAAAGGGGTTAAGGGAGAGTTTCGCGGAGAAGGGGAGCAGACACATGCCTGTCTCTCGCGGAGGGGAAGTTATAGGAGGAGGAGTTGTAGGTGGCAAGGGAGGAGGAGGGGAGGGCGGAGCCTAACCTGCCTCAGAGAGAGAGAGGGAGAGAAAGAGAGAAGCCGGGAGACGTAGGCGGGGTTCTTGATAGGTGGAGGGAGAGAAATCGCGAGAGGAAGAATGAGGAGGGAAACGGAGGAAGTGGTGAGGGAGAGAGTGGGAGGAGAAGGAGCTGAAACGGAGGGAGAATGGTGCTAGGGGGCAGGAAGAGGGGGAGTAGGGAAGTGGGGGCGTAGAGGGAGTAGGAGTTTGCGGTTGGAGGAACTGCGCTATGAAATGAACAGAAATTGGAAATGGTAGCGAAGGAAGGGTGAGAGTTATTACTCCTAGTTTGTATGCTAATCTTTTAAGTAAGAACTCCAGCTGGACTAAGGAAATGGGATTAAAAAGCGTAATAGTATGTGTTATTTGAGCACATGGCATTTAGCATAAGTTTGATATGCGTCTATATATGTGATACTTAGGTGAAAATAAGGCTAGGCTTATTTATTATTCCAAAAATATTTATACAAAATAACCCACTTATGTAGTCTTTAAATTTTGGATGTGAGCCTGAACGAGGGGGCTAGCAACTTCGAGAATAACATATATGGCCGATATGAATCCTGATGCGGAAGGAATACACTGGTCATAGAATGGCTTATGATTAAAAGTTCGTAAACTATCAAGGTATAACGATAGTAATAGATAGATAAAATCTAATAAAGGCATAGAATATTGCAAAGCAATGTAATAAAATGACACTCAAAAATACAACATATTGAATATGGAAAACATATCTAATTTAACCTGCTGATACAATTGCCGTTAAATAGGTACGGACCCGGTACCTACTACTGAATAAAATAAGAAAGTTAAATTTTTATTTTTGAGATGAACGTTTTCAGAAATGTCTTTCTAATCTGAAATACGTAAACAATTTAGAGCTGCATTTACAAATTCCGCCTATGCGGCTTTCTTTTCGAAGATGAAAGATAGCAACGAAGTAAAGTCGGTTGAAATCAAATTGATGCAGTAAAACAGTACTGAACTATGCGTTTTAGATAGGTTTGATTTGAAATAAGAATATCGATATGAAAACGCCTATCTTTAATTTCCGTAATGAATACTTTTCTGTCGGTATTAAATGTTGCCGTGTCTGATGATACAAAGCGCAATGTAAAGAGACATCGTACGTGCTAAACGACATTTACGGCGACGGATTAGGAGAACGGCTAAAATGAAAATGTAATCGACGCGGAAAGGCGATAACTTATGAAACCGTCAACGCGCGTAAAGGTTGCGGAACGGGGTGCGATGAATGCGGCAGTTGTAGTAAGAGAAGGTTTTTTAACGCGGAGGCATGGGAAAGGCGTCGAAAAGTCGATAGAAAAAATAAGGGGAGAAAGAGAAGAGAGGCGATACGCAAGAGATGTTAAAACGAAAAGATTTCAGGAGCGAGGCGAAAGAAAGCGGCCGGCAGTCGGGAGCCCCGCATTCGGGCGAAATTTAGATGAGGCCGATTCGAAATCTCTACGAGCGGCATTCTACGGTGTGAAGTAAGAGCTCGGATTTAGATTGTCCCACAAATAGAGCTGTTTATTCCACACCGACAAAAAATGACGGCGTTTCAGATTCTTTCGAATGGTTCTATTCTCAAAATGAGGTATCTTTTATGTTGCTTTCGTGGTATTTTTTCAATGCATCTCCATTAACAGAAGACTCCCTTTTATAATTTTAATTGATTTTATAACTCCTAACCTTGAATACGATTCCAATCCTGAATCATTTATGGCTACACATTTATTGTTAAATGTTCAGTACGTTTTTGGATACGTACTTTTTCCACATCTCTCTCCCTGTGCCCGAAAAATATCACCATCAGTATCAATAGTGACACTCAGGCTTGGCAATGAGTGTCCACTGGAACTGCATCCTATCCTACTCTAATTGTTTTTTTACGTTACCTCTTATTTAAGTGTGTGTATGCTTATACAGCTATACATAAGCATAATGCCACAGCATGGGTTTTAGACAGGTTACCGTCTCTGGCGGTACTTATAAGCACGACACTATATCATCGTCACCGCAGATCTACAACTCAGTAATCTGGCGCTCCATTACGTTATGTTGTTCTTGGATGAATATTTTCATACCATAGCCCTGCGCACACATACGCACATTCAAACGTATTTTCTAGAAATTAAAATAAATTTTTATACAGAGGAAATGAAAACCCCAAAACCAAAAAATAATCGAGAAACCAGTTTAATCCAGTCTTTCCGAATAGTCCTACAAATGGTTATATATCCTCTCATCACCTTCCTGCCATTCAAAAACTGCGCAGTATTAAAGTCGACCGCTCTGATGCCAATCAGATCAAGTAATAAGGGGGTTCTCAATCATTTCGCATTCACGCAGTACATAACACATCCATAGGCTACCATTTATCATATTTTTGTAGGTGGGATCCATCAAATGTTTCCAGCTATTAAACTTTCTTTTACACCGCTGGGACATTCCCACCTACATCGCTGATGCTTCAACTTTGTAGCTTGGTTTTTAAACAACCAACCACCTACAGCAATATCACGGACTCCAGTTTTATAAACCGTGAAATGATGCAACAACGTAACATTCATATCTATCGAACGAACTTTTTCCCTTCCTGCAAAATGGTCGAAATCTTGGACGCGAAACGATTCCTGCCCTTTCGGACGCCAGGACCGGGAAACGGGAAGAAAGTGGCACAAGGGGCGTGGGTGAGAGGAGAAGCGAGGAGGGCAAGACGAATATGACGAGGAGCGTGATTAACTGGAGACGGAGGCAATAAAGACCTGGGTTTGAGGGAAACAGAAGACGCACTGGGAGTCACGCGCGAGCTCGTGGGTGTGGATGAGAGACTTGGGACGTGGGATTGCAACCGCGAGAGAAGGAATAAGTTTTCACGGAAAGGGAGAAGGGAAGAAAATTGAGAAACCACGGCGAGGAAAATTTTCCATCGCTAGGGAATAACAGATGAATTCTTTTCAGGCCTTCGCTCCCCCATCTTTCATCACCATAACCTCTTTAATAGCTTGGATTAACAGAAATAAAAAAGAATCGAAAAAGTACCCTGCAAAGTGCTCGACAAGGACGTCCTTGCTCCTTCCAAATCACCTCAGCGAAGCAGAAATAAAAAATTTTTTATTCGCTTACAGCGTTCAGGTTTCGCTTTATTTTTTCCCGAGTGGAATATCTGCCCGTCATCGCTTTAGATGATCGGTCTTTTTATATTATTTTTCGGACCGATGCGCCATATGGCGACCAAGAAGACGGAACGCAGCGGCAGCGTCTCCCCCGGTCATGAACGCCTCGGTTTGTTTCTCCCAAAGATGCGAATCGCATTTTGCTTCTTTAAAGGAGGAAAGAGGTAAGAAAATGCGGGGGAGAGGAGATCCGCGGGGGAGGCGCGAAGAAAAATCATTAGCGAAAGGAAAGGTATATCATAAGTTATGGACCATTGTTCCTTCGTATAAGGCTATTTGGGACGGAGCTGAGGTGACGATGAGGGACGTAGAAAACCACACATCCAACAACACTGAGCGTGATTCGAACACGCGGCCTCATTGTCTGCAGTCGAACACTCCTTGCTCTATTGGCCAACGAGGACGGCTAAAATTTATGGACTTAATATGTCCGTGTAAATATTTATAAACGGCTTTACCTGTGCCGTCTTACTTGATTCAAAGACTGAATAAAAATATCAGGCGAGATATTTATTTTTTCCTACTCTCCAAATATTTTGGTTGCGTATCGCACGAGGAATAAAATAATAATTTTTTTTACGAATACTGAAATGCTTATCTCAGGGAAATAAAATTAATTACATTTTGGTCAATAAAGCTCAGAGTCGGTTACGGCATTTGTTATACACTCTATTCTGGGAATCGAGAAAGTCAAAATATAAAATAAAAATCTCAGTGTACTGATCACGATTTGTAACTTGGAAATATGTGCAATGTAAGTTTTCCTCGAAAATTACGGTGATACCATCAAGACTTTTACTTCTAGTAAAATTAATGTTCTCAACATCCTCCGACACAACATGCTTTAAAACTATTACCTAATCGCTTACGCCATCCTCGAATTTATTATTGATAAACCGAGACGAATTTCAGAACTTTCCGCTCCATCGATGGAGTAAATACTTGGCGGAATAATTTGAAAATTACGCAAAAGTAGATGACGAAATCTTCACGCCTACCGTACTTTCGAAGCTTTTGAGAGTGGGAGGTTGTATAAAAGGGTGAGGAATAGTTTTCGGACGGAGTAGAGAGAAAGAGAGATAAAGAGAGAGATAGCAACAGTCTTGGTAAAGCAATGTATGTGAATAGGTCAGCCGAGAGGGTGTAAGCGGAGTCCAGGTGATTATGTATGAGAGAGAGAGAAAGGAGAGGGGATAAGAGGAGGAGGGAAAGGAGATGTGTTGGGGAGACAGCGGTTATGCAGGGAGGGCAAGGGGTCAATAGGTGAATCGGTAAAAGGCCTCCTCATCCCTCATTGGGTCAGCGCGTGGGAGGGCGTAATGATAATGCATGGAATAGGAGAGAAGGTGAATGGACTGAAGTGCATTGTGTAGGAGGAGGTTGGTGGATGAATAAGATTCGACGAGGGATAAGGTGATATGGGAGGGTGGGAAGAATGTGGACAGAAGACGGAAGGAGAAAGAGAAAGAAGAAAATAGGAAGAGGAAAATAGAAGTTAGTGGAGTACAGGAAGAGAGAGTAGTGGATGGAAAATAGTGGGAATAACTGGAAGAAAAAAAAGAAGGAAAGGGATAAAGAAAGAGGAATGCGAGAACCTATAAGAAGGATTTCAAGGAGGGGGAGAAATGAATGTAGAGGGAAGAGGAGAGGAGGAAAGAGAGGAGAATAAGTCAGAGAAAGCGAAGGTTTTGGCTCATGAAGGCGTGTGCGACTGCTCCACTTTTGAAATTGTCGGTGGAAATCGTTCATTAAAGGTCTTTTGGACCCGAAAATTGCAATTTTCCATCCCTCTCATTTGTCTGGAATTCTCTGATGTGTGTATTTAAGGCGTGGTAATCGAAATTTTTCCCTCTATATGTTACTTTCCGTGATTTCCGGTAGCTTTTTTCTACTTTCGGAGCCGCAAGAATAGTTTTTATTACAGGCTAAGCAACACTTTAATGCGCCTAAAAAGTTTAACTGAAATTTTCTACCTCCTTTTTAAATAATATGCTGTATACGTGAGTTGAGGCAAGAATGACCGTATAAATGCCTTTAGCTCAGCGAACGCAATAGGCAGAATTTTAAATAAACTCCGATAAACCACTGATATACCTTTGATAAAAAATAGGATGAACTAGTTAAGTTTCTTATGAATAATGAGAAGGTGACACGATATCTCTGGGTATAACTAATAACATATACTTTAGGCTGTAATTATTTATAAACGTCTCGTTGCCATACCATATACATATAGCTAGGAAAAGAATATTAGGTATGCTAACAATTATGTAATACAAAAGGTGTTAAGGCGGCGATACACTATCAGGTTTGGCCGACCGGATTGGAATGGCGCGCCAAACCGGCCGGCCAATCCCGACGCGTATGGGCTCTTCGTGCCAAAGCGCCGTGCCATCAGGACAGGATTTGAAGTGCCGTGCGAATTGGAAATTTTGGCGTGGAGTGGGTGAAAACCGACTGTGTGTAGCTTGTTCCGGACTGGCACGACGTTTCATATTCAATCATCAGTTGAAAATCTCACGATAAACAACTCGATCGATGTGTTTTGAATTTTGAGTTTTTCTTTATAAAACGGCTAGTCGATCCGAAATCGGAAGACTCCTGGCCTACTTAGAGCAAGTAGCCAATCACGAACGTTTCCCCTTCCATCGCCCCTCTCAACTTTCGTGCGGGAGAGCAGATGTCGGTGCGCGCTGCCAGCTCTTGCTCAGCTGATATACTACGCAGTTTCTAAATAAAATACTTCCCATCCTTCTTTTTGATCCACAGCAAGGAAACGGCGGTAGAAACGGCAACGCAGTCCGATGCGATCTCTTCGAGAGCAGGAGTGAGACTGGTTTCCTCCCCACTACCTTCCCAAACAAACAGTTTCCTACTGGCTGCTGTTAACTGGTGTCCGCCCCTTTTTCGAGGCCAGGAGTCTTCCGATTTCGGATCGACTATAATACCGTGACTTTTATGACCCCTAAATTTTTGACGAGTTTCATCGAAGCATATAGACATTTTCCATGCTTATGGAAGATAAAAAGCTCAGATTACAGCAATGGGATGAAAAAGGATGAAGCATACAAGCAACTTCTCAATTTAACAAGAGCCACAATTCCAGACTTGGATTTTCTGAAAAAAGGATTGAATCCATAAAGAGGTAGTCACAGAAAAGAACTGAACAAAGTGAGGGAGTCGAAAAAATCCGGTGCATCGGCGGAGAGTGTACATGTTCCCAAACTTTGGTACTTTGATTTGTTGCTTTTTACGGCAGAACTCATTGAACCGCACAAGGCAAAAGCAAATTCACGACTGGGATCAAGAAAACAGTTCTCTAGGATCGATGCGCATGGCACGAATGTGTGTGTGTGTGTGTGGCGAATGCCATTCAGGTTTGCCCGGCCGGTTTCGCGCGCCATTCCAATCCGGCCGGCCAAACCTGATAGTCTATGGCCGCCTTTGGTGACTTAGAACGTTTTGAACGTATTGAGCTATTTCGACTGTACCGATAATTTAAATTTTCTTTCTTTTTGGCGATCATTTTTATAACAAAACTTGTTTTAGTAGGATAGAGCAATATTCCAGCTTCGTGGATCGTCCTTTGATCGCGAGAAAAAAAGGTTTGTGCTGTCGTTAACATATTGATGGCCGAACTTCGACGAGGTGTTTTTATGACGTCGGTGCGACGAAGAGGGTCCTCTGCCACGCACGTGAGACGACGATCTTCTCACACGTTCGAGTTGACAGGGCACGTGACGGTTTGGATAACAATCGGGGTACCTCAAAACTAAAGGAAACGTCATTCCTCAGAGAAAATATAATTTTAATTTCTAGTTATAAAGTATGATATCTAAAGTCGATTGTTTTTGCACATTCGTCGTCGTCGACCTGCAGTGGAGCATTACTCAGCTGTTAGACATAGAAAATGAAGAATGGCAGTGTTAGAAAGTTAGAGTCTTTAGAGACGTGTGTATGGCGTATGCAGAAGAGAAAATTAGTCTGAACGAGAGAGAAACAAACTAGAAAGTAGTACAGAAGGGGGGAGAGAAGCTTAATTAGAGTAATCAAGAAAATACAAGAAATGGCTGGGTCAAATTTTGAGCAGTGAATGTCTATTTAAAGAAGAGAAAAGAGAAGATGACAGGAAAGAGGCAAAGGGATAGGAAGAGAAAAGGAATACTTAAAGAAGTACTTAAAAGAGGTGGGTTGGTATGAGAAGATGAAAAAAAAGGTCTTGGATGGGTTGGATGAGTCAAAAACCTCCTGAAAGTTAGAACACTTGCGATACGATAACTCATAAAGAATCATAATATTCGCTCGAATGAACATAGCTTTATCTCTCCTTCTATGTTTTGTTTACTTGAAACAAAGCAAATGCACCTACAGGTTTTTTTAAAGTGTGTGATAAATGGGAAAATATTCCTAAACCTTGCCCCACTATAAAGTTATCATCCAAAATAACCGAAAAATGTTATATTGTACCTTTTGTCACTTCCTAGTCGTTTTCTGTTCAACTTTCAGTTTATCATAATTATAAAAATTACGTATTTTTTATTATTTATAGGTACGAATCAACAAAAAAAAACTCTCCCGAGTATAAAAGGGATTACGAAAATGTGCTACAAAATACTCTACTTTAAATTGCTTTTACGTGAGGCACTTCCTAATATAAACTTTACAGATGTATATTACTATTTTTTACGCTCCTAAGCACCAAATCTTACTGAAAATGAATCTAATTCACTTTTAAATAGAGATAGCTATTTAGGTGAACTTGGCAAAGAATTATAAAACTCATTGACTTCGAACAAGTTCTATTTTTGCGCGCTGACCCCAAATGAATATTTATCTGGCCAATTCATTCGAGCATCGCTAATTCGAACTAGGCATAGAATGGTAGCCTCGTTCAACCTGTTCGCTAAACTGATTTGCATCGAGGCGGCAGCCGATCACCTGCCACGCACCAGTCAAAAACACCGTGTCTATTTCAGAGGGAGAGAGAGACAAAGAAAAAATTAGAGGGAGAGGGAGTCGTGCTCAATGTGATTAATAGTCGACCACCGGAGGATTTATATTGGAAATTCAAACTTCCATTTAAAAGTTAACTTATCATTCGACCATATGGACCTCGTGTGTCGGAGCGAGTCGACCGGCTGCCTCTTCACATGTCTTTTAAACAATAGGAGGATAAATCTTCGTCCTTGGCTAGAGACTCGGTGTCGCCATCTTGTCAGCTGTTATTTTAAGAGACCAAAGGTCGATCATAAACACTGTTAAGGGTAAGACATCGTTGAAGATGCGTTCGACGAGACATCTTAGGCTTCCTTAGGCGACTCAATCACGAACGAGAAATTTAGACGTTATGCGGCGGTTTTGATATATTCCGCATCTTACGAATCGATTAGGGATTCATTAAGTTATGACGGATGCCTTTTGCCTTCAAAACATCGAGACTTGACAATAACGGGAGAATTCGAGGGTTGGAAAGCGAAAGGAAGGGATGGAATATGTTCGCCATTAGAATTTCGAGTAACAGAACATATGGATTGCAAGTTTGTGGACAAACATTCCTAGAATCTATCCCGAGTCTTCCACTTACCGAGTTGATGCTAAGCTAAGGTATCAAGAATGTATGCAGTTAATAAAAGACGCAATAGTTATCGAAAAAATGACGTAGCTGAGATATAAAGCAGGAAAAAATATCTGCGTCCGTCAGAAATTCATATGACATAAATTCAACTTAATGGCCTGTGAATAAGTACGTTTACCTTTTAGATAGAAGTTTCGGGAAAAATTAGATCCAGGTTCCGAGTAAAAATCAGTCATCACCAGTGGAAAGTCACTGATAGTTGACATAAAAAATTTAATCTACGATCAAAATTTGTACTATCTACAATCGATGAATAACCGCTGATGATGGCTGCTTTATAGACGAAACGCGAATTTGTTTCTCCCAACCTTTTTATGTGCATTGAAGATAAATTGTTTGTCATATTGGCTTTTGCTACAATGTGAAATATACGCTTCCGTTTTGAATAATAGGAAATTAATAGTTTATAAATCCTCTGATAGCGGAGTATAACCTTCATAACTGTGAATAAAATCGTGAGAAAAAGGAATCCTGTAGTTTTATTATAAATTATTAATTTCTTCATTTCCTAATTTTTTTCAAAACGACGTATTACACTTGCTTCTGTTTTTGCTTGCAAAATTCTTTGCGCTTTCTGACTCATCTCTTCCCGCGATTAGCCTTATCTGGTGGAATAGATTCCCGATTTACCGTATGAATGAACGTGCACGCGTAAAAAAACGCGGGGAAAACTGAAGACGACGCAAGAAAACCAATAGGACAAATAAGTAACGCAGAAACGGCGATTTAATCTGCGGAAACGCCTATAAAAGGTTGGTTACGCACTACTTCTTGCGCACGCGATCTTATGCGGAGGAAAAAAAACACAGGCAATCCACCGCGGAACGGTTTGAAGATCGTCGCACGCTGCATTGCTTCCTCTCCCCTTCCCCCATCCTCCGGTGTCACGTGGCTCGGAGGGATACCTGTTGCTGTACCTACTCTCTTTCATTCCTACTCTCTCTCTCTCTCTCTTGGCACTACAGGGAAGTGGATGAGAAAATTCTCGAGAACAGTTTCAGACCAAGATAATCGTTACTTTTCCTTTCCTTCTCTTTCGTTAACTTCTCCGTACTAACTCTATGGTCTAAATGCTGAAAGTGATTAAGTAGTCTCGAGATCTTTTTCTGCCTGATTGTGTGCGTCTGATTAATGTGATTATTTGTGTTCCCAATCGTTCTTTTCCCTTTTATGATTCAATCTAATTCGAAGGCTTTCTAAGCGTGCCCATTACATTTTTTCCCTTTGGTGTTTTTTGAATTCAATTTTCACAGATCTTGAAAAAACGCAAGATAATGGCACTGCATATGGGGATGACGCAGAAAAAAAAAGATGAGAACCATTGGCCTAAATTATACTTATTTTGCATGCACGTTTTTAAATATAATGATTAATATTCCGGGTTTCTCAAATAAAACCGCTCTTTGTTGATGCATAATTTATCTACACTATTTACTTGCTCCAATCGCTCTTCACTTAATTTTCTTCTAGAGCTAACGTTATGCCATATTTTCCTGAACAGCAATTCTCTCTTTATTCATTACCTCGCCTTTTATAATTGCCCGAGGAATAATTCTTGCTCCAGACTTCTCGAGACAAACCTTGCCTCCTAAGAATCCGTACTATTAACTTTTTGCCTCACTTCCTTATCAATCAGATCGAAATTTTTCACCATATGGATACGCCCAAACTACGTCTTATTCCTCCTTTCTCAATATTCGGACTCGCTTTCTCCATTCTACGCTCTGTTCGCATATAAGAGGCTTCATACGATAATATGCGTGCATCTTCCTTTTAAAGTGGCTTCACCAGAACAGCTTCCATTTCTTTTTTTTTTCTCTTCCTACATTTTTTTGGTCTGTTCCATCCCTTTCCTTTTCATATCTAGACCTATCATATCTCACCCCATCTTTTTCTCCCTGAATATTTCTTCCTCTACTCTTCTACTTCCCTCTGATACTCATTCCCTATCTCTCTCCGTCCCGCTCTTGACTTTCCTCTCTCCACGCCATCCTTCTATCTCCTACTTTCCTCCCTAAGTTTCACAGGCAAGTTTTGTTCTCACCCACGAACTCCAAACAAATCATTTTACATTTCCTATCCCAACTTCACCATATATGTAAATTTTAGAATATCGTAATTTTAAATTTATCAATTCCTTTGTGGGTACGTTTAAAGGTTAAATATAGGAAGGGACTGTATTGTGTAAAATTCATCTGAACAATGGTATTAGACCGGCACTCTTCTCTCTCTTTTCAAGACTAAAATTACTCCTTTTATCGGCCTCTTTATTCCTCTATTTAATCTCTCGAAATCTTTCTCCCTGTCCTAGTTTATGTTCTTCTATATTCTATATCCCCCTCTTTTTCCTCCGTCTCCTCTCCCCTTTACATCTCCCCTGCTTTGTCCTTTCAACTTTCCTCTCCATCACCTCACACCCCGACTTCACGCAGAACATCATCACCTCCCTTTTTACGAGCGAAACCCGCAAATAGTTTCAAAAGTGTTGCAGATTGAAGTGACCACATCTCTCGCGAGAGAGAGAGAGACAGAACCCATTTCTGTTCCCACAGACTGCGAGCTATAGAGAGACCAGAGATAGAAGAAAGGTGTGTTTGCCTGTTCGATGGAGGGGGCAAAAAGAGTGAGGGGAGTATGTGTATGAGGGAGGCAGTGGTCGGGGGAGGAGTGGAGAGCCATATTTTTTTTACAAATAAGAGCTGGTACGTGGGGCGCGTTAGATATCAGTCGAAGGGGGAAAACGTTCCGGCATGCGTTTGAACTGATTTGAATTTTCTCCGTGTCCTTATTCTGTTCCTTATTTAGTACGAGTCTCCCTCCCCTCTCCGGTCGGATGGTCTCCTGCTCGTACTCTTCATACGTTATGCGCCTGTGCGGTTCTAACGCCGCTTGGAAAAAAGTTGTCGCCAAGGAACGGAATCGCGAAAGTATTATTGATGTCGTCCATACGGGATGGATATAGAGTTCTGCTCGTCGGATGAATTCTCATTTTTGTATATCCGAGACATCATCTATGTCGGAGATTTCGTGGATACAGAGCGCGATAGCTCTTTTATCGGGAAGAAAGAGAATACATATGACAGTCGCGTTGGCTATATTTTATGTCGAACTCGTAGGAACAATTGTTTTAGAGTGAGTCGAGCATGAGAATAATTTAATGGAACCATTTTAAAAATACTTTCAATGAAGATATACCAAATTTATAATCATAACTTACTACTGCCCATAATTAAATCGAATTATAATAAATTTTTATGCTAGACGAATTCATTTTCTTTATCTAAACTCATGATTTGGGTTAGCATATTCTAAATGACAATTCTCAAGGATGATATATGGTATTTTAAAAATATTGGTTTACAAAATATTTTTTAAAAACGGTTTTTATTTATTCATTTTTCAAAATATCAAATACTTTTGGCAGTATAAGGATAGGTAGGTCGGAAGCATCGGACAACATCGGAAACTGTTTAAAAATTTCCACCGAGTTTCTTCTGCTTTTAGCGTTATTGCTAAAATTAGGGTGGCCAAAGAAGGAAATGAAATAGAATTACAAATAAATGCAACCACCTCACTCCAATTAGTCGTTCGTAATTATCAATTTTATAAATTGCCTATCGCAACGATTGCATGCGATATAAACCGTTCCGTTTTGCTTTGTAAAACAATATTTATATGAAAACTAAATATAAAAAATCGGTACAATACACATTGTACAAACTTTCTCATATACTAATGCGTCAGTTATCCTTTGAAAAATATGAACTATGTACAATCATTACAAACACAACTTAAATAACTATACGAAATTTGATAAAAATTGTATAAGCAGTTTTTTAGAAAATTAAATTGTTGTTAAAGTTGCCCAAGAACAAATTAGCCTTATAGTCATTTATTGAGAAATATTAACTATATAGTATTACTGTAAACGTAAACTCCAGTAACAATACGAAATTTTATTAAAATCGTTCGTGCCGTATTTGAGAAAATCAAATTATTGTTAAAGCTGCCTAGAATAAACTAGCCTTATATTCACTTTTTGAGAAATATGAACTATACAATATTATTGAAGACGTAAACTCAAGTAACAGAACGAAATTTGATCAAAATCGTTGGAGCCGTTTTCGAGAAAATCGAACTGTTGTTAAAATTGCATTGAATAAACTGCCCTTAATTATTGAGCAATGTCAACCATTTCTTCATAGCTTCTGTTCAGTATGATAAAATGCATAAGTACGAGATTTCATTCATTTTTTATCAAGCGTTTAACCTCTAGAGCCAGTAACAGTCAGACAGACGGCATTGCGAAAACCACTTTTTCGGACTCGGCTACACCTAAAACCTATATTTCCATCAAAATCTCGAGATCGAATTTTTTCGCGATTAAAATACTTTCTCAATATATTTCGTATAAAATATAGGGCTCCAGCAACATTTACATAAACATATTTTGAAGTGTTTGGGAGAAAACTATGGAAATACGATTGGAATGTATCTTCTAGACCAGGGATTTTCAACCGGGGGTACATCAAGAGTTTTGAAGGGGTACGCGAAAGTGTTAAAGATTATACTTTTTCTCCATATTTTGCCTCTCGTGCATGATTTCAAAATCAAAGTATGCAATGTGACGACTAAGAATAACGTCATACAGCAGTAAAATTTGTCAAAACTGTGAATTTTAACGTTATAAACATGATTTATCTATCTTAATGCAAGAGTCATTCATTTCATTATCACTGTAAATGTACTTGGGAGTACGCAACCATAAAAAAACAGCACTGTGGAGTACGCGACGATTAAAAAAAGCTCTAATGGATACGCGAGTAAAAAAATCTGATGTGGCAAACACATGACTTTCTCCTTACTAGGGGTATAGATATTTAAATTAATATGAATAGCATTATAAGGCAGAATTATTATTCCGTATCGTAAAAGAAAACAGTCGTCCTTATTGCTGTAAATTACATTTTTAATATGTTCACAGAATTTACCGCTAGATGGTCGCGCTGTATACTGGAAATTTACGAATAAATTAATTATCTACTAAATGGAAGGTTCTACAAAAATTTGTTTCAAACAAAACTTGGAAGAAATAATATTATCTACAACTTTAGTCCTCACGTTGGTTACCAATAACGACGTTTTTAAGGAGATATTTTACGGAAACCGAAAAAAACCGATTATGTATTTATAAATAATTCCTAAACAATAACTGCTATGGAAAATTGTTTCAAATGAAAGTTGTAAGAAACTACATTCTCTATAACCTTTGTAACGAATTGTATACACAATAATGAAGTATTACCGGAGAAATATCGCAAAACTCGAATCGGGTTTCGAATAAACCTCGACTTTCGGTTAACAGGTATTGTCCAAAAACAATCAGCTCTTCGGGCTCATACCAAAGTGTTATATATGAAATTTGATAATGATATGACAAGTACTTTTCGATTTCTAGCGGCCACAATCACATACACACACACACGCAGGCATCATTCCGAAAATAGTCTAAACGTGTTCTAGGAATAAAAATATCTAATAAACTGTTTTTCGAAAAAATCCTATCACATACACAGAGACAACATCGAGAAAATAGTCAAAACATTTTCTAGAGACCTCAAAACGTGTATTTCCGTTGAAATCTCGAATTCGATATTTTTCATGAATACAATACTTTCTCTATACTACGTATATGGAGAAAGTAAAAAGATTGAAACCCCGTTCTAGATATTACTATTTAAAAAAATATTAATTTGGCTTTAATTAGATTATATTTCCGTAAAGATTACTTTCAATCAAGTTATTCTTCTTTTTAATCTACGCCTTGAAATCTTGCAATTACAAATAATAAATTTTAGACTAATTATGTTACATCTACTACTAGAGGAGAAATCCAGTTATTATTCAAACACCCTTCGACAAATGAAATGTTCTTAGTGTGCTTGAATAATTGAAATTCCATCATACTTCAACGACTCTGAACACGAAAGAAAATATTCATACATGAAGGAGGTATTTAATTACGAATACATTAATTCTTGATACCTCTTTATTACAATTTTCCTTGCGCAAGATGCATTGCATTTACTTGGCTCAATCCGCATAAAAGAGCTATTACTAGTAATTACATGGGATTTGGCTCAGAAAGAAACGAAAAATGTCATTCGCTAAAGCAGAAACAATCATAGAGAGAAAGGCAGTTGAATGAGAGAGGGCGACAAACATACAGCGATAGAAAAATGGGAGAAAGAGCTGGAGATAGGTAGGGAAATATTTTCTGCCGGAAGGAATAACACTCAATGTTTCAGATTATTATACTCTCACGATGAAGATGCGTTCATCTACGGAAGATACATACACGTAGTTGAATTTTATTTGTAGCATTAGTTAATACCGCAAAGTAGAATTTGAACTTATTAATGAAATCTATCTATTACGTTTTCATAACCAAAGGCCTATCTAATCCAATCCTCCCAGTAAATAAAACCTCCAATCGCACATTAATAGCCTTAAATTATCTAACTTAGGCTTGAAAAACAAATACCTATCTACTTACAGAAGGGGTCGGCAACTTGCGGCTGCTGAGCTGCAAGCGGCTCTTTAATGACTTGAGTGAGGCTCCCGACAGTAACTCTCCTTGATAAAACCTCCAAAAAAGAAATTGGCTTAGTAAATTATTTTAATAGAAATTTCAGAAAACTTCACATGCATATACGCATTAGTTAGAATAAACGTTTGTTTTACAGAGATAATAGCAAAAAGTAAAACGGTAAGTTTAAGAGGGGACGGCCTCCCGTAGAACGTCAATGATTGCGGCTCTTCTTATGTTGGGTGTTATACATAATTTGAAAAAGTGGCTCTACATAGGAAAAAGGTTACCGACCCCAAACTTAGGGGAACAACTGACCCCTGTTCCTGTAGTAATAACATAATTACTGTTTTTTATTATTACAAATTTAGGCCAATCATGATAATCTATTTTCCGTTAAAATTTAAATATTTTTGACAATCGTTCACACTTCCATAGTTGCTGCATTCTGTCTCTCGCATCAAGATTTTAAGGCTATCAAAACAGGGAACAGAAATTGCTTCGAAGATGTGGCCCTCCAAATAAAATGCGAATTATTCACGAAGAGGTCGGGGAACGATAATTATCTTTTAGGATATCCGTAGTTGGATTGCATCTTCGGATGTGGCAGCATGAATCTTGGCTTAGGTAGCCGCATATCACATGCTCGTAAATTTTTTTCGCTAATCTTTTACACCTGAATTATAGGCTGCCTTATCGAAATAAACGAGATTTCAACATTTTTATTTCCTAAAAATCTCTTGTTTAATTCATTAAATAACTACCAACGCCCAAACACTTCGGGTCTACATCCTTCTAGTTAATAGCTATTGGCACTACTAACAAAAATTAACAAACATTCCTGAAAGAATAAAGCATCTTCGATTGACATTTCATCAATTCGCCTCGACCCTCTCCCGTTTGGCCATTTGAACTAATAAATATCTCATATTTAATTAACGACGCCAACCATTCGATGCCGAATAAGCCAACGTCGCATGTTACTTTCCACTTTCCCTTCATCAGTCACACAGAGATTGATCGTATTTTAAGGATAGCAACTCTTTTTCTTTGGAGGAAATAAACGAAAAAACTACGCTGTTTTTTCCGAACCCGATCTCCGCTTCCACTATCTTCATCTCCAAAGTCATTTGACTGCTTTCTTTCCCCGCGTTATCTTCCTCTCCGTATCTCTCTCCCTCCCCCCCCCCCCCCTCTTCTCCTCCATTTCCCGGTCGCTCATCGCCTCCCGTAAAAAGTAGCATCGTTCCGAATAGACTTGTTTCCACCCCCGTCCGACACACACGCAGGTCGTTTGCCTCCTGATGGAATTGGGCGACCTCGCCCTCCATCACACCTCCGTTCGTAAAAACAGAGATTGGGGCTGGAGGAGGAGAAAATAGAAGTAAAGGCTTGAGAAAAACGGAAAAGGGACAGAGAGAAGGTTGAGAGAAGAGGGGAGGCGGTGAGGAGAATAGGGTAAGGAAAGGTGTGGGGTTCAAGAGTATTTATGCTGGGTGCCGAGGTTGGAAATAAGTTTTAAGTGACGGTGACTGAAGGCGAACGTATCTATATCTGCTATGTAGTTTTGTTTTTTTTTCACTCGTTTTACGGTCAATTATTCCGGAAGAATGGGCGGCTGCGTAATAGATTCCCGAAAATTATGAGTAAAGAATGATCTGAGCGAAGTTAATGTACTGAAAAAATAAATACAAGCGGCGATGATAGATTGAAGAAAATTGGGCGCTGTGTGAATGATGTGTATGTATGGGAGTATGAATTGTGAAAGCCTATTGGTCTGCTACAGCATTACTAACATTACTGTCAACTTCGGTACAATCCGTCCCAGTGCGGTTTGGTTAAGATTTCAGACCGAGGCAAGCGATTTTGAGCATCAAAACACGCATACTAAGTCTAATTCGTAATCAGACAAAAATAGAAAATATTGAAATAACTGAAAGAAGACGACAATGTAAGCTTTTACGAAAAATACCGAATAGGAAAAAAACTCGCCCTAAATCAAATACTGAAATAACCAAACATTCGGAATTTTCGTTGTTGCGAAAGGTTTACTATAAGTTTTCTAATAATGGGATTGGAAGAATAGGGAGACGGCGAAGATAATAGAACAGTACATAGTGAGAGCAGGCGATAAAGAGGGCCGAGCGGTATGGGATGAAGTGACACGAAGACAAGAAGAAAACGGGAAAATGGCGATAAAAAGGATGGAATAGAGAAGGAACAGAAGAAAGAGAGAGGGAGAAGAGAATGAGAGAGAGATAGGTGCAGAGAGGATGGAGAGTGGTAAATGTCGGGAGGTGGAGGTATTGAGGAGACGTTCCGACGTCTAACGGATTCAGAGTGATATAGCCTTCAGACCGGACACGAGTATCAGTCACTAGAACAGAAGCTTTTGATTTGTTGGTAGCTGTCGCTGAGGTCGATCGGTGCGAGCCCTCTCTATAGTCGAGGCATTTGTATCCACCGAGGTAACAAAGGGCACGGAAGCAGTTGGCCGATAACTTCCAGGTAGGGGGTCCACGAGCAAAAAAAAATCACGCGGGAATCTTGTCTTCCTACCAGGTAGGCAACCTTAAAACAATAAGACCTCCGCCCTTATTCCCTTGTTTCGTTCGTTTTTTTTGCTGTTGTTTGCTTCCTCGACCTTCGGTAGACGAGGGACAAAAAATAAACAGTAGACAGCGAGTGGATTCGTTCTTTTTTTTATTAGACGTAGGAACTATTGAGTTGACCCGATGCAACAATCGCTGACAACTGCATGGCAAATACTTTGAGGATGCCTTACGAACGCATCTATTTTGGGCTGAAAAATGTTACGAGAGAAAACTTGCTTAGTAGAAGAATGTGGTCCATATGTTTTCATTTAAGGTGCATGAACTACTCATAATTCTAAAATGTCTTGTTGTTTATTTAATGGAACATATTTACCAAGGCAAACCATAATTTATTTTCTCCAGCACTTTAAGAGTACATACTGAGGAATTACTATCAATTCCAAGAAAGAAATTAATTCCATTAGTTTCACATCCTTTTTCATTTCCAAGCGAAACCTAAGGTCCGTGGAATTACTTTGCTCCGAGCAATTCAGTTTATAACGGTTATTTAATACACTCTTCCGTCAAGATTAACAAGACCTCAATAAACGTTAAATTAAGAAAGTCTAATTTTTCTTCCGGATAAGAAAATATTCAGCATAAGAAAACATTTGTTAAATGCTTGCGAGTATAATCAATACACAAAAGCCAAAATACTAAGAAGATTTATAAGGCTTGAATATTGATCGGCCTTAATCCATAAGTAGCATAAAATACCACTTATTAAACAGTTAATGCCTTCGAGTTAAACAATCACATTCTATTCAAAGCGAAGCAATACTGTTCAGTAAAATTGTTCCTTAAGGATTAAAGTCTACAGAACTGATTGCATGAGATTTTCATTACCATCGTGACTTCAAGTAAACATTTGTCGTATCTAAAATGGAGGGCTTATGCTTATGTGGTATGGGACTAAGAAGATGATAAATTGTGTACAAAAATCTTCGTACTCTTCGAATCAATTTGTCACATGTACCGTAACATAATCTCTTACTTAACTAGGAAATCAGCAATAAATTACACACTGCAAATTTTTTATTTAATCTCCTCTTAAAAACTCTCCCTCCTTTTTTTTTAACAAGAATATTTCACATTCACGCACGATTTTCTCGGAAATTATCGACCTAAATCTACAACAGAAATCTCGACGCGGCTTTTGCCGAGAATTGGGTCCAGATTTCGACCTTTTCTCCCGTCCTGATTGGGCGATATTCAAATAATGGCACCCCTAAGAAACCAGATGGTAACCACCGGGTTGGAAATCTCTTCCCGCTAATCTCCCTCGAGTTTTAACTGTATTAGGCTATTTATTATAAGATCTTCGTATTTCTTCTCGGAGGCACGAGATCCTTAGACAAGTTGGGTTATGCAGCCACAGGGAAGATGGAGAAAGAGAGAGAGAGAAGTGGGTGGTTGAAAATGGGGAGCTAGTCGGGGGCTGGGATAGGAGAAGAGATCAAAGGAGGGAGCCGATTGTTTGTTTGTTTGAGGGCGAGCGGTATTCCACTTTCAAGACGATTGGAAGACTTCGCCAGCACGTGCCGGAGGCCTCAGTCAACGGTTCACCCTTTCTCAGTCTCTCTTTTTCTTACTCCCTATGCGTATCTCCGAGCCTCTCTCTCTCTCCATTTAGATAGTTATATAAGGAAAGAAAGCATAGGGAAGATGGAATTGGAAGGAGAAGTCGGAAGCGGGAGGGGTTGGAGGAGTGGATGTGCGGAGTAAATTAGCGTACAGGGAGAGAGATCAGAGATAAAGAGGAGGCAAGATAAAGAAAGAACCGTGGAAAATGTTTAGACTGGAATAGCTAGAGAAGGAATGAGAATAATATAAATATATGAGAATAATATAATAAGATACGCCGAACGGAATGGGAAAGATAAACGGGATTAAAAGAGGTAAGAAATTACAAGACAAGTGTGTTTAACCATGGGAGGACATGTTGGATGAGAGGAACAAGAGCGGTTAAACTACCAGTCAAGAGTCTTAGTGTCCGTTTCCCATCGCTATGATGGTAGCTTCGAATCCTACCTACCGTTTTGGTGACTTTTATGTATTCTCCATCGTCACCGCTGAGAGATCCATTGAAATACTAAATATTGTATAAAAATAGTACCAATAAACTAATAAAAAATAACCTTCTACTATCCAAATTAATTGAGTTTTATCAATAATTCACTTTGATACAAAAAAATAATTTTGCAGGCAGCTTCTAATGCTGGGTCACGAGTTTGAATCCTGCAGAATGCATGGCAGTATATTTTCGTCTTAGTTGTCGCTGATGTGTTCATTGTAAAGAGCTATTATGTCTTGCTTATGAGCCAGTTAAAAATAAATAAAATCAAGGTTTTTAAAATTATAATTTATCGTCCTTAATTAATTGTAACTGAAGTTATGCTACGTTATAAATATTCAGTGAGTTTTGATATTTTAAAGAAAAGGTAGCCAAGTAGTATAAAAAACTGCATATTATTTTAATATTAACATTGGTAATAAAAGGATAAATTACATTTCTTATTCCAACTTAGTCTAACCGCAAATTTCCCCCACAATAAACTACTCTAAATCGCGAAAAAAGCATGAAAAGAATTTAGAAATCGAGTAAAGGAAGAAAGGGAGGGAAATATAAAGGTTAGAATGACGTAGCGCGCCGGTAGATGCATACATAAGAAGAGTGAGATACACATCTACAACCCGCCCCAAGTTTCGCCGGAGCGTTGACTGGCAGGCGCCGTATCGCATCAACCTACGTGACTTTACTATCGATGAATCTCACATAAGCTGCTCTTTTGTCTTTTCTCCAGTGAAAATTTTTCCGCAAACAGTAATTCATATATTTCCTCCGCGAGAGAATCGGCCTCTGTAATAGAGATATTGACGGTGTTACATGGGGAATTGGGCTGTAAATATAGCGAAAGTATGCGCTTCGTAATGAGATGAAATGATTCAAAAGTAATAAATGGTAACATACACTCAACACGAAAGATCTAGGAACAAGAATAAGTTAAGTCACGGTTACATGGTACCAAAAATATTTGCGTGAAAAGCATTGATATGGATCGTTTATTGCGTGATTACCATTACGTTAAAATGAAAAAGATTAAGACTTTCGGTACGTTGGATTGGCGCAAAATAAATAAGAAAATTATGCAAAAACGAATGGGATTGGAGGAGTTCAATAAATCAAGTTAAAACAAGAAATGGTAAGACTATGAGTGCGAAGGTTGATAGCGGAGGTGAAAGAAATTATGCACTGTTGTGATAAAATAAAGAGAAAATTTTTATGTAATTATCATGGTAAAGAAAACTTAAAACAGGAACATTTAGTGATAAGCGAGTCTTTTTTGGCATGTTAAAATAAAAATTAATAGAGATGAAGAGAAATTAATAATTTCTTAGAACAGATACAACAGCGAGAGAGAAAAATCTCAATGTGAGGTGCGATATTTCACGATTATCGATATTAATTCTATAACTCTTCATTCATTCTTCATTCATTCATTCTCAAACCAATCCTCCATCTTAACAGCGTTGTATTTTTACTTTCCCATACGAAGTACTATCGAGAAAGTATTGTCATCGCGAAAAAATTCGACCTCGAGATTTTTACGGAAATACACGTTTTAGGCGTCGCTGAATCCGGAAAAGTGGCTTTCTCAATGCCGTCTGTCTGTCTGTTACTGGCTCTGGAGCTTAGACGGAATAACGAAAATGAATGAAATCTCGTACATAGGCATTTTATCATATTGAGCAGAGTATACATAGAAATGGTTGACATTGATAAAAAATTAAGAGTGGTTTATTCTACGCATTTTTAACAACAATCCGCTTTTCTCGAAAACGGCCATAACGATTTCGATCAAATTTCGTACAGTTACTTGAGTTTACGTCTTCAATAATACTGTATAGTTCATATTTCTCAAAAAATGAATGTAAGGCTAGTTTATTCTAGGCAACTTTAACAACAATTCGATTTTCTCAAAAATGGCTATAATGATTTTGATCAAATTTCGTAAAGTTACTTGAGTATACATCTACAATAATGCTACGTATATCATTTTTCTCAATGAATGAATATAAGGCTAGTTTATTCTTGGGCAACTTTAACAAAAATAGTATTTTCTAAAAACAGGCTCATTCGATTTTCATTTTCTTAAGATAACTAAACGACGCATTAGTACCCATATATGAGAAAGTTTGTACAATGTATGTTGTACCGATTTTTTTACTAAGAATTTCCTGCTAAAGAGAATAAGCAATTGATACAAGAATATTTTGATCTGCGGGAGAAAAGAAACGTAGAATTACTCGGATGAGAACGCAGAAGCAGAAAAAGAAAGTCTAAAGCAGGACTTTTCTCGAGCCGTTGCAAAAATATCAACTTTTACCTAATAGAGCTGAAGGTAACATCAGAATGGGATTAATATGGAAAATAATGGATGTGCAAAGGAATAATAAATATATACACCTCTATTTTTGTCACAGATTGAGTTACAAAAATATTACTGTAATGGAAACATCTTCGTTACGATATTAATTTAAAAGGAGCGATTATCACGTGCGTTTTGTAAAGAAAAATAGAAAACTGAAATAAAAAACATTATTTCCAACAAAGAATAACCCGGAAGGATCACCTAATATTCATTAAAACTATACATAAAAAACGAAGACTGAATATGACAAAGCAATTACTGAATCGACAGATGTGAATATTGTACAAAATTCTCCTAAGTTAAACGAAACCATAAAGAATGTTTATTATGTCAACAAAATATTTAAACGCGACAGTAAAATACTGACAAAAATAAATCATATTACAATGGTTCCTCAACGGCTTAAGACGAAATCTACAGGAATAACACCCTTTCACTTGTTTACCTTTAACGTAGTTCTCTTTCAACGGAATGAATTTTGCTCACGATGACGCATTGTTTGCATTCCAGTACAGCAGAAAATATTGTGGGCCTCTTGTTTCAACATATTCGTTTCATCGAAATACTACGCAGGAGGTACATTTTTTTTACCGGATCAATTCAGTGAAAGTGCGCCGGTATAATAAGATCTGGAGAGTATTCATAAGAATCCGTCCAAATATGTAGATAACAATTTTATTACCGCCACTTACTTCATATGCCTAATCGAGTTTACATCTTCACGTGGGCCATTATAAATGCCTTTGGGGCGTCTGTAAGTCCGTATAAGGGAGAGTAATTTAGCAGAAATGAATTAAATCGCGAATCTCTCTTGTCATTGACCATTTTGAATTTTGCCTAAGAAGATCTTCGACGAACTATGTGACTTCGATAGACAAAAAAATGTTGGGAAAATCCATATTCGTATTTCGTCTACAAAGCAGCCGTCATCAATGGTGATTGAGGAGCATAATTTGGCATAAATAGAGCTAAAAATTTTCTTTCGTAGAGGGCATCTGCCAAACTTTTAAAAGGTCCCTTGATTGGTAAACATTTTTAAATGTATTAATCATTCAACGGTTAGCGCCATTCTAAAGTCAGGAAACCTTTACACATTAATATATCAGACAACCATCACGACACGCGTATTATTTACAGCGATATTACCATATAAGAATGCAGACAGCAGGATAGGGTGGGAGGTGGATATGTTGAGGGTAGCCGAAGAGGGCGGGGCAGAAGCAAGGGGCAAGAGGGGAATAGGGAGCGATGCTTTCGAAGATATAGGAGGACGAAGAGGAAATGCCTTTAAGATTTGCCCTCGAGCGGGTTTAGGAGAAGGCGGAGAGGAGGGGGTCGTTATAAGTGGCGTCGGTATGCCCTTCCTCTCTTTCTCTCCCATTTGACTTAACCCTTCTTCCTATGTGTACCACCCCGACTCCTCCTCCTTCCCCTCTTTCTCACTCCACTCCTCTTTTATGCATCGAATATAAATACTTCTACGTCGCGTGCCGGACGTGAGCGACGGCACGGATTGACACGTCCCTCGCCGTGTGGCCTGCTTCAACTGCGGGGAGCGTTTCTCCTCTCCTCCCTTCTATCTCTGCCCCCCCCCCTCCCCCTCCCTCGCTCGCGGAATACATCTCCGCGATGCCACGGATGATTGATTTTCAGCGGCGATAGAGCCGATCTTATTTTGTTTTTTTTTACCCATTCTGGAGCGACTTATTTTTTGCGTTCGGCTAACTTGATTAGGAGTTATTTATTTCTATATATTCAGAATGAGTTTTCCCGGAGGAGACAATTAAGATTATTAAGTTTTATTTTTTTGTTCCGGCGACTTTTTCGCGTTCGATTAGCTTTGTTTGATTTTATTCGTTTATTTGTAGCTCTATAGACAGCGTATTACGACAAAGGGCAGAATAATCTATTTTTATGGTGCAACTTTATAAAGTGCCTTGTGGTTTTTTGAATACGAAAGAGAAGAATATTTGATAAATAACGTTTGTAATTAATAGCTATACTCATTAAGTTCATCATTTTATTTCATTTCTATGCATTCAAAATGAGATATCCGATGGAGCGAATTAAGATTAACTGCAGTGAATTTTATTTTATCTTCGAGCGCATTTTTCGTTCGGTTGTCATTATTGAGATTTGTTTATTTGTTTGTATGCACTCAAAATAATTCTCTAGAAGATTATAGTCTAGATTAATGGCATAAAAACCCATTTTAAAGCGTTCGCTCTCACAGACCAGTGTATTTCCTTTAAATAAAAAAATAAGGCTCTTCGACATTTAAAAT
This sequence comes from Uropetala carovei, assembly GCA_036926305.1. NCBI lineage: Eukaryota > Metazoa > Arthropoda > Insecta > Odonata > Petaluridae > Uropetala > Uropetala carovei. Next base: position 3,736,400 of record JAXCHB010000130.1, read on the forward strand.
TAACACATTTAACGAACCCACTCATTCAGTTCATTAATTTATTGTTTTGATTTAAATACCCAATAGTAAACGCTATAAAGTTTTCTTGTGATTACTTACAACTCTATGAATTAATTAATTTAACTGGCTCTCGTCTTCTTCGTTCATCGCTATACTTGCTCTCTTGTTAATATGGATGAAAAGGAGTGGATGGGAGGGGGACGGGGTTGTTGAGCGATTGAAAAGGCGGAGTTGATGCGCGTGTTGTCCCCTGGAGGAATTCAAACTCGCGACCTCAACGCTTACACGTAAGAGGGAGGCCTATCATCCGATGTGACCAACCGTGACTTGACGCGTGCTCAAGGAGCGAAACCGATTCCTTCTTAGTTACGGATACGGAATAACGAATAGGAGAGAGGATCTCCTCTGCCTTATTTCCTCTTCTCTGCCTATTTCAGAGGTCGCATTTGATTCGTTCTGCCTCTGACGTATCTCACTCACCTCGCTTTATTACGCCTAAATCGAAAATTTCGATTTCTGGAGTGACGCGATTCTTTGATATCCATTCGACGGATGAAAAAATCGTAATCGAGGAAATTTCATCGTGATATAGGGAACTGATTTTTCAAATTAACGAGCTGAATATCCAAATGAAAATACTCGTAGAGACTGAAGTTCTAAGTCAAACGCATAGTTTTCTTTGGAATTTAACGATTTAGAATCACAAGAGTATAAGTATTATATTTAATAAAAATTAGCTAATTCTACGCCGAATTTTTCGATTCTAATTAGTACATATTTTTATTCATACGAGAACTTTTATTTTGATAAAACATTGTAATTTTGATGTCATTGGAAGACTTATTTTAGAAAAACGGACAATGTTCGTAAGAAAAATACATAACAACGTTTATTTTCAAAAAAACATTTAAATTAACAAACGCTTCCGTGTGAAGCAATAGTCTCGCGTTAATGCAGTTTCATTGCTGCTTATGATATTGAAAAATGAACCAAGATGCTGTAATGCTAGGAAATGACAGCAAAGAACAGAAAACACGAAAGAGATAAAAAGGAGACATCAAGTTTACATGAGCAATTGCACTTACTAACGACAGTTTCGGTTCTCGTGCCAAAATATTGCGAAACTCTCCTCAGGAATTTCACCTCCGGCACCTCCACTTGCGGCAGCAGAGTTAACAAAGTGGGTGGTTGCTTGAATTACTTAAAGGAGGATTTATAGCGGAATCCGAAGAGGAAGTAAGGTGTTGAGGGGGAAACTTTTAAAGACAGCAGATTTATAAAGGGTGGCGAGAGAGGACGAGTTAAGAAGTCCCACCGAAGGATTCGCTCGCTTAATTGCGTTTTAGAGAATCTTTCTTCGCAATCGTCTCGGGTTTTCTCTTTTGAGAATTTCGCATTTGAAGGGGGTATGGAGAGGAAGGAAGATCAGAGAAGTTGGGGCAGAGGGAGAAAGAGAGAGAGAGAGAACATTCCGCGGCGACTGCTAGCAGTAGTACTCTTGAGATGGAGGACGTTGCATGGCCTGTCGAAACCTACGGCGTTAGGAGGCACTAAAAATAAAGCAAACTGCCAACAGGCCGCGAAAGAGCGGGTCGTATGAGGGAGAGGGGAAAAGAAAGGAAGTGGAAAGGAGAGAGAGAGGGGGGACATTTCCATTAGTACTCTCTCTCTCTCTCTTGCCCGAGGCTAAACTCCTAATGAATTCTGATTGGAGGAATTTAACAAGTTCCTTTTAAGATCTCCCTGTCAGATTGTATATGTGCGTTGATAAAGCTAGATGTAAAGGTTTACGACACCTACGGTTTGTCAATACGTCCCGCGGTTGCCGCGGCGTCCCACGGAGGGATCGCGTTTATTGCACGCGCGGGTTGTGATAGGTTCCTCACCAAACGCGCTCCCAAGTCTTTCATCTCGTGCGCGCAAAAACTGCTTCCGCGTGAACGAAATTGTTTCGAGAGACGGCATTCTCGACACGAAACTGCGGCAAGCTCAGTCTGTTACTAAATTTGCTATGGGAACATAAACGGAAATGTGTACTAAAATAGGAAGGCGCCGAGTTGAGAGAGTTTGCTAATTGGTAGTATGTTCTAACGAAAAAAGTAAACGATTTGATGCTCGATCGATTTAATTTTTTCTCCTGGTAAGTGAAGGTAAAATTGTACTGAGACTAGCTTTTACCAGCCCATCATGTCAACCGTACGTTGTCAGTTTTTCCCAGAGGTTTGTTTATTATTTTACGGGTTTTTTCATATAATTACCTGCCCATATAAAGTTTGATTTAAACGTGCAGTCTAATTTCTTTTAATGCAAAATTTCTTGCATTATGACACCCTGACAGACCGTGCCCCTCGAACACTCTGAAAAATATAGGGAAAACCAGGTTCTACTATCGGTGGATCACCACTGATGACGGCCGGTTTGACTCAATACGCGCATATGGTTTTACCAACCAATTTTAGGTCTGTTTGGGAGATATATTTTATCAAAATACTTTGAACCATAAGATGATTCCGATAATTCACTTTTGAAATCATAATACATCCTTAATTTATTGAATCCTGTAAAATGCTGATACGGTTATAGACAGAGAAATGGAATCGCATTAACACATTATATCCAAACCCTAAGATTTCCGGATGGCACCCGAGAAAAATGACGAAAGCAGACGACTCTATTGGTATTTCGTAGCTCACCTAAAGCCTCTGGAATTCCCGATGAAGTCAGATAAACGATGTCGAAAGAAGATGAGACGTTTACGAGTCTGTGGTATATTCATCGCCACCGCACGAATTCGGTCCCTTCGGAACGTATTCAATGAGCTCCTACTAATGAAGAGTCATTGCCCCTCGTGCGGCGAGTGAAAGGGTCGGGAGAAGGGGAGAGGAGAGAGCCGTCCGGGATGAGGGAGAGGAGGTCGGGAATGATAAGAGTACGTGGGAGTCTAGAAAAGGGGGATCCTTATCTGTTCGAAGCGACATGTTTCTTACGTTCGAAGAATGAAGGATGCGAGGAATTCCATTTCTAATCGTCCTCTTGAGGTGTCTAGGAGACCGCGGCGAGCGTGTGATTGGCGGGTGAGGGGGATCGTTGCGCGTGGATCGATTCGAAAAGGCAAGTATACGACGCCACGTACCAAAAAGGGAGGCCGCGAGGTACTTAGCCACTCTGCGCACGCAAACATTATAGCCATCTAGCGAGCCAATCAACCATTTTAATTTCGTTAATTAAGTGCTCTACGTTAAGCAAGGCAAACATTTCCACGCTGCTTACTAATGGACCTTTTAAAAATTCGCTAATTATTCGGCCTCCGCCCAGCATGTTAAGGATTTCCAAATTGAGCCTTAATGAACCTTTAATTTATAATTAAGAGATACTAGCCAAATAAAATAAATAATTCCTAGCGTATCAATTTATAGCGTCAAGTGACTGTTTAATAATACAGTTGAATGTTATTAACATGATGGAACAAAATTATCTTAATATGTCCTCAGATCACATCATTCACTAAAGAACAGATTGGCATCAGGTGATATACGAGGAAAAACATTTAATTCGAGTCATCAGCATTGTGGTATTGTTACGGTATTAAATTTTACATCGGAATTCTATAAATAAAAATAAATGAACAGCATATTTATTCATAATAAATTCGTAATTTCGCTCTCGATAAAGTCCTCCATCTTGATCAATTATGCAGGTACACAATATTAGGAGTAATAATGAACAGCGGTGAAATAATGAGTATAAGAAATAATTTAGGCCTGCATATTATCAAAAGGAATATAAAATTACATTTCCGGTCTTGGTAGAGGGATGGTAAGCGTGCCTAGTTCCCAATGGAATCCTGTCGAGGGCATGATCATTTGTGTTCGTCCTTATTATGGTTGTTACGCTAATTGTAAAGCCCGCAAAGTGCTGTTTATGAGCTTGAGGAAAATAAATAAATAAAATATACGACAAAGATAATTTTTCAATATCTCCTTTACAGTATGAGATAGATATTTTGATACTTGAATATCATAAAATTGGACGTTTTATAAATTAATACTCATATTAACATAAAAATTGCAGCATAATCCTTATAATATTATCCTAACATCTGCTGCTGCTTCTGTTGCAGTTAATAGTCGTCATGGTGATTTGCATTGTTGCCGCTTTTTGGATATATATATATATATAATATAATAATGAAGTTCTTCAATAACGAATGCAATTTTAAGTATGACTATTATTTTTCATTTAATCTATGTTCAAAAATCTATTCATTCTAAAATCTGCATTATATTTGTTGCCGAAAAGCAACAGCTCTGCCTCTGGCGGCAAGGAATTTAACTTATTATACGACTGGAGAATCTGTTTGAAAATTGTCATATTATCGGAATTTTTAGATGAATTATTTCTTTAGCGTTTTTTTTGTTTTAATGCAAAAATAGAATTGCGAACACTCAATTCATAAGGAATTTTAATCGTGTGAATATTATGAAATTTGGTCATTCGAAATGATCACCACCATATTTTCTGCTGTAATTTAATTAAATTTCTAGTGATAAAAGTATTAACTAGATTTCAATATTAAAATTTGCCTTACATTTTGATGAATCTGCATAAATTAGGTACTAATCGTTGTGTTGTAACTCACCAATAGAACAAACGTTAATTTTTCTTATGTGTTTATCTAATTTGGTTTTCCTTATTTATCAATAAATGAGTCGTAGTTAAAGCGAGTCCATGTAGAAACGTAAGCAGAACAATATAATTTCACTTACTTTCGCTTCATAAAACTGACAAATATCACAGCAATGTTTTCATGGGTTCATGTAATTAAAAGGGTAAACAGCATACCACGCGTTCATTTTAAACAACAATTGACATTGAATAACAATGCCAGGAAAATGTTTCTCTCATTACTAAAATAAATATATCTAAGCCAGCAGACAATTTACTTCTAATACGATATGATCTTCTGCTTCTGTTTCCGAAGCTGTGATAGTTAAAGTAGCCTGTAGCAGAAGGAATTGAATTGAACCTTAAAGAATATTCCCGATGAATTAAAATAAGGTTTCGTTTTCGCTGTATTTAAGGTACATTTATTACTCTTAGGTTTTTTATTAATAAAAAGATAACGCCGCTGCCTATATTTGGCAGCTTCGCCGCCAAACGTCCGGGGTTGGGCCGCGGAGCCCCTAGTTAATGATTATAATTCCATACCAACCGTGCAAACGACTCCTAACCACGCCGTTTCAACACAGACAATACAACTCCACACGATTGTTGAGTACTATGTTTGGCACTATGAGTCGATCAATTAACGTCTTATTATCAATAAGTGCATCACGACCGAAAACTTGTTTCGATGATAAATCGATCGCGAAATTATCTCCACATGTTACTTTATATCTATATTATGACAGCTTTTTATCTGATAAATACAGATGCTACGGCGATAATGAGTGACGGATGAACTATCGCTCGTCTGAAGCAGATTCCCGAAAAAAAATTGGAACGAAAAAAAGAGAAGCATGCGTCGTGACACACTTGCTCCATAAAAAAGGGGAGATTAATTAACATGCGACCAAACGAAATGTTGATGGAAAGCGGATGAAAAGATAAATGATAACCGATCGAGTGATAAATATAATGTGGCGGCAAAATAATGGAATGAAAGTGTATGGAATGCGTAGAAAATGGAGGGCAGAGAAAGGCGCAAAGGGAATAATCAATTAGTTTATCAGAGGGTTTTGAATTTCCAAAGATGCTAAAATCAATTTTTTTCAAATTGGTTCTTTGCGAATCGGTAGCTATGGATTTTGTATGTTATATGTTATGTATATGTATGTATACGAATAATAGGAAACGAACGATTATACAGACTATCAGAAAGAGGAAGGCGAACTGGATTGGGCATTACCTGAGAGCGTGATTAAAGAAATGCTAGAAGGAAAACTGGATGGAAAAAGAGAAAGAGGTAGGAAAAGGTTTCAGCTGGTAGACGACTTGAAAGGGAAAGAGAGCTATCAAGACATGAAGAAAACTTCGGAAAATAGGAGTATATGGAGAACCAAGTTTAACCTAGAATAATCACGGACCTGTCAACGGACAGACTACCTATGATGATGATGTTATGTATAAAATTTAATCTGTTCAGTAGAGAATTATAGAACTCGTCTTATGGCTGAAAATAAATTCAAGATTAAGCATTTCAATGTAAAAAATGAAAAAGTACTTATCTAAGATATCCCCAATATTCACAACATGGTTATGTAAAACCAGATGCGCATTTTGGCAACAATGCAGCCGTATTCAGTGATAATTCACCTTTCACAACCTTTTCGTGCCTATAGAAGATGCCTGAGGCAAAAGTTTTTCAATATTTTACATTTGAATGCTTATTCTTGAAGTTTAATCTGACTAAATTATACGGATTAGGAGCAATTTAATTTGAGTTTATTCATTTATTTATTGAAAAAAGTTAATATTATGATAAAATTAGGACACAAAAAGTTTCTGCTGTGAAAAGAATGAATTTTCATTAGAGACTGTTTAATTACCACAAAGGAAATACTACACGTATAAATTTATAAGAATTTAAATAAAAATAATGATAATAAAATTGTTAACGAAAGAGCGAGAGAAACATAATAGAATTATTTATAAAATTTATAGAGAGAAAGAAGTGTTTGGCACAACTCGCTGATAATAGCATTTACGAGGACAAGGTATATTATTAAGAAAGGCACAATAATCATTTAAAGGAATATAAAGGAATTTTTTAAATGCGGGGACAACACTATTACTTTTGACGCAAATGGAAAATAAATGTTACATGTTTACTCAGTTATAAACCGGATACTCTGTGCGGTTTAAAGCTCAGCGATTCGGAAGAGTGAAAATGGCGACAAAGTATAACTGACCATTAAATACAATTCATATCATTAACTGAATTAACTGTTTTAGGAAAGGCATTAGACATAAACCTTGGCAAAGAACTAGGATAAGAGGAATAAATAGAGACGAAGAGCGTAAAATAAAAAGGAAGAACGAGAAAAAGATGGATTGATGAAGACACCGGGAAAAGTAAATAGGAAGAGAGGGAGGAAAATAAATGGGAAGGAAAGAAAACGATGAGCAGCCGAAAAAGAAAAACAAAAGGCGAGGATGAAGAGGGAAAAGAAAGGCGGTAGAGGAGATGGACAAAGAGATAAAGTGGAGACGAGTTTGGAGGGCGAGAGCATGACAGGAGCGAGGGTGTGACGGAGAGAGAGAAAGAGAGATGGTTAGAGAGAGAGGAATGAGTAGGAAGGAGAGGGATAAAGAAAGCGGAGGGGAAATAGGGAAAGGAAGAAGAGAGAAAGCACGGAGATTAAGATGGATAGGGGGAGTGAAGGAGAGGTTGGAAAGGGATGGCGGTAGAACGAGCGTGGGAGGGTTAGAGGAGGGAGAAAGGGGGAGTGAGAGAGGAGCAAGAAGGGGAGAGTGGAGAAAGGGAGAGAGAGAAAGGAATGGAAATAGGGGGAGGGAGAGAATGGTTGGGTTAGAAAGGGAAGGAGAAAAAGGTACAGAGGAGAGAAATGGAAGGAGAGGGAAGTTAAGAGAGAAGAAGGAAGCGAAAGAAAGGCTAGAAAGAGAGTGAGGACAGAAGAGCAAGGTGAATTAGGAACTCGGTATCACCCGTAGGCATTGTTTTGAAGGACTCTGGCACGAAGAAGGCTTAGGGAAGAGAGTGGAGAAGAGATAGGAGGCCGAAGGAACGTTTACAAATGGTTGCGAAAGGCACACCAAGGAGCGAACGCAAGAGCTCTCTTTATTTTTCCTTCTGGGAGTTGACAAACCCTCTCTTTAACCGTGCTTTCATCCCTCCTCATCCCCTCGCTCTCATTTCTTCATTCCACCCGCTCCCATTCCTTTCCTCATACGAACGTTTTAAAGCCGTAATCACCCACGCAAACCTGGACGCTAAGGCTTTTCGGCGTGGCGCGGCTGAAGAACGGCGGTTGTTGGCCCTCTTCATTCATGGAGATGCACGCGGAAGTGCGAGTTTTAATGAACGCACTTCCCTCCTTTCCACCCGCTCCCTCGTAAAACCCTCTCTGCTTATAATTCTCTCGGCAATTACACCTATTCCCATGTTCTGCGTCCCTCTTCTGCTCATATCTATTACACTCTACCCCCTCACAGAAGCATGCACGGCTGTAACACTTAGCTGAGTCCTCTATCCCTCCTCCCTAAGCGTTTTTTTTTACTCTACCTCCAAAACCACTGCTTAGTCACCTCTCCCCCGCGTCTGACTACACTCTCACGCGAATGGAAATAACGGACATTGGCCCGCGGAAGGGATAGGGTAGGGTCATGGGAGTTATAAGCGACGGATACTTCATAAAAAAGGAATGTTTCATTAGGCACTCCTAGAAGGTCTTTAGGTACCCATCCGTCTTCCGCGGCTCTTCCACGAGAGAGTAAAAAAAAATTTAAGGATTTTTAAGTGTCTTTGGATCTTTTCAGTCGTGACCACGCTAAAAGAAGCGGCAAGACGGATTGGGTTTCGCGGGTGAAATTAATCGTGTGGTTTTCACGCCTTGAGAAAAGAGACCTGCTCTACTAAGAAAAGGAATTATCGCGTTACCCGTCGAATATATTAAAAATTGTTAATATACCATTAGGAGGTAACAAGCGCAAAGGCAATGTGCATGAGAGGTGTTAATGAGGACGGCGAGGATTACACGGTGACGTCGGGGTTTGAACTCGCCATCAGAGTCGTATATTCTACCGACATATGCGTGTATGTGTTAGTACACCCACATTTTGATTCGCAAGGTATTTCAGCATCTATATTCGGAGAAAAAACTAGGATGTTGCAGCGCTTATTAGCATAAGCTAAGCAGTTAAAATTTCCAGTGGCGGCCTAAAATTACTTCATAACTGACTAAATGCAACTTTTCCTTTGTTTCTATGCGCCGCGAAAATTAATTCACAGCCGCGGGACGGGGAAAAATTCTACCGTTTCCCAGAATGATTTCCGTTTCGGTATCCTCCCTTCTCTTGTTTTTTTTCTTCCTCCGTTTTTTCCGAGTTGTATTATTCATCTCCAACCGCCTCCCTTTCTCTCTCTCTCTCTCTTTCTATTCCTCTCCTCGGGATATTTTTCCACGTGCATTCTACAGTTCCTCTTTTTTCTATTTCCCCTTTCTTCCGTTCCTGCTTTTATTCCTTCTCCTGCTACTCCCTTCTTCCCATTCTCCTTTGCTGCTTTTCTTCCATCTTTATTTCTCAGTCTCTCCCTTTTATACCCTCCCACCTTCCCTGTTTCTCTCTCATACTCTCTCCTCCACTCACTTTCTCTCCTATCTTCCCTTCCTGCGCCACACTTACTCCCACTACCGGACGCGGCTGACCATTCTGACCGGCAGTGATTAAACTTTTAAATAGCCTATGCCCGACCCTATCTTCTGCCGCGAACCGGAGTGGTTTGAAGGGGGTGGATATTTTAGACTGAAAAGTGAGAAGCAGGGGTCAGCACTCGGGTCGAGGGAAAAAATAATGGAGGGGCTTGGAGAGAAATGATGGCATCGGGAGTTTTAAGGCTCTCTAACGTTTCTAACGAATTCAGACTGTATAGCAGGGGTTCCCAACTTATTTCTCGCGAACACCGCTGTGCCCTTTGGTGGCGTGACTGTGCTCGTCTGCGATTCTCAGAATCGTTTTCCTAACACCAGTCATTTCATTTGTTCGACTGCTCTCTTCATAAATATATTTACAAACATTTAAGAGCAACTTAAGCGTTGGTTTGATTTTGTCTGTGATAATTACTATTCTCTGTCTTAGTAAACTACGTCGTATTTCATCAATTAGTTGATAATACATAGTAATCTAGAAAAATCAACGATAGTTATCATATGAATGTTACAGGAAAGTAAAAAGGAATGTTAAGGAGCGCTTGTTTTCGAATAATAGCTTTTCTAGCATGGACATTACATCTTTCTCCTCTGTCATCTGATTTTTCTATAGCGGTAACTCACTGACTATCCGTGTTCTTTCTATGACTGATATACCGACCGTTAGTATGCCAAAAAATAGCTAAAAAGATTTTTTGGACAGCCCTCGTTTATTTTCTGTAATCATCATATATTACAGTTTGTACTGAATAACGGTGATATTCATAAAATATTTAAATTTCCATTTAACTAGAACCAGTGGCGTACCTGAAAATCTGGGGGGGAGGGGGGCGCAGCAAATAATATGGGGCCCCCCTATGGATATCTAAGATATCATATATTCGTCAGTACTGTTTGAAAAATTGGGGGGCTCCTAAATCTCGGGACCTCCCGCATTGCGGGGCTATCAGTATGCCACTGACTAGAACCAAGCATCAAAGACCGTTCTGTTATTATATGTGCAACATGTGATAATTATTATACGAAATATAATTTTGACGCAATTCATGACATGTTTTAACTAGTTACTGTTTAAACAATTTGTTAGTCCACGGCGAAGTTTCTAAAACTTCTAAAGATAATAAGAGAATGACATTCAAATTAAGAAGATTTTCAAAGTGTGCTGACAATAGATTACTTCAAATAAACTTTATCTTATGATTTCATTTAAATATTAATATCCCTATAATACTAAAAGTTAGGATAACCAATTAAGAACCGCAATATTTTCGTCGATTACATATGAACACGAAAGGCCACACAAGAAGCTAATAATTACACAGTCAGCGTGTCCTTCCCACTGCCGAGGGATTCTGATTAAAATGTCTGCTGCGCTCAGATGGCATTTTCATCATTACCTATATTTTTTCCTCGGCTCCACCCTTTCCTCCCTCGCCTATCGCTTTTCTTTTGTTTCTCCCCGATTCCCTTCCCTCTCTTCCTCCCTCGATTCACTTTTGGAATACGTAAAAGAACCGAAAACCCGCCCACGCAGACGTCTTTGACAAAAGAATCACGAATTCCGCTCACGACTGTCGCCGGCGTTTTTAACGAATGCTTCCTTACCGCTGGACGAAGGGAGGGGTATGAGGAGGAGAAAAGAAGGGTTTTCCGCTTCTTCGAAAGATGCATTATTTGGTCAAAGAAAATAGAGGGAGGGCCTTTTTTTATATATGTTTCGTGCACCCGTGAAAGGATTTCAAAACTTGTTTTCTCACGGTCCAACTTATATGGACGGGAGTGAAAATCCGTCGGCGCAAGTATTAAAGTCATAAAAAGACTATAAAGAGTGATTTATTTCGCGGAAATACACGGAAAAGGAACCGTCTTTCTTCTATTTTCTGTTTTTATCCGTCCCACCGCCTCCGCCCGCCCCCTACACGAGCGTCTCGGTTTCGCGGCGGTCTCCGTAGGATATTGCTACTAAAAACGGATGTTTCCCGATAAAAGTTCGAAATGTAGACTTTTGACGTGAATTTATTGTCCTAATCTCAAAAACGGTTTCTCTAAAGACTAAATATGATATATTAAACAAGAAATTTACATATTTTCCTCGGGTAGCGTTTACAACAAAATACGTAACCCGTTGCCAATAAAGGAAGTTTTAAGAACGTATATTCTTTTAAATTAAAAATCCGTCTGAAAACAATATGGATTGCGATCTGTGCGTGCATTTTTAAATATCGAAACCATGTTATTTTTAACTACATATGCCGTCTCATATTTAACAAAATAGTTTGAAAAAGATAATATTGTAAAATATTTTACAATCGGTTTCAAAATATTAATACTCGGGAGATAACAGTGTGATTAAATGAAAATGGAGTTTATAATAGTCAATCCTACCTCTAAGTTGATACTGAGCTTATTTTAGCGGAAATATTTCACACAGGCAAGAACACTGCAAAATTCGGACGAGGTACTATGAATCATTAATGTATGCAAACGGTAAAATGAACTCGTTTGCTGATTGAGTCTGATTTCATTTCATCACTTCGAATATATTTTTATATCTAAGAACAATGAGAAAGATTCTTCTTCGAGAGGTTATCATCACCACATGCCTAATATCCACGCAAAACGCTGTCATATCTATGTGTTCCAGTCACCTAATGTTATCAGAGAACTATCTTAAGGACGAGGACAATCGATCAAACCACAAGTAAACTAGTCATAATAAAATGTTATGAATTATAACTTGAAAGGGTACAGGCTGTAAAATACTGGGACATGTTTTACGACTTTTAAAAATTGAAAAATCCATAGACTGCAAATATTTCATTTTTGCCTCTTTTGATGGTCATTTCTTATTTCACGAAGGTTCAGCGAAAATATTTCTTCGACTTAATACACTATAAAAGAACTTTTCTAATACGTATTTTTTACTTTAGATGGTTAGGGTTTGAAATTATTACTCCAGTTAAATAATGTTATGAATATAGAGATTATATATCATTAATCATTCCGTTCTATAATATTGGATTCTCTGATCATTAGTTATAAAACTTACTGCAATAAAAATATTTAAATTTATTTATAATAAGCGAGTTTAAATAAAATTTTCTTCGTTTTCGATTTGGTTCAACGGACTCTGATGACTGTGGGTTTAATAACACTTCTGAAATGTAGAATCGGAGCTAGTGGAGTCAATTCATGTCATAGATATAAAAGGACTGTACCAAAGCTAATTTTAGTTATCAATGCGCAGTCTAAGGCAAAAATATTATTTATATATAAAAACTTATTTAAGATCTAAATAAAGTGAATTTTAAGAGCTCCAGTTTAAAAAATACCTAGATTGATTCGACAGTTTTAGTCATTAAGCCATCATCGTTTATTCATGTTATACTAGAAAACGATCACATCTTAATTAAGCTTCGCAGATCTTAAATCCGCAAGAATTTATTCCAAAAAACATGTCGTTCATTAGTCCATTATAAATGCCTCCTTCGGATCTAAATGCATTACCTTCAAGTTTTAGCAGTTTGCTATGCTTTAGGGTACATTCGCTATTTTTTCGAATCGAATAACCGGACAGAGTCGGAAAAAATCCAACAGCGTATAACAACTTCAGGAAAAAGAAACAATCTGGAACATTCGAAACAATTATCGTATTTCTTTTTACAGCTCCGCTATAACGCGGACGACACTTTTCGGGTGGAGGGAGAGAGTTGCGAAACGTATACGTGTCGTGGGGAGAGGTTTTAAGTCACTTCCGAGGCGATAAAAACCCCCCTTCTCTCGAAAGAGAGAGAGAGAGAGAGAGAGAGAGAGAGAGAGAGAGAGAGTGTCTGCGCACGTTCACGCGCTTCGTCCATTTCTGAGGAGCCGCAATGGTACTCCCACGCGTGACCTCTTCCCTTTCGCTTATACTCGTATACGCTGTCCATCTGCCCCTTCTCCGCTTGAATGCGCGAGGGAAAGAGCGAAGGGACGTGCCGCATACGACATTTAAGTGTCTTCCAGATCCGGCGTTTTTTCCTCCCTCACTCCACCTATCTATCCCCATCATCCTTCCCTTTCCTCTCTCTCTCTCTCTGGCACTTTTTTTTTTAAAAATCGAACCCTCTTGGTAAACTCAGCCGCTACATGGCGAGAATACCGAGTCGTAAAGCAGCCGTTAAAAAGGAAACCGAGGAACCAAAGGCGAGTTTATTGTTGCGGGCCCAAATATAACTCTAAGAGGCCCCAAAACCGAAGAGTTTGGGGTACACCGAGGCTCTCCTCCTTCAAGCCCCCTACACCCCCGTCCCGTTAAACGCCGCAGCCAAACGCCATATATTGCGGCGTCCAGGAGAAGGGAGGTGAAAATAGAGGGGGGAGAGATAGAAATTATGAAGAAGGTAGATGTCGCAGCGATATAGGGTGTCACACGTTCTCTCTAAAGTTAAAAGGTTTTCTCGAAAAAAATAGCACGAGATACGGCCTGCCGAGATGGGAGGAAAGAGTTTATTCCAATTATCGATAGATTCGGGATTAACGTCAGTTGCTTCATTTATCGTAATTCATTTGGCCATACGTTAAGGCAATGACCGAGATGTTTTGGCGTTTCGCACAAGAAACCATTTCAGCACTCCTTCAGGTAATTTTTATGAAGAGAATTTAAACTTAGATGTTCATTTATTTATTGATCCTTTAAACGAGCGATAAAAATTAAGTAAATTGTTATCAAAGTTACATAAACTTGAAAACAATGTGCAGACAGACCGAGAAAGTGCCTCTAAGATTTTGGTGCCCCGAGCATTCAGTCGTTTGGCTCACCCGTGTATAGGACCGGCCGGCGCCACGTAATATGCTGCATTCAGTAAGTTTATATCCCCGTAGAAAAAAAAAACATTCCTAATCACGACAAACTGCAATTCCAGAGGTAATTACCATAACAATTCGGTGAAACAAAATTAACATTTTGGCTACATAGCAACCATCGTCAGTGGTGATTCGAGATAGTACATTCACATCTAGTCCAAGTGTTAAAATGTAACGAATTAGTTTTATGTCAAGCTTTTCCTATATGATTTTTCACTTACACAACTTTGCAGAATTATTTCTCAAGCTAGAGCTGTTTTAAGGTGCCTTTTTTGTTCAGCGTACTAGCATGTACACGGAGGAAACTCGTACACGTTAAAATTTAACTAATTATAAAAACTTTAACGCAGCAACATATTGAATAAACAAACCACAAAATAGTTTGGCCTAAAAGCATACGAAAGTATATATTTCAGGGAAATTTTAGATTGGCATAACAAGATATCACGTCATTAAAGATTTACGTCACGTCTGCACGATGACCGCAAGTTATCATCTAGAATTTTTTACAAAAGAAGCGTTGCAGCATATTTTTTTCCGGATTTCCCTAGTTCCCTCAAGAAAACAGAAGAGCGTTTCCTTATATTCGTAAAATAATCTTTAATGTTTCAGTTGGAGTTTGCTAAAAATTCTTTTAGATTATATCAATTCATTACATGCATTATTTTAGCGTCATAAATGACATTACTAAGCGTGTGGGGTCTTTGATGTTATTATAAGATCTAAAAATATTATTTATCAACACATAAATTAGCTAACATTCTTTAATCCCATGCATTATTTTAGCGTCATAAATGATATTACTAAGCGTGTGGGGTCTTTGATGTTATTATAAGATCTAAAAATATTATTTATCAACACATAAATTACCTAACATTCTTTAATCCCAGGAAAACAAATTACGGAAATTCGACTTTTCTAGAATAATCTCTAGTGGTTTACAAAATTATATTCTGGCGTCTTTAGAAACCGCAGACTTTAACTTTATTTATCGGCCATATTATTATTATTTTTTTTTCTGCCGGACTAGAAATAATACAGTTAGCGTATAAATAGAAATCAATGTCATGCGCAATAAAACTGAAGTTTTAGGTATTCGTAAACATTCTCTTCGAAAACATCATTATCGATACATTGACTAATTTTAGAAGAGGCAAATTTGTTTGCATTTCAATTCGCATTCTTCTCGAAGCTATACAGTTGATGGCATTCATCATACACATCTCGTGCTAAAGCAATTGCTTTTTTTTATAATAGATTCAACCTTACCTTAAATACGTATAAGGAGATTAACGGAAATCGAGCTAAAAAAATAAAGACGTCGATTCTTTTCCGTTCATAATATTCCATCTAAAAATACTTTATTTAGATGATTACCGGAAACCTGTATACGGACGTGAATGGGAAGAATGAAAAGGAGAGAATGAGGGCTTTAGAGGGAGGGAAAAATGAAAAAAAAAACAAACGCGCATCGGGAGAATTAAATTCAACGGCACATCCCTAAGAAGACCCATTCTCCAGATATTAAAAAATGGAAGCGTATGTGAATAATTTCTTAGCTACAAAAATGAGGAAGATCGCATTTTACGCACGGCATCAAAACTCAACATTAACATAAATTAGAGAGAAGGAATGTTATTCTGGAAAAATCTCGTATCTACACGGCGTCTCTCTGTTCTCTGTTTTAATTGGCCCCTCGTCCTTCGCGCTATCTCCCGGTTTTTACAAAAGTGTAATCTCCATCTTTTTCTTCCCTCACCGAAATGATAAAGTTTCTTCGGACTCAATTTCTCTTCCTTGCTTCTCCTTCTCTGTCTCTTCGTCCACCTTCCTCTTCTCCATTCCTTCAGTTTTCCACTTATGCGCCACTCTACATCCCTCTTTCTTTTACCCCTAACTTCCCTCTCATTCCCTCAGATGTTTCCGTCTTCTTTCATTTTCACATTTTTTCCTTTCCTCCTTTCTTCCTCTTCTATCCCCTTCTTCCCTCTTCATCCCTCCCCTCCCCCTTCCTCCTCCCCTCCCCCTTCCTCCTCCCCTCCCCTTCCTCCTCCCTTCCCCCTTCCTCCTCCCCTCCCACCATCCTTCTCCTCTCCTTCCCCCTCGCCACCCCAACCCACCTACTTTTCCTCCCTCTCCCCCAGCCCGCAAAAACCCTGCTTCCTCGAGTTGTTTTTCTCAATGTCCTCTCCTCCTCCACGCGACTTCCTCCTCCGCCTCCTCCACCTCCTCCGCCTCCTCCAACCTCCCTTTTCTCGCCGCTGCCCACATCCTCTGCGCTATCTAGCTCGGTTTCCTGGCGACGCTGCGACTGTCGTAAGACTGGCCGGCATCTTAGCAAACACACACGCGCGCGCATACTCCTCAGAGGAGATGTCTTGCAAAGAAAGCGGTTAGCACGGCTCGGGAAGGGAGGAGTGCAATCATTTGTTAGATACCGTTGGAAGAGTAAAAAATGTGGCAAGTAGACGCCGCTGAGATATTTATCGGTAGCAACGGGCATTCGGTTTTGGAAAATATCTTACTTTTAAATTATCCAAATGGAGCTTTGCTCGGCTGAAATAAATTTAATCGTGGCCAAGATGTGCCATTTTTTGCTTTATTTCTTGTATATCTATGCTACTTGGAATAAAGTTATTTTATCTGGTTGCTTCTTTTTTCCAATGAGTTATTAGTTCCGTAAAATGTTTAAAATTTACTAAAATGCTGATACAATGAAGCTTAATTGGTCGAATTAGCATTTTACTAAATGATTATTTTGTATCCAAACAGAACCCGAATTTTTATGAGCAGCGATTAAATGTAATTTCAAGTTTAAGAGAAATAATTAGAATAAATTCCGCGAAGCAAATAACAACAATCATGACAAAGCTGCTTCATTTAAACAGAACCTATTCGTTAACTCTCGCCGTAGATATGGCCGTTAAATTATGTAAATCGCTTCCTATAAAATTCAATATTTATGAAACTAAATACTAACTAAGATTTGTAAGAGCAAAAACTTCCTTTGGGAAAATATATTTATCTATGAAGATAACATAGTAAAATAAAAATAATAATATGGCAGATTAACGTTGAGGGTTTGTTTCTCATAAGCGATAAGTAAAAAATGAAGAACGTGAAAAAATAATGGTCATTGAACTTATTTTACAAAAATTTCAAAATAAATAAATGAACTTTTCAGCAAACGATCACCGAAAGTAACGCAAATGTAAAAATTTCAATACGGAGAGTTAAGTTACGATGAAATCCTATCGATAACTGAAAGAAAGTATTAGGGGATTACAGAAATGAGTAATTAATCTAGCCTAGAAAGTAAAAAGGCGCTACAAAAAGGACGAAAAGCAATAAGTACATATAATCATATAATTTATACTTAAATACTTATTAATTTTGTTCGGTAATCAGCTGTTAAAGACAATTTGAATTTGCCGATCCGCCAAAAATTCGGCTTTGTCAGCCTCTAACAATCTGAAGTGTAGAAATTAGTTTTAAAATTACGACAAGATGCGTTTTTACCTATAGGAGTATTGAGTTAATTTTGTTACACCAATTTTGTCGAATAATTAAACGGTATACCGTTTAATTATAGCCAGTTTTTTCAAATGTCCAATCTTTCGAGCATCCCGTATAAATGATACGCTCCGAATGGCAGTCTTACTCAATGTTAGGGCACATTTATATTAAGCTCACGTCGGGTTATTTTCATTCGATCAAAGCGAGGGAGATGATGAACGATATACTCCCTGTACATAAAGACATCGGCTCGAACAACACACGCGTTTACGCCAACAATCTTCACCCGTTTATAACCGTTTCCGGGTGAATACATGGGCGATATTGTCGGTCGTCATGTAGGCGCCCATCTGAAGAAGTGAATCGTGCACGGGTGGCGACAGACAAGTGGAGAAATCTTCGCTTTGAATTTAATTCGTCGTAACTAGTGCAACGCTCGAGGACGAAGTCAAATGAAGTGACGGCTTCTCCAGCTCGGTCGCGCATTTTAATTGCGGAATGCGGAGGCCAGCATCGGGAAGTTACTGGCGAAATGATTCCGTAAATAGGCAAGGATAACTGAAACAATCGGTTCTTGAAATCGGGTATACCGTCCTCACTAAAGCTGCAACACGAGGGAAGATGTTTCGCACTCGACGGAGGTCGCTGCATTGCTGTGCCAGTGGTGTAATAGGTTATTTTCTTTTCATTTCGAGGATATGACCCAACGCGCTTGCTGAGATGGCCAAGAGTTTCTTGGCACTAGGTCCAGTTCTGGGTTTCCTTTTTACACATCTCGGTTACTGCTCGGAGTGGAATGCGATTCTATTGTTTTGTAAACACGAAAGAATAATTCGCGTTCATTTCACCAGTCTTTAAACTTCTCGGCGAGACAAAAATACTGGTTTAAAGGAGATTAATTCAATAACTCCGAAAAAAAACTAAAAATTCCCTTCAATGCTATAATTGTATTGAAGGGATAAATCTTTTTAAAAGCAAATCAATACTAAATTTGTCTTTCTTTAAAGAGGTATTTATAGAATTATTTACTATATCATTATGCTTTAAACTAGGTATTCATACAGAAGAATAATTATAATTATATTACATTGATAAGAATAATTATCTTTTTTAAATTACAACACGCATTACGCCTACGTCAATGGAAAGCAGCAAGCAAAATCCGATCATTCCTAGCAATTAAATGCCTTCGAACGAATCACTACACATTCCTTACAAATTTAACGTATTTTAACAAGAGAATTCTCACTGAATCTAAAGTGTTTAATTTATTATCTCAACCATCAAAACCTCCAACGCAATTAAATAATTGCAGTAGAAGATTTTGCGACGTGAAACCATTCGGCCATGGACTCTTCAAAGATATTTAGATAGTTGAGTTTATTCACAAGAGAGCAGAGACTTTGCAGCAACAATCAAATTGAACGAGCTTCATTGGGAAGGACTAATTATTCTATCATCAGTCAAGCAATGTTCAAAATATGTCAAAATAGCGCAAACTGCCTAAAAATATATACAAGATCCGAACACATTTGGCCGGCCTTGGTAAAGGGATACTTAGTGCGTTTGCTTACCGATGCAAGGATCGCAGGTTTGAATTCTGGTGAGGGCATTGCTTCCTGCGTTCGTGTTTGAAATCAATAATAACTAAGTTCAAACTGATAAAAAATTTTTAGCATGCACATTATTTTTTACAGACTCCATAAAACCAAGAGATGAATTAAAGATTTGAGCGAAATTTCAAAATATGTGAAGGTAAACAGGAAAACTTTTATCATATTTTACACTTATAAACGAATCACTACATCCACTTTCAAACTTAACTGCATTCAACAATGATGTAATTAGAACAAAGGTTAATTTTTCCAGCTTCCTCGCCGGAAAGAGAAGGGAAAAACATTTTTATACGGTAAGCGATTCCTCTTAATTTTTCGCTTCCGCCCCCCCCCCCCTCCCTTTTTCCTTCCTTCTCTTCACACCTTCCATCCTGCCAAAGTGATTCCCCCTTCTCCCGACCGCACTCTCCTTCTCACCCGATCCCCACACCAAACTTTTTGATATTTCTTTTGCTCCCTCGGTAGGGAGCTTAGCAACAACTAAGTGCCTTCCCCGCCCTTATTTTCACACTTATTTCCCGCAAGTTGGGGGAGAACTTTATTCCCTCAACTCTCCCGCTTCTAACCCTCTCTCTTTCCCTTTTCCCGCCAACTATCTCCAGAACACTCCCCCCTCCCCCTCTGTTCCGTTCCCTCTTCTCTCTTTCCCAATCCCCAAAGGGTGAACTCTCCTCTTTCCTTCCTGCTAAGGAACTTCCTTCCGCGTGTTACCTAAATATCCCCCCAACGATCGCACCTCCTCTGGCCCCATCCACTTCCCAGTGTGGTCAGGTACATTTTTTTCCTCTTTCTTCTATAACAGGGGTCGGCAACCTTTTCTATATGGCGGGCCACATTCGTTGCTGCGAATGCTTCGGAGGGCCGCATTGGAAATTACGAGAGCTCCGGCGGGCCAGATGGGCGTTTAAATCAGAAGTTACCTAGAGATTTCGTGCTCTCATATCAGTGAAAATCAATTCTAATTAGTTTACTAGCGTTAAAACTCCACCAGAAAAGATTTTGGACCATAATTTCACTGAAAAAATATGGAATTGACTATCTTAAACTATATCGATCACTTTTTCATCATGGCTCCGCGGGTCGCATAAAACGCTCTCGAGGGCCGTAGGTTGCCGACCCATGTTATATAAGATGTTTTAAAAATATAAATTTTCAGTATATTTTTTTAATTTAGTAATTTTTTCTTAAATTGAGCTGATAATGTTTGCTTCATTCATCTCTTGCGCACAGCAATATGAAGGCTGATTATAAGCACAAATTTGAGTTTTATGAAATAGGAATTTTACGGGGAGTACAGGTCTTTGGAGGATATTCTTCCGAGAAACTAACCCGTTAAAGGTTAGCGAGTCTTAAGGATATTAAAATCAGCATATATATGAAGTATTGTTGTACAGCGTGCAGCATAAATGTCTCAATGGGCGTCAATGTTATGCTCGCTGTAGAACCCTAACCACAAAACCTTTCATATTTATTAAAGAAAAACGGACACTTAAGATTCTGGGAGGTATTTAATTTCTATCGCCTTGACACATTTAAATGTGCCTTTGCCGTCCTCCGCGTATTCTATTCCAGGAGTCTCCAAAATGTTTACTAAATGGGCTTCACATACCACTGTGCGGATTGTACGTGATCTTTCAAATGATTGATGGGGCAGTATGTAAATTTCAACGAGCTATTTTTGACAATTTTTTTTATTGTTTAATGTGTCATACGTCTCTATTAAAAGTATATTGCATTCAAATACTCGAAGCATATCGTTTATATTTCATAAATGATGTCTGCTGGAAAATGCACAAATATGCCTTCTTTAAAATAAATTGATGAGGTAAGGCGGGCCCGGGGGCCATAGTTTGGGAACGCAGGATCTAATCTATGTCTGTTAACCCGTCAGCGTCGTCATGCGTACTGGGAACGTCGGACGGAAACTCCACATGCGGTCGTCATGCGTACTGGGAACGTCGCGGAGGTCGCTAGCTTTCTTTATTTTTTTGACACAGTAAATTTTCTTAGATATGGATAACCTTTATATATTTTAAAAGAGGAACCTTTGGCCTTCCTATTGTGCTTAATTCTGTAATTTTTACTCTCCTTCTTTTTACTTTTATTATACGTTAAGTTTTGTGATTAAATTTTCACGTAGATAGGAGAATTGGGGAATTTTGGCTTCTAAAAAAGCTCCTATTCAACGAAATCTTTGCACGAAAGCAACTGTGAGGTGTAAGAAGAGGATATAGGCCCCATTTGTCTGCTATCAGACATCTCCAAGTTCGGAATCAAGACCTTCGAGCTCTGTGATTTGACTGGCTACTTATGGTCATTTCTTGTATACACGGGGAAGGATACTGTGTTTCATTCGCCCCTTGTCTCAGCTAATGTAAACAAGACCATGGCAATAGTTTTGAATAGGTAGGCCAAAGGTTCCTCTTTTAAAATTATGAATGTTACCCATATTTAAGAAAATTTACTGTCAAAAAAATAAAGAAAGCTAGCAATCTCCGCGGCGTACCCAGTACACAGGACGGCGCTGAGGGGTAAGAATCCTTATTTGAAAGTTTTTTTCTGAAAAACTTACGGGGAAGAAGTTGAAATCCAAGATAAAACAGTAGATGTGAAGTACTCCGTAAACTTTGAATAAAGAAAAACTGAGTAAATGGCTTCCGTGATTGAGTGAAAGAATTCATAGGCGTATTTCACGCGAATAATAATAACTAAGACGGTGTGAAAAACATAGGTAAATATACATAGTTTTACGTAAAACCTCAAAAAAATTCAGTCAAATTCCATAAATATCTAATAAGTTACGAATTTTTATATGATTTCGCGCAAAAACTGCGAATTTCCCTAAATCTCTTCCGACCTGCGTGACGTATTATATTTAAATGTCCTCCGCGCTTGAGGGGTTAAATACAGTCAAACAAGACTCCATAGCTTGAATGTCATTCGCTTTAATTTTCAATCACTCGAAATAAATATTTCTTTCTTTTAATTTTTCCTTTCCTAGTTGATTTCAAACTTTACAAATAGGATTGCGGTTGACTTCCCTTAGGGTTCAAGTTACAGAGATTAAACTTAATTTTAAATATTTTGGTCGAATATATAATGAGATAATGGCCAATGAAACTTCAAAAAAGAAATTGCAAATTCACCTAATTGTAAGCATGAGTTTGCTTCAAACACAAAATATTGTGTTTCATTCGATTTTCATGTAAATAACTAAAACAAACAGCCATGCTCACCCGAAGGCTTGAATCCAATTGACAAGGGAGGTATTCTACATAGATGTGCATTTCGCCTAAAAAGCAGTGGTCCTCAGCGGAGACTCGCTGATCGCCCAATCTGAAAAGAAAAAAATCTGGAGATAAATTGATAATTCAACTCTGCGTCTAATGAAAAAAGAGGGCTAGTTTACAAAAAGTAACCACGCTGCCAGAATTCCGACTCACTGTACACTTTGTCGCCATAGACCTTGACCTAGTTACACACAGTCGAACGAGGCCAAGGCCTATGGCGATGCGAAAGATAATATTTGCACTATTGGTTGCAATATGGCATTTATTCACCGTTATTAATTTTGCCCGATAAGTTTATTTTTATCTTATAATAAATATTAAAACAACACTTTTTAAATATAACTTGAAGATTTTTGTTGAAAAATAATATGCTTTATTATTTTTTTGCGTTCTTGGCGCGTAGCGTACCTACTAAAAGAATGCAAATAGGAGTGGCTGTCTTACCCCGTCTGTCTCCATACGTATTTCATCTCATAAACCACTTCACTGATGTTTAAGATATCTTGTAGTTCAAGAAACCTTTGTCGAGCGAATGTTATTTTTATTCAAATTCCCCAATTTGAACATCCCTCTTACTTAGCAAAAATTAATTCATTCTTGCATGGACATTTTTAATGGTTCACGTTAAGCTAAGAAGGTATTTGATATTAGTGGCCTCTCTTAAAAGTATCTCATTCTTGACTCAAGATTTAATAGTTATTATTACAATTATTGCTAAGGGATTAGATTTAATTCTTCTAAACATAAATACAGTGATTTTTATGTATAAATTTCCAAATCGTAAACTGTGTTCTATACCGGAATTGGAATTTGGAATTTATATGTTCAATGGTGTAAGTTATGATTTTTGAGTTAATAGTATCCATCGAAATTTTGGATATCGCGAATCCATTTCAAGACAAATAAAACAAAAACATTTTCGATTATCATCTAACTACTATAAATATGTGAGTATTACCGCATTTTCTCAACAACTAATCGTTCTTACTCGATTCGCAATCGCAGATTCTTTCCGATAATTAATAAACAATGGACAATAGTCCCATCAAGGCGAAAAATCGTATCTATTCCAATAAAACGCCCCAAAACAAAAAATTTTTAGGATCAATGGCGACCTTAGCACTTTTGAAATTTGACCCTCCAGCACGAATGAACTTCTGAATCCCTTATCAACCCTCTTCTAGAACTTTCCCACTCTATCTTTTCCTAGGGTTTTTCCCACAACCCCATTCAAACAGCCTCATCCCTGGCTTCCCCTTCCTCTCCCCCGGTCTCTCTCTCTCTCTTTCTGTCTCACTCCTCCCTCCCCCGCTCCTCTTTCTTCCTCATCTCGAAGCTTACAAGTTCCGTCCATTCTTCCGCTTCTCTTCCTTATCTTGAACTTCAGAAATCAGTCAGAAAGTGCTTTGAAAAAGAAACTTTCTCACGCAGAGGGTGTAAGTTGGGCGTAGAATGGCCCTCGTGAGTGTGTGTGCGTGCATGTTGGCAGCGGATGCGGAAACTTCTGGACACTCTTGAGTTACTTTCCTTTTCAGGTCGGAGGAAAGCCAATATTCTGCTCTGCCAAACCAATTAAGGTAATGAGTAGTGGCACTCTTACAGGCTTGCGAAGGTTTTGGAGTTATTTAAGGCCGGAGGATAGACATTTCCATTTATAAAAACAATAATAGAATTATGCAATTCTAAGTAATTTCTTGAAGAATGAAAGTTGAAATTTTATATAATAATCGTTTCTCATCATCCAACAGAAAACCATCTTTATTTTGTTTGGATCGAAAATTAGTTTATTTCTATTCAGAAACAGTTAAAAATTCCCAGTGTCCCCAGTCATCCTCTTTCGCGCAATAAGCAATGATATGCAATTATTATAATGTATGGAATAAAGTCGTATCATAGCCGTTCTATAACATGCCAGCTTCTGAATTTTAATGTTTACTGACTGCTGCCGAACAGATACTGCTGAAATCTGAGAACATTAATAAAATTTATATCTCAACTTCAACTTTATTCCACAAACACGAATCACACACGATTTGCACGTTCGGACTCAAAAATTTCTCACGGGGTCAAAAACCTTATTAAACGAGAAATTTAGTTATCATATACATTTCATATCTTCGGCTACTTTGTCGTTTTACCGCTTGCGTTCATAAATGGCTACATGATAACAACTTAATTACAATTATTTAAGTCAGAAATAGTACTTGTTCCGGTTAAATAGCGCAATATAAAAAATTTACTCGTGTAGGATGAGTAGTTTACTTTTTCTTTGATACTTTGACTCTAGTCGGATGCAGATTATTTTAAGTTTGTCACGAAATGAAAGTTCGATTAACAATAAAATCGCTTTAAATTAGATAACAAATCTTTTTTCTTTTCGGAGTTAAAACTTTTGTATAGCTCACTCAAATTCAACTTCCATGTTTCGAATCCCGGAAGAGGAAGAGTTTTTCTCCTGATTTTCAGCAATTCTTACAGTCCAATATATTCTTTCATGCGTACAAAACAAGTGAATATGCACAATTATCATCGTAATTCATGTGTTTATGAAGCGAAGAACAATGCAGGATAAGAAAGCTGATGTAATTTTGCAGATCAGAAATGGCGACATGGCGAAAGGAAGCATATGGCTGGAATTCCCAACTCCTTGGGACAACTTCGCCCCTTCTTCCTCCTTCCTGTCAAATCTGCATCTACCTCCTTCCATTTATGTTGCATCAGCCACCTTCCTCCTCCCATTCCATTCCTCTTGCTACGTCTTAAATTTCAAAGCTACATATTCGCTTCCAATACCTTTTATTGGAAATTATTATACTCCAATACCCATAAAATTTACGGGAAAACCACACGCGCATTTCGGCTACAAAGCGGCCATCATCATTGGTGACTCAAGGAAAACTTTTCCAATATTTTTTATGGCTATCGGAGAAACGTAGTTCGCCAGTATCACTTTCACCATAAAGTGTTTTCGAGAGCTATCATTTCAAAACCTTGAACGAAATATTAGGGCAGTGCTTTCAATTTGATTTTGAAATTGCGACGTCATCAGTAATTTTATTTCACCCGGGCTCCCTTCTCAATCCATATATTCCTTAAATAGATCCTCCAGAATCATAAAAAGGGCTCATGCACTCGTGCAGTTTGTCTTCTGGGCAGCATATGTTCGTATAAACTATCCCATTTTTAGATTGAAACCAGCAGTTGCTCGTTGAACAAGTTAACTATTGGACTGCTGCCAGAATCAGACCACGACTTTTGGTTTAGGAAGTGAAAGCAAACAATATGCCTACTTAGATTACCATTCCGGGGAATGTTGGATTAACGATCTCGCGATAAAATACTTTGAGACGCGATTTTTTGCTGCGCGAATATAAATATTAGTATATAAAAATTCGTTGAGTGATACTAGAATGAAAATAAAACGTGCTAAAGCAAGGGGCGGAAGCACGTTTTCATAAAAGTTTTTAGCAACTTTTTACCTTCCTCTTCGGTAAAGGGGCAACCCTAAAAGTTAGAATGTAGATAATCACTAGATATTACCATATGTGAAAACTTCAGTGATTCGGGTACAATGCGATTTCAAAGTTTTGAATTTTATGATTCTGACGCCACCTAGCGGAAAATCTATGAACTACTGGGAAATCCAACCACTGGAAAATTCATAGACTATTAGAGCTATCTAATCCAAAAAGGATTTTCCAAATAGTCTCTAAAACAACAAAGTTTGTTGTCCACAGACAGTAAGACGGACCGAGTGATCATATTAGCACGATTTTTCGTTTAAGAAAACGTGTCGACACTGCATCGACGCTAAAGATTATTAATAATATATAGGGTTTTTGCAACTTTAACTGAAATTTAGCACAGTGAACACTAAGAAGATTGTATTTATGAATTTATATTTAAAAATTTTCAGTCGGCCACTGGGGATGGTTTACCTAAATATGTTAAAAAACAAAAAATATTCTAAATACATTCGAATAAAATTTTACGTTAAAATTATTTCTGTATTGTTCTCATACAACTATGTAGACTGAATTGATAAATTAGATAGTTCCACGACCCAAAAAAGGGTTGGCAAAACCAGACGTGTACTTTGGTTACAAAGCAAACGCCATCAGTGTTGATGCACAGAAGGCTTCAAAAACGAAATTTTTTATAATATAATATCAGTGGAACACCAGCAATGGCGGCTGCTGTGCAGTCGAAATGCGTACCTGGTTTTACCAGCCTATTTAACGGCAATTGAAGATACATAATTTTTCAAAAGAAGCCATCAATCTAAATCAATTATTATATTTTTGAACTATCTTGTTGTTGTTCAATAAAACGAAACCGACATCAATAAAACAAAATCTGTAGCATTACATAATATAAGGTCATTTCAATATTTTAAAAACGCGATACAAATAAGAAAAAGCGATACAAATAAGAAAAAGGTCACTCAAAATTTCACATCATAGCTGAAAACAGCGGTTTTAGACGGTGACTTCATAGTAACATTACAAACTTCCTAACACATATTTTTCTCAAAGTTATAGGCCTGATATAAAATCTTATCGACTTCACACCTGCTCATAACTGCTGCCCTAGAAAAAAATCATCCCGTGAAAAAAAAATTTCAAACGCAGTTTGAGCAGTCGTTCATTCTCGCGAAATGTCATCGAAGAGAGTAGACAAAACAAGTAAGAACCGCGTTAACGGGTCGTAAAAAAGGAGCTTGCGTGGGACATCTCTTATACGTGACAGGAGAATAGGTCGAGTTGAGCTGCAGTTGCTCGTACTCTTCCTCTTGCGGAGAGAGTTAAAACGCTGTTGCCCCAAATGCACCCTTCTAGACGCTAGAATCCCTTCCCATCCTCTCCCCCTACTTGCACGCCTTGGGCCCACCTGCCCTCCCTCCCCCCTGCAGCCCTTAAACTCCTGCACCCCACCATTCCGATGCATTGGGGGTCCACCTTATCCCACACCAGAGGCACTCCTGTTGCATCAGCCTATTGGGGAAAGGGGGAGAGATGCTCTCCTTACTATGGCATCTGCCACCGAGAATACAAAGATAGGAGAGAATTGTTGACGTCTGCGGTCTTATCGAGGGATTTTGGAAAGTTGTGACATGTCCTATCCGCAGCTTGCAACGAGATGGCGAGAGGACTTCGAATGCGTAAAATGGTTATTCGGTAGAATTATCGTCCATGTAAAGAGTGCGCTTGAAATATACTGCGTTGATAGTAACTTCGGTAGGCACCAGTCCTATTTATCAGTTAACATGAGCCGAAGGTTGAATAAGTAGGACACTTGCCGAATGAAGAAAATGTTAGTCCAAATATTATGCCAGAAAGAGAAACCAACAAATTAATTACTGTTGCCAAAATGTTGTCAAATATGTTAATTAGCAGGCTCTTCTGATGCAGTGAACGGACTAAAGCAATGATATAAACAAGTTTTTACCTTCAATATCCATCGCAAAGTTCGTTTACTGAACGCCTATCATGGGTTTTGTCACTTTGTTGGGACATGACCGGAACAATACAGTATGTACTCTTGGTCTTTTTGTGTTTAGATGCTTCACTAACAAATTTTGCGTAGTTTGCCTAATGATTTTGTACAAAATGTTACAAAATTTTGCAAATTCAAAAAATACCTGCGTAGGATTATTAAAGATATTAATGTCAACAAATATTTTAAAATAACGTTTAATACAAATTACCGAGGTAATATTTTCACGCAATGACCTCAACTTAAATAGTAGGGATGACTAAGCAAAGAAAATATAATGTTCCTAAATTTTGCAAAAAGTTTTACTAAAAATCACTTTCAAACTGCTTTCAAATAAATAAACACTCCGTAAAAGTTATAATATTAAACTTGGGCTCCATAAATTGTTCAATATTAATATAAATATTAATATCGTGGGCCCATCATTGATATTCGCATCCGAGCCCCCTTCAGTACTTGGCCGACTCTGCTTATGGTCATTATAGCTACTATGGATCCAGAAATAGTATTTATAGTCTTTAACATAACTTTTCAGGTGAAAATAAGCTTTAAAAAATAGTCGATGATATTACAACAATTACTTTCTGTGCGCGGATATGAAATAATTTCCCGCTTAGTTCACGAGAACATTTAATAGTTTTAGCGCGCTTTAGGATATTTTGAGTAAAGTGATTATAATTTGATAACGGGAAAGCTTTAAGAGGCGCTCGTTTTTGGAATTAGATACAAAAGACCAACGAATATAAAACAATAAAGTACGTATGTATAATATACTTTTCATTAATACAGTTGTACCTCACTGATAAATTTATTTTTGGATGCATAAAATCTTTTACACGTTTGATGGCGTATAAAATGCAGTGCATAGTACTATAATCTATCACTTTTTAATAAACAACTAATTATTGAAAAATGACTAGCAAAATATCATTGTATGTAAAACTTCCACTGTATTAAATTAATCGTCAAGAATTGGGTTTCACTATAAAAAATGCATATTCGGCGTTATTTGGTAAAGTAAAACTCTGGTCAAAAGTATTAATTCAATGAAAGTTGCTCTGTTTGTTAAAATTAATATGACGCTTAAGGTGTTTCAGAATTATTTGAATTTATTATTTGCTTCTACCCCGGGGGTGCTGACAAGGCGGATAGCTCCGCCTCAGCCACGTGATTTCCAAGTTCCGAATTTCAAACAAGGAGAATACCTTTCGCGACTCGTTTTCAGTCATTGCTTCCCGTGCATTACAGAGAAGTTAGAAATTCAGTAAATCAATCACCGCGCATTTTCGTGTTTTCGGAGCATCAACTTCCAAGAATCGAGAGGCGGCTTTTCACAAAAGTCCGTACGAAATGAAGCACAAGGTGTTCCGCAGCCCATAGCAGGCGGTTAAAAATCCTTGGACTTGCGAGGAGAGGGCGGAGAGAGAGAGAGAAAAACCTCTCTTATAGAACGGAATGGTTTTTACCCCCTCCGCGCATTCTCCCTCGTAAGACCTGAAATAATGGTGAAGAATAATGGAGCGAGAGGACGGGAGAGGGTGGGGGGGGGGGAGAGATTGAAGGGGCAGCCAGCTAGCTAGCTAGCTAGCCGGAAAAGCATGTGGAAAACAGCGTGGGAATGTTAGGGGAGATAGAGGGGAGATTTTAGGGAGAGAGTTGGAGATATTTCGAGAGGGTGTGGTCTCGACCCCTTGGCTTTCCCATGCTTCGTCCCGACCCGGGGTTTCGGAAGCGTCGGTACAAGCGGACATCTGCCCTCCCCTGCACCTCCCACCTCCGCCCCTTAATCACCCAGTCATCTTTACCCCCTACTTCTATTCCTCCCACCTCCAAACCTTTCCCCTGCGAAAAAAGAAACCGCCTTTTCAGTCGGTAGCCTCAACCTTAATGTTCAAGTCGCGTAGGGAGGCATTTTCACCGACAAGCTTCCCGCAGTAAAAGAAGAGGGTGTTGAGGGGAGGGGGAAGGGGGCACTTCATTTGGGAGACGCTTTCAGAACCTCTTTTGTTTGTGCCGGAGGAGGAGAGAGAGGGGTGAGAGAGATGTGTTGTGTGTTTTGAGGTCTTTTGTCGGAGAATTCCAGTGAAGTGTCGTTGAAGGTGACAGGTTACCATTTAAGGGTTATTTATATTTTTTTCGGTCCTGCTGAGGCGTCAAGTTGAAGAGTTGAACCTACGGGGGTGTTTCGAGTCCGCGGTGGGTCTAGTAAATTGCTTTGCGGTTGCATTGAGTGGTGTAATCATCTCATCAAATCGAACGACCAGACGGTGTTGGAGCATAATGCGCTGCGTTCTATTGAGATAGGAGAGAAATAATGGCCTGCGGTTAGAGGCGCGGAAAAAATAACGAAATTATCGCCGATGAATGGATTTCAAATGATGCTTGCTAGGTAACGGTTTGCGCGAGATTGGATTGCTCGTAAGAGATTTCAGTTCGATGATGTTACAACCTTACCAAGATTCGCTTTTTAACTTGTTAGCCCATCAGGAAACTGTTCGTTTTCCATTAAGAGTCGCAAAAATAATAATATTTTTGTCGCTAATGCTGCAGTGGGACATGTATACTTTTCGCCTACGTACATAGTACGGTCATAAAGTAATATTTAAAGTCATATCTAAAGCGTTATACGTACATTGAAGACTTCTTACTACATTTCCAAAATAGAACTCTTACTTACTATTTACCTTTAATAACTCCTATGTTACGCGATTTTACGCTATGACACCTTAGCTTATATAATTATATTTTAAAAGGCAGAAGTAATTCTCCCATTTCGAAATAACATTGATAAATTTAAATTTAACAATTTATCATTAAAGCATAAGATACTCCAACATTGCAGCAAATTATTCATTAAGAAAAATATTAAGAAAAAGAGGATTATGATGACATATAATCCTTGTTAATTAAAAACTATTCGGAATCATTCGAGCATGAAACATAATTCCCTACCATTGTGATTTGATTTATGTGGTTCGAAAGGAAATTGCCTATCAATTTGAACTATTCTCTGTCGGTCGCTTAGATTCAATTTATATCTCAGTCAAAATTAGTCCACTCATTCAGTCATAACTTTAAAATCAGTTGATTCAGTTTAACATAAAAAGTTCTCTGCTAAATTAAGTTCCATTAGTTATACAAACGATAGGGGTTTCCTGATAATTCATTAAGGAGATTGAAAGGGTTACGCAAGCTCAAGGGAAATTAATATATAATAAAAATTATATTGTGAGTAAATATGTTACGTTTCGTGCGAATTTAATCTCAGCCATCAATTCAAATTAAATGTAATTTACTGGATTCACAAAATATGACATATATAATATATAATTATTTCAAAATATTTTCTATTGAATAAACGCGAATGTATAACAACTGAAAAATTACAACTCCAGAAATTAAAATGTATTGTTTAGTTAAAAAATAAGCCCGTTATGGGCTTACAACACGTATTGTTTATTTATTTAGCCTTCTATGTCACAAGTAGGCTAAAGTCAGGTGGCGACGAGTGCTGCAATACTGAACCCACAAATATCTTTAATATACTTTAATTAAAATTCTAAAATTACACATAGTTATGCAATATACAAAATAATAACTAATTTATGCATAAACCAATACAATAATATATAATTTATAACTAATTCAATTACTACCTATTTTTATGGAGCTTAGAGTTTTATAAATTCATTATGGGCCTTCACGCCAATCGTAGCGGCTAAGGGTCTCACGAGGTCCCCACCGTACTTCACCACATTAAGTATTCCTTTATTTCCTCCAACTCCATCGTCATCTGTTATAAATTACTACATTCTCCATTATAAAACCTACTTTACTCTTAAATATTTAAACATTTTTGTAAGGGTTTGAAGAGCTCTTCAGGTGACGTGTCCCAATCCCTTATTCCCCTATTAAGAAAAGAATATTTTGCAATATTTTTTTTTTGAGGACTCAATTTAATTTTAAACTCGTGTACGTTTTTCCCAATAAACCCTGACTTCTATATCATACTCCTTAGCTCTTCCCATGCCTTATTTTCGCAAATTACCTGGACTATAATTCCTAATCTATTAACCCTCCTCCTGCTCTCAAGCATTTCTCAAGCCAACATTTTAATCGGTGACGTTATCTCTCTTGTTGAACCTTCCTGCAATCTCGCTGCTTTTCTATGCTCCTTCTCTAATTTCTTTATATCTCGTAAGGTTCCCATACGTTCGTAGTTTATCCTATTAGCAGTCATTGGTAAACGAATTTCGACTAAACTGAACTCCTGCATCGCTTTAAACCCGGAAAAACTAACTCTAATCAATAAAAAATGTAGAATATTTAGCAGTAAAAACATAAGGAGCGCACGATAAAAAAATCAAAAACATCTCAAAATTCATAATTATGTTACGCTCAACTTCGGACCATCGCCATGTTTAACTGATTCAAAGGGAACGATTCGGTGTTTAGAAGATGAGAAAGACAGACGGTGAATTGATTCAGGGCGGGGTTAAACAGGGTAAGTCTAAGAGATGAAGGGAGGGGTTGAAAAGGAGGGGAAAAAATAGAATTAAAGAGATCATAACCGGGTAGCCCAGCTCCCATGCGGGCCCGGAGCGACCTCTGACCCAGTCTGCCCCCGTCGGAACGGACGTCTCAATAGCAACCATCAACAATGATGGAGGTGAATGTGTTGCGGTGTACGGATGGTTATGGAGAGAAGATAGGAGCGGTGAAAGGGATGAAATACGAGGGGAAGGAGGAGGGAAAGAAGGAGGAAGGCATGACAGTCTGGTTGCGGTCGCAAGAATGGGGCCAGTCTCTCTCTCTAGAAAGATGACGGGACGAGAGAAGAGAGAGAGAGAGTACGGCTATGAAGAACAATCGACCCAATTAGGACCTCCCTACCTCCCCCTCTGCCTTCACAACCAGGCAACCCCTTGGCGACGGTTGCTCCCAACGAGATTAATTATTCGGGAGCCGCTATAGTGTATTGGTAGGATAAGCCAATGGGGTCCAAAACACACACACACACTACCACATACACATACATACGCGATGGTAGTAGTTAGTAGAACGGAGAAGAGAAATAATTGGGGACCTACATCTGCTCTTCATTTGTTTGGTGGCTACCGTGTTGGAGGACAAATGATTCACCTCTTAATGAACGGGGGATGCATTTTCTGGTGGATTTTATTGCCAAGGAGATGTTCGCTTTTGTTCTCTCGGTTTGGCTAGAGGAGTTATGAGGCGTTATGTTCCAGGACCTGAGTTCGTATCTCGCTTTGTCTCGTATTTGCGACTGTTAAGCCCCTTGTCAGTCTGCTGTTGTTTTAAACGATGGCCTGCCCTGGAGAAAGGACACTTGAGTGCATCTATATACAAATAGGTAATAACATTATTTAGCCGATATTTTTTGGAAAAAAATTCTACGATCCACATAATTTAAAATTGTTCGTTTTATCGCCATGTTCGGTATTTATTTCTGTGAAATTAGGAAAAAAGCTAGGACAATTTTAGGGAATAAATATTAATCTGAACCAGAAATATCACGTATTAGTTGTTCCTACCGCAATTTAAGAAAAAATGATTCCATCTGAATTTAAATTAAATATGTTAGGAATTTTGGTTGAAGCGCTTTGGCTTGGTTGAAATCGTAATTGCGAATTGTAGGTAATGCCATCCCGTAATGGCGTAACTGCGCCAGAAAATGTGATATGACGTCGCTGAAACGTGTGTGGACCTGCTTTTAAGTTTGATAATAAAATTTTTCTTGATTTCTCCAAAAGTTATTTAAATTGTGGCAACAATACCTACTGGTGTAATTTTATCTCTGCATGCGTTTTCGTGCATTTATTTTATTAATTACATTGCTTGTTTGTGAGAAAAAAATTATTGATACCAAGATTTTACTCCACTTTGTGAATGGCACTGGAAAGCAATATAACTCTTACAAAACATTTTGTATGCAAAAGTTTCGAAAACAACTGGATAGGATGACTGCATGCAAAAAGGTGGAAGGTTGAGACGTATTAATCGAAAATAGTATATATTTTTTAACCGTTTGTTATTTCACTGTTTGAAAACTCTAATCCGGTAATCCTAAATAAAGGGGCGTAACTACGGTTTTGGGGCTCACACGCAAGTCAAGTTTTTGGGGTCGGCATTTATATAAAAAATATATAAAATTATTATGACGTTTTGATTTTTATCGATATTTTTTACGTTTTAATTCCAAAAATACATTGAGACTTCCATAATTCTAACATTATAAAGATAGGGCAAAACAACTCCAAACATTTGAGATGGGTATTTTCGTCTTCATTTCGAGCGATGAAATCTTTCATTCCCATAAGGATATTATTACTTCGAATACCTTACGGCAGATTATGAGAAAAATTCTAAGTATTTTTACGCGGTCCCAAATATCTTGGGGCCCCCACGCACTGCGTGGACCTGCGCCCCTCAAGTTACGCGCCACCCTAAATCACATGTTTCATATGCGAAGAGTTCAGTGTCAGAAAAAAGTCTTCGGCCGAAAAAAGATATGCTTGTTGTTTCTTAAAATAAAAAGATGAGGGGCGATTTTTTCCTCTCTCTCTCTCTCTCTCTTTCTCTCTCCCCGTCACATCTCTCCACTCAGGAGCCCTTTTCTTTCCGCTCTGAAGCCTTCTTGAGAACCTATCTCGGCTCTTCAATAACATCCTCCACACTCCCTCTCTTTTTCATCCTATCTCCCTCCCTTGCCTTTTGCAAGGATCCACTTTCTCCGAATCTCCTACTCCACTCGACCGTTCGATAAGAAGGTTAGTCAGTGCTTCCCTTTATATCCCACTCCCATCCCTTTCAGCCCCCCTCCTCATCCCCGTCCTTTCTCTTTCGCCTTGCCCTCTGTCACTCCTTTTCTCATTTCATCGTCCTTTCCTACTGTCTTTCCTTTGACCCATTTCTATATCTCACATTGCAACTCGATGTAGTCCTCGTTTTCCAGCTCGCATCCTCTCCGTTCCATCTTGTTCCTTCTGAAACCTCTTCCCGAACACAATAAACCCCCATATCTCTTTCTCGTTTTCCCGCCCTTCTCTTTTTTCTCTATCGACGTCCTCTTTCTTCACCTCTCTCCTTTCGCCCACTTCTTTTCCTCCCTCTCTCATCCTTCGGTTTCTCCATCTTCCTCGATCCAGATTTCTCCATAGCTGTTTATTTCTCACCCTCCTCGTTTGAGAGGAGCTTTCGCTTTTCTCTCCGCCTTATTGATTCTATATTCCTCTATTCCACCATCCATAATCGTTTTTTTAAATATGCACTTTCACCTATACTGTTTTTATCATCCATTTCATCATAGGTATTAAGTAATTATCATTGAGATTTTTCGGCGTGCTATAGTTCATAACCATTACTCACTCAATGATGCTCTCCTCATTTAATTCATCTTTGCATTCGTCAATCTATTCAAATCCTACATATACGTATATTTTCCTCTTCTCTACTTTCACTTATTTTCTCTTTCATCTCTACCTTACTTCATTCCAAAATGGTTTCCATTTTTTTTCTTTTTTAAATTCGACTTTTCCTTTCTTTACCTCTATATTCCGAACCTTTATTCTCCTCCAATCCTTCCTTTGGGGAACCCTTCCCTCCTACCTCATACTTATCCCGTTTAATCCCTCCCAAGCATTCTTCCCCATCCTTCTTCTCTCCCGGTCCACGCTGCACGTAAACCCCGCCCCGGCCCGGGGGCCTACGCAGTGAGGGTTGCCGAGGCAACTTCCGACCTTAGCCAACCCCCAAAAACTTCCTCCATGTCTCTAATAACTCCCCATCTCTCTCTCTCTCCAGCATTACGGTTTCACTTTCCCCCTCTCCTTTTCACATCCCCCCTTTCTCATTCCCGATATTCTTCCTCTTCATCTTCGTCATATCGACCGCGAGCAATCTGTATAACCCTTGTCTCTCGCACGCACGCACGCGCGCGCGCGATTGCACGCACGCACACATCAAAGTCGAAGGCCGCTCCGTCGCGCCGTCGGTTGCTCTCCTCAACAAACACACAGCGGCCGCCGCCGCGCGTACCTCTCTCTCATTGCTCGACCGCCCGTCTCTCGAACCGACATCCACTTGAGCAGTCAAATGTATCGAAAGATTGCTATAGTGGAAATAGAAAACTCCTCTCCATCCCTCTTTTGATTAACATATGTCGCGAGTGAGCTTGCATATCACGAGGATGAGACGAGAGGAAAATTACGTTACGATATTTTTCGTAGAATTTTTTTGTCGGGTAAAGCGATCTCTTTATTTTTCCGGCGAACGACGTCCCGAATTCAATTATTTTTACGGGGTTTTAATTTAAGAGCATCCGGTTGGAAATATCCATCAGAATCACGAATCAAATTTCTTGCTGAGTGATCCATTTTAAAGATAAATTTACATATTCAATGAAAACGTCTTGAAAGGCTACATTAACATTGTTTTAAATAGTTTTCCGCGTCACTGCAAAATAATCGGGGTATAATTACAATATTCATCCGTAGACATAATGTGATCGGTCTTATAAAATTATTCAAAAATAAATAAAATTAAAAGATTACTTTCAAACGCACGTCTGTTTGGATGTTTTCATACATACATACATACCTGCGTTTTAAACTTATATGGAAATCCAACACAGATCGATATACTTTTGAAATTTTACTGTTAATCTCAAAGAGGCCGTACCGCCTGGGAATTTTTATTTAATTAGTATATATATATGTGAATTCGACTCAAAAGTTTCCCTTTGTTTCTTTGCTAAATATGTACGCATAAATACACATACAAATATTAAACGTCGAAATAATGAGGGAGTGGATTTCTACTATATGGTATATAAGGATAATTTTCTACATAATATAATTACAGTATATTCAACTTTCTTTGCGGTAAACTTCAACACGCTAAGAAATGAACAATTACTGAGCAAGGATTAAGAACATGTACATCCCGCTTTCGAAGCCGAGTAAGCAGATTTTGGGAGTCGCAATCCCGATTCTCGTTCGTTTGTGCGCAACTTATCGGCAGGCGAAAGGTAGGCTTCAAGCCGCTTGGAACAGATTCCTTTTTATTAATTTATCCGATATTTAAACGCGTTCCACCTCAACGCCCCGTGTTATACCTCTCCCTGTCTATTCACCTCATCTTCGACTACGCTCCCACTTTTCCTCCTCTTTCTCCCGTCCTCCTCCCTCCGTCTCGTTTCAGGCATTTTCCTCTTCCTATTTGGGGGCTGCTTTGCTCAGAAATGGGAGAATGGCTCGCAGCCTTTTGCCGTCCCTCCCTTGGTGAGATGAGGACCAAAAAGAGGGAGGACGAAAGGAAGAGAGAGAGAGAGAGAGAGGAAGAAAGACGGATGAGTGGGGAGAGGAGAGAGAAATTCAAGGGATAAAAAGAAACTTTCGTGTGCAAACAACGACAGTGACGAAGAGAGTGAAATGGGTTTCACCCCGGAGGCGGGAGGGAGGAAGAGGGATGCGGAAAAGAGGTGCCAACCTCGCAAATATTATGAAAGCCGAGGAGATCCGGAGGTGTGCCAAATATGTGCGGGTGGACTTTGTTTATCCATCATTATCGTTACCACTCTGTTCGTAGACAGGTCAGTGGTTACAGGTTAAAGAAGTTTTTAGCCTTCCTAACATTTTTCATTTCTCACAACTCACTTTTCCCTTCAACTTGTCTAATAACTGAAGTCCTTTTCTTGCTTTCTCCCTGTATGTCCTTCAAGTTTCTCCTCAGTCACAACTTATATTATGAGGCTTATTCTCAGGAAATGTCCTATCCGGTTCGCATTGCTATTTCGTATCAATTGCATTCTCATTCTTTTCTTCTTAATATTTCACTTTCTGCATTGTCCATTAACAGAGCAAAACACAATCGGTATACCGCCCAAAATATGCCCCATATATAATTTACCCACAAAAAACGTTAACGTCTTGTTCTCAAACGCATTTTCAAAATTTTGATTACACTAATATTTTCTTAATTAAGTTGAAAAGTGGGGATGGTTTCGAGCAGGAATATAACTTATCGTAAATCTCTCGGAGGTGATATTCCTTGAAGGTGGTAGCAGTGAATGGTGAGGGAACGGAAGCAAATATAGGAGGTGGGAGGTATTTCGGGCGGAGGACGCTGTTACCATGGTGACCCGAGATCTTTTGAAGCCGCTCGGAAACCCTTGGGCACTGCCTTACTTCGCTCAACGCAAAACACGGGATAAAAAATAAGTCCCTCATCTTGTAGAACACGCATTCTGTCTCGTTCTTTGATGTGGAATATCGCAATATGCCAACGGGGAAACATATGTACTCGTCATTCTAAGGTGAAAGGTTCAAACGATCAGAAAGACCTCAATTCTCCATTCTCTTCTGTGTCATTCTCCATTCGGCAATCTTCGCGTATAAAAATCTTCCGAAAAGCGTCGATTATCACTATTCATAGGAAATATATAGTCATGGCCAGATACTTTAACAGGCACTCTTTCCACCAAAAGATCTATTGTATTATTGTCCACAATATCTGGTCAGTTGGCTGGATCATATAAATCCTCATTGGCGTTAGCGACGGCGGTTTTGTCAATTTCAAAAGCCTCAGCAAATCTTTTGCTATTGTCCTCATCCACAGCTTCTGTACAACCCACACCAAAGTCACTAGATTCCATTAAAGAACAGTAGCCGAATGAGTTTTAAAAATAAATTTCTCTGGAGAACCTTTCATTGTCTTTTCGCTTTCTTCTCTCTTCATTTTATTTTGCCTTTTCTCTGCACCCGAGCTATATTTTCTGAATTTATCTCTGTCCCTGCTAGTACTAGCCATGGGCTACTAAAAATGAAAGACAAAATGCCGCGTGAAAATAATTCAAAAAGTGTACTTGACTCGCCAATTCGCTTTCCCTGATTACGAATTAGTAACCGTCCAATAAGGAAATGAGTGACCTGTGATTCTAGCATTGGATAGAAACAAGAAACGATCCTCCTTACCCAGAATGTCATAAAAACGCACACACAGATCATAGTAACATGATTGACTAACGGATGAACTCGGAAGGTAAGAAGTCCGAGAGAAAAACAGATCAAAATACTATACACAAACAGGTTCTAGTCCCCCGCCTTTCTGCAAGAACCGATAAACACTCGTCATAGGCTGGGTAAATAAAGGAAGTGTATTTACGTTTTCACTGTAAGCAAAAGTTGTTTAGTATATGCTTTGGAAGGGTGGACATCGGATACTT
Source organism: Uropetala carovei (assembly GCA_036926305.1). Taxonomy (NCBI): domain Eukaryota; kingdom Metazoa; phylum Arthropoda; class Insecta; order Odonata; family Petaluridae; genus Uropetala; species Uropetala carovei. The sequence continues at coordinate 3,775,797 of JAXCHB010000130.1, forward strand.
TTAGTGGAGTGAGCGGGATTGAATCATGAGACCAAACGAATAAATTTTATGAATAAATTTATTTTGAAGATTAATTTTGGTACAATTCATCCTATAAATCAGGGGTCGCCAAACCGAAGTTCTTTTAAATTTCCATTCAGAAGCGTGTCAACGCTTTTCACTACAGAACACAATAACGTAGTGTGAGCTGAGGCGTGTTGGGGATGCTTGACGGGCATGCGTTATATCTGAATTACTTCGGATATGTTTTACTGCTCGTAAATTTATGAGCACAGAACGTATGCCATGCGGCTCTCGAAATATCTCCGTTTATTTGTTTAACCTCCCTTGTCATATACCCAAGATCATTCGCCAATACGACTGACCACTAAACAAAATCTTGCGAAACAAAGATTTTTATCATGAAAAGTGAAAAAAATAATCATCTGTCAATGAAATTACGTCACTATGTATTTTAGAGAGGGCGGAATGAAGCCAATTAATTTGGTTCAGGTAAATGGAGCGTAATCCCCGGTCGCAATTAAAAATTAACACGGACAAGCCGCACAGATTACAACTCGATGAAAAGAAACTCCAAAGTATCATTTTAATCACACTCGAAAATTCTTTTTGTTTACATAGCCAATAAAACGGAGGCTTTGGTGAGAAGAAGGATAGAAATTATTCAGGCATTGACCCATTACCCGAAAGATACCAAGGAGTCGCTCGGATGATCTTTCGCTGCATTTGTAATGACGTTTTGCTGGATCAAACAATTGGCACAAATTGGTCCAGACTCGCTCCAATTGCGCGCAATTCCGGCGGTGCAGAGAAAGTAAGCGCGCGACTGGGCGTTACGACGATGCTGCCCTCTTTCCGTTCTACTCCGCCTTGCACGTCTCGTGAAGGAGTCGCTCCCTCCCCTTTCCTCTCAATCTCCTCCCCATGGAGAGAAATTAAAACCCACTCTTTCGTTTAGCATGCGCGTAAAATTAATTCAAGCGTCATTATTGTATTTTTTTTCTCTCGTTTTAATGGCACGCGGACGTCGCAATGGCCCTTCAGGCGTCACTCATTGCGCCGTAATGTCGAGATGACGAGAAAAATGTCTCACACTCCTTTTTTCTTCGTCTTCTCATCTCTCTCTCCTTTCCCACTGTCTCTCTCCTTCCAAATTTGGACATGACGCATAGTCCTGCATCGAAAACATGTGATGCGCTTCAATTTCAGTTATTAAAATTTCTTCTTGAATAAGCCTCGAACGTACGTGAGCTGATTACATAAATAAAAAAAGACTGAGATATAAAGAAAAAGTGTATTAGTGTATCATCGTGGGACAGCATGGAATTCATTAGAATCACGTACAAACAGAAATTTTCATATACCTTAAGAACATATTATTTCAATGAAGAAATTCCCTCTTCAATTAGAATTAGGTTTCCAGAATCAAAGCGATCGGAAGGAAAACTTTAATTAAGGTGTGAAAAGAGCGTTCTGATTTTATTCTTTTAGACGAAACCAAGCGTTCGCGAAATTAAAAGGCAAAATTTCTGGATATCTTCATAATCTACACAGCAATGCTATTACGGTTTAGATACAAAATAAAAACACCGTCATCTAAATTTCCCGAGAAGATGGTAGATAAAAAGAAAGAATTTGCTCCAGGCAATCATAGAATAAAAAAGTCATAAGAAGTGTGATGAAAGTGCATTATCATATTCCAAGAAAAAACAAGCGTTCCATAAAAACGGAGAAAGGAAGACATTTATTAAGAATATGAGATAACCAGCGGGCATTTAACCGGAGATAACACACTTTTTTATTTTTCTCTCTCTCTTAATTGTGAAGTAATTACAAGCTCCATTGGCGCGGATTTTTTAAGGAAAGATTTCGCAACCAAGACTCAGCAGCATATGTTTGAAAATGATCGCCATATGTTAGGCGGAGAGAAACCTCGGTGTCTTGTTGAGAGCGGAGTCAGTCACAAATGTCCGGCAATATGTCGATTATCGCCGGATTTGTTGGAGATCCTTTAACAATATTCGCCGTACATTCTATATGTTCCTTATCGAATTCGTCAAACAGTAAAAGCATTCCTTTCCCACCAACTATACCATCCAAGATGATAGCATAATGTAATACGAAAACTCACGATATTATTAGAACGAGAAGCAAAACCTTTGATTTTATATTTCACCACTACAATTAAAAGATATATGTAGTAAAGATAATTAAGAGCATCAACTCATCGTATCTATGGGGCTGATTCGCGGAATGTTACGAATGGACAACGTATCGGATGAGGTTATGAGAAGAAATATTCCGTGCCCTATGATCTTTCTGAAAAACGGAGTTTAAATCCGGGTATTTCTACTGTTGATGATGGTATCTTTAATTTTTTTAATCTTTTTTAAATCCCCTGCCAAACGCTTCTGGCAGCTTGCAGGTTACTCATGTAAATGTGTACCTTCTTCAATTCTATCGCAATGAACAATATAACCTTATATATTAATTCTTTCACTTATCTACTCAATAGTACTAAATCCTACTTTTAAGAAACAGCTATTTGGCCAATGGGTTGGATTGCTGGTGAACTTACCGAGGAGAGGAAGGAAATTTTTGGTGATTCCGGCAAAACATCAGAAAAAGACTACCCACTTTGCGATAAGAATCGTGATTTTGAAAACGCTAAGAATAGTAAAATCACAAATAAATCAAGATAAATTGCAGAATGTACAGAAGTTATCAAACGGCGATGTGTATTAAAATCTTGCGAGAAATAAGAAAATCTTAATGCAGTCAGGACCGATGCAGATAAATGACCCAGGTACTTACGAAGAGTATGGTTTTATATATATATATATATATATCGAAACACGAATAAATGGCGGATTCGAAGGACTCTCGAATAAATTTTCACGCACTCCGAGCGAAGTGACTTGGTGAACGACGTCTCGTATTAAATGAGCTACATAAAATTGAGAAAATAAGACAAAAAATAAAGAAAGTTCACATTTCCGGATAGCTCATTTTAATCAGTGACTCATTTACCCGTGAGTCACACGCCACGGACGCCTAAGCTGATTGCAAGGAGTCCCAAGATGAGGAAGAAATTGGGAGAGAGGAGAAGAGGGGATAATACAAAAGAGATGGAAAGAAGAAATAGTTTCTAGAAAAAGAGAGAGAGAGAATTTGTGAGTGGGAAGGAGTGAGACGGCGGCGCAGGTGGAAACATTTTACCCACAATTACATTTAAGAGCGGCATAATGACAGCTCACGTCGAACATGGAGAGAAAGGGAAAGGGAGATGGAGAATAACTGTGAGTGAATACGAATTAGCACGGAACAGAAGGTAGCTAAGAACAGAACTAGAGATCCATGAACTCCATTTTACGGTCCGAGAGATTTCCCATCATGCTCGGCGTGCACTTTCGCGTCAACCGGTGCTTGGTGATGGACTGCGGGGGAAGATGAAGTTTGTCTACGTGTGAGAGAGGAGAGAGAGAGAGGGGGGATGTAAGGAGGGAGATAAAGCAATAGATCTGAAAGGGAATTGAAATAGAAGCAGATAGTGGAAAGTCTTAGAGAAAAGGGCTGAAGAATAGAAAGGAGATAGGTGAAAAGAGAATGAGGATAGTAAGAGATGGAGAAAGGGAGATAGTGTAAGAGATGTTCAAAGAGAGATTGTTAGAAAGGCGAAGGCAATCGTAGAGAGATACAGAGATATTAAGAGGCAGAATTGCAGAGAGATGGAGGTCAGAGAAAATTAATCAAACTCAGATTGCATATATAATTTCAAAAAAGGCCGAGGGGCGCATGTAAAAATAGAACCATAAGTATTATTTATAAACTAAAATACAGCTCTAGGAATGGTAAATACTTTGAGGAAAACAAGTAGTGAAGGATCAATTTATATATAATATTTTAGTATTGTTTCCTATCGCAATCACATCTTTCGACCTACCTAAAGTAGAGTCAAAGAAACGGGAGAGCCGCGGCCCACGTGTTTCAGATCCTTGATCTAAACCCATTGACACGTAGAAAATATAATTTGAAGAACGTGATAAAACATAATTGATCCAGGTGGAAATAAAAACAAGTTAGGAAAGTGTACAACGTATCACAAATGGGCGCGTTTCGTGCAATGGTGTATTTGAAAGAAATTATATATCTGTATGTAAGAGAAATAGCGTTTTAAAGTTATTTTCTTCATCATAAATAATCCATTTTCTTCCTATTTAAAAATAGTGCATGCACACGTAGGTAAATTAAACATTTGCTTGTGAGATTGTTTATGTTAGCAACAATGAAGAAGTAACCATGCAAGAAAATTTCAAAGTTCAACTCGAATTAAGACATTCTCATTGATTCTCAATAATGGATACTCCTAAGATAAAAATGTACACGAAAGGAAATACTCTTCTTTACTAGTTCTACAACTTTTATTTGAAAAATATTTTGATATGACCAATACTTTATGAGATATGACGAAAATTTAATTTTTTATCACCAGTAAAGTGGTACCCCTGATTAGCGTACGTGATTAATTTTTGCGATTTTCTTATTGTATTTGATTGTAAGTGCTTAATATCAAATTTCATGAAAATCCGTTAGGTAGAAGCCGAGTACGAACATGCGGACGGACGGACGGACAGACAGACGATAATAGGCGCTCACGCTGGAATTGAAACGCGCCTAAAAAGAGCATTTGAATGAGAAAATTAAGAAACATTTTTTTCGGTACTTCTAAGGGAAAACCCCGTATCAAGAAACCGCCCACACAAGGGAGCGATAAAAGCGTCTGAAGCATTTATAAAAGAATGAGAAGAAAAAGAAAGTATCTACACATTAACAAATACACACGCACGCACACAAAACACACACACACATACATCTATACACACACACACAACATATAGACATGTGAGTGGAGAACTAGAGGAAGAGAATGAGTAATATAGGAAGGGGAAGAGGAAATGGCAAAAGATTTCTAAATGATTGAGTACAACGACAATGAAGGGGGATGGATTGATCAGTAAATTCTAGAAGGAGGAGAAGAGCAGATATATACTGAGAAAGGCAAGAAATACAGAGCAAGATATAATGACAAAGCTATAATATAAGAGTGGGAAAGGCACCGAAGTATACAGTATGGTAACGGGAGAAAGACAGAGAGACAGAAGCATGTACAGAGAGAGATAGGTAGGAAGGTAAAGGGCGTGAGAATATAAAGTCGGCGTACTTTAAAAGGAGGAATGCGGTCACATCCATTTCGCTCATTGCGGTGGTATTAGGGAACCGGGAGGATCATTAGGACGGAGGCAAAAAACCGAAACGCATACTGCGGAAGGAATTTCGCGGAAGATCTGTACAAGACTCGAGTAAAGAACGCTGTCTCTAGAGAGCGCATGGGGATGTGGCGCGGGCAAAAGTGGAGGAGTGGGCAGCGTGGTGGACGTGGGTGTTATGTTTCCGACCGTGCGTGGAGATATTACAAGAAGCGCATCTAAAGCAATTAATAGCCGCAAAGAGAAATAGGAAAGTGGCGTGGATGAAAGCGTTGCGGGATGAGAATGAGGTGGGGAAAGAGATGTGAGAAGCATGGGAAGGGGGGGAAATGGAGAAGAAAAATCATCGAAAATTCCTACGAAGAGAGAGGAATTCCGATGGGTGCACGGATGGAGGGAGAAGAGGGTAATGAGAGCGTGAAAAATATCTGAGAATGGTACGACAAGCAATTAGGTGTAAACATTTTCTTGAAAGTTACTGCATTTTTGCACCGAACGAGAACTGCATTTTCCATTTAGTATAAAGAGAAATCCAATAGTGTCAAGTAAATATAAGTATATCCTATTTGGCAGAACACCAAATTAAATGACAAACTTATTTTAAAAGCAGAAGGAAAATGTGTTAATAGCAGTACAAATTAATTAAAATACTCATACGAACATTACTAAAAAATTAGCCCATTTAACTTAACGATTCCAGAACAAGATTCTTCGTGCATTTGAATATCTATCTGAATCAAAGTACACATAAAAATTAATCGAAAGGTATAACTAATAAAAAGAATCAAAGTCCAGAAGACATTCTATTTTATCTTTCCAATTCATTTGGATTTATGAGTGTCTTCCCTCTTTTAAATTTGAATTTAATTTTATCAGGACATCCTTTAAATTTCTACTTCCTCATCGTTTTTCTGAACTTCCTTTATTATTTTTTCTTTGAAATTCTGCGACCGTTTCTTGTCCTTACCTACCCAGAGCTTATATTACTTCAATTATCTCTGGTATAAAGATTCTATGTACTTTTGAAATTTTATTTATTCATCTCTAGCCTAATTACACAAGAAATTCTTCTACATTCATCTTCTTTATTTTTTCCCTGTAGTATGAACTCAAAGATACTCATAGGTGTCTCTAGAGAGCTGACTTTAGACAAACACACCTCTACCTCTTTGCCTGATTACGGGCAATAATTCACGTGATGTGTGTATAAATCATCATGGAGTATGTGCTGTATTGCACTGAAGTACCATAATATTTTAATTGAAGAATTAACTATTGCTTTTATCATTATTTTTTTAGAAAAATGTCTATTGAAAACGAATTTTTGTTTAAAAATTTCAAGACTGCTCAAGGTTTACACACACCCAAAGATTGCGGTTGAAAATTTCTCCTTCATGGTATAATGCTAGAATATAGTGACTATTTTTTCTGTTTTTTCTCCGTTTGCAACGGCACAGGAGTACCATGTTGTTACTACTTTCAACTGAATGTGGCAGAAAATAAATTATCAAAACTTAAAAATATTTCTTCTTAATAGTGGAACACTTTTAAGCATAACCCTATGTTATTTATTAATCTATGTAGACATGTAATATTCATAAATAAATAATATTGAACTCCTGTATTCATTACAGTACCACGAAATTAGCAATAAAGTCACCTCGTTATACGCTTCGTACAGCCATCGGAAAAATTATGTAGACGGGAAACGAACCCGGATGCCTTACGAAGCATCGAAACGTCCCCTCTCCCCCCTCGCACGAACCAACAAAGCGGAGTGCTGAACGTGGCCAAGAAATGAGAAGAAGAATGCTTCCCGACGAGGCACACCAGTGAGAGCGAGGGCGGGAAAAGTGGGTGGCATGATGGTAAGTGGGGGGAGAATGAAAGGGAGAAAAATGGAACAGGAGGGAAGATGCTGATCCCTATTTAAGAGCAATACGGGAAAAAAAATTACGGCGAGGCTGAGGCCGATGTTTCTTGTGTTTGTATGTGTGTGTACGCTAAGGTTGCGAGGCTAAGAAATTAGTTAAGGTCTGAAAGTCCGGAGTTATTACGGAGAATTTTATGGTTGGTGTTCGCGTTCCGCAAGAGTAGTAACGGCGGGAGTGGATGGGATGATGGAATGGGGATTGTGGAAGGGGAGGAGGGTGAGGATTGAATTCCGGCGTGGGAGGGAAGGGGTAGAATGAGAGGGATGACACGGGAGAGGAGAGGAATGCTATGCTGATGTTCAGAGACGCCCGGCGAAGGAGAGAGAGAGAAAGGAGCGAGGGAGCTGCACGAACTATTGACGCAACGAATTAAGGAACGGACTGCTAAAAAAGAATGGATGGGGATTTTTTTCAATTCAGTCCGAGCGTAGTCAAGGTAATTAGTTCACTATAATTTCGGTAAATGTGGATTATCTTATTAAATAATTACGCTTTATATTGGCACATTTTAATCTTTTTATATGCTAAATCGAATCAGCTCTAGAGCAAAGCAATTCCGTAAGTGCATGAATGTAGCCACCATGCACTACACTCATCTTGTATACAAATATAACATTGATTATCAGTCAAGGCACGTATCATTTTCTGTCCGATAATTGTCTTTTTCGATTAGTATGATGAAATACTTTTACAATTTTTTATTTCACTGCAAGGGGAAAAATCGAACAAATGTCGTTTTCTAATGAGAAGTTTGCTATGTTAATACTTATATCAAGTCTTCAAATATTTGATAATATTATTATATAGAGAAGCGATTTTACAAAATAGTTGCAAGTAACAACTCACATTGCAAAGAGAATTAACCTCGGTTTCACAATTATTCCTCCTTAATGTCATAACCCGTTAAGACATTAACCGATGAATGTTTTGATTTAAATCATAATTTCAGGATGATACTTTCAGGGGAGGTATTAAATCATTGTAATTCGGTGAATAGATTACAATATTTTCGAAAAATAAATTTTTTCTTCTGAAGTAAGGTGATCTGCGCAGGAGATACACGACTTATGAAAGTGAAGGTGTTGAACAATTCTCTCCGGGTCAACTATTTATGCGATTTACAGAAAGAATTGGCGGTCCGGTTAGAACAACCCCTATTACTCATGTTAGTATCCAATGAGAATTTTCGCCTTTCTCGTTTACTCATAAATAAGAGAGTTAAAGAGGTATCGGTCTCCATTACGGGGCGCAGGAGAATATGAGCGGAAGGAGTGGGCATTTATAGAAGAGTGGAACTGTTCGAGCGAAACGCTTAATTGAGAGCTATAAATTTGTACAGTTGCACGCAGTTGTGTGATGAAGGTTTTTTTTAGGCTAAGTGAACGTATGAAAGCGAAAAAAAAATTACCAAAGGTGAAGTTGCGGAATCACCACCTAATGCGTGCAACTACCTAAGTAAACTTAAAAGATATCCGCCCACAGTTTATTTTGATGGTTTGCTGTTTCGCCTTTTACATTTTAAATTATACCTTACGGAAAATTATATTAAAACTAGTGTAATGCCCGTTGAAATATCAACGGAAGAATTATAGATAGATAGATAGATTATTATTATTTTCATTTAAAATAATTAATATCACACTTTTACATATGAAATATTTTGCCATATACAACATTTCTATTGAATATTGTTGTTGACGGTCTATCTTTAGTTAAACTTAAAATAGCTTCCTCTCTTTCCCTCCCTCTCCCCCTCCCTCTCTCACACCCTCTCTCCTTCTCCCTCCCTCTCTCCCCCTCCCTCTCGTTCCCCCTCTACCTCCCCCTCCCCTCTCTCTCTCTCGTATTAAAAGCATTCAAAGCACGTTTACATCCATAAGGATTGAAATAACAATATGATATAGAGGTATAACAATGGAATTGGTAGCCAAGGCAACATTCCGTTAAAATGGCAACATTTCCACAAAATATGTGAATTAAACGTATAACATGAGCGATTTCGAATTGTACAGAATAAGAAACTTGGTAATTTTTTCTTCAAAATGGTTCAGATCCGAAGATCGTAGGTTAATTCCTTCTTATTTTAATTTCCAAAACAATAAAAGCCTGCAGATCAAAAAAGGGATTTTTACGTGTTACCTTACGGAAAATAGAAATGTCTTCCTTGGAGTCGAACCCAGGACTTTTTGGAGATTTATTTTCTTCATTACCTTAAAATATGTTAATCAAGCACCCTTGCCAAATTTCAATCTTCTACCTATTCGGGAAGTTTGTTAAAACGCTCTATATCGGCCACCGTGAAAGCGTGACCAACCACCCAACAGACCTGGGCTATTATAGTATTAATAATTCTGAAATGGGAGACACATGTAACCTTGAAACGGTTGATTAAACCAGACTTATTTCAACTAATAAGTAATTATCACTTTTTGAAATATATCAATATTTGTTTAGTTTTAGAGATAAAATCAATTTGAAATAATTTAGAAAAAGATGAAACACATAAGAGTACTTAAGGCATATTTGAAATGCACGAAATATCAAAGCTCATATTACACGCTTACTTTTCAAAAAGTTTGTACGTCATAGGTGACTAGATGGACAGTCTTATCAGCAATATCATAAAGATATAATGAAACATTATTATGTCAAAAATAATTGAACAGTTTTCATACAAAATATATTCTGCGGCCATAAGGTGTTTCGCTAATTAGATTGACATAACAACTGCATTTCTTCGGATATCGGACGAAAAGCTGGTTTCAAAATCATTGCGGGCATCTAAATAATCATAAATAAAAAAAAAGAATTAGGTATATGTCTAAAACAAGAAAAAAATGTATATAGCCTACACCAAGAAAACTAGTTCTTCCTTGTTCTGAGAAATAATAAAACAAATTTAAAAAAATTCTTTAGGGAATACACTTTTATGTGAATTAAAATGCACTCAAAAGCAAAATATAATTTTTTCTAGATAACTATTGTTATTGAAAAATTTGTGTGCTTCATAAAGGTGGATGGCTTATTGTGGGAAATGATACTGGTATAATAAAAGAAATTAGTTGGTTGATAAAAAACGCCAACTAATTTCTTCTATTATACCAGTATCATTTCCCACAATAAACCATCCACTTTTATGAAGCATACAAATTTTTCAATAGCAATATTTATCTAGAAAAAAATATTTTTTGCTTTTGAATTCATTTTAATTCATATAAAAGTGTATTCCCTAAAAAAATTTCAATTTGTTTTATTTTATACTTTTTAGTCTTTTTATTAAAATTATCTAATATTATTATTAAATATTCTTTAATAATAAAAAATAGCCAAAATTCGATTTGTTTTGAAAATGTTCAATTTAGAAAGAAGTGAGTTGGAACCCTAAATGTTGGTGACAAACAGGATCCACGTGAAAATTAATAAATATTGGTGACAAACAAGATCCAAGTGAAATCAATAAAAGTGTATAAAAATAACATGAATTCAAAGGAAATTATCATGATAAAATCTTGTCACAAACGTGAAAATAATGTCGTTTCTGTGACGATTAATTATTTCCTTAGACAATCGTGCGAGTAAAAACTAATCCAGCAACTACCATATAAACAAAATAAAAGAGGTAAAAATACAGACGCGGGATTACTTGTAGAAGAACAAGGATAACGGCGCAGTTGATTAGATGAAATCCTCCGTTCGTTGCCCATCGTTGGATTTTTCACGATCCCAGAGTAGTTTTCTCGAGGGCATTTTGCTCTTTTGCATGATTAACTCCTTCCCCTTCCTGAATCGTCGCTTGTGCCGCAAAAAGCCTACTTTATACATCCCTCCCACTAGATTACACTCGGATGACGTCCGAGGCAGCAGTGGCGTTTACCGTCTTGTCCGCGAGTGCTGCGCGGTCGCAGCCAATGGACAAGCACGCCGACTTCGCTTCCGACTCTTTTCATTGCCGTCTAGAAAAACAGGGAGACAGAACGAGGGAGAGTGAGCGTGAGAGAGAAGGGAGAGGGCACCGAGCGAGACAACTACAAAAAAAGAATTCGCGCACTGGAGACGAGGCGAATGAGGAATAATTGATGACGGTTGAATAGGACGGGTTGGAGACGGTCAAATGGGGTTGCGAGGGAGTCAGGTGGGGTGAATGAATGCGCACGACGGGAGGGGGGGGGGGGGGGGGGCTGGAAACTCTTCCAGCCTGAACTGCCGGGAGAACTAATAAAAATGGAAGTTTGTAATAAGGACGCGTGCTGATCTTGCAGAAAGATGTTTTCATCTCGAATCTGACCGGATTAAAATACACCTTGGCTTTTTTCTAGATAAGAAGAAGCAATGTCGCAGCTCGCTTGGTACCTAATGCTCCTCCATCTTAGGCCAGAGTTGTATAAAAACTCTCGGTTGAGTTTATCGAAAGTCTCGGCTGAGAGAGAATCATGACGCTAACGGTAAACGTGTTGCATGGGAGCTTTGTAATAATATACTGTATTATTTTACGATACGAAATAATAATTTTGCCTTATAATGCTATTCATAATAATTTAAATATCTGTACCCCATGTGTTGGCCAAATCAGATTTTTATCAATTCATCCAATAACAACAACAACAACAACAATCGCCACCGCAGCTAGGCTTCTTTCTTGACGGCGCCATGTATTTCAGTTACTGTCATACGACTCCTATAGCAGTAACGTCTATACGAGTATACTCCTAAGTGTAAAGGCAGCTTTACGATAGACCGAAAGATAAATACCTAGGCGTATAAATGTAAAACCTCTTAGGTTCCTATATCATACATTTATGTATTTTGAATTTTTACTTTCTCATACGAAGTATCGAACAAGTACTGTTATCGCGAAAAAATTCGACCATGAGATTTTTACGGAAATATACGTTTCAGGTGTCGCTGAATCCGAAAAAGTGGTTTTTGCAGTGCCGTCTGTTACTCGCTCTGGAACCTAAACGGTAAAGCGAAAATGAATGAAATCTCGTACTTAGGTATTTTATCATACTGAGCGGAGTATATATAGAAATGGTTGACATTGCTCAATAATTAAGATTAGTTTATTCTACGCATTTTAACAACAATTCGATGATCTCAAAAACGGCTCTAATGATTTTGATCAAATTTCGTACAGTTATATAAGCTTACGTCTTCAATAATACAGTATAGTTCATATTTCTCAAAAAATGAATATAAGGCTAGTTTATTCTAGGCAACTTTAACAACAATTCGATTTTCTCAAAAACGGCTATAACGATTTTGATCAAATTTCGTACAGTTACTTGAGTATACGTCTGCAATATTACTACGTATATCATTTTTCTCAATGAATTAGTATAAGGCTAGTTTATTCTTGGGCATCTTTAACAAAATTTGGATTTTCTAAAAACCGGCTGATACGTTTTTCATTTTCTAAAGATAACTAGACGACGCATTAATATATGAGAAAGTTTGTACAATGTATGTTGTACCGATTTTTACAATAGTCTTGGGGTATAATTATGTATATTTCTTATTAAAACATTAAGTTGTATTTATCGTGCTTTCTAATTTCGATTATTTTTTAGGAATAATAAGAGAACCACACCATGTCTGGCTTATTAATAAATTCAGATGAAAATATTTCCGACTGATTAGAGGTAATAAAATCAGAGACAAAAAGTGAATCCCGTCGAAGTTTTACTGCTTATTTATAACATCTAATATGTGGTAACCAACATATAACGAGGCACCAAAAGCGATCATACTTATGCTGGAAATTCAGCTATAGCATCATACTTTTATGACTAGTTTGGCATATTAAGATAGCAACATATTTATCTCAATTCATATTGGCGGAACTATGTCCAAACGAAAATATCCGCAGGGTGGAGTAGAGTGACAGGCATTTAAAAAAGGTAGGGTCCTGATAACTGTCTACTACAAGGAATATTTTTTTATTTTTTTCGTGGATGGTGATGGAGAAAAACTATTAGCTCGAAGTCAGGCAACTGTCTCGAAATAAATAGAAACATTCCAATAAAATAAGTTACTATATTCAACGCAGACAGTTCATAAAAATATATTTCGGAATTTGGCAAAGAAATTCAAGCAGTTAAATTTCTGCCTCATTCGACTAGAATATCATTCCAAATAAGAGAAATAACGGTACGTTTAAAACCACCAAAATGAAAAGTTTAAATGCATTAAAGCGGTATTGAAAACACTGGTATTTTATCAAAGAATAAACATATATGATGTTCATACGGAAAAGCAAAAAATGCATCAAACAGCGTAGTGGCAGCAATTCGTATTTTACTCGCAGTGTGACCAACAACAATCATGAAGAAGTCGTACGCACACTCAATGAATACATAATAAGCGCAAAAAACATACAGACATACTTCTTTGAAATTCTATTTGTAGCTATATAAATATAGGCAATAAATGGGTCCGGAGTACATCGATTGTTAGGTCGTGGTTTCCTTCGGGCTCTTTATCGATGCCGTGAAAACAAAGGATAATAAAAATAAGAACAGCCACCGAACAAATTACGAAACCAATTGCAGTTATAAGTGAACTGTTTTTTAAATGAATTACGTTTCTTTCATCGATCGAGAAGAAAGCAAAGCTCGCTCCTCAGCGCATATAGCGGTGCCTTCTGGGCATGATTGGACCGGTTGTGTTTGTGTGTGGGCCTCCGAATGTGTTTTAAGACCGGCGCCATAAACTGGTCTGTTGCCTTGGTGATCTTTGAGTGTATTTCACTCTTTTTTTTTCTTAAATATCAGTTGGGTACAATTTTTCTTACAATATAAATTTTGACACAACGGCTAACAGCGAAATAATGTATAAAACTTTCAAATAAAAAGAACAATTTGGAAATTAATTATCGAGTTTCAGTTGAATCCAAATAGATAGTATTAGAAACTGTGGCGCAACCAAAGGGGTAGCGACCATGCATTTTCCTCCTCCCAAATTCGGAGATAATCTTAACAAAAGCATGGAGTATGCGTGCATCAGATTGAAATAAGGTGGTTCGAGGGCGTCCAAATCAGAATTAGTACCTTAATTCATTAGGTTCTATCATTTCACAAAGGAACTTGCAGACAAATCGACAAACAAGTGCTCAGATTATGATATGCTGAAGTATTTGCCCACCCCCATACCCATACTAAATTTCTGACTACGCCACTGATTGGTAACTCACGTTACCATAAAACGGTTGAGTTTCCAAAGATACGTATTCCAGTCACGAAGTATATGTTCACGTTAGTAAATTACCAATAGTTAACTGTTAAAAGAAGATATAGTACATAGGTACATTTAATTTTATCAATTTATATTTACATTAACTACTTATAAAAGTCATGACAATTTTAGCTGATAGAGAAACTAATGAGTACATATATAATGTACTAGTGTAGGTACTAGCCCATAAAAAATGACGAGTATGTATAACTTAAATATAAAATTAAAATAAAATTCAAACGAGATTCATATAATTGAAGATATCAGAAAAAATTAGTTGTGGGCATTTAAAAGTTATATGGAACAGAAAATTAATATTTATATGTCAAACATTTTTTTTATTTTCTCCATATACGTAGTATAGAGAAAGTATTGTTTTCATTAAAAAATCGACTTCGAGGTTTCAACGGAAATACGTTTTGAGGTCCCTAGAACACGTTTATACTATGTATTTTCGGAATGATGTCTGTGTGTGTACGTGATTTTGGGCGCTCTAACTCGAACAGTAGGAAATTTCATATATAACACTTTGGTATGAGCACGAAGAGCTGATTAGTTTTGGGACAATACCGGGCAACTGAAAGTCGAGGTTCATTCGAAACCCGATTCGGCCTTGGCGAAATATCTCCGTTAAAACATCATTATTGTGTATACAATTTGATACAAAGGTTATAGAGAATGTAATTTCCTACAAATTTCATTTGAAACAATTTTCCATAGCAGTTATTGTTTAGGAATTATTTATAAATAATAGTTTCTTTCGGTTTCCGTCAAATATCTCCTTAAAAACGTCGTTATTGGTAATCTTCGTGAGAGCCAAAGTTGCCGAGAATAATATTTCTTCCAAGTTTTGTTTGAAACAAATTTTCGTAGAACCTTCCATTTAGTAGATAATTAATTTATTCGTAAATTTCCAGTATACAGCGCCACCATCTAGCGGTGAATTCTGTAAACATATTCAAAATATAATTTACGGCAACAAGGAAGACTATTCTTTTACGATACGAAATAATAATTTTGCCTTATAATGCTATTCATAATAATTTAAATATCTATACCCCAAATATGGAGAAAGTCATGTGTTGGCTACATCAGTTTTTTTACTTTTTAGTGCACATAAAACTTTGTTTAACTAAAATAAATTCATAAATTAAACCTCCACAAATTATAAAAAGTTTTGAAAAATAATTGGAATTTATTACCGGTGAATCAACGAATCAGCCGAAAGGCGCATTTGGTTTTTTCTACCATTATATAACTATGAGAGAGACAGCTTCATATTTAAATTTCAGCAAGTGATTGCTGATTCTACGTCTTTATCTTTTCAGTTAAAGTATCGCGTACATCGATTAATTAATATTAAGCGTACCCAAGTTATAATTGAAAAAACAAAGCTAAGAACGGGTTCGAATTGTAACGAAGGGACGTGGTAATAGGACCGAATAATTTAAACCGAAAATTAAACAAGTGAAGGAAGACCGGCGCTCGGAAGTGATGCAATCGAACGCGCTCGAATGATGCGAGACTTTATTTAAAGTATCCCTCGCATTCGGATCGGACATTATCGATGCGAGTCAAAGCAAGAGAAACGGTTTCTCTGTTTCCTTTTTTTTCCTTCTTCCTATAGCATGATACGAGACATAAAATGCCGAACCGTTCGCGACGCACCCCATTTCTTTTTCACTTCGTCTCTGGATTTTTTAAACTTCGATCTTAAGATTTTATCCCTCAGAACCATTCGAGAAACGCGTAGAATACATTCTATACGTTTCTCGAAGGAAAATTCCGTGGAAACAGACGTTTGAAGTCAGGTCTCACAGATTTATTTATTTTGAACTTCTATTGGGGCAGAATATGTTAAGAGCTCTTGTTATGGGAACGGTTTAATTTCAAACCAACAAAACTGACTTTATCAACGCGCTTGTATTTTGATATATTCGTGCTTCTCCCACACAGTGGATAATCTGGAATTGTCAACGCTTTCCATTCGCATTCTCTCCGTTAAATATTCCCTAAATGCACGCCAAACGCAACTTTCTTTCCATTATCTCCTAGAATTTTTCTTTCACTCCAAACTTCTCTCTCCCCATTTCATCTCCATGTGCCCCTTTCTTTCTCCCTCCCTTTCTCTTTACCCTTCACCTCCTGCAATCCCGATGACCCCTCCGTCGTTGCGTCCGATTCTTCCTTTGCCCCCTCGTCCTCTTGCTTCTCTCTCTTCTACCCTCTTTCCCCTTCGAATCTCCTCCATTCCTTACCCCAATAAGAGAGAGGGTACGGGAAAGGTTGAGAAGGAATGGACGCTCACGTTTATCTGGGCAGTTGTGCGTTTCCGAGGAAGGAACCCGTTCGCTGCCTTCTCTGCAAAACATACACACTCGCACACACACACACATACTCGCACATCAACTTCTCCTAGCATCCTTTACCATCTCCCCTTTCCACCTTCCTTTTTCCACGTCTCCACCTTACCCTCCACCTCCAACACTCCATTTTCGCGCCAACCTGCCCCACCTGGCAATTCAACCCCTACGTCCTTTATTGCCTTATATACGAACTGCTCATCTCCTTCTCATCCGCCTCCGCCTCATCTTGTTCCCCTCCTTCCTTCACCCCTCGCCTTCCCCACTCATCCTACTACTGCTTTTTTATACGGTCGGACAAGTTGCTGCAAGAAGCCAAAAGAAAGTGCGGTGTATATATGCTTGCAGGGAGCTGTACGACCGATCTCTCAACCTAAACAAACATTTTTATGACGCCGGTTGCCTTCTGGGAAAAATCCATATGTACTGCACACACATACATGCGTACATGCGCGCGTGCGTGTGTATATACACACACACACATATATATGCATACACATACATACATACATACATATATATATATATATATATATATATATATATATATATATATATATATATATATATATATATAGTAAAATTAAAAATAATGAATATAACAAAAATCTGATGTGGCCAACACATGACTTTTTCCATATTTGGGGTATAGATATTTAAATTCTTTTTACGAATAGCATTATAAGGCAAAATTATTATTTCGTATCGTAAAAGTATACAATCGGCCTTATTGCCGTAAATTACGTAAATTTTGAATATGTTTACATAATCCACCGCTACATGGTGGTGCCGCTGTATACTGGAAATTAAGAAAAAGCAAAATATCTCCGAAATGGATGGTTCTACGAAAATTTGTTTCAAACAAAACTTGGAAGAAATATTATTCTCTACAACTTTGGTCCTCACGAAGATTACCAATAACGATGTTTTTAAGGAGAAAACCGAAAAACCGGTTATTTATAAATAACTCCTAAACGATAACTACAATAGAAAATTGTTCCAAATGAAAGTTGTAGGAAATTACATTCTCTATAACTTTTGTATAGAATTGTAAATACAATAATGATATTTTAACGAAGAAATATCGCAAAAACCGAATCGGGTTTCGAATAAACCTCGACCTACGGTTACCCGTTATTGTCGAAAAACTAATCAGTTCTTTATGCTAAGTGTTATAAATGAAGTTTGGTAACGATATGGCACGTACTTTTTGAGTTAGAGCGGCCACACTAACATACACACACACACACAGACATCATTCCGAAAATAGTCTAAACGTGTTCTAGGGACCTCAAAACATGTATTTCCGTTGAAATCTCGAAGTCGATTTTTTTCATGAATACAATACTTTCCCATTACTACGTATGGAGAAAGTAATAATCAAATGTATGTATGTATGACGGAGAGAGTTCACATGACATGTATGACCTCTTAAAGTACCATTCATTAATGTGTGGTATATTATTATTTGATTAATGTTAAATTCATCATTTAAAATTTTACAAAATAAATACCTGTTAAGTAAATTGTAACAAGATGGCGATTATCTACTTCGGAAAAACGGACATCTTACTCAATTTCTTTATCCGTCACCTGGAATTTAAAGTTCAAATCATAGCCTCGGAGTGTAACTCGGTTATAATGTTGGTTGGTTTTTAAAGCAACAAAGCTTGATATACAAAACTTATTAGCTTGATAAAGAGTGCGCGCGTGGTTGAGAAGTCCCATTACTTTCTCTTATTACCCGCCTATATTTCGTCTTATTCCTTTACTGAAATAAATTGGCAAAAATGAAAAAAAAGTTGATCACAACGTGATAAATTTGAAGTTTTTATGAAGCCATGACTGAATATAAATATATCAATCAAGTACACGGCAACAGACACACATCTGATTCATATTCAAAACAATATTTTCGTGGCATATTTTAAGAATCAGCTTAAATTTGTGTCCACGCATTTTCTTACTTGTTTATAAAGAGTTTACATTTATAATTCTTTTTAAAATGAAGAGAATAGAATGACAAACAGAGAACCAATGTAACTGTTGTTTTCCCATCTGTTTCCCCGATCACCCTCCTTCTGTGACGTGCTTCGTAAAGGTAATCAATTTATATTCCCCAAAGAGTTCCATCCGATCTTAAAAGTTCGATCACCCGAAATATGGCGGCGCCTGTTTTGGAAGGGTTAATTAGAAAAGTGCACCCGCAGGATGATACGCAGATAATTGATGTGGTCGATTATGAAGTAATTAATGAGGTAATTGGATTTCTAAGTAAAACCGATGTGACGCTAATTATAATCCATTTCGAATATTATTCTGTCGAAAATGTATCTATAGGTACTACTTAGTTCATGAATTGGATTCCAGCATAGAGCAAGTTCAATATTTTTTTCCTCGGATAAATCATAAAAACAGGTTAAAAACTTTAAATGACAGCCACTTAAAAATAAACGGATAAATAAAATTTCAGTGGAAAATGGGAACATATAATAATCAATAGCAAAGATACGAGGTAAAAATTTGTCTCGAGAAACTCTTTTTTCGATAACAAGCATGCAGAAACACATATAAACATGTATATGCGTGCATTTATAAGCACGTAATCAAGTACAATTTGCATACATAATCAATTTTCAATAAAATTACATAAGAATTCGATAAGACTTACTAATTTATTCGTGTATTAAATGAAATCATAGCAATTGGCATTAATGAACATAAATAATGGGGATTCATCCCATCAGGACCAACTTAAAACGTCTGCAGCAATCTGACTGACATTCGTTTTTTTTTTTGGTCCAATTAAATTCAGCGACACTGTTCGAAGAGAACCAAATTTTTATGGGCTTACATTTCCGCCATTATACTCAATTATCATCTCTTAATATTCTTATTTTATTGGGGAAAAGAAAAAAATGTAATGACCACATTTTTTAAAGGGAAAGCACCATTGGAGGCAAAAAAGGAAGATTTCGCGTTGTCTCTGGAAACTCCCGTTCCATGACGAAAAACGGTGAAAGATTTATGTCGGTAGCCGACTGGATTTATCCAGAAAAAAATTGAAAGTATTACTCAGTGCGCGTCATAAATTCAGCGGAAACGAAATCTTTACCTGTGCCTCGAACAATGTCGAGTTTCCGCAGGAAACCGTTTTGCATATCAGATAAAAAAAAACTTTCGATGTGAACTCATTTTTGTGAAAGGAAGTATGGTTTCAAATGCTGCCTTTGTATGGATCGAAACGAAAAAAGACATAAGGTCAGATGACTCATTCTGAGTAACATGTGAGTTCGCTAGATCAGTTCAGATATCAGGCGATCGTAAACGAATGACGAAGCAAAATAATTATATAATATATCGCTTTAATAACACCGATAGCAAAAAAGGCTAGCGATACTTAACTGCTGTTTTTCTATTTTACCTTGAACGCCTCCGTTCCGTTCATTGTTTAAACGGAAAGTCCCCATAAAAATTACGGCAGTGAATGGACTTTGGCGATGCCATATAATAACGCTAGTTAATATATTAAGAGAAAGGATATTGTAAGAAAATAACAGTTTTTGTTGGGGAATAATGTAATAATTACTGGAGGTCACGCGACACCTTTGTCTTTTAATTTTCACTTTATATTTAGATAAAGCAATCTAAGTAATAATCGTCGATCTTCCCCTGAGAAGTAAATTAATGCACACAAATGAGTTTATCTTCAGATAAAAGAAAAACATTATCAACATTCATTGGATAAGCCGCTGAGCACCTCAAATGAAGCTATGGATATAAAATCCATAGGGAAAAATATTAAAGATGTTTTTTTTAAGTCGTTATAAAACAAATTTAGCTTTTTCAGTTGTGACACACATACCATATTTTATATTACTTATAAAAATATGTTTTATTTTTAATCTACGCAAGGATCTACTATAGCGACGTATACTTCATTTTAGTCGCATGTGAGTTCGACCCGAAAGAATTTGATCAGTCATTAATTTACATGTACTCGACATGACTTTCGTATATTGAAAAAACTACACCTTCGACATTTGTTGGAATTCAGTTACCGACGAGAGTGAAAGAGAGAGATATTGAAAATATACCTTAAATTCAACCAGAAACAGGACAGACTATATGAGAAAATAAGAGCTCTTTAATGAGCGAAGTTTATGTACAGGATTTTCCGCATAGCATCCTTTGCACTGACGAAAATGATCACAGCGTTTTCGAAGTAATCATTACAATCATTCCGGTAACTTAAAAAATTAACATTCTTCGAATAAAAAAATCATTCTCGTATCTACTTCTCTAATTTCTTCCACCTGAAAACTTTGGCGCTCACCTTATTCATTCTCCGAGATAAATGTCCCAACTTCCTCCCCAATTACCTCGCGGTTGAATAGGATCTAGTTACTTGGTAAATGTGCGGAAAAATCTGAATATGAGACGTTTCCTGGCGAGCAGGAGAGCACAATAAAGAACGTTTTCTTACTCCCATCGCCTCCGCGGCGGAAACAGAAAAGTTCACTTCGCACGACTAGCCTCGAAATCGACGGAATTATATTAAATATTTAACGGCGGCACAGAAGACTTTCCCATGGTCGAGCGACTATATACATTTAAAGGAGCCGAGATTAGAGTTTGACGCGAAGATAAATCTGGCGGAGGAAACATCTCTATCATAAAACGGTAATGGGATTCCAATATATATTCATCAAGCGGGGATTAGTTGATTGTCACGAGGGTGATATTGAAGTATGGATATAATTGAAGGTCTTCATCGGGGCAGAGAGAGAGAGAGAGAATGAGTGAGAATGATCTCTCTCTATTCCCATGTATGTTTTCCTGATACACATGCACGTATATTTATGAATATAGTTACGCAAACGTGAACATAAAATCATAGAAAATTTTTAATGACCTGACTTCATTTGAAAAAATCAATCTCGTATAACATAAAGTCTCGATGCGATTTGGCTACGCTTTAACCATGCCAAGTCGGTTTAAGTGTAATAATGCGCACTGCCAACGAATGTTAAACTACGCGTAATGCTCAAGTTATGGCGCAAATCCGTCCGTAAAACATTTCCTTCGATTAAGCGCCACAGTCGTTAGTGTCTCTACGGCAAATAGAGTGCGCAAAATTTATTTCTTTTATAATTTCGATCGCCGCATAGCCGCGGGCGAAAATTGATTGAAAAAAATACGAGCCGCCTCTCAGCGGTGCGCAAATATTTCCCCGATCGCTCCATCAAAGAGAAGCCGCTCTTGTTTAATGAAACGTTCCTTTAACCCCATCCGGTCGATTAATTTCAGTTTTTCTTTAATTGGATCGGAGAACTTCGTACCTATGGTGTCATACTTCGAGGATTAAATCGAGAAAGTTTTACTCCATCGCTCCGAATAATTTATAAAATTATAACGAGAAAACAGAATGATTGACATGTGTGTATGTGTGTGAGAGAGGGAGAGTGAGGAGAGTGGGAGAAAGATAGCGGTTTCCATGGCGACATTTTCATAGAATCTCGAAACGCCTAGGTCCCTCGGAGTGCATCTCGCGTAGGAAGGAAGTGCATTCTCTGGTGATCCCGAGAGAGGGAATAGAGTGTGGTCTGAATAAAAAACAAATGAAACCGGGATCGCGGTGGATATAAATATATTGTTTGAAAAAACCACGGTTGAATCCTCGACGGATACGATTAGGCGAGGAAAACGCGCGTGTAACCGCGTAGGATAGGTTATAGCGAGATGGAAATGGAATGGGCCGGGGGAGAGGGAATTTTCTCCTAACCCGCTCCGACGGTATCATTAATTAAGCTATTCAAATGAGGGCTGTCGAGAGATCGACGATGGTCCTCTCGGAAAGGCCCGAAGAGGACCGAGCAGGATGGCAAAGAGGAGGAGGAAGATGGCGGAGGGAGGAAAAGGTGGTTGGATATAAATTAGACGTGGAAGATGGAAGGAATGCGGGTTGGCAAATGTTACCAACTCTTATAAGAGTCGCCGCTCTTACGACGGGGAAGTTGAGGGTAAAAAAAAGGCAGGTGTGTGCACGCGCGAGCGTGCGTGTTTCCGCGCGCGCGTTTATATGCGTGGCTAGATGAAACCTGGAAGTGGTAAAAAGGGAAGGAGAGAGAGAGAGAAAGAGAGAGGTAGCAACAGTTTATTCATTTCGTGTGCGCCTCGAGATCGTCTTCTGTTTCTTTCGATCCAGACCCAATCGCGGCCTAGTTTATTTCTCTCTCCGTATCTTTCGTCGCCTCCTAGGAGATGGCTGGCATAGTAACGAGGGCAGCCATGGTAACAGCCGACATTTCTTCCACTCAAAGGAGGCTTTATGGAGAGAGAAGAATCAACAATACGACCGAATAAGTTTTATTTTTTATACGCCTGAAGAAGTTCTTGTAAGACATTGGTTTCCAAACTGTGGGGAGAGGGGGGCGGTGGGCAAGTCAGGGGGGCGAAAAAACTTCTAATTGCATTTACTGTCGTTTTAACAGTCACATTCGTGAGACCTATAATATGCAGTCGCCGAATTGGAGCTCTCAAGCGGCTAGGGCGTATCATTTGCCAAATATTTGACACAAAAGGGTGCGCAAGGACATTTTTCTTAGTTGAAGTTTGTAAAGTTTGGAAACCGCTGTTGTAAGATATGTTTCTCGCCAGTTATTCTTTTCTGATATAATATGACTTCTGTATTAAGTAATAATCTTATAAAGAGATTAATCAAATTCCTGACCTTCAAGAAATGATGAATTTACTTATAGCATTTCTATTCAATACGCAATGTTTGCAATAACCATATTAACTACGTGAATATCTAAATTGTGATATACGTACATCGTTAGCAATGCGAAAAAAACTGAGCGACAATATTAAGGCGAAATTGAACTATATAGTCCCTTCTTACATAGGAGTTCGTCGTCCTTTGCCGACCAATAAATATTACGAAAAAAGCTATATAATTGGATACTTATACAAATATACAATTTTATAACACTATAAACTGTCAACAGTATTGTAGAAATGTGGCTGGATTTCCAACGAATTTGAGATTTGTAGTCAAGACTGGTCATTGGTAACCGAAAATAAATCGACCGGTTTGACTATGAGAAATAAAACTTTCCCCAGGTTTTTCTTGGAGCAGTACCTATAATTTTCAACATTAAAAGAGTGAAACGGCGACAAAAATCGTATACTTCCAGGAAGCATATGTAATCGAGAGAAAGGAGCAAAAACTAAAAATACAGAGAATGAGTAATAATTAAGCGGAAACAGAGTGTTATTCAAGCAAGGTCGTCGTCAAGCAATTCATGCCCTATGAAAATTTTAATATGGATCCGCATAGCTAAGGGGAGTTCGTTTGGAAGTTAAGGAATAATCGAAAATATTAACATAGTAAGACTCTGGAATGACAAGCTAATTGTGTATCTAATTGAGGGAATCACATTTACTGTGTTCCATAGAACAGTAATGTTATTCGCATATGTGTAGTCACGGAGTAAGCAACTTTCAGATGATTTTCGGTGTCACCGAAACTAGCATGTGAAAGCTTTACTGATGGAACTTGGATAGAAGTTGTTGACTGACTTTACTATACGATTCTACAAAAGTCACCACAATCACCGGAAAATTACTTAAAGAACGCTTCAGTATTTTTCGAAACAGAAAACTTTTAACGAGAGGTACCCACACGCAAACATCTCATTGTCGACCGAGTTCCTTTCAGGTTACCGTATAGCTCGCGAAACTTAAAAAGGATAAAACGAGCTAAAGAGGGCGAAAAAACTGTTGACGAATTGCTCTAGTGAAATGAGGTGGCTGTGGGTGGAGTTTTTTTTTCTGTTTTACTTTCCGTAACAAACGACACCCCTGGGAATGGCGGGGGAGATAGAGAGAGAGAGAGACACGCGTGGCTTCCAACGAAAACACCCCTCAAGCACGCTTCAGGGGTTCCATCGCGCGTGAACCGCGCTCTCACTCTAGCACGCACGACCTTTAGGAATGTCCGACTGACACGACTAACGCTAGAGATACGAGACGAGCCACGCAAACAAAAAATAGGAAAGAGAGAGAGGGGGGGGGGGCGCCGCCCACACCGACGGAAAGAAAGGGTAACGCGTCGCAGACGACAAATGTAGCGCGTAGGCCGTCGGCAGAAAGAACAATCGCGGCGGTTTTAGCCGAACCCCAGAAGAAAATAGTATACGTAAAAGCTTGTGTTCAACAGCAAAAATACCGATACTTTCCGAAATTTCCTGCAGAAATTTAGTTTTTTTTACGTGTTCGGAAAATTTTCAACATTTTTGAAGTAACCTTGTTGGTAGATTCTACGCTTAAAGCTTCCGTACGCTTTTAAAGCTACAGTTCAAAGCTTTCAAATGTTGCGTGAAATTTTCGTTCCAATAGATAGGCAGATTTCGCTACCAGTAACTCCATTTGTAGACGGAAAAATCTTTTGAGAAATTAATTATTAAATTTTTATTGAAGATAAAAGAAATGATTTTATACCTCCGGCTTTTTTCACATGTGCGAGAAAGAGGTATTTGATAAAATTATGAATATTTTCAGCTATATTCTCGATTTAGCTTATAAATGACAAGTATTTCGGGTAAATTTTAACCGTGGAGTTGAACAATAAATAATTAGGAACTTAGTACTGACCCTTTGAATCCTGCTAGGCACTAAATAAATTCAAGAACATCTAAATCACGTGGCAACAATATAATTCGCTCATTAAATATGGAAGATTTCCGCAATAACAATTTTCACATTTATCCTCAAGTTTAATAATTGCGTGTGAGTTAGAAATACTACGGTGGCGTGACTTGTTAGATTTTTTTCAAAAGAAAATGGTTTTCTATGAACTGATTTATTTCCAAGCGAGTTCTAATATATGGAATTCCAAGACTAAAATAATTCTAGCGTTACGCGATTCATAAATCAACCCTTATTCAATTTACGGATTTTTCCGTTTTCTTTTTGTTCCGTGGATAAGTTTAAATGTTTTCTTTTGTGAATTTTATGTGAGCACTCGTGCGATTGCCAGCGGGTTTCACAATCGGCCTCGACCTATGTACGCGGAGTGTCTTGTTACACTTCCTGCCACACGCATAAAAATCGTTCCCCATCAAGTAAAGTATTTTATGCTCCGACTTCCCCGATGCACTTGTCACAATATTTTACTCGGAAATTCCCAAAGGTGCGGAACAAATGTCGAAACCTTGGCTAAATTGCAATATTTAGAGCTTTCTTCTTATCGCAAACGCAGCCGTCGTAAATTTAATCGAATAACTAAGAACATAACCAGCAATTATAGGTTCTGAAAACATTTTTATTACGAGGAAATAATTTCTTTACGTGCAGTCTTACATATTTAAACACAAGAAACAGATCCTACCGACTTCGTGCTGTGTTGATATTTTCATCCCTAAATAAAACCTCTTAGCTACCACCCCTAGTATAACATCAATTTTGCGCAGAGCGGTCTCCGTAATCTATATGTACTCTCCGTCCGCCTCCCCCCCTCCCCCATATCAACAACTGTAAAATAAAATTTATCTACGGCAACGTCGGTGATATTTTAATACGTGATTCACTGTAAATATTATCCAAACGATGCTATAATAATGCTGCATTGTGTCGTTGCGGAAGAAACTGAGTAACCGATAGAAAAAAATGAATAACGAACGCGAAAGATGAGAAACGTATCGAATCGGATGATCCGCCGACACCAGCAAGTATGCCGAAACGCAGAAGAAGGATGAGCTTTATATAAAAAGAACGTCACAAATGATCGACCGAGTGGTTCGGCTCGGATTGGAAAAATGATGGAACGAACTATTCCATTTTTTTTAACCTAAGACATCGGTTTCCATTCATTTCCCGATAGACGGTTTGGTCTTTCGAGTCGCGATTACGTACCCTCTCAAGAGAGAGAGAGAGAGAGAGAGATAGGGAAATACATAGACCTCCTTTTATATTCTGTGAAAAATATGTACTGAGAGAGACGACGAGGGCACGCACCCACGCAAGACGTCTAAACTGTGGAGGCATGCGGCCAACGTGACGTATCAGAATGGAATGGGAGCGGGAGTAAAGGGTCAAGCAAAGGGGGCAGACCCCACGATGCGGGGGCGGGCCACTTGTGTCGCCGTCTTTTACTCCGTCATCCCACCCTCCCTCGCTTTGCCTCCGCCCCTTCTTCCCCCCAAAACCCCCTCCGCCACCCTTTCGCCTTCCGCCCACGTATCTGTGGGCGCCTTTGGGGTTGCTTTCGGGAGGCGATGGTGTGGGGGGAGGGGTTGTGGGGGTGGGTTTGTTGTCGGAGAGAAGGGATTGGGGGCAAAGGGGCGGTACGTGGGGGCAGCCTCCTCCGCTGGGAATTGAGACTACGTTTTGAAGGATTGCCGCTGGGGTCAAGGAGCTGGTACGCTGACGTCAATGGTGGGAGGAGGGAGGGCGGGTGGGTGGAGATATTAGGGAAGAGGAGGTGGGGGCGGGAGGGAGAGAGAGAGATGGAAAAAAGAGTGAGATATGAGCGTCTGCATTTCTGTGTGAGTGCGTGTGTGCTCGTGCAGTGGGAAGCATGTGAAATGGTTTAAAATGTGTTTCCTCCCTTGCGTTTAGATCCTAGTCGTTGCAAACGCATTAGCTGATTATAAATGGCTTCCCAAGTTATTTTAGAAGAATATTTATCAACCTAAGCTTAAACATAAATATTTTGAGAAAAATCTTGCTTCGTCACATTTTGTACATCACGATTTGAATGAAGCCCATTTGTGCAACACTATTAATCATTAATCAATGCATAAATTCGCATACGTAAATATAGTGGCAGCATAGATGCCCAAAGCCCTGCATCATAGTGTCTGTATACTCAAGTGTTTTCTCAAGATTTTTATCACTACTTTACTTTAAAGTTTAAAGTTAACTTTGTTTCCTATTTTTATCAAATTAATATATTTTTTCAACACGAAAGAATTGGATACTCCGACTTTTTATGTGTAGCAAATCTGAACAACTCGGCACTTTCTTACAAGAAGCAGAACAACCAGTTTTTAGTTTTTTATACGCAAAGTTTTTTCCCATATTTCTTTTTTAGAAACTTGAAATAAAATTTTAAAAAGTTTAACTGGTTCCCTTAAACAAATTAGACGCGGAGATAATAAACGCAGATTATAGGTATTTCACGTAATATTAAAGAAAACGCAAAAATGTGAGATCATCGTGCAGTGGAGAATTTAGATATTCTGGAGCTTAAGGTGAGACCTCAAGTTTTGCCTCGTACGTTAGCATTACTGTTGACATAATCGTTTTGGTAAGCCATGACAAAATAACAAATGGATGTTTTACAAACTATTAAACATCTTGTTTTTTATTAAATCCTGCAAACCATTCACATTTTATTTATTATTTGATTTAAATGAACACAAAACTTTCTAATTTACAGTTTTGAACAACACAAATGATATTCCGACGCAATTAGTTGAGCTCACTAAAATATAAATCCTATAAAAAGACCCGAAAACGAACGTGACAAAATAAAAACGAAGCCGATTCCGCAACGATTTTAGCACGAAGTAACTATTTCCTCAAAACGGAAGCGTTTATTCACACCTACGAATATTGCGGGATAATTTCTAGGACCGTCGGAACATTGTAGAAGTTTCTTTTTACCGCCTAGGTGT
The DNA here is from genome assembly GCA_036926305.1 of Uropetala carovei. Taxonomy (NCBI): domain Eukaryota; kingdom Metazoa; phylum Arthropoda; class Insecta; order Odonata; family Petaluridae; genus Uropetala; species Uropetala carovei. The sequence continues at coordinate 3,804,275 of JAXCHB010000130.1, forward strand.
GGAGGTTCTTAAAAGAGTTTGACGGTGTGAGGAAGGAATGGGGGGTTGTTTTCGAAGTGGGAGGAGGCGGAACGGGGAGAGGCGCGGAGTTAGCTAACGGTTGGTGTTAACGCCGCGTTTAAAGAGACAACGTGATCGATGGTCCTGACCCCATCTCTCTCTCTCTCTCAACCTCCTCCGCCAATTTCCAACTTTTTCTCTTCTCAAGCCAACCGTTCCGCTTCCCTCTTTGCCCACTCCTCCATTCCTCCCACCCCCACTCATTCCCGTCGCTATTTTCTTTTAACACGCCGTCACCGTCAAGTATTTATAAGGCGAAGTAATCTCCTCGTTATGTTAAGGAAAGAGCCCGAGAATACAAATATGAAAAATGCACGCGCGCTTTAAGGACTTTTAGGATGACTTGCGTCGGATTCCATCATTCGCGGATATTCATCATCGACTTCTTCGACGGCTTTTCTCGATGCCCCGACGAGAGATAACTTCGTCGAAATATTTCCAATTTTCTCGGTTGTTGCCCTTGCTCTCTTCCGAGATGCCAGGATGAATTTCCTCAATCTCCGACACGTCTTTCCTCTTTGGTTACTTAATCTTCCTAGAGATTAATTCGATTGCTTCAGAGACTCGTAGGAGGATCGCTGTAGGTCTGTTTTTCCATTTTAGAATCCCAAATCTCTTTTCATCGTTTGCAGGCTAGTTTGCTTTTATTCTATTGTCGAATGGCATTATATGCAGAATTAGACTCCTAACTGACCTCCACGATAGTCAAATGGATTCATATTTCAGGATATTTTTTTGCATTCGGAAATTACTTCAAGGAAAATAGTAACTGCATTTCTCCCACTCCTCACCCCCTCGGTAATAACAACCGAAATACTTTTTCTATTGGGTAGTTTATTTTCCGAGCCTGAGGATGACGTTCTGCATCGAAATCGGATCGCTTACTCGTTAAAAAGATTTTGTGACCACATATTAAAAATATTTCTTTTTTACTGTAGTGTTAATTACGTACTGCCAAAAAGTCTTATCAATTTCAAAAATAGAAATGTTGAATTTAAAAAAAACGCTTAAAATTCTTCAAGTTAAAACAATTAAAAATGTTGAGTTTATAACTCCAAAATAGGGATTTGCGTTCTGCGAGGAATTGACAGTGTACACAAATAGGTAGTTATTTGACCTTATCTGGGTGAGGTTAAGGTTGGTAAAATACGTCATCTAACCCTCTGAATAAAAAAATTTCTTGAGTAGTGCGAAATACGAAATCGGCTGGAAATACAAGTTTTTAGTGCGTTTTCTTTTTAAATTTAAACCGTTAAAGATAACCAGCTGAAACCTGGAGTGTAGATATCTTTATTGCTGCCATTTGTTTTTTCTTTAGATTTATACAAGAACGGATAGGAGCCAGTTTCTTATTTTATACCTCCGAAAGTATAAAATATGGAAAGCTGAAATTTCTAGCGTACATTTTCACATTAATGCCGCTTACAAACGGGGATCTAGTGACTAGATATGTGGCGGCATATATAACCACATAAAAAAACCCAATGTGTCCAGCACATGACTTTCTCCATACACAATAATGAATATGATTGCAATAGCACTTTTAAGTTGCTCTCGATACCAACGTCCTCAAGAATAATTGTCAGCAACTACACTAGTGAATAATTTTCACATCGACAAAAACATAAGTATCAATAAGTGACGTACTTAACAAATTCAGACAAATGATCAAAGTATCTCTTAAACAATCCGTTTTATGAAGAAACGCTTCCAATAAAATTTGTAGAAAATTACATTCTCTAAAAATTTAATAATGACATACATTAATATAAATTTAGTTTTAAAGGAGATAGTTGAAAAAACCAAAAAAATGACAAGTATAAACCTTCACTTTCGGTTGACCAATTTTAGCTAAAACCTTTTCAGATCTTGAATTACTAATAAAAATCTTAAATATAAAGCATTGTGCTGATCTGATCATCATTTTTTTTAAGTTAAAGCGCCAACAAAATTGTTGGCATCTCGAATTCGAATTTTTTCACGGAAACAATACTTTCTCCTATGTTGTGTATGAAGAAAGTCATAAAAACGCGCTAATCATACCCATGTTCATGGATAAGAATCTACTTGTTTTTATATAATTCCAATAAGCAACGTAGTTGACTTTAGAAGCTATAAAACGTTTCACTGAAACATTCATAAACTGAAGACAACGTAGCCGTACTTAGTTGAAACACGCCGTGGATTGAAAATCAAAGATCTGCGACGTTTGAAAAATTGCTTTGTGGTTTTATTTTATATATCATAATTTAACAATATGGACGGGGCATAATAGCTTAAGTATGTTTCAGATTAATCTACGGTAATTAAAAGATTTCTATCCAATCCATCGAGATCCATGCGGCCCCAGGAGTCCGTTTTTCTAAAGTCAAAGCTCGGAAGAAAATAATGCGCCAGTACTTTTACGTCGCTTCAAAACCTTTATTTCTGTAACTTGATGGTAAAAATGAAACGGAGCGCAAATAGAACGCGCGGAAAAAAATCGAGCGATTACGATAAAGAATAGCCTCTTTAGCGACCGAACTACACTTCGGCCTTCGACTTTCGTCGACACAGCCGCGCCATCATCGGTTTAACGAAGAGTTCGCGCTAAGGGGAGGAGGAAGGGGGGGGGGGGGCGGTGTAGCGTGCGAGAGGCTGGAAGTGATGAAGCGACGAGGAAACGGATACAGAGGGAATGAGAGGAGGGGCGGAAGGAGGGGCGGAACTTTATTATTGTAGCGTAGAGTTGCTGCGGAGACGCGAGGATACGTGGGTGGTGTCAGAATTCGTCCATGGGAGGCGGAAAGGGAGAGAGAGAGGGGACGTTTTTAAAGGAAGGAGGGAACGGTGGCTACTTGGCAGAACATCAGTCCCTATTGCTGCTGGTGGAAGTGGTTCCATAGAGGCAGTGACGCCTTCGGAAAAGGGAGAAAGGGAGAAAAAAAGGAGTCGAGAAGGAAGGGAAGGGGAGGGGAAGAAGAGGAAGATCGGTGATTAGCTAGCAGGGAGGAAGAATCGAGTGCAAGAGAGAAGGGCGGATGAGAGTACAAAGATAGGGTGCGGGTGGATTGGGATGGAGGAGTGGAGTGGGGAGAAAAGGAGGAGGAGGCAAGTGTAGAAAGAGAGTCAAGGATTTTGAATTATATTTAGAAGGCGGAGAGGGGCTTGAGCTCAGGATTTTGGGAGAGAGTAAAATGAGAGAGTGTGAATGGTTTAAAAAAAGGTTTCGAGGATGTGAAAAAAGGGGGAAGAGGGAGAGGGAGCGAGAGGGGAGAGAGGAGGAGAGAGATGGAAGTAGAATGACAAATAGATTGCGAGGAAAAGGAGGGGGAAAAGGGGGAGAGAAAGAGCGCGGGAAGAAAGGGAGGCGAAGAATGAGATATGTAATGTGGGGAAATGACGAAGGGAAAGGAAAAAGAGTGGGAGTGAGAATAAAAGAGAGGGAATGAAGAATGGAAGGAAATGGGAAATTATGTCAAAGAGGGGGAGAGAGGAGAGGAGATAGAGGTTAGATAATAGAGAGGAAAGAGTGGAGAGAAGAGAGAGTACAGGATAGAAAGGAGGGAAGGGATAAAGAGATATGACGAAAATAGGAAAAAGAGGGAGAAACACGTTTTTAAGGCTTGAGAAATAAATTTCTTGTCGTAGAAGATGCAGAAATCGTGGATGAGGCAAAGACGAGAAATTTTAATCGAAATTCGGAGAGATTAATGAAGAAGACAGGATTAATAGCGGGTTCTCGTAGATAAGAAAAAGGAAATATATATGAATAGGATGTAGTTTGGAGAGAAAATTAGGGGAATAGGAAGAGAATGAAGAACTGAGAATGATTCCAAGCCAAGTTTAGAAGATTTAATTAAATAACGGCAGAGGAGAAGAAATATTTCGCAAGTTGAAAATATCCCAAGCGGGCTATTTCTTAATACTAGACGTTCTGAATGAAAACTCAGCATTATTTTTTAACCATATGTCTTGTCTGTGATGTTGCATATCTTCCAGTAAATTCCAGCAAACTATTTCAAGTTTTGTCGAATTTCGTGTTGATTAATTAATAGCCAATATCAAATATGATCCTAATTTTAATTGACGGGAAAAGTAAATTCAACCTATACCTGTGATTTCAGTGTAAATTTACTCAGCTTCAGATATATCAATTCACTCAAAACTTTGACGAACAAAAAAATCGAAATAGACCCTGACTTAATAAAGAGATGGAACTGTTCCACAAAAATTTTAACGCTCCCTTTAAATTAAAAACTTAGGTAGCTTCCAAACAATGACGACGACACAGATAAATAGCAAAACAAGCGTTAATAAATAAGTCGACAAAATCTGAGGTAAACTTTAAGTAAGCACATGAACCAGGCAACAGAAACGTCGACAAAATATTTACTTAAACTACAGGAATACAAATACCAATCACCATATCCAATTATATGAAATCAATTTCGTTTAACTCTTCGCACTTGACCTAAATGTAGGGTATGTAAAATCTTCACGAGTCTACGATCACTGTGTAGGATAATGCTTATTACCTTAAGAAAAGCCCACATAAACTGAAGACCATTGTAAGGAATACAGAATTTTTAATTAATCCCCTTAGTGCAGGCATGTCAAACTCGAATAAGCATGAGAGCCGCAGTGAAGTGATGGATGTAAGAGAAGGGCCGCATTAGGATTACAGTTGTTTAATGAGGACCAGAATTGCCTAAATAGACCACTTAGAACAGTGGTCGTCAACCTTTTAGACTAAATAAGTGGGCCACATTGAATTGTCAAATGCGCGCTGAGGGCCGCACTTTTGAAACGAGAGGAATATCAAAGCGAAACACAATTAATATAACTTTTTCCTCGTGTTATTATCATGGAACAATAAATTTTATGTTCGATATAACAAAATGAATTAATAATAAACTTGAAAATATCAAACTAATGAAAACAAATAAAGGTAATCAACATGAAAAGAATATGACAATAAATTTCATGATTGTTAACCTACAATTTTATAAGATAGTTTATAAAATAGTTTAAGAGTGGATCAAATTATCACAGAATCGTTTTAATGAGCCACTGCCGAATGGCTTCGCCTCTTATCTGTGTTAATGTGGGGGTCAGTGTTTACAAATGTGGAGATTATAAAACCGGTTAATATCGGTCACATATGCGAAGGTCATGTGTTGCTCATTCGGCGTTAAATAAATACAATCTATGCAAATAATTGAAAATTGAACTTCCTGGTTATAAATCAGGATGTAATTAATTTTTACATAAAATGTTACAAATAAAAGATGCCATATTTTCATTATGGTTAAAGGCAATCGAGTAATCACTCAGTATGCTAATTTACTAAATTGAATTAGGGCCGCATATAATAACCCTGTAGACCGCATGCGACCCTTGAAGCGTAGGTTGGTGATCCCTGATCTACAAGATTGGTCACCTGTTTGTTATTAAATACATTGATTTAGAAACCGCGTTCTATTTTATCTCAATAACTAAGAAAAACATCTGGTGTCCTTTTCAAAAAAAATAAAGTATTTATATAATATATCGAACGATTTAGTTGTGAAAAAAATTAGCATTCGGCCTGCAGTAAAACAGAGAAATGATCGCATGCGGCCCTAGGACTGCCAGTTTGACAATTCTGCCTTAGAGTATCTTGTGAATTATTTCTCAATTAAATCCTCCTGCCATTCCTACCATAGTTATTGAAAAATAGAAATTCTTGAAATGCTCAAACTTGACTCATTAACACTTCTACTGAACACACGTACCTTAATTAAGCACATACAAACGGTTTTCGGTGATTAAGTACTTTGATGAAATAAAACTCTACTTTACCTTAATTTCACATTATATGACGGGAAATTACACTAACTTTAAGATATATAAAACTATCAAATGAGATGAGTATTCAAATGGACACCATTAGGATATTTGACTTCTTCCCCCTATTTCTTCTCCAAATATACGTATGTTACCTGCGACCCCTCTTCTTTTCACTCCCTATCTTTTCCCTTAATTCGTTCTGTGCTATTCTTCCCCGAGAACTAATTCTTAATTTTTCGTTACCCCGTGTCTCCTCTTTCCTTTGATCTTCCTTCTTAACTCCCCTCTTCTGTATTCCAATTACGTGGTTATCTTCTTGTTTTTCTCACTTCCTAGATTGCCGCCTCTCCTGTTTATCTCTTCCTTTATCTCTCCTGCTTTCAACCCCCTCCGCGTGCTCTCCTCTTTCTGCTTCCATCCATCCGTCTTCCTCTTTTCCCATTTTCTTATCTCTAGATTAGTCCTCATTTCGGTCTCCTCTGTTGATTTTTCTTTCTGTTTTCTTAAACTTACTCTTCCCTCGTCCACCGTCCACTATAAAATCACCTTTACTTCTATTTCTGCCTGTTGATCCATTTGTTTTTATATACAAAAGTTAATTAATGTATTAACCACGATTCACTCAATTCAAAAAAGAATTTCCGAGCTTAGCTTATGGTAAAGAATCGATCGAAAAAACGTTTCTTAATACCCATGAAAATGTTGGTAAAACCAAAAGAGCATTTCGCTGTCATATACGTAAGCCTTTATCAGCGGCGATTTACCGATGGTAGATTTTATGACGGAAATGATGATGGCTGCTAAACTTTTAATGGCTGTAAAAGAACATTTTTCATTCATCTTTACGCAAACTCGGAAACATATTTATTCACTAAATATCTCTAAACGAAATCCTTTCTTCGATTCTTCCTATATTTAAAACTCGGACGCGATATTCTTATTTTTAACCCTTTTTTTCCCTCCATCTCCTCGAGCTGTTTGTCCAACTCAATTATTCCTCCATCAGGCATTTTTCCTTTAACGCGTCCTCTCTCTCCGTGACGCGTCACACACTTTTCTCTTGCGATGCCGTTCCCATTTCCTCATCCCTTCCTCCTCTTTTCCCGTCCGTCCCTTTTTACTCCCCCGCAAGTATAAACATTCTCGACGGCACGAACCGAGGGAGATGAGCTGAGAAAGGAAGGGAGGCTGAAAGAGACAGAGAGAGAGAGAGAGGCACGAGAAAACTTGGCAAGGCGTGGGCGTCGGGAGCGTATGAAGATGGGGTTAGGTGGGTTGGGGAATGAGTAAAGGGGACGAAGGGAGGAGGATGTAAGAGAGACGATGCAAACGAAACGGAGGAGGTTCTAGGCTTGAAGGGATGGGTTTGGAAAGAAAGACAATGAGGCAAGCAAAAGCGTCCTTGAGGATGGAGTGTGTATAAAGGTTGTTTGATGTAAAGAGTCGTTCACGACTCACAAATAACTCATTATTTTTTTTATTGTTATAACCGTGCGAGGAGTATGGGGGAGGGAGGAGAAGTTTTGGGGTATATCGCCCTGTGGGACATCTCAATCGCTTCGCCGCACCATCTATCAACCTTAAAGTGCCGTGATCTGACGCTAAGGTGCGCTAAGAGATAAGTTTGGTCTCTTTAAAAATTCTGAGTGAGTAAATACCGCGCGTCGTCTTTAGCAGCAGCTTGATTTTCTCCCGTGACTCACGAGTAAGGTTTAACTAAGACTCTAAAGATGAAATATTCAAGGAATTTTTCTTTGAGTCTCCCTTCGTTGTGGGTGCATGTTAGCGATCTAAATGGCATTTTTGTATGTTTTTATTTTTTAGACAAATGCATGACTGACTGTTGACAAATAATATCAAATTAATTGAATTCGCTTCAGAAAAATTGATTTATTCCACGTATCATCTACTTTAAATAAATCTGGCAACTATTCTAATTGTAATATTATTGATTTCGACGCTTATAAAAAAATTCATAGAATTTTTGTCAGCCGTTTTTCAAAACATGCCATTTTATCTCTACAACCCCACATAAAATAATTACATTTTCTAACTAATCTTTCTATGCAGTGCATAACATCAGAAGAATAATTTCATAAACGAAATTCAATGGAACGATTCGGCTAACGAATTTACTGATACACGCTATGTTTAATGCTAAATTACGACCAATATTCATTAGGGTTATATTCATCTCCTATGCTATACTTAAAACATCATTATCAAATATGGATATCATTTCGGCGAGTAACTAATATGATTAATCTGTCTTACTTAAGAGCCGTTTTTAAGTGAGAGAAATTAAGAAGCTAAATTTTATTAACATGACTATCCGAATATTAAATACTGCCTTATTTTAAAGAAAAAATTGCAAATTGCGACTTTATGCAGGAGTAAAGAAACTCGAATTAAATTCTTTAAAGATGCCTAAGAAAACGACAACATTACCTTTCCACTTAGGGAGGAATTAAAAAGGAGAAACTTACTTTGGAGAGATTTCTGGTCACCAATTAACTTAATAAATTTTGCATCTCAAGAAAATTTTGCACAAAAATATACAAGTAGAGATCTTTGTTTTATCTTTCTATGGTCCATTTCTTATTGTGGAAGCTATGCTATGTTTCTCTTTAACTGTTCATGAGATTTGAAAATTTAGGATCTTTCCATATGGTTATGTTCCTTTGTCATCACTGAAAAAATAAACATACCTCTATGTTAATAAACAAAATATTTTAGAATTAGTTTATTTGATGTAAGGAAAAAACTGAACAAAGTTAAATTTTTGAATTAAAACTCATTCTAAAATTCTTTAAATATCAGCATTAACCAATAAAAGATTAGGTTCAGTTAAAACAATGATATCAAAAGTGGAGAGGTTAAATCCCTATTGATAACCACTGACTTTAGAACAAAAACGTTCCTGCCTGACGCTAATTTGGCACTCAAATACAATCCGGCCGAATTGGCCGCCCTTACACGTAATAATTAGGGGAGAGTACGTCAAGGTCTCATTCCGGAACCGCGTCTCTCTGGCGTCAAGAGGCCGCCCTTTTATGAAGGCCTTTCATTTTCCGCTTCCTTCCCTCTGTTTAAAAATCATCATTCATTTGTCATAATCAACGAGGAAAAAAAATTGTTGCTATCGGATCAAAAGCTGTCACGAGATGAAAGTCGAGATTCTTAGAAGCAAAATAATATAAAATATACACAAGGGAAGCGATTAGTTGGACCTGTCGGATTGTTAAAGGGAGAATAGGAGGAGGAAGAAGAGGAGATTGGAAAGTGGAAGGAAATACGACCAGATATGAAGACAACCGGAGGGAAAAATTTTCCTTTTTCGGCGCAGGTTGGGAGATACTTTCGCGCGGGCGAGGAACGGGGTGTAGAGAGGTGGCGAGTATTCGATGACCAGAAAAGAGATCCTAGGGGTCGAAATGAGTGGGAGAAGGAGAAAGGGAGACTTTTTTTGAGACACAAAGGAGACCATCAATCTTCCTCCTATCACGGTTCGTTAACAAGGTGAGGGGAATGAAGGAGGGAGGACAAGAAGGGAGAAACGCTTGGAGGAGGACAAGGGAGAGTGGGAGCAGCAAGTCAGGGGAGGGGACTTTGGGAGTGTCGCTTTCGTTATCGGTGACACTTTTTTTTAGAAAAGCTCTTGATCTCCTGAAAGAGTGAAAAGATTTTCAGAGGCGGAATTCTTCCAGATTCCAGAGGCAAAGAACTGGTCCTGACACAAATCATGCCAGTATTAAAATTTGTGATGGAGATTTCTGATTTCAAAATCTTTTGAAAAGGAAGGAGTCGTCGAGGAATGATAAGAATGGCAGCTTGTAGAAATCAATAAGCATGCATTTTGACGGAAAAAATGTTTTTTTGCTTAAAAGATGGGCAACAATGCGAAGCTCAACGTAAATTTGAATCATGTGAATGCTAACGGTACTTATGAGGTAATATTTCAGCACAGCTACTCAAAATTCTCGTCTGTCTTTCAATAAAAAGTATCAGATAAAATTGCGATTATAAATTTTTCCAGGCAAAAGAATTCAGGAACAAGTTAAAGAAAAGAAAATAGTCCAGGAAAGAATACAACACACAAGTTTAAAAATGAATTTACGAACTCACCATATTGCTGCAATCCTTTTGATATTAAAGATATATCAAAAAACCAAGTCTTCTGATGCACATTTAGACTTCAAAGCATCCATCCTTAGTAACCAATCTTTTAAGTGGATAGTACTGAAATTTGAATGAAAGGAAAATTAAGTTTTAACACGAACAAAAATTTTCTTTCAATATTAAGCGATTTGTGCATTAGGATAAATTTGTGTTATTTAAAAAAATGTGAATAACTTATTCATTTTGTGACATTTATATAATACAAGTCCCCAATGAAATCTAGTTAAAGGTAATGTAAAAAATACATTATAAGTGTAACCGATAATCGTCATAAACCAAAGTAGATATTTATTTCCACGCTCAGATTTATCAGACAATATTCACTAGCGGGTTAAATATCCCTTCATTATTCAACGAGGGTTGATGAATCTTAAAAAAAAAACTTTCAACAATTTCGGAAAGTAGGCAACTCCTTATGCGACGAAAGATCCGAACGAAGTGAAACAACAGCATATCATTAAAATCTTTCTTCTGTTTGCACTCATCTCGCTTTCTCAGCCTCCGCCACCCACGAACGCCTTCACCGTGACCTCCCACATCCACATCGTCGGCACCACAGAGCCTCGCCACCCATCGGCATCACACAGCCGTCCTCCCCCCCCCCCCCCCCCCCTCTCCTACTCATCCTAAGCATCCACCCCCTCCCTTAACCCCCGGGTCGCCTTCCCCAGAGAGTATAAGGGCGCGGTATCCTTTTCTGCTCCAACAGCACTCCCCCATCTCCACTCTCTCTACTCTCCCGCACCCCCTCCCCAAAAAGGCGCGTCACTCAGCAGACTTTGCGTGGAGGCGTGCAGCAAATATAAAAAAAGAGAGATGGATATTTGAGCGACAGCCGTCTCTCTCTCTCTCTCTCCCCTAGACCAGTGAGAGAGGGAGAGAGAGAAGAGAGGATTTATGACCCGTCCACCCCCGCCCTTGACCCAACCCGTTCTCTCCTCTCTTTTACTCGCTCCCTCCCACCCAACGCGCATGACCGCGACGGGGTGGAGTCCTTAATAATTATAAAGATAGCCGAGGGACATGAATATGCCACGTCCTTAATTAATACTGAGGATGGTGAGCGTGGCCACTCACGCGTCCATTTTTTATATCTGAACATCCCCCCCATTCCTTTCCTCCTTTTTCTCTTTCCCACTCCCCCTCTTTTTCTGCCCCCCACCCATCTGGGGAACCCCACCGCCACCCACTCACCGCGAAGCGAGATGGGCGTATCCGAAAAGAGAAGTCGAGGAAACCCTTTGTTCATTTAATATTCCTATCGTCAAGCCTTTTATCTATTTTCAGCCGGGTTGATTTTTACTCAATTTAAAAGAAATAATCTTCGCGTTTTGGCAAGGTTAGTTGTGAGCGCGATCAGTGCTCTCTCTTTTTCATTGCTAAAACGGTAAAATTGTGGTACCGATATCAAATTGCCATAAAAAATCAAACCAGACAATATTTTATTATTTACTCATAAATGTGTCAACATTATTTGAATCAGCGGTAAAGAATCGGAAACGGATAAATTACGGGTCGGGAATATATGCTCTCAAATGCGTGGAAATTATTTCATCGCGTTTTAATTTTTAGAGGGATTTTTGGGACTACATCCGCTCTAATTTATCTTTTGTAATGGTTGCTTCAAATTATGTCAGTTGCTTCGGTTCCGGGTTACGCAACCTTTTTCTATAATCACGCTGAAAAGCCCAACCGGAGTAGATGTTTTTTAAATCTATTTGGGCGAGGTTGAGTTCCCTCTTTTATCTAAAATACGTCAGGTAATTAATGAAATATTTTAAAAGATTGGCGATGATCAAACGTTAACAGCTTATATAAATATAAAAAAAGAAAATTAGGATTAAAAGGAAAAGTACCATAAATTCAATTTTCAAGCGAGGATGACTATAAAAATATAGTAGTATTGGATACATAAATGAAAGCTTAAAAACGCAAAATTATACTTTTTGTTGGTTGTTGAGCTGCTCATTCACGGGACAGACTTCATTTGAGGAACGTTAAAGTTGTTTTTATCCCTCTTAATTGCACTAACCATTTCCATCCACTGGACGTGGCATAATTCATACTTTAAAATGTGACTACAGAAAGCAACTCATCTGGAAGACAGTAGCATTGAAAGAAGGGGATAGCTTCAAGACGCTACAAAATTGAAGTTGAATGTGTTAGATACTGTGCTGTACGTATACTTCACAGCAGAAGCCAGGCGCTTAATATCAGCATCGAAGAACTGAGTTACTAAATTCACAAGAATAGTCGAACGCGAAGATTCTGCCATAGAATTGTGATCCTGAGTCACAAAGAAGAGGATGGTTGGCACACTTACCACATTTCCGGCTGCACTTTGGGGATTAGAAACAGCAAACATATTTTTATATGTTCGATACTAGTGACAGTGTAATGGTGATGTGCAATGAAATGGGAAATGTATTTTGTAGGTTAAAAGGAACTGAGAAAAATAGATAAAGAGATGTGTACCATTTTTAGATAAACTTAATACAAGTATGTGTTAAAGTTACTATTATAGCTTATTATTATCGTATTGTAGAATTGATGTTCAATTATTTGGCATAGTTACATTAACCCGGACAATATTTTTCTTCATAGTAGAGAATGTTAATTTTCTCGATTTTACATTTTTGTAAAAAAATTAATAATCGAAAAGTTAAATCGAAGTCTCAATGTAAAATCAAAAAAGTTTGAGACTTGGGTTATTTTTGAGTTTGTAAGCGTCCTTGAGTGAAGAACACGTTAATAATCCACAAGGAAACGTACCCGTATCGAACAAGCATTTGGGAGGAGGAGGAGCGGGGCCTGGACACAGGAATAAAGACAGGTGATATATTTTTCAGATGTATCCGCTGAAACCTCTCTCTTCTGTTCCATTACGTCCCTTTCTCTCTTTTAATTCCCTCACCTCCACCTCCGTGCGTCCGTTCCCTCGTTTTACCTCCCCCTCTGCGCCCCTCGCAATCTCACGAAACTCACCTGGTGGATCGCTTCCCCTTATCTAACGTACCCTTGGGGAGTAACCCGGAGTCCACGCTCTTCCGGCTTTCTCCACCCTCCCTAACTCCCACGTTCCCCGGAGCCTCCCACTCCTCTCCCCTGGACTTGTTGCTTCCTGAAGAGGGCCGAAAAGCGGAGTTTCTTCCCTTGGGAGGTAAGGGGGAGGAGGGAGAGAGAGAGATAGCTGCAGGAGAATTTTGTTATTCGCAAACGGGGGTGGACGGGGGAGGTAGGCTGATGTATCAGGAAGGATGAGAAAGGTACGGTGAGAGGGAGAGAGAGAGAGGGAAGGGTTTCAGAAGCGGGATAAACTGTATTTTTTTAAAATAGTGGGAGAGCGTTTAAAAAAAAAATCTGCGATTTCCGGAAGGGAGAAGGTGACTTGTTATTTTTTTTTGACGATAACCCTCTCAAGAGAAGGTTTCGTTTTTTATTTTTCGAAAAAAGAATGGGAGGAAAGGTAGGGGGAAAGACTCATCCGGTCGCCAATAATTAAAATCTCATGTCGCCAATAATTAAACCATCATCCGGAAATTATGAAAGCATCTGAGGGGGAAAAGGTGGGAGGAGAATGAGTGGAAAAGGGAGAGAAAGAGGAACGGACGAATATGGCCTGGTAAGATATGAGGCGAGAACGGAATTTTTTTGTTTTCGGGAATTCGTTGAAATATTAAAAAGCCGGCTATAGAAATTTCATTTTCGCGGGAGCGTGTCCGGAGATATCTTGATGTTTTTTTATTCGACCGCTTCGTGTGGACGTGGTGTCATGTTACTTCCTGCCTCCGAAGAAAAAAATCCACTTATCGTCGAAAATGTGTTTCCGATACAGCCAGGACCGGCCCGAGGTACCGGCGAACGGAGAGGCTGCCCGGGGCGCCAAAATCTAGGGGGCGCTATTCCGACCATCTACCTATGCATTACATGCAAGTGGATAAATATTGGATACTAATTTATATCGCCGAACGGGCTGAAATTCTCTTTTTCTTTGTCTATAAACTTTACAGAGCGATGAAGAAATTAACATGTACTTCGTAATTATCTCAACAAACATTTACGGAGGGGGGGCGCTAGAGTGCTATTTCGTCCGGGACGCCAAAATTACTCGGGCCGCCCCCGGATACGACGATAAATATCTTTAGGAATATTTCTTAGGCGTGATAAACGTGTTTTTCTATATGTGCAGAGATGTTAATAATGCATTGCTGTTTAATATTTAGGGTATTGTTTATTTTTAAACACATAGGGGCAGATAAAATTTCCTCAAAGAATTGTGTGCATATAAATAACTGTGGAATCTCTCCGTATTGCTAAATGAAGAAAACTTAGTATGTGTATTTCCACTTAAATTCTTTTACTGCGACCGTGGTTTCGACGTATTAAATACCATCTTCAGGGTCAAGATGACGGTCAATACATTAAAACCATTTTTGAAATAAAAGAATGTTAAGTCAAAATGTACTTCTTTCGGTTCATTTTGCAGTTTGTGCACAAAGTTTTAATACATACTTGCAAAAAGCCATTTTGCCCAAATTTTGGTTATAACTTAATCGATAAGAATGCGGATTGAGAATTAATTAAAGCTAGGTATATCATTGAATATTGATGGCTCTCTCATTCGAATGCATTTATTTACCGAGTAATCACACAGACTAGTTTGGCGTGCAGAGCTTTGCAGATAATTTTTTTTCGCTCATTACTGCGTATGTAATCATAGACACATTATCGAGCGCGGACAAAAACATCTTTAAATAAAATTACATAGTCAATAAACTATTTCAGACAGATTAATGAAAAATCGATTTAATGTGATTTTGTCTATACATGGGCTTACCTTTTCTCTGTATTAATTGAGCTCTTATGAAAGTAATTTCCGAAAATTCTTTAAATATAGGGCAGACTCTGAAAAACCATTCGAATGTTTTGGAAACCTATAATTTTTCCCATCAAGGCGATTCATTCACTCATACATCGGTTTAGTGAACAAGTGAACATTAAGGATACGGAGTAGAAGTACTGAATAATATACTACACCAATTATAGATTCTAAAAAGAGCAGCAAACTTGTTTCGTCGGGTCTACTTGCCTAAATAACGAGATGCTCTAAGTCCTGCGAACAGAACTGAGGAAAGTCATTCAAATAAAGGAAAAACCCGTAAAAGGCAAATAACTCAATTAAACGTTGATTGATGCGTATGTTTCTCTCTCGGAAAGTATAACAAATCGCTATTAATATATCCTCCTATTTTTTAAATACACGACGAGAAAATAATAATTTCGCTGACTCTCTGTGAATCGAATAAAGTGATCAGAGCTTCCTTTAATACCGTGTTAAATTATTAATGGAATTCCTTCTTCAAATATTTCGCTATAATTTTCCGTAATACTTGGATCGATAAACATCTAGAAACACTACACTAAAAGAGGGTTAATGAAGCAAACGGGTGAAAAACTCGGCCTGATGAATTACGTCCTAGTTTCATATCTCTCGACAACTATAAACGCAAAGATATGGTTATGTACGCGTTTCTCAAAGAACTGGTGGCTCCGCTAAGTGGCTTTTTGCCATAGGATGCATTTCGTGATAGAGAGAGATAGAGGAAGAGAGGAGGCTAATGCCGACATCGGGTTTCCCTCTTTCCTACGGTGTTGGATATTGAGGCTGAGGGAGGATGTGTTAATGTCCTTCCTCCCTTCGTACTCGGTACTGCGGTTTTTCACCACCAATTTACCAATTAAAAGTTTCAAAATATCCTAAACGTGATGATACAGTAAAATAAACCGGTTATTTTTCTTCCACGTTCATTCAGGTTTACGATATCTTTGCATTGCGCTTGTTTATAGTCATTTTGAAAAAAACTCGATATACCGTATTTGATGCACAACAGGATTATATTATGCTAAAAACATAGGTATTGATGCATCAAAATGTGATAGTGAACGAATGAAATATATTGAATTATTATCGGTCTCACGAGGTAGAGGTTATGAGCAAAACAATGATGAAATATGGTAAATAATGGTTAATTTCTTAATGGATAATTCCAATTGTAACTGAAAGTAGTAATAGAAATTAGGTGCTCAGATACAAATTAGAACAAATGTAATAAATCAGAAAATACGAAATTTAGTTCCATTCAACGACTTAGAATAAAAAGAGTACGTGTTTTGTGTGTGTGCATTGTAAGGTCAAGCTTTTATTAACTTTATAAATTATTTAAAAAATCGTATGATGATCTGAACATCATACTTTCACTATTAACTCTATTCTAAAAGGAAAGAAACCTATAATTTACGTAATTAATGAGAAAAAAATATCAGCTAAGAAAAGGTAAAAAATACACCACTTACGTCGAGCAAAACATCCAACTTTAAGCGAATTAGAGAAAAAACAACAACAAAGAAGCTCAAAGAGTCGTCCGGGTTTGTAAGAAGAGTTCGTTGGGGTGAAGGAAAAAGGAAAAGAGGTCTTAACGCAAGATGGAAGCGACGGAATTGAGCAGTAGAAAGAGCGAGATAGAAGAAGGTAGAAGAGAGAGGTTCGGGAATCGTGAGCGAACGAACGAGACGGAGCAAGTGAAAGGGTTTTTCAGCGAGAGAGAGAGAGAGAGAGTAGCGGGAGGGAGGGAGGGAGATGAAGAGAGTCGGGAAGAGAACAAAGGGAGGCAAAAGGGAGGAGTTCCCGGCACGCGACGTGACTTATCCCGCTAGAGGCGCTTGCTGTCCGGAGGCCTCCTCCCCCTCTCTTAGCGTGGGAGTCGGGAGGATTTGTTGCGAGCGAGCACGTGCGATCATGTCACGGCCTCGGTGACTGTCGTCGTGGCTTCTCCCACACTCTCCCTCCTCTTCCTCCCTTGGGATGGGGTGGATGGAGAGTCAAGTGCGGTCGTGAAGGGAGGAATGATGATGATGATAGGTGAATAGAGAAAGCGTAAGAAAAAGGAAGACCTGAGAAACGATAGGGAAAAGGAGGGAGAGAAAATGAAGGAGAGTGACAATGTGAAAGAGATAGAGAAAGGACAGAGTAAGATAAGATCGAGGGAATGAGATAGTGAGCTAAGGAGAGAGAAAGGGAGAAGGAAAGAGGGATGGAGAAGGAAGGAGGTAGGACGGAAAGAGGAGAGAGGGAGATAAAGGAAAAAATAAAGGATAGCGAGAGGATGGAGAGAGGAGGGTTGCAGAGGGAGAGAGGGTAGGAAGAGAGAAAGAAAAAAAGAAAAGAAGGGAAATAAGAGAGGAAGTGGGAAATTGTAAATAGGAAACATAGGGATGGAATTTTGAGGGAGAGGGAATACAGGACTGAAAACAGAGAGTGGAAAGAAAGAGAGGTAGATAGAGATGGAGAGTGTAATGGACGAAATATGTGGAAGAAGTGGTGTGCAATCGAGGGTCGAATTGGAAGGGAACGAGAGCGAGGAAAACAGCGATGGAGAAAACGAGAAGAGAGAAAAGAGAGATAAAACGAGAGAGAGAGAGAGGGGGATGGGAACGGGGGAGGAGGTTAATTCCCTCCCACTCAAAACCCCGGCCTCATCTCGCAAGAGTTAGAGACGACGCCGAGGCTGCCCTCATTGTCGAGACGCCCGCTCTCGCCCCCACCCACGCCTTGTCACACGCCCAAAGAATAAATGTCCCACAATGAAACGCAGCAGAGAAAAGGAAAAAAATGCCTACTTGTCCTCTCGCCCCTATATTTCCCTCCTTTTCTCTCATCTCCTTTCCTTTTCCCCAGTCTCTCTTTCTTTCCTTCTTTCGCCAATTTCTCGCTAACCTGACAACCGTCATTGTTTGCGTTGTTTCGCGCAAGTAAGTTTTTTCCACCCTCTCCACCTCTTCGATCCTCGACTGGGTTATTTAATCCCTTGCGCTCTTTGCTGAAATTCGTTGGGTAATTCATCAGGTTTTTCTCACTCGCAGAGGGTTATTGCGGGGGGAAAATTGAAGAATGCTTTACGGATGTGAAGCTCTGTATAGATATACATAATTACCATGAAAAAATCCCACACGTCACTTAAAATTTTGAAATTAAACCGGGATGCTGGATAATTCCCTTTAACCGGGGTTTTTGTCCATTTAACATTCTCCATATAGAATATACACAATCAGAATAAAATTTAGTCTATTTTCGAAGCACCCTAAAATTTCATCTTTTATGCTAAAACATGTACGAACATATTTAATCTCCGTATCGTTGATATACATTTCAGTTAAACAGCTTATTTTCATTTATTATGATCTTTTTCGAACTATTTCGTCGACTATTACAAAGAAACTTATTATTTTAATAGACTAATTAAAAGATAAGGCTTACCTTTTCCGAGGATAAAAGAAAAAACTATGATACTTTGAGATGTTAGGTAAATTTTCGTCACTTCATATACCGTACTAATTTAGAAAAGTCCTTGCGAAATTGAGTTAGGGTTTGTCCATGGCGTTGGTCGTTATGACGAAAAACGTAAATTACTTCTGCGCTTACTTCACAGATTAAACTAATACGCAAAATTAAGTTTCAACGAAGTTCAGCGAATATTTTACGGTGTTATCGTAGCCGTATATTTTCCCTGATCGAATTTCCGCGTTTTAGCCCTTTGTATAAAAACAACGCTAATACTATATAGTAATCCGGACTAAATAAAATCTTTGCTGGTCTATTACCCCATCGTGTGGTTACCGAACGGAAAGGAGACTCAATCTTCAACCATTGCATGACCCATATCTCCTTGGATTTTCCCGTGTTAACCGCACAGCACGACTTCATCGGGTAATTTATGCCGCTATTTCTTTGAACACGGTCATTATAAAACTAATACTTAGTCATTAATTAAATGTGCGGCTACCGATATTTTTTACTATCGCGAGACTTATGAGTTTAATCATGGAGTGATTCATTACTGTGCCGCACAAAACATTGACGAAAGACATACTATGGTTAGACATTCACTTTCATTGAATTTACGTGGAGAATAAAATTTTTAGTACCCTCCGTCTGCAATAAATCAGAGCTTTAACGTTCACGGCACTTTATCATTTCGATAGATTTCGCCTTTATTAATTTACTGTAAGTGGAGAACCGGATCATACAAAACTTCCATTCGATGTTATATAGGCTTCGGTAAACTTATTCATGGTTGGAGCCACTTCGGCAAGCCGCATTAGAAGTTGCAAGAGGTTCAGCGGATCGGATTAATGTTAAATCGGAAGTAACCTAGAAATTCCGTGGTGTCGTATTATTGAGATCATGTCTAAAAAATTCATCGGAAATTGTTTTATGACAGTAACTGAAATCGGCCACCATGAAACTGTCGCTGCTAAACTTCACGGAATGCTTCGACATAATAGGTTCGCGGGCCGATCCTTGTTGTACTGCAACCGGCTAAACAAATTAGGTCAATTGATGTCATTAAGTGATTTAAAACATATTATGAACGAGGAGAATTTAAATTATACGCCTCTTATTTTAATATTTTTAATCTAATCCATAATCATATTGAATAAAACATTTCGGATAAGGGAACATATTTGAATAACAGGTTCTCAAAAAATGTTTTCTTTTTTAATAGAAAATACATGTAGATGGATTTAGTTTCCTTAAGGCCATCTATTTATTTTACATAACGAAAGTCTCCTACTCCTGATACCATTCAGGCTACGGAAGCCATTTTCAGATTACGAGACAATACGAAAATAACAATTGACATTTTCTATAATATTTAAATCGAACTATTAGTTATGAATTGCTTCAAGTTCGATTTAATAAAGCGGCAAGATAAGTAGTTCGCCTCAAGATATCAGTTTAGGAACAACAAATGATAATTGACATATTGTGACGTTAGGAAAAGATACGACGCGCAATGATTCCATTACTTGACCATTCGGCACCACTCTTCATTCACTAATAACAAGTAGCGGGCAATGAAATCATAAAAACCAACAAGCAGGAACACCCAGAGGCTGGATTTGCACCCATGACCCCACGCATTCTAAATCCAGTCACGACATACGCTTTCACTAATGAGGCCGGCAGTTAAAATGCGCAACGCAAAACACAAAAGCTCGCCGTATGGTCATGAGTTCATGAAATACCTGAAGGCCTAGATTAGGATCGACCTCGCAAGTACGATCGTAAAAGTTTATTCACTTGGCTCTTAACGCTTTGTGTCATGACGAAATGGTATTCTCCGATCGGAGGTAACCGAGTGTCCGTATTTTATTCTTTTCGGCCTCTATAAATCTACTTGGGCGTACAGCATTTGCGAAATATTTTTCAAGTTTCGCATATAAGTTGCACAATGAGAAAATAAATGGAGGATCAACTTCCTCAAAAATAGTGAATCAGTCTCAAATCCTTGGCTGCATGACTTCTAATCTCATTCTGCTTAAATACTGGACTGATATCTACACCAGAAAAACTAGTTATCATCTCACGCTCTTAATTTATTCTTTATAATAACACATACAGTCATAAGCAAATTGACTTATTTATACTGGCTACGGAGGCTGATAAAATGAAAGCTTCTCAATTCCCAACAACGAAAAAAAATCAATCCTAAAGGTTCACTGTGAGGCTCCAAGTTTGAGCCCTCCTTTGACAAGATACCCGATACCATTCCAGCTTAAAAACTTCTAAAACACTAGAACGACATGAATTTTATCCGATAGTATAAAAATGGACTCGCTTTATAGAGCTCTACTTTTCCATAATTCAATTAATTTATATTTTTCCTAAAGGTCCGATTTATACAGAAGAATGGGTTGTATTATTAAACTCTTTCGCATGCGAAGGCAATGAAAAAAATAGTCAACACTACCGAATTAAAAATATATCTTGAGGTTTTCGTGATGAAACAGTTTGAGTTCAATGAGTGCCATAACTGCTTGGATAGAAAGGGAATTATCTAAGAAAACATGAAACATGATATTATAAAACTAAAAAGTAAAAAAAAACAACTTTTGGTTTTAAGTAGAGAGAAAGAGAGAGCGGGTGGATAATAGGTTATAGAAGCATATAATAATCAGTAGTAAAGATATAGTCTATAAATAAAAAGATAAAAGCTTCAATATAATGTGGCTTTTTCTATCTTCTTACTGGAATAAAATACGACAACGCAGAAGTATACTAGCAGATTAACCGTCATGTTGGAAGAGGGATCCGCACAGAACTGAAAACATTACGTAGCGGTGGGAATCCATGGATTGACTCCAGAGGATGTTCAAGACAGAGGGGGGTGAAGTTTTGCGGCGATTAAACGTCAGCTGTTCCATCCAGAAGAAAAATGATAGTCCGGTCATTCGATTCCATGCTTCCTCATTCCGATATTTTCCAATCCTTCATCTTAAAAAATATATATTACCACTGCCGATGTAATAACTTTTCCAAATTTTAATGACACACAGGCTGAAGCGATTTACGTTCTTCGTGGCACTATTCATAACACCTTTCTAATTTCGTTGTATTTTTATGCCCCTGAACATAACGGTCACTGGTAAATTTCCATCAAATAAAGTTGGCAGTGATGTCGTTTGTGAGTTTTTGACTCACTAAAGTTTATGCTCTTTCCTCCTTTCTCTTCTCTTCTTTCACCTATACCTATGTTCTTCGTTTTTTCTTGTTATTTTGTGAACACGTTTTATCAAAAACCAGCTTGGATTCTTAAGTTTTACTAGAGATTCTTGATTTAATGCACAACAGTTAGAAAATAATTAATGATTATCAGTTCCACGAATTAATATTTTTCAAAGAGTTAATGTTATTTCCAAAACAAGCGTTTATAAAAAAAATCAAACTTAGATGTGGTACTCTGACAAGCTCAAATTTTAAAGTGTGAAGAAAAGTAAAAGATATTTACTATATAACTTTCTGAGAGTACTCCGCTTCTTCCAAAAAAAAGGGAAAAGGAACTAATTAGTTGACATTGCTTTTTTGCAAACATGCCTGGGAAATTATAGATATCCACAATAGAAAGGTTTATGGAGAACTCATAAAAATGCCACTTCTATTTTGAGCAAGGGCATTTCTACTTGATTCTACCCATTTAATCTAGCTTATCAATCCAATAGTGAAACTCTGTTTTATTTACTTTTCTCATAAAGACCCCGATTCCTCAACAGTTTGATCACATCCGTATATGTACAGAAAATATGCTTTCATGTATTTTATTCCTATCGCTAACAACGCGTTTATTGCAAACGCAATACTTCAAGTAGCATAAAATTTTGTTAAGCAAGCTACAGGAATTTAAATTACAGTAGAACGTCAATTATCCGATTATCAATTATTCTAACATGATCGTTTTAAAATACTTCTAGCTTAAGCAGCAATAAAACACCAATAAAGTTTTGTGCAAAGGAAAATCCATCATTATTTTGAATAAAATGTAACATATTTGTTAATTGTTACACGTTGAGTTACATTAAAAAAACGGCAAGCTTCCACAAAAAGTATAATTATTGCTGTCGGTTGTGCTATCTTTCCATTTTGTAATTAAGAATAGCCAATTCCACCTTTTTACTTTCTCATATACGAAGTATATTGAGAAAGTATTGTAATCGCGAAAAAATTCGATCTCGAGATTTTTACGGAAATATACGTTTTAGGTGTCGCCGATTCCGAAATAGTGGTTTTCGCAATGCCGTCTGTCTGTGTGTTACTGGCTCTGGAGCCTAGATGATAGAGCGAAAATGAATGAAATCTCGTACTTAGACATTTTATCATACTGAGCAGAGTATATATAGAAATGGTTGACATTGATCAATAATTAACAGTAGTTTATTCTACGCATTTTTAACAACAATCCGATTTTCTCAAAAACGGCTATAACGATTTTGATCAAATTTCGTACAGTTATTTTAGTTTACGTCTTCAGTAATACTAAATAGTTCATATTTCTCGAAAAATGAATATAAGGCTAGTTTATTCTAGGCAACTTTAGCAATAATTCAATTTTCTCAAAAACGCCTTTAACGGTTTTCATCAAATTTCGTACAGTTACTTGAGTATACATCTACAATAATACTACATATTTTATTTTTCTCAATGAATGAATATAAGGCTAGTTTATTCTTGGGCAACTTTAACAAAATTTGGATTTTCTAGAAACCGGCTGATACTATTTTCATTTTCTAAAGATAACTAAAGGACGCATTATTATATGAGAAAGTTTGTACAATGCATATTGTACCGATTTTTACTTTCTCATACGAAGTATCGAGAAAGTATTGTTATCGCGAAAAAATTCGACCTCGAGATTTTTACGGAAATACACGTTTTAGGTGTCGCTGAATCCGAAAAAGTGGTTTTCGCAATGCCGTCTGTCTGTCTGTTACTGGCTCTGGAGCCTAGACGATAGAGCGAAAATGAATGAAATCTCGTACTTACGCATTTTATCATACTGAACAGAGTATACATATAAATGGTTGACATTGATCAATAATTAACAGTAGTTTATTCTACGCATTTTTAACAACAATCCGATTTTCTTGAAAACGGCTCTAACGATTTTGATCAAATTTCGTTCAGTTACTTGATTATACATCTACAATAATACTACGTAATTTATTTTTCTTGGGTAACTTTACCAAAAATTGGATTTTCTAAAAACAGGCTCATACGATTTTCATTTTCTAAAGATAACTAAACGACGCATTATTATATGAGAAAGTTTGTACAATGTATGTTGTACCGATTTTTTTAGCTAAGCATTTAGATTCGTCTCTTTTAAATTTCCATTCAACGTTTTTAGTCGCAGAATACACTGACGTGGTGCAACTTGAGACGTTTGATGGATGCCCAAGGGACATATATTAATTGCCTCGGATACAGGTCATGTACTTTTCGTAAATTTTTTAACACAATGTATGTCATGCGGCTCACAAAATTTCGATGATTAACGTGTGCGGATCCGAGGGTGAATTTGGCTACCCCTGATCTAGACAATACTATAGTATGTGCAGGTGCATAGTAAATAATTAAACAATATACTATTCGTAAATTGAGTCCTTCATTATTCTATTCTATTACAGTTATCGATAGATTATTCGAATAAATCGATAATCCACGATATTTCTGTCACCCATCAATTCGGATAACACTTCCATACATGTCCTCTTCCCCCTTTTTAGATTTCCAAATTATTTCATTCCATCCGTATTTTACTTTATTATCACTTTTTATCTTTTCTATACCCTTCTCTCCTCCGAAAGAAAATGTTTCCATGTTTCTTTCTATCTCTGTTTCCTTCTCTTATTACTTCTACTAGTGTAATGCCCGTTGAAATATCAACGGAAGAATTATAGACAGATAGATTATTATTATTTTCAATTAAAATAACTAATATCACACTTTTACATATGAAATATTTTGTCATATACAACATTTCTAGTGAATATTCTGTTGTTTATTTAAACTTAAAATAGTTGCCTCTCTTTCCCTCCCTCTCCCCCCCCCCTCACACCCTCTCTCACTATCACACCATCTCTCCCCCTCCCCCCATCCTACATCCTCTCTGCCTCTCACACCCTCTGTCTCCTTCCCCCCTCTCACCCCCTCCCCCTCCTCATTTCTCCCCCTCCCCCCTCTACCTCTCTCTCCCCCCTCTCGTATTAAAAGCATTCAAAGCACGTTTATACCCATAAGGATTGAATTAACAATATGAAATAGAGGCCAAACAATGGAATTGGTAGGCAAGGCAACATCCCGTTAAAATGGAAAGATTCCCTCAAACTGTGTGAATTAAACGTTTACAGTGAGAAATTTCGAACTGTAGGCAGAAAAAGATGAAAAGAATAAGAAACTTTATAATGCTTTCTTCAAAATGGTTTATATCCGAAGATAGTAGCTCAATTCTTTCTAATTTTAATCTAAAAAATCGGTACAAAATACACTGTACAAACTTTCTCATATAATAATGCGTCGTTTAGTTATCTTTAGAAAATGAAAATCGTAACAGACGGTTTTTAGAAAACCCAATTTTTGTTAAAGTTGCCCAAGAATAAACTAGCCTTATCTTCATTCATTGAGAAAAATAAAATACGTAGTATTATTGTAGATGTATACTCAAGTAACTGAACGAAATTTGATCAAAATCGTTACAGGCGTTTTTGAGAAAATTGAATTATTGTTAAAGTTGCCTAGAATAAACTAGCCTTATATTCATTTTTCGAGAAATATGAACTATTTGGTATTATTGAAGACGTAAACTCAAGTAACTGTACGAAATTTGATGAAAATTGTTATAGCCGTTTTTGAGAAAATCGAATTGGTTTTAAAAATGCGTAGAATAAACTACTGTTAATTATTCATCAATGTCAACCATTTCTATATATACTCTGCTCAGTATGATAAAATGTCTAAGTACGAGATTTTATTCATTTACGCTCTACCGTCTAGGCTCCAGAGCCAGTAACAGACAGACAGACGGCATTGCGAAAACCACTTTTTCGGATTCAGCGACACCTAAAACGTATATTTCCGTAAAAATCTCGAGGTCGAATTTTTTCGCGATAAAAATACTTTCTCGATACTTCGTATGAGAAAGTAAAAAGAATGAAAACCTGCACGTCGAAATGGAAATTATCTCCTGGAACCGAACCTGGGTCTTTGATCTCGAGTTCGATACATTAAAACTTTTTGTTGTTATATCATAATGCTATCCTGAAAATGTCATCAAATTCGGTTCAGTCGTTTGCGAGATATTAAGCTTCAAAAAGCATTACATGACAAAGTGACATTGTGACGCTGTCTTTTATATGTTAGATGGAATGTTCCAAAAGTAAAGCAACACATTATTTCAATTTAAATTCAGTTTAGTGTCTAACTTTATATTCAGGCTGACCACCAGCACCTAAGTGATTCGAAATTCGGCGGGTATGCGCAGCAACGCCTTGTTCAAGTTGATCAGTTGTTACTTCTTACTTTTAACTAATGAAGGTTTCACTGATCGTTAAGCGTCATAACTGGATCCATCATTTCAAAACCTTTGAAGTAATCCTATAACTTTAGTGGCTAAGGAATCTTCTGTAATTCTTGTTACTTCAAGAGCATCTTATCTCTTGATTCGCAGGTCGCAACGTCATCTGAATCTAAATGTTCATAATAAAAAACAATACAACGTGAAGGATTGAGTTAATAAACAACAGAACAGAAATATGTGGCCAAAACATAAACAATAATACACTCTTAAAATAAATAAATTGAAACTGTTGCGTTATTTTTTCCAAACACCCTGAGCTTCTTCGCCCTATCCTATTTTACCTACCCCTCGACAGCTCTCCCTCCTTCCTCCCTTCTCCTAACTCTCCCCTGTGAGACTCCGTTTCCTCTTCCCACTGTGAGCACATATATAATTCTCGGTGCCGTTATATTTTACATCATTTGGCCGATGAGGTCGGGAGATAGGCACCGCAGGGCGACTCCGCCACCACGGTACACGCCCTCCTTCTCTCTCCATTTCTCTCTTCTATCTCTCCTCTCTTCCGGCCGATTCGCTTAGCCCTTTAGCGTAAAGGGCTTGGCCGACAGAAGCTTTAAGACTCCCAACTCTCTTCCTATCCTCATCTCTTACTCCGCCACCTTATCCCTCCTTCCAGACCCCTTCCCAGCATCTTCGAAATTGCCCCCACATTTACGCTCTCATAAGTCATTCGCCCCTCGCTCTTCAAAAATTTTCATTGCGCTAACACATTTCTCTTTAGTATGCAACTGGTGAGATAAGTTGATTTCGATTATCCTGCTAATGTAATTGGCGAAATTTTTTTCAGTGACGTATTAATGGAGCCGTTAATTTTTTTAAAACTCTACTATCATGTTTCCGATCACATGACAGAGCTGCATCCATCTGTGACGGATTTCCTTTACACGCAAATACAATTAATGTCATACCCTTAGTAAGGATAATATTTTGGCTGAAAAGACATCGTGGAAGGTGAAATTCACTGTGAAGACATTAACAAATAATAATAGGACTATTTGAATCAAAATTCTTAACAGTCACGTTAAGCATCTGGCCTGTCAGATAGAGATTGAAAAAATTTAGCACGGAGGCTGACGAAACTCTAGCTACGGCGTCGATTCCAAACTTTTAAATTCCGTATCCATGATACGGTTTTGATGTCTCTTTCTTCGTTATAAAATTGAATGAATGCATTAATCCAACGAAGGAGAGAAGTCATTTCAATCACGCCAGTACTTTGTCCCAAAATTTCGTTTTCGACAGTAACGGACAGAATATTGTTATGATGGAAAGGAATTAATTAAATCACTTTACAAATATACGATGACTCATTTTTCAAAAGAATTCCCCACCCTATGAATCATCTCCGTCGCCCAACGCTTTTCTTTCGACCCGCCTTCTTTTTATTCAAGACTCAAAACGGTAACCTATCTCACACTTAGCTTCACCCTTGGTTGCTTTGAACTCGGCACCACAGAGGCGTGGTCATAGGGGATGTTTCAAAGATATAATATTCAAACTCCACCACCTCTTTCAAAACCGGTTAGCAACTATGCCATCTAGACAGTAAATATAATTGTCATCTGAGAGAAGGATAATAAGAAATGATTCTCACACAATCTTAATATTTTCTACCGCACGAAATTAATAAGGTACTAAAAAAGAAAGGCTGAAATTCGCACTCTACGCGTAGATTCCAGGATAGTGACGGATAAACAAACGTACCGCCCCTCTTGTGAATCAATTCTCTCATTTAAGCTTCCTCTCTCTCTCACTCTCTCACTCCACAAAACCTTCTCTCCTGCACGTAGCTCTTCCTTCTCCCTCAGCCAGGTGCGACGATCCGTCCAAAAGAGAGAAAAAAGAGAGGGGGAGATAGAGAACTTCTTTTGAGTCGCCGAAAGATATCAACTTGTGTTCTCTCTCCCTTTCTCCCCTTCCCCTTTAAGTCCGAGAGACTTGTGTTCCTCCACCCTTTGGGGGGTCTCGACCTCCTCCTCTTCCTCACTCTCTTTTACATCGTTCGTCTCTTTCCCCTTCGTCCGCTCTCCTCCTCTTTTCCTTTACCCTTCCTCCTGTTTCCCTTCACCTTGCTCGCTCTCCCTCTGCGCCGTGACACGGTCTTTTGCTCCTGCGACGACATTTTGGGTATACGAGAGAGGGGTCGGGTTTTATCTTGCCGTTTCGATGTTAAAGGGGAAGGGATGGGGGAACGTTAAGATGTTCTGTCCGGAGATGAATGGTTGGGAGGTGGATGGGGTGGAGACAATAACGGTCGGGTCAAGCTGACCTCTGGAACGAGAAGCGGCATCCCCTTCGGCTGACGTAACCTCGGGATTTTAAAATGCTTTTGCTCTTCGTACTTAACTCGCGACACGCCCCATCCGTGAGTTTATTTTGTTAAAAGTGTTTATTTGACTATACAATGCAATTTATGGATGGAATTTAATGAATTTATTTTCGATAATAAGCCAATGACGTAAGTATATTAGGGGCGAAAATAATCAATATTTTAAAGTTTTGCAGCTCTTCGTTGAAGTGTGTGTGTGTATATCGTATATATAATAATCTTTTTTGCATTTTTCAATGTTATTTCCCGCTAGAACACCATTTTCTAATTTTCTGAAAATTTCCAGCTCCCTAGCTCGACCAAAAGTACATAAACATTAGTGAATATTTTTAACATATATGAATTTTCAACGGCAAATTTAATTAACATTTTCAAATTTCTACAATCCCGTTTTTGTTATTTGGTAAAATTCTACCGTTAGAAAAAACTTTTGCATTGTAGCGCGTTTAGAAGTACCTAAACCATGAAATATTTGTTTAAACTTTAGGATTTTTAACGGCCAAGAAAATAAAAATTGTCGTAATTTTCGATATTTTTCGGTCAGTTTTGTCACCGTACCTACCTATGTACCAAATTCCAAGTTTATAGTTTAGGTAAGAAATTCAATACAGAGTGTCGGAAATCCGAATGCAAAAGTGAATGGGTTAAAGAAAGACTAAAATCGTTCCAAAATTATATTATTTTTTGTAACATTTATTATAGATTACCGCGCATTACCTATTACATCTCCGAGAGACATGTTCATATACATTTAAACTACATATATTTTACATCGCGTCGAGTTGTTTTTATTTAATGATGGATTTTCTCCGCCAATCGACCTTTTTATGCGGCCGCCATGAAATTTACAAGCATAACTTAATCTCGTAATCTGGTAAAGCGTTGGATTTTAAAATTAAATCAATTGTGAGTACCGTGCGCCATAAATTTACACCAAGCAGTTCTAAGGGGAGGAAATATTGTCTCGCCTCCCACATTCTCGGCCAAGCGGGAACGTTCTGAATGAGAATTTCCTGAATATTCATTCCCCCCGCCTTTTATGTAATTATGGGAAAATATAAATCGCCTTGCAGCTCGCGCATTCTTTCCGACTCGAGATGACGACAAAAAAAAGGAAAAACAGATTAGAACAGATGCATTTCAAACGTCAGGTGACTTTTTTACTCGCCATCTCGAACGCGGCTTTCACGTGATTTGAATTATTATGAATTATTCAATTTTTATGTAGCTATCTAAAAATATTGATGGAGAGATTAATTTAAAAAATTATATTTCCTCTTCCTACAAGATTTGAATGAGAAAATAAGACCTTCGCATGTTTAGATTACCGTTACTTCCGGAGCAAAAAAAAAACAGAAAAGCGGTAGCAGTGGATTTTTCAACGACGCGCTCGCACTACAGAATGCGCAGCCTGCGCATGCGCAACGATTCGCACACAACCGTTTGGCATTTTTCCGCCGAATGGAGGAAAAAATCCTCATCTTTTCCACCTCCTCCCATATCTCTCTCTCTCTCTTGTGTATCGTGTTTGCATGTAAAGCGGAATGTCCGAATGATTGATTGGGTCCGGTTTCGGTAACAGATTCATGGTTACTAATGGACGAAGGAATCCGCGTGTAATTCTAAAATCGTTTCCGCGGCCATGCGGAATATTACTTACACGTCGACTCCTCGAGGATTGAATTTTTTTAACGATCGCCGTTAAGGTTTACCTTAAAGCGATATAGTCACGAGAAACGTTGGTTATAGCGTTTTAACTTATATATTTCTGAGTATTCATCCGTGTCTTTTTATTGATTACCCATTTTATGGATGCTATAAGTTTTATGCAGCGTCGCAAATCATGTCCGTTTTGATAGTCGGAACCCTGCTAATACGACTTTATACCTTAATGTTTCATAGAAACATCGTCAATCTTTATAGTATCCTGATGAAAAATACAAGTTCCTCTTCCAAGAGTTTGGATATGCCTTTAAAAAAATAAATCTTTTCCACTCGAGCCCAAATAAATATCGACTTTCAGTTTTTATAGTGACAGCTAATTTAAACCTGAACCATTATTTTGTGTCAAAAACAAATTCTTAGCTAAGAGAGTAAGGACACAGAGAATACATATATTTCGTCTATGAGTACATTTGCGTTTTAATGAGACAATTACAAAAATCTACCGCGTCATTCCTATTTTTAAAATTTATAACGACACCGCATCCATAATTTTTGTAAACAATAGGACGGAAGCAGTTTAATCTAATCTTACAAAATTAAGCCTAATTTGAATGAAAAAGCAATAAATTAAAAGGAAATAACGACAGAAACCCGCAGGTGTTAATCCGCTCAAAAATAAACCGCTATTTTCGCACCTAAAATTCTTAAAACCCGCCGTCTCGAAACAAGACCGTCCATTACTTATAACCGGGATAGCAATAACTACCGCGGCTTCGAACAATGGCCCCTAATTCTTAATACCGTTAGCAACACTTGTCAGGCAGCATCCGACTCCTGCCTCGCGGTACTATCCCACACGGAATCCTTCGACTCGCAGAGATATTCATTGATTGAATAGGACGATAAATCATTTCATAATACGTGTTCTCCTTTTGGTCCCACACCGCCGATGCTAATAGTTCCGAACCGGTAGCTAATATAAGTCCCTATTCTTTCTCTCTCTCTGTCTCTCTCTAAAACTTCACTATGGTATCCTACAAACTCCTTCCTGAGGCCCCACCCAAATCGACCACCCTCTCCCCTTCTCTCTTTGCCCACCCACTCCAAGCCCGCCCTCCTTGACTCCGCCGCCACCTCCTCCTTCCTAACCCGCCCTGCCCCCGAGCCATATCGTGTCATTTCGGTTGAAGAATTTTCTCTTCCTTCTTTGCCCACACAAATAGTGGCCTGCCTATCCCCCCCTTCTCCTTCCCACTACGTCTTGTCGCAATCTGCATTCTGCATCTCTTCGGTTCCCATCCCCCTCTCCTTTATTTTTCCCCAACCCCCGGGGGCGGAGGGAGTTGCCTCTCGATTGGGTACTGGGAGGGAGGGAGGGAGGTCCCCCAAACCAGATAAATCTCTCTCTCTCAGCCACACAGTAGTGGCGCCTCCGAAGAAGCAACAGCGAAGGCACCCGGTGGCATTTTCTCGTGTCAGTAATACGTAATAATTAGGGAGAGAAAGTCTTGTTCGCTCTCGGTGAGGTTGGAAGAGAGAATTATTTCATTCCCTTCTTATATTGCTCCCTCTGTCCGACTTTGAAAATATATTGCCCATAGATGTCCTTCGACGGGGCGAAGTTCGTTTTGCGCGGGAATGTTCGCGTGGTAGTTGGCAGTCCTTTTTACCTGTCGGATTAATCTGGAGTTATCAATAAGGCGTAGAAGCGTTACTATGACGAATATGGTCGCTAGGCGAGAGGACAATGGACTTTTAGAATAGTCATGTCTTTGATGCGACTCGCAGACTAATTTCTCCTTTGTTTTAAAAGAGACGACTTTTGTTTTTCGCGACAAGGTCGATAAAGTTCTTTCTTGCTATATATAAAATGATTAATTTTAATATTCTTTATAGTTTACTATCAAACCGAGACGTATTTGGCACTCAATTGATATCTAAAATAATATTACAGTAACTTTGACCGAGTTTTTGCTCTATTGAAACAATGTTTTTCAGTGTTTAGTGGTTTAGAAAAACCGTACGCAATTCTCACTGATTGATGCACTAAGAAAATAGATATTAAACAGAAAGATTTAATGCTCTCTCGAAAAGCGCAATAAAATACAGGCATCATTTTGCTTATGCTCAATCACATAATAGTTCTGATAATGCGAAACAACTTAGGATTTACAAGTATTCGAGGTTAAGGAATTTCACGCTAAGTGAGGGTAAAAAAAGCGTACTGTCTTCCACCGCAAAAACATGCCTCGTTGGAAACCGATATAGAATTTAAACAAAGTCGAGTTTCCATTATGCTCGCTCTAGGCGATGAAAGTTTCGCAATGATTTCGATCGCGATGGAAGTGACACGTAGGGTTATTTGCGCCGAATATTTGGACGACTTCCAAGAAAATTATAATTATACCCTTTAAATCAAGCGTGCCGTATCAAGATGGTCGAAAATAAGCATGATATATAACCGCTATAAAGCTGTAATGGATGAAGCTATCAAAAACATCTCATTCGCGGACGGACGGGTTTATTTATATCGAATGAAGTTAATTAGGTTGGATTCTCTTTCAAAAGTTATTTCCCCGAAGAGATCCAAATTCATTCACAGTTATGAGAAGTTTGTTAATTCGATCCAACTAATGATACCACTACTTGCAGCTCATTTTATCGGGATATTATTATAATCCAGTAGTTTAAATTTACAACAAAATAGAATGAAAAATTAGTTATAGTATAAATATCACTGAAACACTTTCTTTTATTCAATCACTCCATCAGGATAAAAAGTATTTCCTTATTTTTATTATAGACTAGATAAACTCGGAGCAAACTGCAAGTTTGAGTATCTCATTTAAGTTTTTTTTTTATATAGACTATCGATCCAGAATTTTAATTCAGCGTTTCTTGAATGTGCCACCAGTTTTTCCTCGACCTACTGCAGTTCGAATCGTATTTCTCTAAATAAGAAACAATTTTATTCATTTCCACCAGGCAAATCGCCTTCAATCTTTGTTTTTTAATGAGCATCATTTTCGTGGCGAAAGCGTTGGAAATGAATACACATTCGTAATCCACAGGTGACTTTTTTGATGGGCGAATTAGCATCAGTAACTCGGGAATGAAATATCACGCGCGTGTAAATCTCCCTCGTTTACTTAACGCATAAGGCGTCGACACCGAGAGAAACCGATTTTCACCCAAGAGAGAAAAAGATCGACGACGTAACGCGGGCACAGAAACGCAAATAAAAAATAAACGACTAAATGACTCGATAAAAAAATAATTAACCCTCAAAAGAATTCCGGCGTCAAAACATCTTTAAAGCTCTTGTTTTTTTTTTTTTTTTGTACGCGCAGTTTCGCAAATTTGACAGACCTTACACCATCTCCGCCGACAACGAAATAAAAGCATTGGTTCGGCGGAGAGAAGGTTATTCAACGGTGCAAATTAGCGAGTTGGTGAGATATTAATTTACGCACAACGCGGTCTCGGAAACGAAACTGGACGACTGAGGGAGGCAACGAAAAAGCGTACCCTATCACACTTAAGAAGCCGCGAGGAAATGGCCCTACCTTTCTTAAGAATTTTAGACGTGTTTCTCCTAAATAAATCTGCCTATCAAAATCGTTCCGTTTGTCTGTCTGTACGAACGTATGTTATCTTTACCGCTGTCTTTTTTAGACGAGATTCTTATCAAGTTATTGGGTAAAAATTATATGCTTCAATGATACCATTTCATCAAAGTTGCTGTAACACCTCTTACAATATTTGAAACTTCAATATCTGTATCTTACAACAGAATGCCATCAACTTTGGGATTTATAATATATCACCAATTAAATGAGACAAAAGAAGTATTCGAATCATGTAGCTTTATCATGCTCAGCGCCATACCCGACACAAAAAATTACATTTAAACCACTAAATCTTTTGAGAGATTATTATGAAAAGCCCTTATAAACGCGGTTGATTTATACTCCCCCTCTCGAGTGCATCACTCTTCTTACGCTTTTTTTCATTATTTTTTTGTTGACGAAACGAATCGGGTTAAAGGGTTCTCCTTTTTAAGCCGCGACCGAGACGGAAAGAATGGAAAAGGGATCGAGCGCTTATAGAGAGCTCTACGACCAAACCACCGGCGCAAACACGCACGGGATCGCTAAAAAACAAAAACCCGTTCTTCGGTAAGAGATGAGCGAAGAAGAACAAGCAACGCGAATGAGCGAGCAGACTTCGACGTCTCGGCATCTTTAAACGAACGGCCTCCAGCCTGTGCTCCCTCTTCTCTCCTTCTCTCTCTCTCTCTTCCCTCCCGTCCATCCCTCTTGCCCCCCCTATCACATCCTCCCCCAACCATCTCAACCTGCGGGGCAAACACTTCGTACTTACACACGGACAGGCACGCAAGCACGAGAACGAAACATTCCAGTTCCTCCGTTATTACGACTTCCATTATTTCATTTTATCGCCCCCCCCCCCCCCCTCTCCTCCTTACGCCCCCCTCCCCGTTTCCATGGGTTTCTCTTTCTCTCCTACCAACATCATCCAACCCAACCCCGTTCCTATACGACCGACTGTTCGGCACACGCACACGCACACACACACACGCACATGCGGGGGGGGGGGGGGGGGGCGGAGAGAGAGAGAAAACAAACGCCTATAGGTAAACCAGCACTGGCTTTTCGCACCTGATGCTTTGGAGTTGGCCGTGGAGTCCTACGTTAAGAACAGCCGCATGGCATAAAGAAAGAAAGAGAGAGAGAGAGAGAGAGAAAAGGGACGAAGGAAGGTTCTTAGAGATGTTTTTCAGATTAGCATCCTTTCCGTAGGGAGTGAGAGACAGAGGTGAGGGTGGTGGGAGTGGTGGCAGATCGCATCGGAGTCTCCAGAGGAGGCGTGCGTAGAACGTTAGCGAGTGCTTCCGAGGGGGGGCGTGGGAGGCATCTCTGCCACCGACGCTTCCCTCCTTCTCCTACTCTTTATCGCCCCCGTCCCATAAACCGATCATTTAAAAATTTGAAGTAGCCTTAAGCTTGCCTCTCCTAATAAACTAGTCTCAAAAATCACGCGAGCCATTCTTCATCCGAAGTAATGGTTGCCTATGGGAGGTCTCGAGGTGGCCGACGACGATTTCGGCACGTTATTTAAATTACCGCGATTTCCGTTAACCTGCGCGTGTTGGATGATGGGCCAGTCACGATCTTCCGAATATTTGTCTTCTTCGTTTTACGAATTTTCTTTTATAGAAAAGAACGTTGCCGGAGACTTAAAGCATTTAACGGCGCGAAGCAAATAAATGCATCGAAGCGCAATGCGAAAGATTGAGTTTATAACGAGGAGGTTTAAGACTTGATTTTTCCGATTTACAAGGAACAAGATTTACTTATTTTATTGGAAATAGTCAAAGTTCGTATATCGAGTTCAAAGAAAAGTTATCTAGCACGTATGAATTCAGTAGTTTTAGCGATATATTGACAACCTATTAACATTAGTTTATAAAGA
Organism: Uropetala carovei; assembly: GCA_036926305.1. Taxonomy (NCBI): domain Eukaryota; kingdom Metazoa; phylum Arthropoda; class Insecta; order Odonata; family Petaluridae; genus Uropetala; species Uropetala carovei. Next base: position 3,839,786 of record JAXCHB010000130.1, read on the forward strand.
GGTTAAAGGTAAATAAAGGCATTGTGGTAATTAAATATATTCACAATTTATGTGAAAAATAATATACTTATTACGGTTAAATTAAATGAACTATAATTAATCTTAACAAATTTTACAAAAAACTTAAATGTTGGAACTGGGTTTCTTAGAAGATAAATGAAACTGTCGACAGATTTATTTCTTCCTCTGGTTTTAAGAATTGCCTTCTATTCTCAAAGAGAGAGTATAATTCAAACTAATCTAATAAAGAAACATTTCTCAATAGAAAATGTAGAGAAATTTTTAGAAACATTGTATGTATAAGAACTTTGAAGAAAGAACAAGTGAAAAGATTAAAGTTTTTTTTGTGTGCGGTTGTGGCGTATACAGGAGAAAATTACTTTGATTGATGTGAGTGAAAAACAGAGGAATTTTTAAATAAGGTAAAAGAAGTTCCGAGTTAAATTTGAATAACAAGCTTAAGACGACAGAACTATTCTTGGAGGAAATATTTATTTATATAAGTCATAGAATAGAGAGTGTAAATATGCGAAAATGTAGAAATAATAAAGTAATTTTGGATCATTCATAAGAAGGGAATAGCTATGAAAAGATGAATAGTAAGGCTTTGGATGGTATAAATTTGGTAGCGCAGGCCTAAAAATGTTATCAAGAATTAGAAGACAAATTGCAAATTATACATTATCACCCTAATGATACGTAATTACTACTTTTCAAACGCGCTCTCAAAAATTTCTTTTTACGACAGGAAAAAAAATGTGAGCATGTTATTTTGAAGTAAATACAGATTTCAGTGACTAAAATCTCTGAATCGCCTTCATCCAACTGGCTCAAATTTGACGAAATAATTCGAAATTTATTAGAGGACAAGATCGTACACCCAGACGACATTAACATCGTAAAATAACACCATACTAACTATGAAACGTAACAATTTCACCCGGATTAACGGCCACGCATTACACGCAAAAATGTATCTTTAAATCTTATCACACTACAGTCTAACTTTCACCCTTCGACCTGTTTCCGTCCCTTCGAGTTGGCGAACGGACCGTAAGACCTTTTCAGGAGCAATTTTCACCGTGAGTCACTTGCAATTTCAACCCTTTCGAATATAACGGAGCGGAACAGTACGTTAAAGCCACTGGAGGAATTAAGTGGTCGGGGAGGCCGTTAACGCGATGTGGCGAAGCTAGGGGTTGAATGAAGGGAAAGAGAGAAAAAGGAACGGGAAAACGTGAGGAGAGAGTTTAGGGAAAGAATGGAAAGGAAGAAAAATACAAAATGTAAAGGAGTCGAATAAAAATAAAATATAGGAAGAAAAGCGAGACAGAAAGAGAAGGAAGAGAAGAAGAGAAAAGAGAGGAGATTAGAGAGCAGAAACAGGTAAGAGGAGAGAAATGGAAAGAGTGGTAGAGATAGAAGAGGCGAGAGAGAGAGAAGGGGAGAAAGAGAGGCATAAATAACGGTATAGAGAAATATGTATAGTAAGAGAAACAGAAAAATAGATCGAGAGAGAGAGAAAGAGGGTGAAAAGAAGTTTTCCTCGTATTGGAGAGAGAAGGCTTAAGTATCCTCTTCATCGCAAATTGCATCTGACCGTAATTCCCACCTGATGACGCAGGGTAAAAGTGATGGCAGATCCACCTGATGATCAACCTCTGCCATTCGCGAGCGAGAAGAGTAAACGTGGGTTAAAATCACACGACACAGACAGCGCGACCGAGAAGAGCAGAAATTTACAAAAAAAAGCAGGTGTCGTGACAGAGGGTCAGGTTCGTAATGCAAACCTCATTTCTCACTTCTATTTGGTACGACTGATTTGATATATTGAAGAAGCACTGAAAAGTGTCCTTTAAAAAAAATCACCCCAGTGAAAAACGACAGTTTACAGAATTAAAATTCCATCGATGTTTCCTTGTTTCATTAAGCGTAGAGAATACATTTATTAGAATAACTGCCCTTACGTAATTGAAATGCATTAAGACGTCGTTCATATGCATATGATTGACACGTTTCTTCGTTAGGATCTTAAGGGGCGATATATCCGTCAAAATAAAACAACGATCTAATTTCACCTCTGGCAATAAATGGTGACCCTTAATGCAGGAAAAACAACGATCAACGTTTGTGAAAGACATTTGCTGGAGCTTTTCACAAAAAACCCTATTATATTACGAAGCGAATTCCAATACCTTCCCCTTCTAGCTAAGATGGCAAAAAGGGAAGTGTTAAAATATTCAAGCTCGGTAGAACCTAAAGTAATAACTATACTCTTGGTTAGAGGGTATATGGCATGCAAACAAGCGAAAACGGCAAACCGATGAATTGTTTTCACTAATGACTTTCCGCGGAAAAATATGAGGAATGGTTTTTCATTATCAGTGGTCCTGAATGGTTAGCATAAGTGCTAAAAACGGTAATTGCCATGATTATCACTTGAGCTTTCTTGTTATTTATCGCATACTCTCACCCTCTGATATCCTTGCAGATTCCTCGATCTGTGCCAGTTCATGAAATGTGGTCGATGAAAAAATAACGTTTGGAATGCGGCCAGTGTCATTCGCGGGCATCTTGGAACTGGAGCGTTCGCTGGTTGGCAGAGATAACTTTTTCTAATTTCAAAGCTATTTAATAAAAATTACTACTCAGAAATGTTATCGATTCACATGATTAAAAATGTTAAAGAATATTTTTATTGCCGATTAAATGATTTTAATGGGTTAATTTTATTTTATATCTAGATCGTTTTAATTATCAATGTCGCTTTTTGAATGCTCATAACAGTTTTTAATCTTAATAAATCTTTTAAATGGTAATTTTGACGTGGTTGCATTTGAGTGAGAGAAGCAGGAGAATAGTTATTTGTGTGAAGAGTAGTGGAGACATAAAGGCTCCATGTCCGCTTCGGTAGGCGTGCCAACCTGTCGTGAAACTCGAATATCTAACTTGGAATATGATCTGTCGCCGTTTACATTATTTCCGCATCCGTAAAGAATAACTAATTAGCTTTATTTCCAATACGTCCTAGTTAATGAGTATATTATTATTTGTATTTAGTATAAATGTATGAAATAGCTTTTTTATTTGTATTTTATTGATAAACCTGGTCATTGATCAACCTGTGATGGACGAACAGCAATAGAATTGTTGACAATATACATTTCTCAGTGAAAGTTAACGAGTAATAACTACTCTGAAGCCATGATTTCTGAATTATATTTTAAGTGCCAGAAAATTCAGAATTCGAGGCACTGATATCATATTTCAAGTACAGTAGTCCCCACTAAACACGAGAAATATGTTCCTAAAAGGTGCCGTGCTAAGCGAATGCATAAATACCATAATAAACCATGTAAAAGGTTAGGGTTAGAGGGGGAGAGAGAGCGTGCGACAAAGCAGAGATTTAATGGGTTACAAGTATTAATTTTACTTACGTTTTTATACATCAAATGTAATAACCAATACTAAATTAACTAAATACAATACAATGCATAAACAATACACATGAGAGGTAGATAAAGTAAACACGGTGACGTGTGCTAGTTCCGCAGATCCTTGAGAATCTAAATACTATAAAATATCTAATAATTTACGAATAAATATATATTAATATATACGTTCCATTAATGGCAATATGTTTTATTTTTCACGTAATGGATCGTGTTACAACTCGTGTTAAAACGAGAGCTTCTTCGTGTAAAGTGAACAGGTTCCCCAATAGGTAAATCGTCCTAAAGTGAATTTCGTGTTAAGCGAACATGCGTTAAGCGAACTCGTGTTAAGCGGGGACTACCTGTAATAGAATTATCTTTCGCATAACAGTACAGTTATCTTTGTGAGCGTATGTATATGCGTGAAAACACTCCAACGAGATTGTAACATTTTCCCATTCTTAATTTTCTGAATGAGAATGGGTCAAAGAGGTCCCAAACTGCTCACACCGAAACAAGGTGCAGAAAATCGTTAGAAACCATAATGAATGCACACTCGAGAGAGCTGCTGCCGAGTAATCCGTGTTCTTCGCGTAACCATGGTTACCCTCTCACTGCCCTTGATTGAGCCGTATACTATTCCGCAACGTCTCACTTTGAAGTGGGTAGGCAAACCTAAGGTTCGAGATGGTAACTCGTGCTGAGTGATGTACTCCAGCGGTGCGCGAAAGCTCTTTGACGCCACTCTCTTGTTTTTATCCCTTCCTTTTCGATCCGAACGAAAGCGCGTGAATTCTTCGTTGCGCTAAGTCGAGATCGCTAATAATGATACGAAAACTAACTCCACCTGTGCTAGTACTGCTCGCCGGGTGTGAACCCTCGTGCACATGCCTCTTAAGAGACTTGTAAGTCTTCCGTCGTGTTTTCTATTTGAGGCCTCTATGGGCGTTTTTCCTCCGGTGAGAACCGTTATAACAGAGTCGTGTTCTTGCGGAACATTCGCATTCTCCGTGGTATATCGATGTTCGTGGCGGCGAATGTTATGCGCATAAAAAAAAGTTTATCGGAGGATTATTACAAAATGCGGTTCGATTAACCTCCGTCGTTCTCCGCGACTCCGTAATTGCTCGAAGCGCAAGTTAATTGCTTGTATTCGATCTCAATTTATGCGCGAGTTTATCACAATCATTATTTAACGAGCGTGATTTTTCTATCTCCTTAAACGTGTACAAAAGGCGCGTTTATGATTTCAATATACTAATTCTTAAAACTAGCTCCAAACTCATCCCATTGTTATCAATAGTTTCCTGCATTCCAGCATGTTCATTTCTGTAAATTTTGTCCATGGCAAGTTGGAAAAACTACCTAATTTAATGCAAAATATATCATACTTGTTACTTAAAATTACAGCCCGAAAAACTTTCCTGATGAATGGATGAAGCTAAATAATATTACTAGTGATTTTTACCGGTAATGCCATAGTACTCGAAAATGCCCTTCGTAAAATTTTTCCCTTCTACATTCTCTTCACTCCCAAAAAAAGATCGTTACCATTTCCTGTTTCTACTTATCACGTTTACCAAACTTCCCCAAAAAACCGCAAAATAACTTTAAGAATTGCAACTTGGCTAATATTTTTCACCGTTGCCTCTCATCCATTTTTCATATAAACAAAATTCTAGCAATTCAATAATAGCCGTCTCACTAAAATTCTAGAAATGGCCATCTCAAATACAACTTTAAGCTGAAACCTTTCGTTCGCCTTGTTGTCTGACTCATAACATGTTTACAACTAAATGTTTTGCTGGATTTACAACTTTCAATAGCAAACACATTAGAATTTACCTGAAGCTAACATCTGTATAAATTTGTAATGACGGCATTTTTATGACGCTTTTTTATAGATCAATAAAATCACAAATTTCTGGCGTTTGTCAACGCTAGATGAGTCGATAAAACTAAATTAGAACGGTAAACTTTTTTACACGAAAATAGGTTGATATCCAAGGCCCAAAGATGTTTTTAGATATATTTCTTCTTCTTCCTTCCTCCTGACTTTGCTAGTGCGACAAAATGGATAACAAAAACCACAGAGACCGCCGACCACGGCTTGTACGTTTATTAGAAACTTCTTTTCGGAAAGTTTCTTCCACTAAGGGAAAACAAAAAATCGAAATTAAAAAAATAATATGAACCGTCTGAATTCAACAAAAAACATCGGACGCATTACAGCACGAATAAAAAAACATTCACGACCGTAAAATTTTCCCGGAGCTAATGAACCGTAAATCATAGCGCACGAACGCATAAATTACTACGTCATAATATTTTTAACGTCTCAATTTACGATCGCCACGATGGAGATTATTCATTACGGTCCCAAAAACCGCTTAAAGAACGACTCGTCGGCTCTAAGCCCGATCGGAAAAGAAAAAAAAATGCAAAAATCGAAATTCGTCGTTAAAACACTCGAAAATGATTTCGCCCTCGTACGGGGCATGAAATTCCCATTTAATGAACGAGCGATGCAACAGGTAACGAGTTAATAAGGAGGGAGATCGGGCAGCTATAGAGTGCGTTGAAAACATTCCGCTCGGGTGTTTTAAGATAGATTTGCAAGAATAAAACGACGGAATTAACGGTGTCGCAAGGGCTGTGCGTGTTGGCGTCGAATGAACGAGTGCGAGTATAATTAGCAAGGAATGACATAGCAAAAGAAAGGTTAGCTAAATTAATTCGTTCTCATTATCTTATCTACTCCAGCTTCCTCCCTCTCATTCCCGTGGCATTTCCACACTTCCTCTAACGAAAAAAACAAGACTTTAAAATAAATTTTTTAAGTTTTCCAGGAGCGAAACACTTGATTTTCCTCGCATGGGAACCGAAAAGACGTTATTTTGACCATTTTCTTCAAAAAAGAAATTAGGTTTTCCGATCGAGCAGCTTTTTATCTTTGCTTCAACTTATGGAAAATAAAAGGAAAAGTACGCTAAAGTGAGAGAATTCTCTAAAATGGAATGCAAACACGGCGTTAGTTAAATAACCACCGTAGAAGTTTATAAAATAAATCGGCGTATTTGACGCTGAAAAGGTTTTGTAATGGCTAGATAATATATATGGGATATGCTATCAAAACTTCATTAAAGTTCCTTGGTATTCCACCAATCATTTTTACAATTTACAATGTAATTTCCTTTCTCGCACTCCGAATAGATTTCAAAACGTTCCCCTTTTTTCGCACTTTCCGCTTTTTATTTTGAAATAGAACATTCGAACAATTTCCAGTCTCTCCTATAAATTCACACGGATGAATAATTGAGCGTCTTAATATATTTTTCACATTCTACATGAGAGAAAAATGAAATTTTGAGTCAAATTATCTCTATTCTCCATCTTCGCTTTACAAACTTTCCACCTTTATATCGTGTAAAATTTATAATTTTATTATAATAAAAAAATCAGATCCCTTCCTCTCGAGTTGACCAAAAATCACTATTCATGCAATCTATATATCCTTCGCCTTTCTAAAAATGAATGTTACCATAACATTTCAAACCTGGGTCCCTGCCAAATTCTATATTCTGAGGTAAAGTAAAAAAATCACTATATTTTACTGCGATATATGTATGGCAAATGAAATCCTTGTACATTTCTCATTCATCGATTCCTATCACGAACTCCCTTACCTTCTTTCTTTGGCTCTTTACTCGACTCTCGTTGTTATTAGCCACCTGGCTAATGGGCATTTTTACACCGAGAGTTTAGCATTCTCGGTTGATTTTCTCAACGGTTAATTACAATCATTCCTTTCTTCTCTCGATTTCTTTCGCCATGTGTCCGTCTCCCTCATTTTTTATTACGTCAATCGACAATCTTTTCCATCTTTTCTCCTCTTTTTTTTGTCATTTCACCCTCCGCTTCACTCGTTCTTCCACTTCTCATCTGTTTATTTCCTAATTTCGTTCGCGCGACCATCGTGAGTCATTTACTTCAATTGTCCGGCGTTTCACCGTCGAGAAATATTTTTTTACCTATTACTTCCCGTTTTTATTTTTACCACCGGTTACCGATTCCACGCCTCTTCTTTCGTTCTTTGATTAAAAATTACATTTCTTCTTCATCTATAAGGGATGAAAGCATTCTCTCACGAAGAAAATTTTTCCTTTTTTCTTTGTCCGTGTAATTATTTTGAGCTGCAAAAATCATCACGTTACTGTTATTTTTTGATTATTCTCTTCCAATTATTTTCGACCACTGAACCGAACACATTCTTACAGTAAAAATGTTTTAGTGTTATTTTTTACCGACGCTCTTTCTGCACCCGTATGTGCAACTTCGCTTATTCTCTGGAGACGGTTTTTCATGGAATTTCTTAGAATTCTCTTGTTTCCTCAACTCCTTCCACTCACCGACGAATGTTGCGCGGAAATCTTTCTATTCATCCTATTATCCATATTTTCGTCCTTGTTCCAGCTTATATTAGATTAATTTTTCTCCTTTGCCATTTACCTGATTAACCCTTTACTTTATTACTGTCAGCATTCGACTTGGTTCAAAATCTTCGCATTCAAATTGTGCGCATTAAAGCACGAACAAATAAGCAAAATAACTAGAGTAAGGAAGATCGCTGAGACCGATGCACTACATTATTTTTTAAAAATTTCCTTTTCCAGAAAATGTTCACACTTAATGCTATCTTTTGTAAATGGGGTGGTTAAACTTCATAATCATTTATCTGGAAAACAGAATGCCGTTCAAAGAAATAAAGTCGTCATCTAAATATATGGGTAGCTTTCAATAAATACGAATGAATTTCATTCAAACAATAGTTGCATGATATTATACACTTCACCGTTATTGAATGAGGTAAACGCCTTTTGAGTAAAATATTATAATTGTAACCAAACGCTCTCACTGTTCACGGTGATTGAAAAGAGAAATAAATAAAACAGGAGGTAAGAATCAAGATTGGGAGGGGTAGGAAAGGACGACAGAGGCGTGCTCTTTCAGAGCAGAAAAACGCCAGTGTCACATACGAGTAGTTGACTGCAACTCAACCTTCTTTTTGCCTCAGGACGATGACACACAAATATCAAGGAAATGAACGCATCTTAACAGGGGGAGGAAAGAGGCAGAAAGAAATGAGGACGGAAATGGATAAAAAGACAATAAAAAACTGGAAAGTGAAAAACGTGAGGGAAAGACGTAGAGAGAGAGAGAGATACGGTGTGTGAGTGAAAAAGAGAGAGAGAGAGAGGGTGCAGAGAGAACAATAAAGAGAATAAAGGGGAGGGAGGGAGTGAATGAGAGACGGAGGGAGTGAGGAAAGAAGTGGCATTGGGCGTGAAGAAGGCGGTGAGGGAAGAAAGGAGTAAGAGAGAGAGAGAATGAAGAAAGACCATGAGAGAGGAAAGGAGTTAGGCAGGAAAGGAGAGAGGAAATAAGTTAGGGAGGGAGCAAAGAAAGGAAGAGGAGAGAGATAATGGAAGAACGATGCAGAGAAAAGTGACGACGGGGAGAGAAGTGAAGATGATAGTGAAGAGGGAGGGAGAAAAATGAGAAGAGAAGAGACGCGAGCAAAAAGAGAATGGAATGAGGAAAGTAAAACAAAGAGGAAGCGTGGAAGAGAGAGAAAGGATAGATAGGAGTTAAAAGAAAACAGGATGAGAGAGAGAGAGAGAGGGACGGAGTGAGAAGTAGATAACAGTGAGACGGAGACTCTCCAACTTTCCTTCCTCCTACGCACGTTCGATTGAGAGAGATGCCGCAAAAAAAACTTCTTCCTCTGAACCGTGACGCAAGCAGTGCATCGCGAATGATAAGCGACTTTCATGTGTCTCCCTTTCTCTCTCTCCCTCAACTGAGCCAAGAGAAAAGCCGCCTCTGGGAGATTTTTACCCCGAAGCAGATAACAATGGGCTGGAGATCTGGTTGAGAGGTGAAAATACCATCGGACGAAAACAATGAGAGATGCACTCGCCAAAAAAATTGAATAAGGGAACGATTTCCGAGCAATTTGTTAACAATAGCGCGATTCTGTGTATTTAATGAGATTCTGCTTACGTATAAGAGAAAAATACGACTATTCCTGGAGTCATATAACATAAATCATTATTTCTGAGAGCGTTTTATGCTCTGAATAAGGTGGGTGTAATGAAAATGATTACTATATAGAATAGACAATTGTTTTCTCTCTGTAAATCTAGGTTTTAAAGCATGTGTGATGAGTTTGGAAATTTTAAATAAAATTATAAAACCAAATAATCTAACCAGTCATTAGCACTGGGACCTTCTTAATGTAAAAGTACATTAATACTACTCGATTCGCCGCACATAAATCGAAGGAATAAAAACATATTCCGCTACGGTGTGAACCTTAAATCTTTAATCCAATAGATGATATAGGTAATTATATACTTACAATGCTGGTTAAAACTTGTACACTTAAACAAGAAAACATTCGTATTGCAAAGTCGCCTATGTCTGACTCTATTAAAAGTACATATTATAAGCGATTCTAACATCTCTTATATTAATCATCAATCAATGAAACTAAGGAATTATACCTTTCAATAGATGTGTAACTGTTCCATTCTACCGAACTATAAAGTAGCAGGCGCCTAGCAACCTCAGAAAAGTTTACGAAAGTGAAGTAAAATCGCGAGATACCAAGGAAACCGATCGCCATAACACATTCAGTGTGAAAACAGCATAGACGCCCACACGATACTCTCAGTGCTTAGTCTCCCACTTTGGTCGCTCGCGTGTAATTAACGGTATTTTCTACAATATTTTTGCATTTATCTATAATACCATGCATTAAATACGGCGTTAATAAGCAAAGGAAGTGAAATTTGTGCCGAGGAGGTGAGAGAAGTTTGTTCTATTAACCGCCCAAGTTTTAGTAGAATCTATATTCGCGGTGTTTAAGCCGTTTTCAAGGAACTCAACTCCCATAGATAAGAAGGAACTACTTTATAAAGTTGAGGTTGGCAACCTTTTTCACAAGAAGAGACACTTTTTCAAATTACGTATTAAACGCAATGTAAGAAGGACCGCAGTCATTGGCGGATCGTCCACACTTTAACCTCGACATTGTTTTGATTTATCGGATTATCTCTTTAAAAACCAACGTTTCTGATAGTAATACGTGAATAATGTTTATTTTTCTTCAATTTTTATTAAGATCATTTACGAAGCCAACTTCGTTCGGGGATGTTTTAGGTTTTTAAAAGGGAGAGTTGCCGTCGGGAGCCGAACGCAAGTCCTTAAATGAGCCGCATGCGACTCAAGAACCGCGAGTTGCCGACCACTCGTAGAAAGAATGGGTTTTTGGCATGCAGCATATTAAATCAAAAATGCCGAGGATACCGATAACATATAAACGTATTTAGCGCAGATATTATTTTTATTAATCCTGGTACCAATCCATGGACGAATTCATGCATTACAAAATGAATGAATAATAAAAGCATGTCATAGGTATTTTGTCAAAATGTGTAAATAAAATTAGACGTGAAGCTTTTATACAATATGCCGCAGGTTCGAATACCAAGTTATCCATTTTGATAACTAACTAAACGCTAAATTAATTATGGAAATAGTGGGATAATATATTAGCAACCCAACGAATGATATGAAAAAGGAAATATTTACCATGTTATTACATTCTCTTCCATAGAAAAATTAATCATTCATACTTAAAAGGCTTAATGCCACAAATCATTTTAACAGCATCTTATATCATAAGGTATGCATTTTAATATAATTATTATTGCTATATGCGCGTCAAAAAACAACATATAAATCATAATTTTTCCTCACCTTGAAATTTATTACTCCAGTACATCAGATATGTGCTTTAAGTTCTTTTTTGAATCGACTTAATTTTTTAGACAATTTGGCACATGGAAATTCACGATAAACTTATTTATGGGCGTCGGCAAAATATTTTCATCAATACACCAGTTGATTAATACACTCGATAAAAACAGTTTCATGCTTATGACTCAATACGGTCTATTGCTCAATCAGATTCGAGAGTGTAGAACCATCGAAAACAATGCGAGTTATTTCAAAATGCCAAAACGGGCGATAATCATCTTCGCGGCTTTGGTCCAGTGGTTATTGAGCAATAATTGAAACATTGCTCTCGATACCAAGGCCGCAACCTATAAAATGAATAAAAAAAAAGATAAATTTCCCATTTTTAGGGTCTGTGTATCACCTGACGCGAAAACCAAGGACTTGCCTGCAAATACCACATTTATACAGGGTCATCGAAAAAGAATTCCGGGTTTTCAATGTTTAATATATCGGTAAATTCGGGAAAAATACACATGACTTTTGTATTAAAGTGTGTAAAAACTCTCTACGTTTTATTCTCACCTTTCCCACGAAACGTTAATGTCGCTGTGATTGCGGATGCGCATTATTAGTTGCATTATGGTATTCACGTTACGTGCCACAGCCTCAGTCAGTGAGATGGCGTCCGTTCAGCAGAAAGCTCAGTGCGTGCTATGGTATGCCGAGTTCAAGTCAGTTGTGACTGTTCAACGTAATTTTCAGCGTAAGTACGGAATAGAGCCTACTGGCAAAACAATTACACGGTGGTTCAATCAGTTTAAAGAAACGGGAAGTGTTGATAAGAAGAAATCAACAGGAAGACCACAAATATCCGAAGAGACTGTGGAATGCATCAGACCATTATGTGGACGGAGCAAAAAAAAATGTATCGCTCGTCGCAGTTCGGAACTTGTCGTACCTAAGATAAACATTCAAAATGTGCTGCATAAGTGCCTAAAATTACACGCGTACAAAATTCAACTAACAATAAGACATGAAATTAAAGTCACTGATGGTCCAAAACGTGTCGAATTTGTTAATTTCATGTTAAGTGAAATTTATAACAATGAAGACTACTTACAACGGATAACGTTCACGGACGGAGCTACTTTTCATATCAATGGCTGCGTCAATCGTCACAACTGCAGAATTTGGGGATCAGAACAACCGAATGAATTTTGTGAGTACGTATGTGACTCCCCAAAAGTGAATGTGTGGTGTGGACTACAGCATGACCGTGTGGTAGGGCCTTCCTTTTTTCCGGAAAGAATCATCACTGGTGAAATTTATCTTGATGTGTTAGAACAGTTTGTTTTACCCCAAGTTGAAGACATTGAAGGAGAAAATGCAACTACTGTTATTTTCCAACGCGCACCTCATTTCAGTCTACAGGTTCGCCGTGCTCTGGATGCTGGGTTTCCTAATCAGTGGATTGGAAGAGGTGAAGCAATAGTCTGGCCTCCAAGAAGTCCTGATCCAAGACCAATGGATTTTTTCATGTGGGGGAATGTCAAAAAACATAGTCTTTGCTGAAGAAATTCGTGACTTGGACCATCTACGATAGAGAATCACTGCAGATGTAGCAACAATCACATCTGACATGCTTCACTGTACCTGGTCAGAAACGGTCTACCGCTTAGATCTTTGTAGAGCTACAAATGGTGCTCACATCGAGATCTATTAAAGTATAAAATTAAATTTTAAGAGTTTCTACACATTTTCGAGAAAGGATTAGAGAGTTCTGTTCTGTATTTAAAGGGATATTAAATTTTTAAATCCCGGAATTCCTTTTCGATGAACCTGTATGTACCTACACCTACTCAACAATATGCACGATTTCATGTTAGTTTAAGATATGCGCCGTCCGGTAAGAAAACATAATTACAGATAAAATGAAACATTCAAGAGCTGGAAAAAAGCGAAGTAATCTATGTGATCAAATGGATGGAAATGATATAAAGGCGGAGATAGAAAACGATACAACGTATAGATAAGGCGGCGGATGAAATATTGAAGGAAACTGGAGCGGATTAAACAGCATTAAAGATGCATGAGGCAATCCATTCGCGTAAAAAACGATAGATTGCTCTATTATGTAAACTTTTTGATATAAAAAGATGTGGTTATATGAATGGAGAGATTGGAGGAGAGGGAGATAATTGAGGGAGGAGATAACTAACGGGAGTCTGGACGATGGACCGGATAATGTGCGGCCGAAGACATTAAAGATATCTCGATTTCAGGAAATAAAGCGGTGGAGTCTTTAAGAGGGCTAAAAAAATTCCTCGTCAATTTGTTAGGAATAAAAGAAATAGCCGATGGCCGGTTTCGATTGCGCCGAAATGTTAGCGAAAGTATTCTTCCCGCTCTTCCTGCATCCACCAACTCAAGGACGGAAAAAATAAACGGTTTTTCCTAAAGCCATAGGCAATCATAAACTATCGGACATAAAATATTCCAACTCAGCTTATATTGCTCAATATTTAGCTTGGATTCTCATTTCAAGTTTCAAATAAACTAATAATACAGTACACACTTGTTCTGCCAAAGTTTATACAGGATTTCAACGTACCCTCTTAAATACATAGTATATGTGACACTTATTTAGCCAACACGTATAAAATTTAATTATACGCGGTCCTAAATTGGGTGTACGTGAGGTGCGAAAGCTCGTCCATGAGATATAAAATTTGATGTTTTACCTAACACGGTCTTTAGCAAGGACGTAAACTCCTCCTTTATTCCGAAACGCATTTCGTCGTGATAGATGAATTATTTTAGAAAGTTGTTTTGGGACGAATATACAAGCGCAATTAGCGAGAACACCAAAAACGATCAGCATTAGCACGATCGTAAATATAACGAGAAAATTTAACTCCATTAAAATAGAAACAACGTGGACCGACAGAGCACCATCGGAGCTGAAATAAATTTGCGCGAAAAAAGAATACGTACTTTACCGAGTCTTTTAGAGCGGAATTCGCTATTTAAAAAAAAGACATTAAAATATTCTCGATGAATTTATTGAAGGGCTGAGATTGCGGAAAAGGTTAAAGAGGTGGGATTGGCGTTGAGGGCGTAGAGTAATTATCCCCAAGTGGGTGACGGAATGGGGAGTGGCCGGAATGATGGATCGAAGCCGCTTGTATCGAGAGCTCCCCTTTGCCGCGCCGACCTTGCTTCCGCCTCCCACCGCAATGGACCCAAAGCGATTAGCTCAATGGTCTGTTGCTGCTGCCGCTGCTCCTGCACTATGTTCTCTCATTTCCTCGCATGACAAGCGTTTGGACGCGTTCGTAATACCGAGCTCCTGCGCTACCAATACAGCCGGTGATAGGCTTACGTCAAAGCATTGCAAATTACGAGGGCAATCGTTAATGCACTATGTAGCATGCGGATTGTGTTTTCATCGCCTAATCGAACGCGCAGTGAAAGGAAGTAACGGTCGCGAAGGCATGATGAATATTTTTTTTCGTGCGAATATCAATGAAAAATCACTCGATGATGACGCATTTTTCTCTTGAGGTATGACAGTAATTTGATAACACTGGAAAATCCGCTCTATAATCTAGTTGTATGTGTGAGCGAACATTCTTTCTTTATAAAATTTTTAAAACGTTTGATGGTATTAATTTAAGCCGTTCTCAAGTCTAGAAAATCCTAAATTATAAAAAAAAGGGCTTCGGGGGCAGGACAGCACATCTCACGCTTAGATCTAAACTTCTCTTCGTGATTGGTTTACATAAGATTCATAAGATATGCATTTAGCATTTTCCATTTATTTTCTCTTGTCAACACATAACAAAAGCGAAAATACTTCATAAATATAATTTAAAATGTGTTGAAAGTTTAGAAAAAACATCTTGTTTTTCTTTTCAAGGTACAAAACAAAACCGTTTCGATAAAAGTAAAAGTACAGTAGAGCCGTCTATCTCAACCACTTTGAGGCTTATTCTTTTACTTTCACCATACCAAATTCGAACTTGACGCACCGACTTGTGCATAATTTCCGGTGGTGTACGTTCACATCGTATGAGGTAAAGAAAAGAAGAAAAACTTTTGTGTCGAATGCTTCGATGGAATAAAGAGTTGACAGATAGTAGAGGCACAAAAACAACAATTTAGAAGAGATGAATCATAGTTGTAAATATAATTATATTATGGTAGCAAAAGAACATTTCTTGAACTCCATAGCTAAATTTATAGAGAATATTAATAAAGAACCTTGTGCTGCGATCTCCCTGAGGATGTAAGCTTCCTCAACTACTTGAGCGGCCAAGGAGCTCTCGACGTCCACACCGTACATCACACAGCCGAGAGCATTCCTCTCCAGAGTCATTCTAGATTTTCGTAATGGAATAAAGTGATTTGATTTACCAAAACATAGTAGTATTAATGGAAGACATACTTATAAATTGAAGGTTCCTAAACTTTACCTCGCATATGATTTTGTTTATTCTACAAATAGCATAAAGCTGTATTTTAAGGAGTTTAAGCTTTTTGAAAAAGGATCGAAGGATATTATCGTATCTCTATTATTCAGATAACGTTATACACATACACACTTTCGTTTAGTTTACGCAGAATACCCTTTTTTCACTTTTCCTAACAAAGATCGACATAAATCTTTCCCGCAGGTTTTTAAGAGGAAGGTTTTCGATGAAGGAATTATGAAAACTGAAAAGAAAGTTAAAAAGCATATGACGATAACCTAACCATGTATTTTTTCTATTCAAGGAATGAAATTATCTTAAAAAGCAGGAAATACGTGATACAATCCAGGAAAATAAATAATCAATGATATTATTCGGATGTAATGCATCGTTGGCAAACAGGTCTTCTTTAACAGATCCTTCTAAACATAAGGCAGGATATCAATTTCATATTCAATTTATTTTTGCTCGGTTTCCATGGAAAGTAAAGATTATTAAATTAAAATAAACCT
Organism: Uropetala carovei; assembly: GCA_036926305.1. Taxonomy (NCBI): domain Eukaryota; kingdom Metazoa; phylum Arthropoda; class Insecta; order Odonata; family Petaluridae; genus Uropetala; species Uropetala carovei. The sequence continues at coordinate 3,856,010 of JAXCHB010000130.1, forward strand.
ATCTCCGCCTACCGCCTAGCTTGAGAACCAATGACATGATATTTTACCTAAAAATTTACAGCTTGAAACAATTTTGTTATGTCTCGAAAGGTTGAAGACATAAGCACATTTTAGCAATCACCTTTTCATGCACTTGTCAAGAAAACCTCATGTTAATTATTTATCACAAATAATTCCTACGATGTTCGATAATATCAATACCAATTCACTGTAGATGATAAACTTTTCATTAAACAAATTCCAGTTATTGCCAGTTATGGACAACCATGAGATAAACTAAACGTAGAGAATAGTTAAACAGGTACCAAAGAATGCTAACTGAGAGTACATGAATGTTGAGAATGTTTAAATATGAAATTAATTAGGCAATGATTTTAAAGTGAAAGACGAACTCAAGGACTACTGATTTGTTGGTAGCGAAATTCATTTTCAACAATTAATAGATACTATTTAAATTTATAAAAAACTGAACAATACATTAAAAAAACCGCATTCATTGATACTCTATATATTTTTCATTATTTATACAATCAAATTTTACTATCGATAGCCTCCGTATTCAAATTAGATTACTTATTCTTGTTAGCCATATTTAATGAGTTATCTGATATAATTATAATCATTATGCCTTACAACAAGAAAATGTGAAGTGATTCTCCAGTTTGAGGATATTAACAAATCTTGTGTCCACACAACTTCAGAATGTTTATGGACATAGGAGCTTTTTATTCAATACTAGTAGCCCGTTGCAGCTTCGCCAGCAATTTTATAAAAAAACACGGAATGTATAAAATATTATAACCATTTCTTTTTTATATTCTCCCTCCCTCCCTCCCTCTCTCTCTCCCTCCATCTCTCTCTCTCCCTCCCCCTCTTTTCCCCCTCTCTCTCCCTCCCTCTCTCTCCCCCTCACTCTTCCTCCCTCCCTCTCCCTCCCTCTCCCTCCCTCTCTCCCTCCTCTCTCTCTCTCACTCTCTACTCTCTCTCTCTCCCTCCCTCACTCCCTCTCCCTCCCTCCCTCTCCCCCCTCCCTCTCTCTCCCTATCTCGTATTAAAAACATTCAATGCACGCTTACACCCATAAGGATTGATTTAACAATAGGATTTTGAGGTCTAACAATATAATTAGTCACCATGACAACATTCCGTTAAAATGGCTAGATTTGCATAAAATACGTAAATTAAACGTTTAACATGGAATACTTTGAACTGTGAGCGAAAAAAGATGAACAGAATAAGAAACTTTATAAATTTTTCTTCAAAATGGTTCAACTCCGAAGGTCGTAGAATAATTCCTTCTAATTTTAATTTCCAAATTAATAAGAGGCTGCACGTCGAAAAATCGCGTTTTACATGTTAAGTAATGGGAAATGGAAATGCCTCACTTGGAGTCGAACCAAGGAATTTTTTCGCAATTTAAATTCGTCATAACTTGAAAAAGTGTTAATCAAGCATCCCTGCAAAATTTCGAGTTTCTATCTTCATTACTTCTCGAGTTATTAGCTTTATGAATCTTAGCGTGACGGACACTAAGCAATTTATTATATAGATAATAAAAAGTCAGATCTTGATATCTGTGCGTCTGTAAATCAAGGAGGCACATAGGAATGATAAATAGGAATGATAAATAGGGTACAGCTAATGGGAATTGTGGCAACGAATTTTTAAACTCCTTTATAAGATTAGTTAAATAAAAATACGACCTCAAGACTCGAAGTTTAGTGCATCTAAAAGAAACAAAGCATATTTTTCTTGAAGAGCGGATTGGACTCCAAGCAGAGTTAGAGTGAATTTTTTTATAGTATCAGAGGAATTGCAGTATTCTGAGCCTTTAACAACGAAACGCAAATTTCATGATTTCCAGAGGTATTTTCGCCGAGTTTGAGAACCTGGGATAAATTACCTCATTATCGATCGTATTCCGCGAATATATTACTCTAGATACATGTTTAATATATTTAGCATATCAAATATAATCCATCAGCCGCACTATACCAGTTAAACTCAGGTAAAAGTATAAGATATTATTGATACTAAAAAAAGAAAATGAGTATGGAGGTTAAGTTTTATTGAAAACGCTTTAGTTAGGAAGTACAATATCACTCTAAACATTCTAGTCATCTATTAATTTCACATAGTACTAAGTCACGAAATTTGTAACAAATGCGCACAATTACCAATGTTTTTTACTATTTCCTATCAAATGTATAAATTCTACCTATGGTTTCAATTAGATACGAACATACAACAATAGAATATAAAAGCAAAGAACTCCATCGAACACTAGTCGAGAAACTATTTATTTGTGCCTTTATCAGATACTTCCAATTATCGTAAATTTCCTTTCCGCTCTCCCAAGTATAGACTTACTCTTAATTCCGAGACATTATCTATTTCTTGCCGTCTTACTTCACAGTATCTTTGGATTCTTGCGTTAAGCAGCTTGAGGGACTGAGTAAGGGCGAATTCATCGCTCCGATCCTAAAAGTAATTAAATGCAGACGGCACGCGATTAAATCCGTCTCGGCAGGCAAGCACGCGTATTTTTCCAGTATCGACGAAAAAGTGCGGAAGGCTGTGGACACGTGTTAAATGTATATATAAAGTGAGCATTCCATAAATATTCCAACAGGCGTGGCAATCTTTAGAGGAAGAGCCTAGTACAGGGGTGGGCAAACCGCGGCCCGCGAGCCGTATGCGGCCCTCGAGAGCATTCCATGTGACCCGCGAAGCTTTGGTGAAAAAGCGATCCGTAAAATTTAACACAATTTCGTATTACTTTTGGTAAAATTATGACAATAAACCTTTAGTTTTGAAAATTTAGCCCTAAAATTATTATTTGTGCTTATTTTTCACTGTATGATGCCTAAGAATCTAAGCAATTTCTGATTAAAATTGTAATCTGGCCTGCCTAAGCATTGGCGGCCCGCTGAAGAATTCGTAAACACCGTCATGCAGAAATGTTTGCCCGCCCCTGACCTAGTAGCTTCGTAAAATTAAAGTATTATAGGGAGAAAAACCGAGGAAAATATCGTATTAATAATTTTATTCAAAAACGGATTGCCATCGCAATACTTAGAGCCTCTGTCTTTTTCTTTAATAACGAGAATCTCTAATCAACGTAATTGTTCGAGATGTTCAGATTATAAGTTTTCAATGAAAGATTTCCAGCGGAACTAACTCAACTTTTTTGTAAATTGAAAAAGGTATACAACCCACAATCGATCACGCAAAATCTTCCAACTGCTTCCAAATTAACATTTTTTCTTCCAGCTTCTTTTTATGTTATCCACATCTTTCATTTTTGGTCTCTTAGTTAACTGTACTAAAATTATATCTAGCGATAGCCTAATTTTATGCACGTATGTCTTAATGTTTGCTCGTGTATAAAAATATATACACATACCAATTAGTTACAAATGACCAACGGAAATTTTCACGAGAATAGATACGCGCAGCCGCTTCAAAGGCACATCCGAATGACTCCCTTTTGTAAGACTGGTCTAACTAACGTCCTCTGCGTCCGTGGTAAGGAACGCAAAACTCATTCATGCGGCTCTTTTTAATTACATCGCATGGTTTTTCTTTTACGCAACCTCCTACTCATCCACAATGACCTCGAGATATATATATACACAATTAATGCAAAAAGAAACCAAAGTACAATTGCCTCGTCCTTTTAATTTTTTATCAAAGTTTTGCTGCAATTCTCTCTCTTCTCTCTCTCTGTCAGTCTCCCACTTCCTTCTTTCCTCTCACCTCATTTCTTTCGCGTCCGTCTCTTTTATTCTTACAGATGACGCGTCCTGAGGCTGCACTCTGCCTCGCAGGCCTCTAGGGTTAGTAGAACCTCCTATCTCCAGGCTCGCAGCGATAATTTCAGGTTCTTTCTTCCTACCCACCCACGCGTCCACCAAGTCTTTCCTTTCCGGAATATAATTACGTTTCTCTAATTGCATATCTTTGTTTATTGTATGATGTTTTAGGTCTCTTTTTTTACAAGTCTTGGAAAACATACGTTTGTGGCAATTTTTCGCTTGGCTAAATATATACTCGTGATTAAGTCATCAAATTAGGAATTTTAGTTTAAATAGACTCATATATCTAAAAATGAAATGGTCACTTACATTTAACCTCCATCAGTTCACTGGAAGTTTCAATATTAACCGTTATCATTGAAGAAGTTTTGAAGCATTTTGTTTTCTATACTGGTAAAAATGTGGCATATCTTTTTATCCTCATACTGTTACTCTCACATTGCATTGCATCGATCCCATTTTGAATTTTTTAACGCTCTCTATTCGGTAACATTTAAACATCGTATGTTTTGCATAAACAAAAAAGAATTTTGCATCACTGAAGAACTTTGTTATAAATCCATACAACACAGAAATCATTGAACAACGCGGGTTTTAAATTCATGAAAATGTAACACAAAAATCATAACTGAATGCTCTTCATTTAAAGTTATAACCAGTGTTGCCGTTTGAAAATTTGAATTCGCGCTAGGTCGACCTTCAAAAAGAGCTAACAAGTTAGGAAACGTATCACAAATGGGGCGCGTTTCATGCAATGGAGTATTAGAAAGCAATTATATACCTGTACGTAAGGGAAATAGCGTTTTAAAGTCCTTTTCTTCATCATAAATAATCCATTTTCTTCCTATTTAATAGTATTACATGCACACGTAAGGAAATTAAACGTTTGTTTGGGAGATTGTTTATGTTAGTAACAATGAAGTAACCATGCAAGAAATTTTCAAAGTTCAACTCCATATAAGACTTTCTTGTTTGATTTTCTCGATAACGGCTACTCCTACGATGAAAATATATAGAGAAGGAAATACTCTACTTTACCAGTTATACAACTTTTATTTGAAAAATATTTTGATATGAACAATAGTTTACGAGATATGACGAAAATTTAATTTTTTGTCTCTAGTAAAGTGGTACCCCTGATTGGCGTACGTGATTCATTTTTACGATTTTCTTATTATATTTGATTGAAAGTCCTTAATATCAAACTTCATGAAAATCCGTTCGGTAGAAGCCGAGAACGAACATGCGGACGGACGGACGGACGGACCGACCGACGATAATAGGCGCTCACGCTGTAAGCGAAACGCGCCTAAAAAGGAGCTAAACTGAAATTAAAAGGCGCTAAATAATGCGCGAAACACAAAAATGGCCGTTAATATTTTTCTAAATTTATTACATATATTCATCAAGATTTTTAAGTTTAAAAATAGATTGCAAAAAAGGTGACATTAGTGCAATAATTTCTGCCCAAAGTCGTGTTGTTTCAGAGGTTTCAATCAATTTAACGTAATGTAATTTTCTCCTCTGAAAATTAATGCGTGTAAGAATTCCCGCATCACTGTAGAATATTTTTGCTAGATCCAGAATATCCTGCTTTACAGGATTTAGGCAATGATGTGCACTTAAATACAACATTGACTGTAAGACATTAATATTTTCAGACAAATGCTGACGAAGTTGTTTAATGGGTTCCACCAGAAATTTCACGCAGCTAACGCAAATATTTTTTCTGTTTTCTTCTGTAAGTTTGCAATCAGATATTTCCTTTTCGAATTCATAGCCCAAGTACGGATTCGGATCTAAATTATTTTCAATTACAGTATCATTCTGCCAGGCGCCATCTGGCTGTTTAGCGTAAGGGAAACCTCTTACACTTATAGGACCATATTTCAACTAGCGTAAACTTTGAATAGGAAATGTAGGATTCTAAAGCGTACAAGATATTTGGTAGGATGTTGGTCGAGAAAAATCAAGAAAGGCGTCAAATTTGGCCCTAGAAATCATGAAAAGCGCTAAAATAGCGCCATCGCGCTTTTGACGACAATAAGGAGCTAGGCAAACCGAAAAAGCACTAAATCTAGCGCGAAAAGCGCTAAAACGGCAACCCTGGTTATAACCTTTTTAAAATACGGCTAAGGCTAGCTTTCGTTTGGAGACAGTGTCTTTGACAAACCCGCATACTTCCCGTTAGTTTGCATGCATGTATACAGATATAGTGTGATGTTATATATATATATATATATATATATATATATATATATATATATATACTCACACACTCACATCTACTTATAAATATACGATGATGGATTACGTGTAGTGAAAACCATTCTAATCTCACTCTCGTCCCAGTAAAAACCTTTGTCTATCTATCTATCACTCGAATCAGCGATCTTGGCTGAACCTCCCCATCCATACCATCTTTTTTCCAATCCACCCCCGCCTTAACCCTCCTCTTGCCTTATACTACACGCTCTCACCCCTCCCTCTCGCATTCCAGTAATCCCCATTCCCATCTTTCTTTTTTCCATCTCCCTCTTCTCTTCCGATCTACCGCACCCATCAGTTCCAGGGTTTGTCGAACTTTCTCATCGATGCTAAGAATTTATTATGAGAATTCCTTCGCGAGCGAAAGGAGAGAGAGAGAGAGAGAAAACAGCACATGTTCGCTTTTCCGTTAGGATTCACTGCGTGCTGAGAAAAACGTTGAGTTGTACTCGGCGACCTGTATCGTCGGGTTTCGAACTCGGTATAATACGTGAGCTTAGTATGTGAATATTGGCAATTTTTTCCTATTACTCAATCCCCACTCGAATCGACACCCGCCTATAAAACAATGAGCGATACTTGTATTTCCTATATAAAAACTTGCATTTTTACTTAATACTTCCATCATGCTATTTTCTCTAAAAACTATGAAGTATTCTTGTCCTCACTATAAAACAGCAAATTCATTATTATCATAAATAATCTTAATGCTTGTACAAAATGATTCATAAGAGTGCTCGTGAAACTATATTTTCATTTAAATATAAAATTTTCGTCTTCTACGGTAGATCGCCGTGTAGTACACCGAGGGAACTTAAAATACACATGAAGTAGAATTATTCATTAAAAAGTAACGTCACAAACGCGGATAAAATTACAAAGAAATCCGACATATTCTCTTACCAACCCTTTATGAGATCATTTTAATTAGGTTGAATTTCGTGTTAATTTTAGAAACCTTTCGAGCTAGAAAAAACGAAGAATTATAAAATTTTCAAGTAAGTAACTGAATGTAAAAAAGTGCCGTTGACACAGAAAGTTAAGTTAATAAACATTGAGGTTGAATGTTATGGAAAATATCATAACACACTCGTCGTTACTGAAATAATTCTAGCAAAGAATCTTTGTATTATGAGCTCTATTTTTTCCGTTACAATAAATATCATAAAGACATGTTTTTGTAAAGCGCTTCAAATTGATCTATGTAAGAAAACAATATGAAAACATTAATCGTAAGGTAAATTTAATTCGTGGTTTCATCCCATTCAAACTTCTGCTGGATCCCCGACTCAACTGATAAATTTTTTTAAACTCAATCATTCTGCAACATGCCACCCATCTTCATCTCCTAACTATCCAGCTATTCTAAGCTCGTCAGCCAGATACAATTCTCGCTTCATAACAGAGCGAAGAGAGGCCGGAGATTGTTCCTAAAGTGGTAGTTAACGTGCGGGTTCGTAGTATGAGTGTCAGCACGTTGTATGTTCAGAGAGCCGAGGTGTGAAGGTTAGGTCGCGGACAAGAGAGGGGATTGGTCACTAAATTGAGGGTGATTTCTTATTGCTACATACGCTATTATATTTGAATGTGGAGGAGTTATCTGCGGATATGAAGTAGGAAATTTTCACTGAAATATATAGATATGGTTTTTTATTTTAATTGAAAAGTTACCCTATAAAGATCTGGACTTTAAACCTTAGAATAAGATAATTTTAGCTAAAAACTGGATCGCTGTGATTAAAAACATACCCTCCGAATGATAAAATAAAACTGATTTTCAAGGGAAGATTTCTTCATAACCTAAGCACCTAAGGTGTGTTTCTTAGTTCATTTACAAATACATTTTTTAAATCGTAAACCTCCTTATTCCGTAACTTAGAAATTATTCTCATTCAGAACAAATTTAACAGATTACAGAAAAAACTAAGATTCATTCCTCTCACTCATCGAAATTTGCAACGTTTTATAAAAGAAACTTGAAAACAACCCCTTCTTCTGCAGCTCGTTTAAAACCTCAAAGTTAGATTAGAGAATTATTCTTATGGCGCGCCAAATAAATTATATCGGCATTTATTTAGCTACGAATTAATGGGCAAAGCATGTGTAAATTTTAGCTGCAAACTAGCTGTCGTCAGCGGCAATCCGTCGATCGTTGGATCGAGTCAAATCATAAAATTATGCAAAAAGTATTCGAATTTAAGTAAAATGATTTTACTTTGTATCGACGAAACAAAGGCACGGTATACGGCGCTAATGTAATGACCTCAATCTCACCGTCATAGAATTTTCACGAGCATTCACGGTCAAAACACCGAGAAAATCTCATGAATGTGGCATACGTGACATAAAAACGAGTCTTCGGCGAAAACAGATGGAGTTTAAGACTAGATCGCTTATCTAGTTTTTTAAAAGAAAAGATTACAGATTGAAGGTTTGATGGAGCATGTGGAGTGGTGGGTGGAAGGTTGAAATGGAGCGAGGGGAGAAAGTGGAAGGAGAAAAGGACGACCGACGAAGAAGCTGTTGGTGTCGGCGGAAGATGTACGCGAGAAAGGTATCTATCTCGTTGTAACCTCACTGTCAGATCAGTCACTGTCTCATAGACATTGAGATACACATCAAAGTGAAGCGAATAGAGAGGGAGAGGATCTCGAGAGGACGGAGTATAGAGGCGGTTCCCACGACTGGAGTAGGCAGAGACACGGAGAGCAGGAAAGAAAGAGGGGGAGAGAGGGAGAGGGTATTAGTGGGCGGGATAGGAGGAGGGATAGATGGAGGAAAGGTAAGAGGGATAAAGAGGAGATGAAAAGAGAGAAGGTGAGAGAGAGTTAGAGAGGACTGGAGAGAGGATAGGTGAGGGAAAGCTCGAGATGTGGAAGAGAGGCGGAAGGAAAGAGAGAGTTAGAGAGGTAGGTATATGGAGAGGAGATGAGCATGAAAGTCGTCATTAATGGCCCAATTAATCTAGAATTATAGGATTAAAAATATGATTGTCACTTGATTTCCTAAAAAAATAATGTTTTGCAATATTTTATAACATTAAGCAGTGCGTCTAGTACGAAAAATATATTGAATGTATTCCTATATGTGGTGGGCTACCCTTTTTATCAGTATTGCCTACCGAGTAAAACAAATAATTGCTACTCAAAGAAAAATAATCGTGTGAATGAAAATAAAGGTATTACGAAAGAAGCATTATAAGGTAATATGGAAGTAAAAGGAGAAAAACAGGCAGAAACACTGGGAACACGGAATAAAAAGATGCCTTTCATAGATTTATCGAGTCCCATTTGGAAACTTTCGACTCCGAGATCTTAAGATAAAAAATGAGACCGTAGAAAAAGAGATAAAATAATGATTGCGATGCACACGTGTAGAGAGATGGACGGAGAGAGTGGGAGATGGAGCAAAACTGGAGGGGGCGAATGTGAGAGAAAGGATGCGAAGAAGAGAATCGGGTCGGACGTTGCGTAAGGTGCAGAATGGCGGCGTTGGGCGGTGGTGGTTCAAGGTGCCCAGCTAAGGTGGCTTCATAATGCGTCAAGGTGCGCGTGTTTGAACGGGTGAGGTTCAATCGGTGTGAATATGTATGAAGGGGGACGAATACAAACGGCGAGAGAAAGAAGTTTAGCAGTGAAAAGTAGCTGTGAAAATAGAATGGCCGAGTGTAGCGGTGGATTTAAAAAAAATTAAAAATATTTACCGGAAATAGTACATATGTAAAAGAGTTCTTCAGCCATGAATGATATAAATGTGTTAGGAAAAAATATGTATTGGATATTCAAAACTCAGCTCAGTACGGAATTAAAGAATTTTAATTAGAAAAAAGTATCTTTATTACATTTTTAGTAATGTTTCAAAAGGTGACCATGTAATGTTGTCTTTTATAATTGATAAGTTTTGACCAGAGTTTTGCCACAGAACGATTGTTTCAGTGTCAGCTGCGTAAAGCCGTCTCACATGAATTTCCATTATTGCTAGGCTAAAATAAAAAAATCATCTAATAGAATAAAATAGTGAATGAGAAAGCATAGGCTTTAACATGATAAATTATAATTAAAATAATAAAATAGACGAGAAAACTAAAAAACAAACGCCACAAAGCACCCTTCTCTTTTTCGACCAGAGCTTTGAAGCTATTTTTCAACAAAAATAGAAAAGATATCGGGTGGATAAAGAGTGCTCATTTGCGTAAGTTTCGTTTCACAATCGTTGGACCATGTGTGACTCAAGAATTAAGAAACGTGTTCTCTCACTAACGTTGAGCAAAAATGGGTGAGTAGTCTAAACCGACGCTTTCCTCTTCGGCCTACGAGCAAGCATTTCACGCTCGGGATTCCTTTTTGAAATTTTCACCCCTTTGCGTTCCTGCAAATTTTCGTCGTCGAGTCCGCACACCCATCTGTCATTAGCCTTTCTTTCCACATCCCCTCTGAAGGAGAGAGTGAGCAAGAGAGACCGAGGTAGAAAGAAAGACGGGATAAAATAGAACAGGGGGAACGGTAGACAAAGGAAAAATCTGAGAGGTATTGAAAGAGAGAAAGAGGAAATTTACTGGAAGGGGAAAGTCGAAGATTTTTCTATGCGCGGAGGAATGAGAGACGAGGAGAGAGGGAGAGGAGATAAAGAGAAGGATGAGGGACATAAGTTGAGGAAAAGAGAGAAGCTTCGGGAAGAGAAAAAGGAGATAAATATTGGAAGATGAACGAATGAGGAATGGAAAGAGGAAGAGAGAAGTGAGTGGGATAGAGAAGGGAATCAGGGAGTGGAAGGAGGAAGGTGGGAGAGAGGGAGGAAGGAGAAAGGAAGGAGGGAGAAAGAACCGAGGAAGATGAGAGATGGAGGGAGAAAAAAGAAGAAGAGAGATGAGGATACGAATGACGGAAAGGGGAGTGGATGGAATGGAGAAGAGGGAGAGAGGGAAAAGAGGGATGCGGAGAGAGAGAGAGAGGGAGGTATGAATGAGGGAGAGAGGAGATGAGAGGGAATGGAGGGAGGTAAGCGATAAAGAGGAGAGGAGGAAGGGATGGATGGAAGGGAGGTAAAGAGAGGACGGGAGAGCATACTGTGAGAGATTTAAAGAAGATTAACAGAGAGAGGCAGAAAGCAGAGAAAGAAGTGGAAGAGATAAAGAATGCAAAAGTGGCAGAGATAGGGAGAGAGAGAGAGTTGGGAGTAGAGACGGAGGTAAAGGGAGGAGGGGGTTAAAACCTCACACAGAATGTCCGAACGCGAAAACAGGGGAAGGGCTAGAGAGCAATTGGATTGCACAACTAGGGTCAACAAAAGCAACAAGGGATGAGAGATGGAAAGAAAGAGGACACAAGAGAAGAAGCGGCTGAATCCCTGAGAAGATGATTCTTTGCAGAAAAGGGTGCTTGGATGAGCTAGCTGGGACGAAGGGAAAGAGGGAGAAGCGGAGGTATGGGAGACGCTTGGTTGAGGAACGGGGGAGCGTGCACCAAAAATCTCCCTCTCTCTCTCTCTCCGGAGTCCACCTGGTCCCTAAGGATGACGCAGCTTCGCGGGGGGCGGCCCCCTTGACTCTTCGGGGCAATCTAGGCGTGGGACCCTCTTTTATCCTCGAAGCGGGCGGGGCTCCGTACGAGGGTTTGGTGTGTGTGTGTGTGAGCGGAGGTGGCGTGGGGAGGCAGAGTGGGAGGGAGGGCGTCGGAAGGAGGAGGATGGGACGCCGGCTGTGCAAGTTTTTGATCCACCTCATCTCCGTCTACTCTTAAATGCTCTCTCTCTCTTTCTCTCGCTTTGAGCCGTGGGATACGGTGGAGGTCCGACTCGCATGCTAAGCAGCTCAATGGGTATCTCTCTCTCTCTCTCTCCATCTCCATTTAAAAAAATTGAAGGAGGTGGAGCGGAGGAGTAGGAGGTGAGAGGGTGGAGGGGGCGCATCTCGGACATCTGCTTCCACGAGTCGTCGATTCGGCTTTTAAGATGTCATCTATTCGGATAGAATTGGGGGAGGGAGGAAACGCCTGGACCGGGAGGGAGATCAAATGCGAGAGGGTTTCGTAACGATGGCAAGAGGTGGGAGATAGATTTCGGGCGGGTAATCACGTATAGGACGGGATGATTGATCTGATGGTAGAATTAATGCGCTAACAAATGAATCACACGAAGACATGCGAAATTGCGAAGATTCGCATCATAAAATTTTTAAAGAATGCTTTTTTCGAAGGAAAGTTTAGAGGATTTGAATTACAGATTGTTCCATTTTGTTTCCGTGCTAACATAAACCGATACTAAAATCATCTACTAAAGATAATCAATTTTATTCATTTTCTTAAATGCCTCAGCGTGATTTATTTGAAATACTAAGCCAATCGAAAGTGTTTTACAGGTAAAATATTTGGAGACTGATGTGATGAATATAACATAAAGTGAATCTATTCTACGAAAAAATAAGTAGAACTAACTTTTAAGGCGACATTTTCGTAAATGTCCCATAAATATTTTGATCTGCGATGATAATTGTTAATTATGAATTATTATTAAATGTATTGCATCAGTAATAGTAATAGCCTCATCATGGCCAGTAACGTAAAAACGCTGAACTCCGATTAGTCCACAGGTTTCACAAAATTTTATACAATAAGTGAGATTGGTATCTCGTCTATACCTTATTAATTCTTAATAACTTAATAAAATCTGGAGTAAATAGCGCCGACCTTCCATTTTTAATCCACCTGTAAGCAATTGTTAAGCTTGTTAAACTAGTTACCTTACCTTACCAAGTGGGATCATCTCTAATATATCTTCCCTTTTGCTTCTACTCTCTGTTGCTTATTTTTTTAAATTAATTAGCAGAGTTTGTGGGAAAAAACGATCACAAGTTTAAATTAAAACTGAGAAGACAGAAAAGTAATGTATCTAAATATTCATTTATAAATCGCGGGGTGTGATAATGGAATATGTTATCTGAGGAACTCTTCAAACTATTCCCTAGAAATGTTGAACCTTTTGAAGATAAAGTTAGATATGTCAATGTAAAAGATAATCGTTACTTGTAGTGTTAATTTAATTAAATTAAACACTGTTAATTCAATTAAATTAAACACCGTTAATTTTAATTGTAATACCAAGGGAGCTGGAGGAAGTAGATGGACCGCTTGGTAGGGTGATGTACGGGACCGCTACGGTAGCCGTGAAGGCCTGCCATGAACCTCGAAAACTCTAAGCTCCCAAGGTTAAGTATATATAGTTTAGAAACACTGTATATTGTATAGAAAAAACTGTATGGTATTGTATGGTATGAAATGTAATAAGTTGTAACCTTGCCACCGGGCCAGGCGCCTAATTGCATTGTAAAAGAAATAATAATAATTACGAGTTTTACTCTACTTATCCAACATGCTCAAATCCTTTACTTTATAGCCATTCAATCTTTTTTCTCGTGTACTCCTTGGATAGCTACATTGATTTTTTGGTATCATCACTCCTTTTAGTTGCCCAATAAACATGCCTGAAATACACAAAATCAATGTTGTTTGACAGTCGTCTGATACCACACACTGAGTAGCCCTGCCTTACTTGATTAAAGGATAAGATCTAATTTTTCAATGATGAACGCAGATTCTTTTAAAAATTGAGAGTTATGAAATGTAAGTCAGAGCAAATAATACATCGTTGAGCAATAAGGACAGAAACGGTAACTGAAAGCTTCTGTACTAAAACTAATGAGGAAAGTTTTTGAGATATAAGCGGTTTTCTCATTCTCAGTAACAGTGGTTCAGAGAAATTAGATTAAATTCTATTATTAGGAGATATTAAAGAATAATTAAATAAGGATAACTGGTAGGTAGGGAGAATGAATTACTTTTCCACTTCCCACATCCTCTCTTAAGTTATGCATACACATATGTATACAAACTTCATTCCATTAGATCATCCTCAATGCTGTTCTTTCAAATATTTACGACTACCATTCCCTATGGTTATTTCTTTTCCTTTATTATTCCATCCTCCTTCCTCTTTCTCTCTGTTCCTTCCGCATGATTTCCTTTACATCCTACATTAACATTTTGCCATAAACTCCATCCCACAAAAAAACTGTGCGCTTTATATCGTTATTATATAAAATATAACATAAACATCTAGCAATAAAAGAAGTTTGGGTTTTTTCTCCAAAGTGTTAAACCAACCGACTGCAATGAAACGGGAAATACATAACTTATGGCAAGGAATTGTTATTCCTATTCTTAATTGGTTATGGTACATTACTGTAAAGATAAAAAAAATGTAATTGTGGTTTTTAATCAAGCATCTGGAAGCAAATATCATTAAAATACGGTCGAAGGATGTGAATAAAAATGAATTGTTGCAATTTTGAAATTCATTAAGGATATGCTCATAAATACATATAAACCAACCTAACGTACAATTCAGGTTGGCCCGTGGTTTCAAGAATAAATAAAATATTTAATAATAGTTCATGGAAGACAATGTTACTTTTATTTTTTAATGCGCTGCAATTTTATCGCCTACAATTCACACTCAGTGACGTATATCGAAGGAAAACAAAGAACTATAGGACTGGGTCAAGTTCATCTTGTATAAGCATTACGTCGGTCGAGTTTAATGGAATGTAAAACAGTGGAGGTGATGAAGACTTTTGCAAGGCCTAGCATTAAAAGTAAGCGGTAAACTGAGGAAATGCTCAGTGCCAATAATTTAAGTTCAGATTGTATAGAATATGGAAATTTTTCAAGACGATAGAATTTTCCATAACAATTGTCTTTAATAAATTTGATCATAATAAAAACTATCCGGATATTTTCTCTTATGTATAAAGTAATACCCAAACAGTTAATTATAGTCAATCACAAAACACACTCTGGAGTTGTTAATTAAATTACCTCTGGAATAATCCCTTTTTTCATAACTATCGAAGGAATAATAGAAAGTAATATTCTCTTAGGAAAGAAACGCCACACTTAATAAAAAAATATTCAGTGGCATTATCTTTATAATTTACCTCCAATTCATCTTCACGTAGAATTATAATGATTCAATGAATTACAATTTTATGTGACGCTATGGTCCGAATAACTCTGGAAAATCGTTGATAAAAAGTATCCCAAAATAATCTTCTTCTGCATTAATTTGAAGAAAGACATACTGTTTATTGTAAAGATTATTGAACGATAAATATATCAGTTTTAAAATTTAGTATACATTTTAATGCATAAAAATTCATAATAAAACGTTAGACGAAAGAAAAAATGGTAAAATTCGAAATATCCCCCAAGTACTACGGCCACTCCTTTGCACGCACGTTCACCTACAAACACAACCGTTATAACGGGTTTAACCCGACCGATTGGACACGTAAATCTCTTTTACGGAAACGCACGTAACGCGCACAAAACTCTACCGTCTCTTTCAGAAAAATCAAGTGACTTCCCCGCCCCGTAACACGTCCCCGCCTCACTCACTTCCCACGCATCAACAGCTCGCAAAGTATCCGGCTCGCCCGGTGGCCGAGGGTTAGTTTTTGGCGGGAAACAATACCACAATACTTTAAGGGAGGCTTAAACCCGGTCCTTCGATAAAAAAATGGCGACAGGTAGGGGAAAGAGAGAGGACTCGGAGCGTAAGAGGTGGCACATAAAAGAGGATAAGGAAGTAGGAGGAGGAGAAGGAAAAGAGAGGAAAGAAGAGGAGTAGATGGGACAACTCCCCCCTTTTTACACCAGATCAGCTGTGTTTTGGGTCGGCCGTGAGAGCTGGTACCCGACCACGTTGGGACGCCCCTTCCCTCCTCCGCACCTCCTCCCACCGTCTACCCTTGCGTAAAAGGAAGGAACGAGGGATGAGGGAGAAAGGTATAGGGAAGAGAACACAACGAAGGGGGTGCACGGCGGTGGTTTTTTCAAAGGGTGGAAAAGATGACGAAGAGGAGGAGGTGGAAGAGAGGAACGGAGTTTAAAATCCCCCCTCTCTTCCAATCCCTCTCGTTTCCCTGTCCGCGCATCTGCGACCCACACTCCTTCCCCTTCTCCTCTGAGAGAGGTCCAGCTATCCCCCTATCTTCCTCCTCCTGCACCCCATTCACTCGTATTGCGTAGCAGCGGCGGCAGCAACAGGCGTGGGCCACTCTCCGTCCCGTTTCGCTCTTCTCTCCCCCCTGCTTCCTACGCTGCATAAAACTTATACGAGAGGAGTAAGAGAAGGGATATAGTGAGAAGGGGAGTTTCGTTTCATGTAGTGGTTCTTCCCGGGACACTTGTGAGAAAGGGGGACGTTGAAGGATTGTGATTGTGCGAGGGAATATGCCTAATGCCGCTTATTAACGATTCCCTGCCATGCTTGAGGGAGTTAACGCATTAGCATTGTCCGGCGAAGGCTAGTCGGGGAACAGGGGAGGAGGAGAATATTGAAAGGTCGTCTAGGAGAATCAGAATTTATGACTTATAAAGCCTTATTGGTTTCTTTTAACTGGCGTCAAATAGCCGTACTCTGTTGAACGAGCGTCAATTTTTATTTAAATAAAACGCGAGCATGAAAATTCCGCGTAAAGTAACCGCACCGAAGTAGATGCTAGTTATATAACCTTGGATATTGTGATACTGCAATATCTGTCACCATAAAGAAACTTTATTTCACTATGTTTTAGGAAAATTTTTGCGCATCTCCCTCTAAAAATAACTCAACGCATCTGAATGGTTCTTCACTTCAAAAATGTATTTACCTTCGGTATCATAACTTTCCACGGCGCCACTTTGTTGGCCCTCGAAACTTTAAGGAGGTAATTCTATACATATTCAATACTTATTTATTTAAATAATGTTCTCACACACATTTTTTTGTATTTATCCTTGAAAATTCTAATCAGATGCATGATCTGTATAGAAAACTATTTACTTAGTTCATAAGCTGGGATTTCATGAATAAAACGAAGATAAATCGTGTTGTTTTCTTAAATGCGTATTAGAACACTTTCCTGATCAAAAAACACCTCTCCACAACTTCCTATGCGCGGTATAACCAAGTACGTTCCTTAACCATGCGCCCAGCATCTCCTAACAAGGATGCCATTCTCTTATTTCGCCACATTTCTTCCAAAACACCAGGCGCGCAATATGCGTAGGCATCATCTTGCAAAGGTATGAGGAAGCGGGAGGAGTTGGGTGGAGGGAAAGCATTTATTGCCAAACCCCGAGGAAGGGGGACAAGCAGTAAGAGAAGTGGGCTCGAGAGAGAGAGAGAGAGAGAGGGAGGGGGGATGTGGAGGGTGGCAAGTTATAGAGAGAGACAGAGGGGGAAGGAGAGTGGGGAATAAAGCGAGTCCTAGGATCCCCCATTATGCTTCCTTTTCCTCCCCCCTTCTGACCCTGCATACACACACCCCTACCGGAGGGGCACGCCGCCGCAGGGACAGGGTCCGTGGGAATGTGTCTCTGCGGGGGGTACATGCAGCCACGTAGAGGGAGAGGTGGAGGGGATAAAGGGTTTCGGAGAGGACAATGCATTCTGATGGTGCTAGAAAGGGAAAGGAAGAGGAGGGAGAGAAATAGCGAAGGAGAGGGGAAGGTGGAGTGTAAGCGTGGGAAGATGAGGGATCGGTGAGATTGAGGAGAAGAGGAGGGTGGAGAAAGAGAGCCGGCGGGAAAGGACGTAAAGTGACCCTCCCACTCTCGGATATCGTTCAAGGGAGCGACGACGCCATTCGCCTAACCGAGGAGACCCGCACGAAACACAAACAATGAGGTCTACAATGGAGATCTTTACAGCGTTTGAGCGCAGGTTCGTTCGGACAGAGTGAAACGTGGGCGTACCTTAAACTTAAAAAGATGCGGAGGCGTGTTATATACAAATATACATATGAATATGTACGCCTTTTATCCTCTTTGTAGGGATGAACTTTCTCCATTTCCTCTCTCTCTCTCTATTTCTCTCCGCCTCCTTCACACATTTTCCACTCCCACGCCTCCCACCTCTTTCTCTTTCCCACTCCACTTCCGCTTACCTCCCAGTGAAGACGCTGCGGATATGATGAAAGGAGAAGCGCTCATAACGGGGATGCCACGCCTCCATGTTCGTGCAACTCTTTTGATACGCTACTGAATCGCGGTTACGTTGCGTGGGAGAGTGTGTGTGTCGATTACGCAAACTCTCCTGTGTATTGATCGTTAATTCGTGTGAGTTCTCACCTACAAGAAGGACGAAGGCAACAGAGGAACTGTGTAGGAAGAAAGAAAGGATGGATGGAAAGGAGCAGAGTGAAAGAGGAGATAACGGGAGCGGAGGTGAGCAGGAAGAGTGAGTAGACCGGAGGAGAGGAGAATAGAAGTGGATGTGAAACTATCCTTTATTGGCGATGTTGATTCTTCACCTCCAAACCTCGTACCTATGTCCTTTCATGTAAAAATACTTGCTGGAGAACAACAAAAATTTTAAAAAAATTTAAAAAAATAAAGAAAAAATTAAATAAAAAAAATTCCAAATAAATACACAAAACTATGGGGGAGGAATTTACATTCGAGCGGTTGGAATACGATGCTTATAATAGAAGGATGCTTAAACATATTATGTTGTTACGTGTTAGAGACTAGAGTAAAAACCTGTCATAAGACGGTTCGGAATGTTTAAAAAAAAACCCTTTTCCAAAAATTTTTAAATGCGTCACAAAACCTTCCCCGAAAAAACTTCAAACGTTTAACTGCTCTAAAATTTTTGAGACAGCTAACTCGTCAATACGACAAACGGAAATAGATTTACTTTTTTAAAATACAATTTGATTCTCGTTTTTTCATCAGACAAATAAATTGCAGCAAAGCGAAAATTCCGAACACGAACGTAAGTAAACAGAATAATATAAATTCACTTACTTTCGCTCCACTAAATTAAGAAATCTCACAGCAATGTAGACAATTTTAAGGAAAGCAATTTGCAAAAAAATGTTGCCTGGGTCAACAATGTATCAATTTGGTTTTCTTTATTGGTAAATTAATCGAGTACCTACACTTTTATTTATATTTTAATTTTCAATTTGTGTTTAAATATGACTTCCATTTTAAATATTTTGTATGATAAAACTTACTACTACTAATTTTTCAGTAAATATCGTATCAGGGCGAGTGTGAGTGGTGAAATTCTGAAACAACGAAAACGCTCCAAAAGCGTAACAAAACTGGGCTTTTATACAGGTAATAATTCAACATCTACATATCTCTTTTATCTTGATAGAGTTTTAGTGGAGGAGAGAGGCTTAGATTATTAGTTGGAAAAGAGGCCCCAAATACCAAAGAGGAATTAGTGTATGCATAATATTAACTTGTATTCGAAGTTTGTCAGCAGATGTCCTGTGTTCAGAAGGCGGTGAAGATAAATTTAGAAGTTTATGGAGATGGAGAATGGGGAGAAGAGGAAAGAAAGAGAAGAGGAGTGGAGGGCAGTAGGGAAGGAGAGGAGGGAATGAAAGTGCAATATAGGAGGAGAAAAACTATTAGCAGTACGACTTGACGCGGATCGACACGCCGGGAGAGAAGTGCGCGAAACGGTTGAACTCCTCTTGGAGACACTCCGCAATTACCATGTCACACGATACCTTTTTCCTATTATGTACACACATACAGATACCGAAACCTCTTTTTTCTTTTTTCCCTCTCACTCCAGTTCACTTTCTAGCACTAAGTTCTTTCACTTTCGCTCTCCACCTTGAAAAGGGCTCCTCCAACTCCGCTCTTGTCAGCTCAAAAAACGTAAGGCTTCTCTTTCATTCGATTTTATGCATCGCATGTCCTCACCCTAAGACTCCTCAGATAGAAACCTTTTGTTGAGAGGAATCGATTTAAACGATGCTTTTACGACTATTGCGAACCCTTTTTTTCCCCGATGTCGATTATGTTGAATCACCTTAGCTTCTTTTATCACTCCCTTCACCGCTATCGATCCTGTTTTTTAAAGGTTTTATGATCCGCTTTTGGAACTCACTTATCAATACATATGTCTACATTCAGTGATGCATTAGTATGGGTGCTTTGGATTCCTTTTCTTCTAGGATTTTGACGAGATTTATAGTTTCGACAAAGTAATAATATCCATTCCGCAAAGAGGTCTTTAAATTAAAAAAAGATATAAGTGAAGTAATTCATGAATGTGTTGTTAAATTGCAGTTTTGAATTGTAATAACAACCTATGAACACCATAATGTTAGAAATGTGTTTTAATATGTAAAATAAGTGCATAATTAAGACATACGAAGAATGTCTTAACCTTGTTGACGGTTACTGTATATTAATGGTGATTCAAATCTTCAACAACAAAAAATTTTATCAGAATTCTAGCAGGTATTTCATATTTTGGTAGTAAAAGACAGCAATTTCACAAACGAGGGCATCCTTCCAATATATCAAAGCTTATTGTTAGTGTTTAGGAGATTTCTTATTCTGCAGGATAATTAAAGGAGTATTGCATGACAAGAAGACAGTTGAGCGCTTGGGCTTCTGACGCCTACTACTGTAACAGCCTGGAGTACCCCTTAAATAGTGTATAATGCCATTGCATGAGGACACGTTTCTAGCATCACTAGTGGCTTTGGGTTCAGAGCAATAAGCCATCCATGACATACGACTCGCGCTCACCTGTCATATATTAATCTATAAATCTCGTAATGTTTTGCGTGAAAATTCTAGCAATAACTAGAATGCTTTGGGAAATGCTATTATTGTCGACTGCTGAAATGTAATTTCAAAAAAGATTTCCATCGAGCCTAATTTCAGAGTACCTACATCGTAAAACAACCATCACCACTACTAAATTATTGAACCAGTAGAAATATACTTAGCTATTAAATGTTCAATGATATTAATGAACAATCAAAACAGCGAAAAAAGGTCGTAGTTCAAGAACTATAAGTACAGAATTAATTGAAAATATACAACACTGAGTCTAGCTGAAAGAAAGTGAATAATAACGGAATATGGCTCAAATTCCAGTTGCATAGGTATTTTACGAACAAAAAAGTTTCGATCGAAGTTTAAATCAATTCCATAAACTGATTTTACAAAGCAAAAGTCATGCTTAAACCGTTGGAATGGTCTAAGGATGCCAGAACAATATAGGTAGAATAGCTACGGAAAAGCAGGTTGAACAAGAGAAACATGGAGAGGGAGAATAGGGAATTGGTATTACTATACTGGTCGATATATCTTTCCTTTGATTTTTTATGTCTATATAAAACCTGTATCCCGACGGACAAAAAATGTGAAAAGCGAGATCCTTTGCCCCAAGGCATAACATAGTTCATCCTTCCTGGGGCGACACACGTGATTCCACCGAAGTAAAATCGGTAAAAATAATCGCTCGGTTTGATTTATTGAGGGATGGATAAGCGGACCTCAGAGGTCTCTTTGTAGTTGAAAGAGATTCGATAAAAAAGAGCCAATAACGGAACGATTGTAGCGTTTAGTTTTTTGTACAACATTTTGGGAGACTTCTGTATTCGGCCAAATTTCAGGCGCAAAAAAAGCTAAACTATCACGCTAAATAAGACAATTTTTGCCACATGAGTAATCTATGCTCTTTATCGTACGGAAACAAATCTTTGGCCGCTTAAAGTGATGTAAAGAGATGGGGTGTGTCACATAGAAATGGCCAAAATTTTCGAGATTCAATGAAATACAAGTATTTTTGAAAATTAGTATCAATTTAATATAATGAATATCACCCTGCATTCTTGTTATTTTGTGTATTTGTAATTGTGGCAGGGGTATATGTAATATTTTCCATGTCTTAGCTCGTAATTGCAAATATTTTTTATGGCATGGATAAAAATATTGACTTCCGCAAATTATGTGACAATCGCCTTTATACTGCGTCAAAATTAGTCGAACACAGCACATTCCAGATTAAGGGTAAACGATTTATAAATTATACGGCATGAAGTCCATATGAGCCGTAAATGAATTGCTCTAGAATCATGGCCTGAACTGTTTGCAAATCCATATGAAAAATTCTCTATTTCTAATAAGGGCTTAAATTTTAAACACTGATTTGGCACATCTATTAAATCAGGAATTTATTTTAGTGTATTATTTTCTCTTGTTAATGACTGCTTTAAAAATATTCACTCGGAATTTGATGTTCTTAAATGGGAATTATTCGTTTTGACAGAGACTAGCTCGTGCAGTAGCATGAGCCTTTCGAAACTCAGAATTTTATACAAAATAGTGTAATACATTATCCTTTGCGATTACGCTAATAAAACTTAAATTTAAACGTTTTTATGAATGGTTTGATTGAAAGAATGTACAGAAAACTAGGAGGTTTTCTATCGTTTTAATTCCATGAGAATAGTTTTTCTTTGTCAGAATAACTGAAAAATTCTGCATTCAAATAATGCCTTTATAGTAAAAAATAATTTCAGCCTTTATTTTCTTCCTTAGCCAATGAATTACAAACAATGTAAGAAAGCTACTCCGAATCGTTTATGCAAACGTCTTACATCAATACATATTCATATGAAAGCGAGAATTACTCCTGGTTCCGAGGTTCAAAACTCGTTCATGATTCTTTTCTCAACGCTGGTATAAAACTCTCGACTATTCTAAAGCATAGACGGAACACTACTATCGAATGATTCCATTCCCTCTGATTACGCGATCCGTAAGCATACCAGAAAAAACGCGCCATGGAAACGCAATTACAGAACATTGGAGACATTTCTCACGCTCGCTCCAAAGTCCCATAAAGGCTCGACGGAATGGCGAGAAAAATATCACCGTCGTGTCCTTAGTTTATGATTTCTTCGTGGATAGGGAGAACAATGCAGTCTACAAATCACTCCCACTCCTCTAGAGCTCACAAGACTCCCACAAAGTATTCACTGGGGTTACCTCCGCCCTTCTCACCTCCCCCATACACCCTCCAACCTCCTCCTGCGTTTTCCATCCACCGTCTCCTCCCCCTTCCTTCCTCCACGCGCACACATTTTCATCTCCCCCCCCTCCACCTCCTCTTCACTTATCCCAGGTGCCTTCCCACGCACATCAAACGGTCCCATCAAAAGCTGCTGTGACACATTTCCTCCCTTACTTCTCTCCCATCGCTCCGCGTAAAAACCTCCCCCGCCTCCTCTCGATAACCCCTGTCTCTTCGCGTGCCCCTTTGGAAAAAATGGCGGGAAATACGTTCGGGAGAAGGCAGATACTATGGTCGAGCATAGTCGACCCCGTTACCATAACCCACTATCCTTGTCATAAAACCATCCCTTCCTTTTTCCCTCCAAGCTGAACACTAGCATACACTACATATATACGCAAGGTACCGTTGGAAAAAATCACCAGAGGGAGGGAGAGCGTATCGCCGCAGAGAGAAAAAGAGGGAGGGAGACCGTGCAAGTACGTTAAAGTTTAAGAGAGACAGAGAGGGATATATGGGTCTGCCAAGAAGATGGAGGGGGAGGAAGAATAGGAGGAATTGGGGGAGAGAGAGGGAGATGGAGAGGGGGGGAAATGAGGCTTAGAGGTTTTGAAGTTGCAAAAGGAGGAAAAGGAAAGAGGGACATAGAGGAAGGTAAGGAGGAAGGGGTATATGGAGAAGGGTATAGGGAAGGGAGGAGGGAGGGAGAGAGAGAGTGATAGGAGGGGAAAGATGTCCGAAACGAAGAGGAATGAATTATGGAATGGGGGAGAGAGATGAAGTGATTGACAGAGGTGTGGGGAGGAAGAAGAGGGAGGAAGGGAGGGTGAGGGAGAAGAGGAGAACGGTAAACGAAGTAAGGGTACTGAAATACTGGTCGTGAAGTAAGACCGGTTGAGGGGATTTTTTTTTCAAAGGAGGGAGTTTTAGGAGATGTAGCAATAGGACAGAAAGGTGGAGGGAGGGAGGTCACGGAAATAGGGTTGCTGGAGGGAATTGAAAAAGGAGGGAGAACGGAGGAGGAAGAAGAGGTGGAGGGAATAGCCCACAGGTGGGAAGCAGAAAGAGAGAGAGAGAGAGATGGGAAGAAGGAGCGACTGTGATGTGAGGAAATAAGCAAAGGGAGAGAGAGAAGGTGCAACAGGAGGATGTTGAAGAGGATACGGATTTTGGAGTGGGAGATTCGTAAGGGGAAAGAGAGAGGCTAAGGGAGAAGGACAATGGAGATAATAGATGGAAGGGGTGAGTTGCGGAGAGTACAGGGGAATGGGTTGGTGGAAGGGGTTTAGGGCGATGGGGAGAACTGCGTCGAGAGCGAATGAGAAGGGAAGGGTGTCACGGTCTGAGACGCGAGGAGGGAGTTAAGGTCATTGTACGATCCTACCTCCGAATATACGCCGAGACCTCACCGCGGGGGGTTACATTTTTCGCAGATTCTTTATCACGGGGAAAAACTACGGAAGGATGATTTTGCGCTTCTAAAAACTGATCGGATTAAGCGGAAAGAAACGGGAAAAAATGAAAGAACAGAAACGGTACGGAGAGGCGGATTAAAAAATTCGACTTCTCGTGCGCAAGGTTCCAACGGGTTTCCAACCGATGTTCCCAATAAGTGGAAAAAGAACGGAAGTTTCTAGGTTTGAATCCTGAACACGTCACCAAGTTTGGAATCACGGCCAATGGCCTTTGGGAAGAATCTAGTGAGAATAATTAAGGATTCCTAAAACATAATTCTGTACAGATTCGCGAAGTCTTGTAGAATTTCGATACATCCAACTTTGTTGCGATCGTTAATAATCTATATTTGCCACAAATTGCATGTAAATTATATAGCAGGGGTGACCAAACTTACTTAACCTCAGAGCCGCATATGATAATATTCAGAAGTTCGAGAGCAGAAATCCATATTCTGCGCCCAAAAGTGTGTGGACGGTAAACATAACCTGTATTCAAAGCAATGCAGAGAGAATGCCCCTCAAGGAACCCCCACACGTCTTACTGCTTCTGACGTGACAAGCCTTGATATACCCTTGAGTGTAAGCGTATAAGAGGCACACGTTAATCGAAAGAGCCACATGCGGCTCACCAGCCGCAGTTTGACCACCCCTGTTATGTAGTATTCTACTCAATTCTATATTTTCACGCGAATTCAAAGTGATTAATTTCCTCTGTCTGTTATAAATACAATAATTTCGAAATTTCGAATAAAAGTAGCGAATAAATAGCGTCAATTGGGAACTCGCCGTCTTTGTCGGATTCGCTACAGGCGGCGAGTGGGGATCGTGTTAGAAAGGAGTGTCAGCAGCGGTTTTTCTGCTGGATTCCACACTTTCACGATAATCAAAATTCTTAACACTCCTCGTGTGGCAATAAATTCATTTTATCCATTGTTTTGACGTAAAGTGGTTCTTATAAGACTTCGTGAATAAAATACGGGATAGTTACGACGAAGAGTACGATTTAAAGGGAAGATAAAATATTTTAAAATAAAAAGTAAAGATTTCTGTATTTTTTATTAATTAAAGTGCCACCAAAAATCTCAACGCGTGCCACAGTGTATCAGAAATGCCTCAATACATTACGCCTATTGAGATGGAAAATCTAAACACTGCTGATAAAAGTTATTCGGAAAGTGGACAATATCGCATTCACATTTTTTATATGCAGTTCCCAGATTGGTTTAATTCCCATACTTTTCCTTTCGAGGTGCAATTGCATGATATTACGAATGGGACAATATGGCAAACACGTGAAAAACCGCGTAACTCCTAAATGTATTGCTTCTTTGTTTACTTCAACGCCCTTCACCTGCCGGGAAAGGTATGGATGCACCCGGGTATTTCCACGAGGGGGCGTGTCCGGTTTCCCGCCTTTTCCTCTCGCCCCCATTCTGTCTCCCGCCACACCCTCTTCCGTCACCGTTCCCGCAGGTACGCGCAGGACGAAGATACCTACGCTATGCAAAGGTCTTCCTCCCATTCCTTCCTTACGCATCCCTTCCCCATTAAATTCCCTCTCGTCTCCCTCTTTTCAACCATTCTTCGTCGCCCACCTTTGTACATGTATCCAGCCGCCTCTATCTGACCCGCAAACCCCACCATCTCTTTGGGTATCTGAGGAAAAGAGTAGTCGCAAAGAGGCACGAGGAGTGAAGGGGGGGGGGGGGGGGGGAGGAGAGGAAGGGAGAGAAGGCGAATGAGTGAAGGTATGGCGCAAAAGGTAGAGAGAAATGAGTGGCAGGTGAGAAACGGAGTCGGGAGACTTTTACTCTCTCTCGAGGCGTCATAGCTGTCTTCTCGGCCCTACCTTTTTCTTACGTCCCTCTGACGTCATCCCTCCTCCCTTGCCCTTCCTTGTGCATCGGAGGAGGCAGCAGATGCAGAAGCCGAACACCTGAGAAATGCCTCTTGCGTCTTTTTAAAACGTACGAAAGGTGCAGTTTTGATGGGGTTTTTAAGAGGTGTGATGAGTCGCATGGGAGCAGATGGATCGGGCAAATGCATTTCGACCGGCTTGCATCGGTAATTTCGCGAACGTCTATTCGTGACACCCGAATGATAAAGCGTTACGCCTAAGATAAGAATAATACGTATATTATTTATTATTTTTTCTTTAACAATTTTATTGCACTTTATTGAATTATAGGAAATCCCTATAATTAACATATAAAACCAAGTTGACGGTACCACATTGGAAACGACTTTAAGAGTTTTAGGACATGAAACCTTGAACAAATTTGACGGAAAACAGCTTCATATCGATGACAGTAACGTAAATAAAGGAATGGGCGTGTAGTTTATTTCGAAGAGTAGCATGCAACAATGCAGAATAGAGCAGTTTGATCCTTCATGGATATTTTATAATATATCGTTAATAGCCTAACGTTGCAATGCATTTTACTCACAAAATAGTCTTTCTTAACAGAGTACAACTTAAACAGTCCGATTTCCAAGCTATAAGAACATCATTAAGAAATCACAATAATACCTATGTAATAACATGTTGTATTGACAGAAAATAATGTGGAAAAGCTGTAGCTATAATCGTAAGGCTATATATTCAAAGTTATTTATAAAAAGTATCTTAAATTCGACAAATTGCAGAAAATAATAATTAAAATCTAATCAGCCCAATCAGTAAATACGAAGTTTTCTGTGAATTACTAATTCCGCAAGGAAAGAAACGAACGGCTGTTGACGGAATACTATTTTTCCACGCACTGTTCTAAGGGTATCAAATTATTTTTTTATCCTTGTCATATATTCCAAGAATTTATAAACCTAGTTAATTTCAAGCGTAATTTCAATTTCAGAATTAAACAAAATTCAATCTATGCCTAAGCATAGTAATTTAGAAATATTTCAATGGAGAAAGAATGTTTATAAAACCGTCAAGTAGAAATCAATAGATATCCTACCCATACTAAAGGTAAGCCCGTCGAAGGAAACAAAAATGCATCGACATCCACCTGGATGCGCTCGCACGAACGGGCACTACACCGGTAAGCAGGGTGACGACAATTCTCACCGCAATAAAGACCGATCTCGCCCAAGTACCTCACCGATGCAACACCCGCTGCTGTTAAACCTTCCAGCATGGGTCCAGGTGCGGAAAAAACAGATATGCAAGCGGCAGCAGTAGAGGTAGCATTCGTAGAGGGGGGAGGGGGGGGACAAGGAATCTACCACCCACCCGCCTCCTCCGAATCTCTGAAACACCGGGAGCTAAGGCGACGAGGGGTTACCATGGGAATGTTGGGAAGGTGTTCTCTCGTGGTCGAAGGTGTTAGAGAGGAGGGTGGGGGAGGGGAGAAGGTGCAACAGGAAGGGTCTGGAATGGGAGATGGAAGCTGCAGCGATGCAAGGGGGCGGGCGGGTTTGCTTTTTTTTGGGGGGAAGGGGGTGGAATGAGCCGGCGTGCGGACAGGAGACGGAAGAGGGGATCTTAGGAATTGATGGGCCGACTTGCAGATCGTCTGCCTCCCTCATCGCCGTGGTGATGTCTGTTCCCACGGCCGGAGTAAAACGCGGCGTTGGCGGCGGGGGTAGTCGTTGTCCGCCCCACCTGCCCCCTTCCTTCCCCCCAACCGCCCCCTCGTGTCTTATAAAACCACCCGGAAGGAACAATGTAAAACCGCCGCCGCCACACGCCCCTCTTGACTCCCGCCACCTCCTACGAAGACCGGGTCGAGAATCTCGCCGTGCAAGAGACGGCTGGAACATATTTTGGGTGGGAGGGTCGTTTTTGGCGAGTTGCGAGGGAGGCGAGGTGGAAGATTTGCACGAAGCGCATGAGATATGCCTGCGTGTGTGGTTGCAACGCCGTTGAGCTCATGCGAAATTGCAGCGTCCCGGAAGTCTCGTACGAGTCGTGGGATTTAATTTGAAAATTGTAGGTGACCTCTTTGATGTCTCCTTAATCATCGAATCGAATACTGAGCAAGTATAAGTCAGAGCAAAAAATAAATAATCTTTAGGAACTAACAATTTGATTGTATTTGTTAGAGAAACGAATAATAACGTTACATTTGATTTTTTTCTGTCATTAAGGTGTCTAACCCCAATAAAATCGAAAATATAACTCTACGATAAATAACCAGAATTTTAGTTTATTCTTTTATCATTTCAATGCACTCAATCCACGATTCTATAACTCGACTTTCATATTATTATAATTATTTATATTAGGATAAGTTTCAATTTATGAAATTTTTAATGTATTTCATTCAAAGTCTAGCCAATCAATCACTTCAAAATTTTTATTTTTCCAGCAACCAGCGCATAAAGTGGGAATAATACTAACTCTTCGGAATATTTTAAAGCGTAAAAGGTGATATTTTTTCAAGATCAATGCCTCTTGAGAATAAGTATCGAACACTGCCTATGATTAAAACGTGCCGACAGCGAGATATACGCACAGTAAAACACAGCAATAATATTAATCGTTTTTAAATAAAACCTGTCTAAAAGCACACATATGAAGAAGTCATACATATATAGAGCGCATAATCATCATTCGTTTTCATTTTGAATGAATATTATTCAATGTCAATTTGCTCTAAATTTCAACATCTTTATCTGTAGTTCGTGATAGCTACATAAGCTTTGATATGAATAAATAGATGTTTTGATAATGTTCGTGTACGCAGTCGCCGTATTGATATCGGCATTTCCAATAGTAGGAGGTGTTTTGCCGTTGGGTGCGGTAACAAAACGTTCCATAGGAGAAAGTTCGAGGAAATCAGCGGTGGCACGCCCTGGAAAGACACTACAACGGATTGACCGGAATGATGTATCAGAACTATGCATATAAAATTTAATTTTGTTCAGTCTGTTCCATGTCTATGAAGTTAAATGGGAGAATGGGAAAACCGCTTATAACACTAAAACTGTTCAATCTTTTTCGACCAACTTTTCAGGACAGCGCAGCTTTTATTTTTTAAATAGCTCATCGTCTGCGTTGAAGTCATAGGTTCTATTGTAGGAGTGTTTATTTTCACCATTTGATTAACACGGGGGTGAGTACATTTGCGTTTTAAAATTGCTTAGAATGATCGCAGTAGTTCGAGACTTGAAGCTAAGAATGCCTAAACAAACAACATTTTCTTTTGTTGCAGTCGATTTTCAAATATGTGTCGAATCAGTCCATAACTTAGTTTTCAACGCGAAAGTTTTGACGTATTTTTACATGAAAATCTTCCGTCGTCAAGGTGATTCGAATTGTTCTCGGTTTCGTGCAATTGCGTGCGATAAATTGGGATAAATTCGCGTCACATCTGTACACATATTCATGTAATTTAGATGCTGTTTGGAATTTTAAACAATACTTTGGTTAAGATAGATAATATGATGGTAACTAAAATGAATACATAAATTTTCCATTATTTATTGATAATGGGTTCATGAGCGTTCGAAAACGAGGCTTACGTTTCTTTTTCGGGGAATTTTCTCCGAAGATAGTTTGTTGTTCCAGGTGATAGTCATAGTGCACGGAATAAGTTGCTGTTATTGTTAGATTATTTATCCATATAAACAAATTATAATATAATTGTTTATTATGTTAAACGAATAAATCTTCATTAATATTTCTTTGCAACATAACTTCTACATGTTCATAACTATTTTTACTTTCTGGAAAATTCAATTATGTCGATTTAATATTTATTGGTTGTTTTATTGTATATGGAAGTTGATTTCATTAATTATTTTATTAAACTTAATACTTAATTCACGCGTACCGTTTCGCGCGCTATTACGCTAGCATAGCATTATAAAAAGGATAAACTTACAAAACTCATTTCCAGACTTGGTGGCGTCTACCACTTCCAATTCTAAGGTAATAAGGCCGAATCCTACCATGTAGAGAACGGACGTCTACCGTTGCATTGGTCATTGTCATTCACCTCATTGTAAGTAAAAGGGGTCCAAGAGCTGTTTTCAAGAAAATGATACATAAAATAAATCAGTACAGCTACTCTGTTTAGAGCAGCGGTTTCCAAACTGGGGGGAGGGGAGAGGACGTTAGGCCATGAGAAAAAAATCATTTTTAATGTCAAATTCAGCTGAGATTGTTTAAACGTATTTTTTCAATCTTCCAAATATGTACCAAATACACGGATAAAATAATTACGAGTTAGCTGATCATGAACAATGATGTGAATACGAGTGCACAGGGTCACATTTATATCAATAAAAAACATGGTGGGGCATGACGGCTTAGTGAAAACCAAAAGGGAGACGTCACGTCAAAAAGTTTGGGAACCACTGGTTTAGATTATACATATATAAAGTTATTTATTTGCGTTCACAATTTATGTGTCGTTTGGAAACAAGGATAGAAATTGTAAGACTATGTTGATTACAAAAAATATTATATATCATTATTAACACAAACTTCGAATCAAAATTCGCCTTTTGGATTTCAGTGGCAAATATGAGTGAAGGAATATTTTTTTCCAATTATACATAGTATCTTTCGAGAAATTCACGTCAAATGAAATTAATTAGTGTTTCATTGCCCTAATATAACAAAAATACTTTTTTTTACTTTTAGGACAAAAATAATATACATTATTAAAATTTAAACTTTTTTCTTAAGAGAAAAAATCAAGATTATAAATATGGAAAGACCGAGAAGGAGAAAAATTCTGAACTTGACCCGGTCAAGGTCAGAATTTTTCTCCTTCTCAATCTTTCCATTTGTGATCAGTACTATGCACTCACGCATATAAGTTAACTTCCACCATTTAACTCTTAAGATTACACATATTTTAATATTAGATAGTGAAACAAAGTGTGTATTAACAATCCTTTTAAGGAGTTTAAAACTGACTTTTTTGCCAGTTACACTTAGAATAGAAAAGATAATAATTACTTAAATGAAATTGAAAACTATTTAACTGAAATTCTGCTCTCCATATTTTTGTTATGTAAAATACCTAAACGATTCCTGGATTTTCCTCAAATACGTTAGAGTGGAGAGGCAATATCATTCCCTCCTTCCTTGTTTTCACAACAGACGCGCGCAAAAGAAGGGAGACAAAGGAGGATCTTGCGAGGTCGGAGTGCAATAGGAGTAAAGGAGTTTATAGGGTTGACGTTGGCGCTTAGGGTGGAATAGGGGGACACTGATTTGACGGCGGACTGTGAGAAATTCGGCCATGGGCAGCTGACGAAAGGAGGCATCACCTTGCCTCTCCTCTTTCCTAAGCCTCCTATTTCCCCTCCAAGATTGGGATGCAGGAAGAATGGAGGGTGGGAGTAAAGAGGCAAACGCAAAAGGAGGGAGGCGGACAGACGGAAAGAAGAAAGAATGAAACTAGAAAGAGGAGATCGAAAGGGGGAACAGCGGAAAAAGAAGGAAATGAGACAAGGTCAATCAATTTCAACCCAAACTCGCCGTTTAATTTCTTTACGTTATCATATATTCATCTAATGGGTCCGTTATTCTTTTTTTTAGAACGTGCGCACGATGAAAATTTTTTATGTGAGCTTTAATAGGAAAACAGAAGATATACAAAAGAGAGGTATAATGAAACAGATAAATTAGCCATCAAGAACTACATCTTCCGGCAAATAGGTAAGGCATTGGGAACGGTTTCGAGCTCTCCTCCACTTCAATTTTTCTTAATCGAGCGCTATTTGTAAATATGCTTTAAACTTCCCAGTCCTTTATCTCTTCCGAAAGGGTATACGAATATTTTGTACAAGTCGTTAACCCGTTGGAACTTCTTGCCAATCTATTCGAGTATTTTTTCCTCCATTTTCAATAGCCTCCAAAGACATTTCAAACTTAAACCGCTCCGCACGTAATACGTTCCCCTTAGTTTGGAATGCCACTGGCGTAGTATGATTTCCTTTGGTTATTCTAACTGCCAGCTAAAATCCCAAATTATATTCGCTTCTACCAATAACTAATGTCTGCCGTACCCAGGAAAGATAGCTGAGAATCCATAGTTTAGAATTTATTTTGGGAAAGTGACGTGGGTATGTACATACATTCAATCCATCTTAGTCATGAAAAGAAATAAAAATAACTCTTAGATATATTCAAGTTTGACCTCTCCTCATTTTTACAGCCCTTAACATGTTTCTTCATTCATGTAAGGTTCTTTTTGTTTCATATGTTCGGATGCCATTTTATGCCTCTATTAATATAATGCCGTCGAATACATTAAAAATTTCCCCCAGCGTCGACGATTATGTACTAAAATTATGCAGGAATAAACGTGATGCGCAATAATTTGTCGGAAATAAGAGAAGTAAAAGTCGTAACATTCGAAATAGTTTATTTTTCTCCTCAAAATGTTTGTTACAACTTTTATTTGAGCTCCAAATTGGGCAAGTGCTATAACGTGCGACATCTGTCTACATCAGAACCGAAACTAACACTATAGAATAAAATATTAAGCATGTATAAATTCCACCAGTTTTTTTTAATGTTTCCGATTCCAACCGTATAATAAAAGGGTCCCAACGATAATTTAATAGACCTATTATATAGTATCAAAGCGGTTTAACATTATACATTTTGTTTTAAAGTAGTTTTTTATTCTGCCCTTAAACTCTTAAATATTATCTTGTCCGAACAGAAAGCGCCGCTCATATGTTGTTCTTCAACCGATGGTTCTCGTCAAGTTTATTTAGTAAAGCGAACGATGAAGGAAAACATTTATTTGCCTAATATATATTAGGGAAATTACTTATATTTATTATATTGATTCCCCTGAGTATACTCAAGGTATGTGGGAAGCCGTGGTCAATATATCTGCGCGCAATTCGAATCATGGCCAACCAAGTTTTCTCTTTCATTAGTCCGGGAGACATTTAAGCCCGTTGAATCCAATGCCTCGGAGTATGGCCTATATCTTCCACAAGAGTTTTGAAATAAGAGATGACCCTCAGTAAAGTCTGACATGGATTTTATTACGTATACGATTCCTTTATAGGAGCTAAACGAAATTTACTGCTGCGTCGTATAGCATGCATATTATGTACAGGAAGCGACTACCATGAAGCTCAATTTATTCAAAATTCTATGTGAAGATACTCTTTATCGATTAATTATGGTAATTTTGTTGGTGTATGCATTACATTTCTCGTTGAATTACTGATTACTTGAAGCAGATACATCACTTAGTTTCTCAAAAAAGAATTATTATTTTTGTAAATAGGGAACCAACCAACCCAACGTTTCCCTTATGATTCAAGAGAGAATCATCGCGCTCGTCTTATAGCTGAAATCAGACCGATAATTTGTGTCTCTTTGCAATATCCATGAAAATGGTTGAGAATATCATATGCACAATTCGTCCACAAACCTCCCGTTGCCGATGGTGATTCACATAGTAGATTCTAGAAAAGAACCGCGGTAATGGTTTTTTCAATCTTTTTATGGAGAGAAAGTTTATCGTTTACCCCCCATGGCGGTAAAATAAATTCCATAATTTATTCTTTCCTGCAAAAGCATGAACCAAAGTCGTATAAGGAGATCTGTGATTATCACATTGTAAGCCTCAGTCAAACTTTCGATAAGATTTCAAATACAGTCGAATCTCCAGGATTCTAACCGCAAGAGAAGACAGAAAAAGCTCGAGTTATTAAAACATCCACTCATAGATCTCTCATAGAGAACGAAAAAAAATGTCTTATACGAAAAAATTCCAGTTATATACGTTCGAGGTACCGACGGTATTTTATTCTCACGATATCTTTTTAACCTTTCCATCCATCGAGGGTTGCCGTGGTAACGCAATGAAGTTGATAACCTCTCACCGGCTCCCACCTACTACCGCTTCTCTTGCCGACCTGGACCATCCGTTCGCGAGCAAGAACGACTGACATTATCCTACCGAAACCGTTATTTCATTTGTGCGCAGTTACATGAGAGTACGTTTAAGTCGCGCGGAGAAAAAAAAATTAGGAAAACGAATCGGAGGCGGATGGCGCGAGGGAAGTTATTTATTTTGTGGACGCGTAGTATAGGAGAGTTTTATTCGTACCCTCGCGTGTAACGATAAAAAGGAAGGTATAAACTCGCAGGCGGGGGGTTTCGGAGAGGTAATGCGGTCATTTAAAGGAGATTGCCACGCAAACTATCAAAAAGAAAAAGCCATCGCTATTATCTCCCAAACTTTATTTAGCAGTTATTATAAAGTATCACTTATTAAAATCGCCCGAAGAGCAAAAATCCTTCCTAGGTTGTAAAAGGAACTCTGGGAGGTCTCGTTAGCAAGAAACCACACACACACACACACACCCGCACATACAAACGGGCAGAATACACTCGCGATGCTTTTTTTGTTTTCTTTTCTGCGATTCGAAACTGTTACGAGCGACTGCTTTAATTGTGAGAGACAGGATAAATAGAGAGAGAGAGAGAGAGAGTAGAATGGGAGACAGATGAGTAGAGGGATCAAGGAAGAGGTCATAATGAAAGAAAAAGAGAAAGACAAGAGAGCAAGTAGAGACGGAATAAGCAAGGCGGGAAGAGATCAGGGAGGGAGGGATAGGAAAGGGAAAGAGGGAAAGCAAGAGAAAGAAAAGGAGTAGGGATGTGGAGACTGATAAGGGTGCAGAGAGAAAGAAAGAGGGAAAAAGAGAAGAATGTAGCGCTGAAAGAAAGTGAGCGATGGACGGAAAAGGGAGGGTCACAAAAAGAAAGAGAAATATAGGAAGAAGAATG
The DNA here is from genome assembly GCA_036926305.1 of Uropetala carovei. Lineage (NCBI taxonomy): Eukaryota > Metazoa > Arthropoda > Insecta > Odonata > Petaluridae > Uropetala > Uropetala carovei. The sequence goes on from JAXCHB010000130.1 coordinate 3,891,157, forward strand.
GATAGAGTGAGGTGCAGAAAGAGTGATTAGAGGATGATGGACAGAAAAAGTTTGAGATAGAGAAATAATTGAAAAGATAGGTAAGGAAGAGAAAGGAGTGAGGAAGGGATAGTAGAGAAATAAAGGTGAATGGAGAGAGGAGTGATGTAGAGAGAGAGAGAGAATGAGATAATTGATTTGAGAAGAGAAAAAGGGAGAGAATTGTGGGAGAAAAAACGAGAGGGAGTATAGAGGAGGAGAACTCATTTAGTTAGGAGTTTTCCAATTTCAAAGTCGCGTAAATCAGCCAGGTAAATAGTTAATGTGGGGCAGCGGGAGGTTTAGAGGAAGAGAGGGAGGAGGATTTTTTTAAAGAGAGGTCGGAACCTTTTTAGTAGGAACTCATACACCGACTCCCACACAAAATCACCTTGAGAGAAAAGCGTCAGTCACAGGGAAGGGAAGGGAAGGAGCTGGGTGGGAGTAGGAGAGTTTAAGGCGCTTGGAGACGTCCTCCATCGTGGGTGGCTTCCGAAGACGCCATTCTGACCATCGAAGAAAGAATCCAACGATTCCCGCGGACGTGTTTATCGCCGCACTGGAGGCCGTGGGGCTGGCGGGAGGAATGTCCGTTTACTAAAAGGAACGGATTCCGAGGAAGTGACTACTTTCCAAAATGTCCTTTCCTCCCTGCCTCATTACGTCAAACAAGAAGTGGCACCCACGTAAATTGTAAAGACATCGCTTTTCGATTCGATGTCCCGACTCTTGCGGCTTGGGACAGTTTCATACTTTTATTTCCGTAAAAAAAATCCCACGAAAAGCGGTAGAGGTAATGGAGATGTACGTCCGTTATTTTTTCGCAATAAGAGAGGGCAGAGGCCAACTTCTAATTGAATCTAATCGGAAAACAGAATATAATAGACGTAAAAAATGTTACCGAAGCCAAGAAACTTTTTGAAGTCATAAATATTCCGCGCACCTAGCGAGTAATATGGAAACTACATCGAGTAACATAATTTACGCCAAATTATTGAACGGCTAATTAGATAAAAGTGTTAAGATTTGACTTGGCGGAATGAAACAGCGAGCGAATCACCGATTCTGTCTAACGGAGCAAACAATTGCTAATATTTCAACTTGTTAGGCTTCAAGAGAAATAGAATATGAAGTGATATTTATTTGTTGAACGATCTCCTTGAGAACGACACTTGGAAATCGTTCTTAAAATTCAATAATACCTAAAAAAATTATCCTGTTTTATAAGGAAATTTCAATTAAATAAATGTGGAATCCCTTGGGATTTTAATGGCTGTCGTAGAACGTTTGAATTATAAACAGAAAATTAAAAAGAAGAAAGTATAGTTTTAATATGAAACCGAGTGCATCGACGTCATGAAATCCAGCAATGCTAGTTGATGTTTTTGGAACAGGAATATTAAAAAATGAAATAACCTCGGGTATTTAAGTTTTAGAACGTTGTAACAAAACATCAGTTTATGGAGGTGACACATAAGATAAGGAGAATAACGAGACGGAGAGAATATGTAGTTTAATTTTAAAAAAACCTGTATGACAAAAAGCACGAGGATGCAGGCAGCGATTTAAAATTTACTCGCCGAAATTCCAAGCACAAATCATCCTGACTGGCTCAAAACAATTGCGAGCCATAAAAGAATTTCGATAGTTTTTTTACTTGAAACGTATTTACTCAAACACATATGACCTGCAGAACATCAAGCTTGTCGTCGCGCTGTCAACTCATCCCTGCGGGGAGTCGAGATGAAAAATGGATATAGGTATTTAAAAGCACGACGCATGCAATGAATAGAGTCGCTCAAGAGTTTTAGAGGAAAAAAATAACGCTTTTCCGCTCACTGGAAAGTAAAACGTCCCTAACATTTCAACTAGACCACCCTCAACACCACCAACGTTTTCGCTGGAGTACTTGGAACGGGGCCAAACCAGTAATGAAGTAAAGTCTAATAGCAGGAAGCCACATGGCACGAATAAAATTCCGAGGTACTGACAGGCAGACAATAGAGGATCGCCGTTTAAAGAAAATAGAACATGCAAATAGGATATTATTATAATTTAGGGAAACAAATGATTTCAGCTAAAAATTTTCCTCTTTCCGCCTGAGAAACGAAAAGCGGCAACGTAAACACGACACGTAACGCGATGTGTTATGACTCGCTAAACGTCTTGAAATTTGTTGATATGTTCTAATCCGTGTATCACGATCCGGTGCTTATCTTCCGCAAAAGCATTTGGCAGGGTATTAAGGCACGTACATCATGTCTTAAGGAGAGCATTATGTACCGCGAGGCGAACCGTGCGTTGCGATGGCAACCGTATCGAGATAATGCATGCGCTGCGTTCAGTCAGTATGTAGAGACGGCGTGGGTGCTGAGAGCGGAGAGAGATAAGAGTCACGAAACCATGAGACCCGCGTAGGTTTTTCAAAGACGGTCGCAACGGTATTTGAGAGCGTCCAGCATCTACATCAAAGCTTTTACTAAGGCACAATAAATGGAGATCAAATTGTTAGGACATGTTCAAAGTTTTACTTTATTTTAAAAGATGAGATTATTTAATCATATGCTTTGTTTAAATTTAAATTTTTTCAAAATGCTACAACCCTTGTGTGATAATACATAATACGTATGTGCTGTATCGGTGGCTTGGATGCTGTATGAATATAATTTCATTTCGGTAAAATATTAAAAATAGTAAATTAAAGGCAGTTATGCGTAAAAGGCTTATGCAAAAACGTTTTATTATTTTATAGGTCGAAAAATAATTTTAAAAATAATCAAGCCTTCCTTCCTAAGAGCAAATATATTTCTTCAGCCATGTTCTCGTAAACTCCAAAATAACGAGCAATTAATTTTAAACTTCGTCCACCTACAACACTTACATTCCAAGAAAAAGTGACGTAAAAGTCATAGAAAAACATTTTGTTTCAACATGTTAAAGATAAGTATTTTCTAGGTTCAGACAGCTGGGGCCGGAGCGCGGTCGCTTAGAGTAATATTTCACAGTCCATTTCCATTTTAAAAGAAGCTTCTAGGAAGCGTCTCTAAGGCATTCAACTAGCAAAAAGATTTACGCGTAATAAACCTGAAACGCTGTTTAATTTCTTATGGAGATAAATAAAGGTGAATATTCTGCTTGCGTATAGAAAAAACAAACTTAGCGAGAAGAGGAAGAAGGCATGAAATGCAACAGACCTGAGGATAGAGATGGGAGGAAGACGTAGGTTAGAGGAGCGAGGAGGAGAGAGAGAGGAAGGGCGAGCGGGAGGGCTAGTCGAAGGAAGGATAAAGGACACAAAGGAAAGCCGATCCTGGAGAAGGGATGATAATGCCGCCTCCTGGCTCCAAAGACACTGGGCGAGAACTCTTATCTAGTCAGTTTCTCCCTCATGCCGCTGCGGTTTTCTCCTGGCACTCAGCGAGACATGTTTGGCGAGGAGGAGGAGGAGAGAGAGGGAGCGGAAGGAATTTCAGAGAGAATAGGAAGGGATTTATCAAAGGGAATTGAGAGCAGAATGGATATAAGTGAATAGAGGGAATGGGCGTGCAAAGGAATGGGAATAGGGAAAATTATAGACGACGGGGAAGAGAATAAGTACCTAGGACAGATAGGGGAGAAATTGGAGGTAAAGTGACATAAGGACAGAAAGATCGGAAGAGAAAATGGAAAACTTTATTGGAGATGAAGAGGGAGAGGAAAATATGCAAACTAGGAGATGCGTAACAAGGAAAGAAGGCAAAGGTAAAGAGGTTGAAAAACAAGTGGTTTGAAAAGACAGAGGTAACGAAGACGACAGAAGAGCAATTTAAATGGGGAGGGTTAAAATGAAGAGAGATGAATGATCGGAAAAGAGACGCAAGAAAATAATGAGAGAAAGAATAAAAATCGAGATGGCAATTCAGTAGAAACCTTTGAACTGCACTGCAAATTGATTTTACTAGTAAATTTTGCATTTTTATATCGTTGAGATGAAAGTTATTTCCTCGTCATCAAACGAGTTTAAAATACAAAGACAAAACGCGGAGATTACGTTCTTAGAAAAGGATGATGTGTTTGCAAAAATCGCGCTGCGTAAATCTAATATGCTTCCTTACCTCACGTACTCGCGTAAAATCTGTCTAATTGGAGACAGATTTGGACTAGATTTTAAATTATTTATACCTTTGGGAAAATCAATGCCACATTTATTCATCCGCGTTGGGAAAACTCGCGCTGTAAAAGGGTACACCGTCGACGACAGATAAGAAAGAGTACAGAAAGAAGAATGTAGAGAGAGAAAGAGAGGGAAAAGGAATAATAGAGGATAGCAATTAAAGAGATGATAAGAAAGGTAGAGGAGGGGAGGTAAGAGACGAAGGAGAGAACGGAAGTGGAAGAATACAAAAAGGAAGTAAAAGGGAGAGAGACAGAGAGAGAGAAGGGGCCTGGTTACGAGAATGGAGGAATAGAGAGAGAGAGATAGAGAATAGGAAAGAGAGAAAGAGTGGAAGAAAGGAGGTAGGGCTGAGTTGGTGGCTTTGTTAAGGTGAACGGAATGACGAGTGATCCAACTAGTCTTCTTCCACTTCCACCGAGTGTGGGCGGCGGGTGGTCCGTCGTGATATTCAACGCGATCCAGAGAGAGAGAGAGAGGGGGGGGGGGGGGAAGAGGCGGCGTAACATTCTGAAAGACTACTACTTACCGCTTCGAGATTCCAATTGGAAGAATAAAGGGGTTGTTCTAGTAATATGGACTCTTACAATACAAGGCGTGTGCTTGCTACTCCGATAAAACAAGGCCGTAATACCAAAGGCAATTCATGCTCTCGAGAAGAAGACTACGGATGCGATAGAATTTGATGTATTTCCAGAGAGGTACATACGCTCGGCGGCGGCTCGGAATAAGCCGCGAGTTTACTGGTTTGATGGTGACGCAGGACGTTTGGCGAAGGCGTTATATCGTGTGCATTTGTCGAGGCACACCCCCGTGTATTGGTTTTAAGATGCGGTCAAATAATGCCACGCTTACAATCTCTGCCTCTGCAGAAAAAGACGTCTCGTTTCAGCGGCGTAAACTTTTGACACTAAGTGTCTTAAACGTCGGAAGACTTCAAATTTAACTGGCAGCGATTGAAACTATACGGGCCATTAGTGGAAGACAGCAATTGTAAATACAATAAAGGAAAGAATTTAAAAAATGAGAACTATCCACTGGCATATATAGATAACGAATTGTACATCAAGTCAACAAATGGCCAAAGACAGTTTATTCAATTTTATCAGCGATAGAAATATAGAGTTTCGGTGATATTCCAATATAGATAGCAAGGCTCTACCACTCTGCACGATTCAAACACGCTTGCCAGATTTTTTATTATTACTCAATGAAAGTACTTTCTCTTAATTTTTACAATATTTTATGCGCAATCGAGCTTAAGTATTATCCTATTTAGAACACCATGAATAAATAGGAAATTCACTCCAACGCTAACGAAACCCGCATGTGCTTACCATTTAATTTCAATGCAAGGCGTTTGCGAGTTACACGGAATAAGAAACTAAAAACGAAGAATCTTAGTAAAACTACGTTACTCAGGACAAATTTACTTTAATTGTTTAAGCAATGCGTCTTAGATGCTCCGAAAAATTTTTAAATTGTCTTTTAGGCAGGTAATAGCAAACTTAGGCAAAAATCCAATTTAGCTTTAAGCTTTACCACGGGGGACATAAGAGTCGAAATCCGGGATAGTCCCATACAATCTTAGACTTTAATGCAAACATTTAAGTTGTATAGATCAGTGGTTCTCAACCCTTTTCCTCTTGCGTCCCACCTACACCTTTTCAAGAAACCCTGGTCCCACCATGATATATGTAAAGAAAACCTCACTTTTTCTAATAAATGTATTTCTACGTTTATAAGCACATAAGTATTAGATTAATCATCGGTATAAACAAAGGAGGTCGAAATAAAAAATATTTACTTGATAATTCCGCAAAAATTTATTTATTCGTTTATTTTAAAAAATTAATTTTCGTGGAATTACCAAGTAAATCTTTTTTATTTCGACAACATGAAGAAATTCCATCAAATTACTCCTAAAACACTTAACTATATAAAGGAGAAGGTGCCAGGAAGTGTAAGTAACCGATTGGGATGCCAAAATGTCTTCAGCCGGCTCTGGTCCCAACTAGACGGCTTTCAAGTCCCACCGGTTGAGAAACACTGGTATAGATATGATATCACTGCTCATTTTTGTTTCTCGCATATCTCTCATCCACTGTTATTATTCCTTTTCCTGTCGAACGTTCGGATCTACTTTGCTCGAAGGAATCTCGGGAGAAAATATAAGACTCCCTGGAGGTACATAAGATTACGAATGGAGGGGGGTCACGAAGAAGTGAGGCACTCATCATATACCAAAGCCCGCATTCGATTGGACGCGTATCCGAGGACAGAAAGACGCAAGGGGTGGTACAGGGTACAGGAGAAGGAAGGGTAAGAAGGGAAGAGGGAGAGAGAGAAGAGGGCAGCTATCGCAACGGAAAAAGCTTTTTTACCCTCTCTCTCTCTCGTCCGACGGAAGACGAACCGAGTGTATAAAAGAGCTCTTGCTTAAAATCCGAGCCAAAACAATGCAGGCGAAAAAGAAGAACATTTGAAGATCGGAGGAGGAATACAAATACGGAGACAATGGCGCGGTTTGCGTTTTGTGCGTTTTTTTTTTTGCTGAGGGGCGGTGTCGGAGAAGATGAGAAGGGTTTTTTTGTTGTTGTTTGGAGAGGATCATTAAAGGTTCAGGTGTTGTATTCTTCGTTAATGAATGCGAAGAAAAAAGAGGAAAATGGGGGGACGGGGTAAGACTATTGACAACCCCATTAATGCTTACTCCGCATCTAGTGAGGGGTTGAAGAGGGAGAGGGGGAGGAGGGGCTTTTTAGATTTTCAACCACTTTCAGCGTCGAATCGGACCGAGGATGAGAGAAGTTGGTTTTTTTTGTCGCTTGTGATTATTTATTTCGCATTGTTTCGAGAAGAGGAAGGGATGTAAATACATATATGTAGAAAGAGAGACGCGCCTGGAAAGAAAATATTGCCGATGCACACTCGATAACTTATGTCAAATCTTAAGTATATGGCGAGGTAACTGTAGCATAGTGAGAGAGAGAGAGAGACTTCAGTATTTTTTTATTCGCCCGCCGCGCCTCTTATGGATATTTCTGTTACTTCGGTGTCCCGGGACCGGTTCCCCCTCACGTCGAATAGGGATATCTCTGATTGTCCACGTTCTCTCTCAGAATTGCCGTTTTTCCCGTCATGATATGGCAGGAAAAAAATAGAGACCGATTGATTTTGGGAATTTTCACCGAGAGAAATTCTTCCTTACCTAATAAAATATCTCAGGGCATCGGCTGTCTTTAAGGGCGGTTATCCGCATCAGAATCTTAGGGAAATCGACCGCATCGGAACTACATCACTCACCTAACACCCAATGAGTTAAACAGGAACTTACATTGTTGCATTCTTTCTTTGTGTGTTAAATTAATGGAGGGAAGAATAGTCGTGGAGCGGAAAGCATTTCCATTCAAAACAGTTTGCACTGATGATGAGATGTGGAGGTATTTCCTTTTTTCATACTCATTGAGTTTTAGTTCTTCTACACGCACAGTGATTTCCCCTCGAAGTCAATGAGACTTTTTATTCAATCGAGTGTTTTGCGAGCCTTCGCCATAGAAACCTTTTCCTCTCACTAGGAATTTTAGACGTCTTCAGGCTGTTAGGTTGTTATGATGATAACGGTAGTGCATGTGTTTATCATCAGACGAGATATATGATAGCGGCCAGTTTACTCCAATGTCAAGACAGCATAATTCATGAAAAAATACTATATAACTATTTTTTAAATCAACAATTTATCATTCCAGGTCAGTGAATAATAAAAAAAAAACTACAAATGATTTGAATTTTGGGCTAAAAGCTAAGTTAATAACAACAAAAACCTGATGAAGTTATAGTCACGCCCATATCAGAAGATAAAATACGTAAGATTTCATAAATAATCACAGTGATGGAGAATCTCGTCTCCCCAGCAATGGTATCTCATAGTAACTTATACATACAAGCTTAATCGGTGTAGAATTTAGGTAACATGAGCCATTGCAAACGTTTACACTCGTTGGGTAAATTAGAAGCTAAAAGATATCTTTAAAACTCACAATAAAAATGATTTCTTATATGCATTCACATTTATATATAGAAGTTAATTTCCTATAAATGGCAAAGCGACCTATCTGATTAACCTCTTTTAATTAAAAATTGACCCTGTATTTCTGTATAAGTCTGAAAGACAAAATTATCATAAAAATCGATCCATACAGTTTTAAACTTTCGTACAAAGAGCTGATCCGCATCGTTTACAGCCGATAAATTTATAAACGGGCAGGCGGAAACGAGAAATCTGGTAATAAACAACATCACGCATACCAGAGAAAACGAAATGAATCTTGATAAAAGATTTGATTGCGTGACGAGAACTTATTGTTAGTCCTGAAGACGATTTTACCGGAGTAAAAAGAAAACGTTTGGTATTCTCGAAATAGCCTGAAAAAATGGTGAGATTACGAAGAAAACAGTTTCTGCTTAGATGAAATAATGTTGTAAATTTAAGGAAGAATTTAATTTTTTTTAACAATAAATTCGATAGCCTAATAGCTAAATGATTAAAAAACAAATTGACGAGTTTTAAAAACATAAAACTTAAAACAAAAACGACTAAACTCCATTTATTTTATAAATACAGAAAGATAATTCTCCCGGTGAGAAGTTAGAAAAAGAAGGCCTTAATTAAAAACTCTCTAGAGTGACAGTTTATTTAATACGCCCATATCTTTCTGCCTTTTGTGATACTCTCTTTTCGTTAAACAGAAATGAAATATGTACTCTGCAAGAAATGCTATCTCTAGTTGAAATAAAAATAGGAACGTTAAGGCGCTGAACGATTCCGAAAGGAACATTTCGGTCGAGATAGAATCAACAATGTCACTTTCCGAATATACTATAAATAGAAACATGACCGTTGAACTTGGGCGCCGTAACACTTTCACGCCTCCACCATAACTGACGAAGGTAAGAGCAAAACTTGAAATTCCGCCACCGTATCCAAAATGACCGGTGACCTCTTGAAACGTTTCGGATAAAGAGACCCTCTTTTGTGTGATTAATCGCTTAGGAGAGAAAGGTAAACTACGGAAGAGGAGTGACTGGAGGAGGTACTCGGTACATGCGATATACATGGGATTGTGAACAGAGAGGCGGTGGAATGGGGGAGGGAAGAAACCGAACAGCTCTTATAGCGTTTCGATCGAACAGAAAGAGAGAGAAGCAGAAACGGACCAAGAAAGGTTGGGAGAGAGAGAGAGAGAGAGAGATGAGGATGTACGTAGGGTGAAGGGTGAAGTTATAAGGAGAACGAAAGGGACGGTTCTTCGGAGCGCTCTTCTCCTTTACAAGTTCAGATGACCATTTCGGGAAACGGCCACCAGATGGAAGCAGCGGGTAAGGGCCCTACACTGATTAGCTGTCCGCCATATCAATAGAGATAATCTGCTTATTCAGGCAACGGCAAGGCAGATTCCCTTCCTCAACCCTGGACGCTCCTGCTTCCCCCTTATTCCCTTGGCCTCTATCTCATGTCTCCATCTCGGATTCCCTCCTTCCCGCTTTCTCTACATAGGTCGCCGATTAGTCCGAACCGCAAGTGGACAAACGTATGGTGTTTTCCCACGCTAAATTATTCGTCGTATCTCCGTGCCTTCGGTTTGAAAGTGTGCGTAGCGTTCCTGCCAATTATGCTAAGGTAGAATGGAATTTAATTCACTGCGTTTTAAATGCTTTAAATGTATTACCAGCGCACTTAGGTTGATATGGCCGTCAAGGAAGGAAAAAAAGGCGTTCTTTATAAAGATAAAAATATTACTCCCGGAACGTGAGCTTACTCAACGGAGCACAATATTTGGATTCATATAGGGCCATAAAAGAATTATTGCGTCCACAAATGAGTCACATCGTTAAAATTAATTTTCACCTTGCTACTTACGGTGGTCACTGGAAAAATAGTTACATACCAAACACGTACAAACCTAAACAACCCCAAAAGTTTCATTTTTTAAACCGATTTTGCAACACTGAATTTTATAATCTTACTTAAGGGAACAAAGTGCGATGCAAACACTCGGCACAAAGGTTTTTATTTTGTTGGTGCCGAGTCACGAGGAAAGCGACTCGCGAAATGTGTGTCAGAGGTCATAAAAATCCGTTTCGCACATCATTTCGCGAAATGGAAAACTTATGAAGCATCCAGCGCCGCTTTTTTGGCGCTGTATAAAGGTCGCAAATAAATGTAAAAGAGCGACTCGCCTACGCGAGAAAAATTTCTTCACAGCCGCCTCGAGTGCTAGAGTCATGAAGGATTGTGACAACACAACGCAATTACTTGGCAATAGCTTGAGGCCGTAAATTTATGGTTTTGCAAAGATAAAGAAAGAAAGAGAAACAATTTATGTATATAAACAACTATTTTTGCCGTTGATGGAGATTATCTCACTATACATATCAAACTCATTTACTTCGTTGAGTTTTGTGTTAGACCACACGTTTTATCATGTAAGGGCATTGAATATAAAAATACCGACCATCTGTGATTTATTGCATCACAGAGTGCTCGGAAGTCTTCAAAAATCCAACACCTGTAAGGTGTTATATATTTTTAAAATATTCATTAAACATTTGTTAATTTTTTTCTCAGAAATTTGCAGCTATTTTGAAAGTGAAAGTAGGAAAAAAATTTTGCCTTGACCGGAAATCGAACTCGGATATTCTACAACCCTGCAGGTGGACCGTCGGTAAAGGCAAAATACTATCCTCTTTTCCATCAACTCTTGCAAACTAACGTATGCCTTCGGGCATATCGACATAAAATTAACATTATTCTGATGTTATGAAGTGGATATCATATATTTTGTTTGAGAAGTACGTTTTCTAACAATTTTGTTGGTAGATACTTAACATTCAAGTGATTTCATGGTTTGATGATATCAGTAAGGCATAGCACGTTGGTTTATGGCCGATTATCTTTAGATAACTTAATACAAATTCAATGCGGTTGAAATATTATTTTTGCTGATATTTATCATTTCACAACCGAGACCAACTCCTACATTGAAGATTACGATCATTAGCCAAAACCTAACGTGGAAATAGTACAAAGTTTATAACATCGTGCACAATTTGTTTCATTTTCATGTGAAATTACACATTCCCCTATCATGGAGTTCCACCAAATATCGCCTACTTCAGTGAAACACATTCATCAATTTCAAGAAAAGAAAACACAAAAATGTTTTTAAAATGCCTTATGGCTCACAAAAAAAACTACAGTAGCGTAAGCAGATAAAAGATTTAAATCGGATGGGAGAGAGGGGGACATATAATTGGTAAAGTAGCAAGAGGTTTTAGTAACACTAAAACTTTTAGGAAGGTGCGTAACTCACAAAGCCTATCCATCGATAGTTTTAATTTCCTCTCTTCCCGTATACGAAACTCGGTTGGTATGCGCCGCGAGAGGCAAGCATCTAAAGATTGGAGACTCGCTTATCGCCTGTGCCAATTTATGCGGGAACTGGTTCGATCTTAATCTCCGCGATAAATTCCGGAAAGCTTTACCTTCGGGAAAAAGCGATAGATGGCTCTGATCACGCATCTGTTTCTCAACTATCCTATTTGTCGATCAGTTTATTTATCTTTCCCTCCTATCTCACTTTCGATCGGGAACATTTTCAGTAAACTTTAGTAACGTGGGCACATTTCTTGGCTAGAAATATCGTAGGAACGGCCGAATGAAGTCATGTCGCGAGGCTATTACCGAAGAGAGTAAACACGCTCCGAACAATTTCATTTCCTTGTAAAGCATTTAAGTTATGAATCGTGCAATTAAGAAATCACTAATTATTTAATTGATTATTTAACGAAAATTAACTCCATAAAAATATGGTACGTGGTAAAGTTTAAAGATTCACGATTTTCTTAAAATAAAATAAATTAAAATTTTACGAAATTAATACAATTCACAGAGACTAATTAAAGAAACGGAAACGTTTCCGTTTATACATTTTAGTAGAAATACAAGTGATATTATTCTAGTGTTTCGTCCCAACTTTTATATAAAATGCAACATAGGTAAATTAGGTACGTGCAATAGTCATTCATTAATTGGGAAAACAAGGTAAGTACTTCTGCCGAAAGATATCTCTCGTCAGTGGCGCCTACTAGATTCTAAAAATAAAACTTCAATGATGACAACTTCTTTGTTTCCGAGATGCGCATCTCGTTTTCCTAAATTTGAACGGCTATTAGAGTTACCTTATATATCAAAATCGACTAGTATTAAAACTGATGTAAACTATTATAACAGGTAACTGCATAAAAATTTATCAAAGTGATTACAGTGTAAACTTATTTGATGAGATTCATAACCACGAAGTGAACTATGCTACGAACTAGCCTCGTAACTAGAAATTTTAGCGCCTGGGACAAACTACTAAATATGCACCCTCTCCCCCTTCAGTAAATTATTTTCTCTTGCTTATTTAGTTATTATTTGGATTTTTTGCGCCCCTTGCTTAGTTGCGTCCGGGGCAGATGCCCCGCTTGCCCGACCCTAGTTACGGCACTGCTACGAACCATCTTCATCTTTTTATATGAAGCATACAGATAGTTTTTCATTCCAAATCCATTCCTAGGTATTATTTTTAAAATAAATCCAAGGTAAACGATGTAACATGGAAAAAGAGAGAAGTGAGCCATTTCACCAATACTGGGGAACGGAATTCGCATGAAAAGTTCTTCATGACCCTAATTCCCATCATAATAACATTTCCCTCCGTCTTCTCTCTTATTCAACTGCTAATGTTTCATTAATTTTATTCCGAGACTTCTCTCCTGCAATTTCCAATAACCTCCCTCCCTCTCCGACTCCTCCTTTCTCCAGGGATTTCACTGTCCCAATCTCGCCCCCAATAAAGGCGATTGGCGTTTCTTCCGTCCTTCTCTCGTCTTCCGATCTTATCTCTAATCTCACCTCACTCTTTCCCATCCCATACTAACTCCCTGCCGCTCTTCCTCCTCTTTCCCCTCCCCACTCCCCATTTATCCCTCCTTCCACTTGTTTTTATCCTCCTCTCTCTCTCTCTCCTCCCTCCTTGTCCGCAACCACCTGCCATCTCACTCCTTCCTCTTAATTCCCTCCCATTATCTATCTTCTCCAACTCTCTTCCACCTCCCTCCCGGAGACTTTTCCGCATCCTTTCGGCCCCAATCCATCCTAAACCCTCCCCCCACTCCATTCTATCCCTCCCACGCCCCCCCCCAACCCATCCTAACCCCCCTTTCGTCGTCCCCTCCTCCTACTCCCAGTCTCTTCCTTTCATCCCGCCCACGCCGGCTTTACGAGTTATCGGTGAATGTCACTCTTTTTCTCATGTGACGACGCAGGCTTGCTGTTTGCCGCTTGAGGCCGCTCAGTCGCATTCCTCGGCGGTCCCTTTTTGCCTCTCTGTCCCCTTTTCATCCCTTCTCCCTCACTATCTGAGCACTCTGCCTCCTATCTCTTTTCCCACCTCCACCCCTCAGCTTCTCTCATCCTGCTGCTCCTTCCCCCGCCACTCCTTCTACCCCCGCTCTATCTATTCCTCATCCTCCTCTCTTCTTCCTCTTCGCCTTCTCTCCCTAACATTCTCAACGTCCTCCGTTCCACATTTTACGTTTCATTTTCTCGCTATCGTCCTTACCTCCTTATTTTTATCTTTTCACTAACTTCTAATCTTATTTTCTGTTTTTTCCCGTCTTCGTGCTTTGCGTTACGTATGGAGCTATTCTTCTAGTTCATCGAATGCGGCATGATTTTCCGGAGATCCATAATAACAGAGGAAGTACTACGAATTCGCAAATCTCGCCGGCGGATGCTTTATTCGCAAAATTATTTTGTTTTCGTTCGATTCGAAAGAGAATTATCGATCCCACATAATGGCTGAAATAAAATTGGTATATTATGTTTCTACAATAGCCATAGATACGTAAGAAAACCATATGCGCATTTCGGCTACAAAGTAGCCGTCATAAGTGGTGATTCGCCGATAGTAGATTATGAAGAAAACATGTGTGACCAATCTTATTGGACTTTCCTTCGGTGTTTTCTCCTCTTAGTTCAACCTCCGCTTTGCTTTTCCGATTATATATCACTTAATGTTTTCATCGGGCATCCTCACACATTTTCCTCTTTCTCCTATATTACTTATCTGTTTAAAATAACCTCTCTCTCATAACTCTCCATAGCTCCTCAACGTCTCCTCATCATCCTCCTTCGCCCTCGTTCTTCCCCAACCTCTTTCTCCTTCACTTTTCCTACATCCTTCCACTTATCCTTTCTACTTCCTCTTTCCATTCCTTCTTCCACGTATTCCCCCTCCTCCCTCTATCACGCATTTTTTCCTTCTCATCCCGCCTCGTCTTTTTTCCTACTCTCTTCCAGCTCATTACCGCGTCATTTCTTCTTTTTTTTTAAAAAAAAAACCCCTTCCTGCAATTAAACTTCTCACTTTCCCCTTTCTTCCTCAGCTTCTTTTTATACCGATTCCTTTTTCTCTCCATCTCCCTCTTCAATTCGTTTATTGTGCTAAGTGCACGGGCACAAAAACATCGCATCACGTTGCATTACATTACATACCTTAAAGCATCCACTTACCTTTCAGTCCCGCGCTAAAAGTATCGAAAAGAGCGCAGGTGTACGAGGTAAATACGACGTGGCAAAAATTAGGGTCTTTTTTTTTTAGCGCACCCGCCTTGTACCCATACGGTAATGTGTATGTGTACACAAGGAGGCATTAACTACGCAAACATCGGCTATTGAGAGACTCGCAAAATAAAAGTGGGAGAATGAGAAAATTAGGGCTTTTTTTACCCTTCACTCGGCAAGCCCGAGACTTTGAACTGCATACCTTACACACACGTACGCGCGCGCGCACGTATTGTGCGTGTTTGTAGGTAAAGGTGGGCCACCTGACGCAGTCGAGTCGAAAGGAAAAAGAAATATCCGATCGAAGCATTTTGCAAAGTTGCAGGTGTAAGACTTCAGCTCCTTCGGGATACCAAAGGGGGAAGAATTAATTGTCCAGTCCGGAAGGGAGAGACACGTATGCCGGCCCTCGTTTCCAAGGAGTTTATGGCGGCGCTTTTCACTTCTACTGCGAACCTTACGCCTTTTTTCGCTTGAGTATTTCACGCAGAAGTTTTTGGGACGCAATAAATGTAGGAACCTCTTTCGCTTACGAATTGCCATTTAAAGCGAAAACTCGCACGATTTTACACTCGAGGTTTCTTTTTTATAGTTTTTAACGGTCCTCAGTAGCAGGCCATGCGGAATTCCTACATTTGAATGACAAGGTTTCGTACTCGAATAGGGCATTGCTGCTTAGTGTTTGTTTTTTGTTGATACGCAAGTTGCAAGTGTTGTAAGTCCTATCATATGATTAATAAAAATACGTAATTTGGCTATTATGTTACGTTACGTTCTGAAAATAAAATTATAGACAAAGACAAAATTCTCATAATGCCTAGGTATATCATAATTAATAATTCAGATGATCGGTTTATCAAAAATTTTCATTTTCTTAACCGCATGGTAAGATTGTGAATCAAGAACTTTTAGTGTTAAGTAGATATAGCTTTGTTACAAACTTAGCTTTAAAATATTTTACAAAATAATAATCTATTACTAATAGCCATCATGGGGTGAATTTAGTTTGAGAGAGAGAAATGATGTATAACGCCTATGAACGAATTGTTGTTTATAACCACAAATTCGTTGAAAACCAAAGTAATTCTGAATAAAGTGTTCAATAATTGCATTACGTTTACAAAGAAAAAATCGGTAAATTCACATTGTACAAAATTTCTCATATACTAATGCATCGTTTAGTTATCCTTTCAAGAACATGAACTATATAGATTCATTATAAACATCAAGTTAAATAACTATAGGAAATTTTATAAAAATCGTATAAGCCGTTTTTTAGAAAATCCAAATTTTGTTTTAGTTGCCCAAGAATAAAGTACCCTTATATTCATTTATTGAGAAATATGAACTATGTAGTATTATTGCAGACGTAAAATTATTTAACTGTACGAAATTTGATGAAAATCGTTAGAGCCGTTTTTGAGAAAATCCAATTGTTGTTAAAGTTTCCCAAGAATAAACTACACTTTTATTCATTTATTGAGAAATGTGAACTATGTAGTATTATTGAAGACGCAAACTTAAGCAACTGTACGAAATTTGATCAAAATCGTTGGAGCCGTTTTTGAGAAAATGAAATTGTTGTTGAAATTGTGTAGAACAAACTTCCCTTAATTATTGTGAAATGCCAACCATTTCTTCAGAGCTTTCATTTTGTATGATAAAATGTCTAAGTACGAGATTTCATTCATTTTCGCTCTACCGTTTAGGCTCTAGAGCCGCGAACAGACAGACGGAAAGACCCACAGACAGACGGCATGCCGTCTGTCTGTGGGTCTTTCCCGCGGCATTGCGAAAACCACTTTTTTGGAATCAGGTACACCTAAAACGTATATTTCCGTCAAAATGTGTAGGTCGAATGTTTTCGCGATCAAAATACCTCTCAATATATGTACTTCGTATATCGGAGTGTAAAAATCGGATGTACCTACAATGTACAAAATTTCTCACATGCGTATGCCTCTGGTCTCCCTATTACGTATTTGAGGAAGTATAATAAAGAAAATTCATTCATATTTTGCAGCCAAAAATAATTTCCTAAATAGTCACAACTATAATAACCCTCAGACTAACAAGGTATTTTGCACTTCAATCCTACCGAGTGGGGTAACTGAATTACTCTATTAAATTTCTATTGTAAAAAAATATTTTCATATAAATTGGTCATTAATTTCATTCATTGTCTTTTTAAGTCATTTTGACATATTATAATACGAAAACGTTTTTATTAAAACAAGAAAATATCAAATATTGTTAACTGAAAAAAAAAGTGTAAATATTTTTTATTTTCTGCAGTTCACTTTCTAATTAAGATAAAAATAGCAATATAAGATACAATAACATAATTAAACTCTTTATTAATGCATTTTTATGAGGAATATTGTTCCGATTAATGCCAAGAGGGGTAACTCGGTAAGACAGTTTTCGATATTTCTCCGAATATTTTGGATATGGGCTGAATTTTTATTCGTAATTATATTTAAAATACATAACACAACAATTACATGGAAGGGCAAAAAACAGAGAAAAAAATTAAGGAACATATCTAAAAAATTAGTCTGGAGTAACCTCGTTACCCCCGTTGGTAGTCTGAGGGTTACATAACTCAAGTAAAGCAAAGAATATTTTAGGAAGGTATTTAATTTCCAAGCAATATTAATATTACTCTATAAATTAATGGTGCTCGTAAATGTATTCCATCGACAAAAACATTCTATACTATCTGTAACTTTTTATGATAAACTTTTCTTCAGCAAGAAATAGTAATCTAATATTACTGAACGTGTATAATGATATCATGTGACATATGTATATCCCATTTTACAGGAAGAAGACTTATATTTCGCCTAATAGCAGCGATTTTAAATAGAAAAGAACCTGTCCTTTCGATGAATTTAAAGAAAATGAGTTTAATATACGTTAACCGATGCTTTATTGCACAGAGGAAATCTCAGCCTCCTAACGTTCGTGGGGCCGATCCCATTCCATCAAAACCAAGGATAACTACCGTAGCAATCCATCAACACCTTTAATGTCAATACTCTGGCAGCGGAATACGTCCAAAACCTCAGTCGATTATCCGACCAAAAATAAGCGAGTAACATACACCTTTCCCATAACGAGTGGCTGCGCCGCATCTCTTTTCTCCCGCAAAGAACTAAAGCTGAACATTACCTCCTCGAGAAGGAGAAGAAGACAGAAGCCCGCCATCCTCTCGAGAACCTTTGGACGAGCCGAAACGTATCTTCTTACAATGGGCGTCGACAAATCCACCGCCTACCTGTTTACACATAGAAGCGCAACGCGAACCCCCCTGAAAATCTCCGCGCATCCGAGGAAATGTGCACAGAAGAGGCACTTCCAACAACCACCGGCAAGCGTCTTCTTTTCTTATCCTTCACTGGAAGATCTTCGGTCGGCATACGTGCAGCAACCCACTCGATCGTACTGCACGAGGGGCGCATAACCTCTTTATCTCTCTCTCTCTTTCTCTTACTTCACGCGGGACTCGATTACTACTATTCGCAGTATTCGCCGTGTCAGATGTTTATTTGGCGTTCTCTCCTACGCATCTTCTGCCTCTTCTTTGACCTCCGCTACGATCCCCGGTAAGGAGACTACAAGAGGGACTTAAGAGTATCACTACAATATGCTAAGGGAACAGTCATGCGCCTTGACCTTTCTGCTCTCGTGGCAGCTTTCGAATTCAGGTCTTCATCGGAATCCCTCCACTTTCTTCCTGATTTAATGATATCAATACTCTCGAATGGTGTTCCGTGTCTATGTTTTGCTAAGGAACTTCAAGGTAGAACTCAAAAATAAATTTTACAACGAGTTAGTGGATTTTGCTAAATAAATGAAATAGATAACTTCCTTGGGGAAATTCTAAATAAATCTTACAATACTTAATACCCATTACTTTTATTTCAAGACAGATGTGAATATGTAGATGTAGAATTTAAGTTCTAGACGTTTATTAACCACACCAAATATTAAGTAAATGACAATATCCGCAGGCAACTTTACAAATCAGTTCTTCGAGTGGAATGGCAATACAATCACATAATAATGATATCATGAGTACAGCGTTCATAACATATAGGCATTCTAATATCACCATGAACAAAATACTACTTACATGATTAAAAAATTGATAGGTATTTTACTTTGAGAAAATGGTACCATGATCAGCAAACCCAGTTCCTTTCCCAAAATATTTCGCCAATCATTAAACGTGAAACCAAAATTTACAAAGGAATTGTAACTAATAGTTTCAAGCGAAACAGCAGAGGAGAGAATAACGTTTTGTAATCAGTTACGGAGACGAAAGTTTTATCGTTATTATAGTCTGCGGAAATCGCCTTACCAATTTCTAGGACGTCTTTACAGCTACTCATAAAGTCAGACGTGAAAGCCACAAAATGAGGCAGAACAATAAGGGAAAAAGGATCATAACGAAAAAAAAATTTAGGGAGCATTAAGCGAACCTAAATACGACCGCGGAGATGAGAGACATCAACTTTTTCGACGAGAAAGAAAAAAATCTCATTTACTCAGAGGAATAATTCTCAATGACGAAGTCGGACGGGGTCGCTTTCATACTTTTCATCCGTCCCATTCCGCGTTTCTCCTCCTTCCACCGACTCTTACCTCCTCACTCAACTCGCCTTTCTCTCCATCTCTCCCACGCACCGACATAGAATCACACTCTTCTACACCCTCCCCCTCCCCTTCTTTTCCTTTTTCTTCCTCCATAAACAAAACCCTCGAAAGGCATTCGTGAAGGAATTTTCCCCTCTCTCCCACCCCCCCCCCCCTCCTTGCGTCCCGCTTCACCCCGAGCACTTCATTTGGCGTCCTCGGCGAGGTCGTATCCTCATTGCGCAGGCATCCGCTTAAAGAAAAATCACCCCTTCGTCTCCAAACCTACTTACCTCATCCCCCCTCTACCCATCCCACCTTATTTCCCTCCCACGCTTCCCTTCATGTATTCCACCTAAACATCCCCCCACCCCAATCTTTCCCCCGACCAAACGAACCTTCCTTCTCGCTTCTCGATGATTACAAATCACCTAACTCGTCTCCCTTCTCTCCTCTAGCCCGTTAAAGAAAAAAAACAAGAAAAAAACCTGGGCAATTCCCACCCCCCCCCCCCCCCCCAATCCGACTACGTCGTCTACCTAACTCTTTTTGGAAATCCCCTTTAACCTCCCAAACGGGCTTCCGGCTCGCTAATGGCGGTTCGAGACAACCCCAGAGAGTTTAACAGAAGAGTCGAGACACATCCCGGTTCATTCCCATCCCACTTACAAAACAGGGAAAAGAAAGAGAGAGAGAGAGAGAGACACCTCTCATCGTCAGAACAACCCACCGGTCCATATCTCACTCTTCCGAAACGGCCATAAAGTGTGTTTATTACGCCACCGGTGGAGAATAGGTAAAGACTACGAGTCGGGAGGAAAGGGTATTCTTGATGCTAACGACGGCGTCTTCAGTGGGCGATGAAAGCGGTGCCCGAGAGATTGACCCCGAAGGGAGTATGTGTGGGAGGGGGAGCTAGGAGGAGAGGGGGGTAGGGAGAGGGAGTTAGGAGAGGGATGTGAGGAGGAGTGCACAGGAAGGAGATGAGGAGAAGTGCAGAGATGAGGGAGGTAGAGAAACGAGGAGAGGCACGTTGGAAGATGAGGAAAGTAGGAAGGAAGGCAAGAAGGTGAGGTATAGAAGAAAATGCAGAGAAGTTAGGAAGAGGGTGGAGTGATTGGGGAAAGAGAGACAAATGAAATGAAAAGAATGAAGGAAAAGAAAGAATTGATGAATAGGAAGGAGCGATGTTAAAGAGAAATTGTAGCAGAGAAAATAAGGAGAGAATAAAAAAGATATGAAAGGAAAGAGAATGGAAAGAGTGATAAAAGAGGAATAAGAGAGATGGGAATCAAAAAATAATGAGAGGGAAGGATTGGAAGATGTGGAAAGAGAAGATTTAAGAGAGGGAGGCAATAGAGAGGAATGTGAGAGGGGAGAATGAGGGAGGGGAGAAAACAAAATGAGCTAAGATAAGGTAATGAAAAGAAAATAATGAGAGGATATGAGGAGAAGGGCAAGAATTTTTATGTAAAACTTTTTTATATTTTATGCTATTTAGCGGTCACAGGACTTAATTGTTATTTAAATTAACGTTATATTACAAAATTCCAAATTAATCAACACGCAAAACTACTAACTCCTGGAAAATATAGCTTGGCATTATGTATCTAAAAATTAAAATATTCCCACGAAAATTGAAAATTCCCTTGAAAATATGAGCTATTTTAAAACCCATTCCACATATAATTGTAATTCTTAAGCGTTCCTTTAAAAAAATATCAAAACCAAGAAAAACTGTCTGGAAGAAGACAAACACGGCCTCCAGATGCTTAAAGCCCTTACTACCATTAATAAAAGTATACAAGACGTATGCATATAGGAAACTTGTTTAGTGACAATAGATGGAAAGAGAAGAGAGCGAGAAAATGAGTGTATGAATGAAAACGGATAAGAACAATTAAGAAATAAAACGGCGAAATGGTGAGCAGAAAAAGGACAATAACTGGAGTGTATCATGTTCCCAGGGGAAATTGAAAAGGTAATAGAAAAAATATCCCAGGGTTATCACGCAAGGAAGCAAAAAATAAGAACGCATATCGAAGTAGGGAGAAGAGAAGCAAGACGCAAAGAGAGATAAAGGGTTGGGTCGCGCGAAAATAATGCGGAAGGAAAACAACCGCCGCTACGGAAATGAAGCGAAATAAATAAGGGACAAGGACGCGTGTATTGATAAATTGCGTGTTTTATCCTCGCTTTCTCTCCCCCCGGGTCTTTTATCCGCTTTGAGATCAGCAAGAGCGATTGAAAACAGGCCGTGAACATTCACGCCCTCTGCGGGAATCTAACCCTTGACCACATGTTTCCACCCTCCTTCTCCTCCTCCCCGCGAGTGCCGAGCGCATGCTTAAAAAAAATTTGCATTAGGAAATCGAACGCTCGTCTCGAATGCTTTTATTTTATTAGATTGGGTTCAAGGTAGGCGAGAGAGACAATGCAACGCATTTCAATAAAGAAATCCCTCCATGGCAACGACTCCTTACCTTTTTTTTTTGCGCCACCTTTTTTGTTGGACTTGCAGATGGTTAATAAACGAAGAAAACGACTCGGTTCAACGCCCTTTATTTCGCCAAAACATAAAAAAGTTAAAAACGATAGACGGAGACGCTTCATAACAATGTATGGGATGAAGC
Source organism: Uropetala carovei (assembly GCA_036926305.1). Lineage (NCBI taxonomy): Eukaryota > Metazoa > Arthropoda > Insecta > Odonata > Petaluridae > Uropetala > Uropetala carovei. Next base: position 3,913,274 of record JAXCHB010000130.1, read on the forward strand.
CCTAAATATTCCCCGAACAGCGCGCGTACATGTCAAATTATAATTTTTTTTCCTTTACCCCGAGAAAATCGCTCGCCCAAATTATGACCGACGCGGCGTTACAGTCCTTTTTTTCTTATCTTTCGCTTTTGTCTTCCACCTTTTTACAGCCACGACCGCTCTCTCTCTCTCTCCCTCAGCTGCAGCCTGAGTGCGTAAAAAGAACAGCGGCTCCCGGTTATCGGAAACGCTTCTCCTCCGCCCTCTTCCGCCCGCATCCCACTCCTCGACGCGCCGATATTCGGCTTTTTTTTTCGTTTTTGGACGGAGTGCGGATTCCGCGTCTGATCGGCTGGCCCAATCTCCGGGCTATAAAACCCAGAAGGACCGGTTACTAACTACCCCCCCAAACTCCTATTTTTATTACCCCTCCACTTCTCACACTCCCTCGACCCACCCCTTGCCAACTGGCACCCCCTCGATATATCTTTCTCCCACACTCCCCTCCCTTTATCATCTCCTAGCAATCTCTCCACCGTTCTCCCTCTCTCTTTGTGCATTTTCTACTTTCTTTCTCCCTCTGCTCACTTTCAGTCTCCTCGTTCTCTCCCTAACTCCCATTCTCTCATTCTTTTAACCCTTTATTTTTATCCCTCGCTCCCTATCCTCCCTTTTCCATTCTCCTGATATTACCACAAGGTAATGCATCTGTGAGCCGAAAACGCATTTTCGTATACGTCAACGAATCCGCCAGACTCTATTTAATTATGTAACAATATTAACGACAAAATCTAAACATGACTTGGATTTTTGACGAATAATCCCTATTATAATGAAAGTTTTTCTGAGTAATTCTGTAACGCTGTCGTCGTTAAGGTAAACAGGACTGCTGCTATCTTCATCAGATTATCTAAACCAAAGTATGTTTACTTAAGCAAATAATATGTAGCGTAATATGCTATTTCTTGAGCTGTGCAGATTAAAACTAAGTCCTAATGAGTGTATTTGTGTATTATTTAGATGTGCATCAACAGTAAAATTTTTAAGGTAATTTGTAGTGAAATGACTGATGTATTTGCATCGGTATTAAAGAAATATTTTTCAAACCGTTACATTAGATTTTTTTTATTATATTTGAGAAGAAATTTTTTATTTTGATTATATAGGAATATTAATCATAATTCCGTTTTTCAATTTAATACTTCGTTCGTGTCTTCCTGTCATTGTTGACGGGAAATCACGCTAGTAAATCATAATGATGGAAAGAAGAGCTTGCAGAGGAAGAATGAAAGACATAAACCCCAAAATCAATCAGAAATAATTGAAAACACCCCTTACCTCAGTTAAGCAGTTTTTAAAGAGATTTTTATTCCTTTTTGAAAGTAAATTGAAGGCATTTAGGTTTCGTTTTTATTGTTTTAGTAACGTAAACAAAACGAAACTTTACCATAGTAACGAACCCATATTTACAAGCTGACAAAAGGCAGACGGAGAGACAGACGGACCCCGTAAATCAATCGAATTTATGTCAGCCGCCAGCCAAATTATTCTGAAAATTCCTAGCTCATTTCGTTTACTCAAAATTTTGCGCACGGACGGAGAGAAAAAGTGAAACATAAATGTTGTTTTCAATTTATTTTATGAAAAATTCGAAATTACAGGCACAGCCCAAAATATCAATAGGAAACCATTATTTGTTTTACGGTAAAAATAATACTACAAGCCCAGACATTTTGACGTAATTCTCGGCTCCCTGTGGGCGTCAGCAAAAGTCAATTTCGCTCTCAAATAGAATGCAATAGGGCGCAGCCACTACCAAAATGGCGCTAAGGATAATAGAATAACGGTAATACGACTGAATTGCGATATTTTTCCAATGGGGATTCAATCACGAGGGAGAATAAAAACAGAAACAAGAAAAGCTTAACTATCGAGAGTGGAAAAGTTCTATAAAAATCACAGGTACCTTCGCCACGATTGCGATCGAGAATCCTAAGTAGGGACGTAAAGGACCAGGTTGAACAATTTCCAAAGCACATCAGTAACCCTTTCTCAGAGGCAGAAGGAGGAGAAGGAGGTAAGAAAAAAATTTTCAATTTGTTGGTATGGAGGTTTGGAAATGGGCTCATTTAAGAGAGGATAGGGAACGAACTTAATTGGATAGAACGATAGATAATACATTTTATTTCGGTAAGATTTTGGGCATAAAGTCTCTTCATCCATATAACCCTGAATATAATGGGATGGGATGGGGATTTTTGAAACGAAAGGACTAATAGTTACGACGTGAAGAAAAAATGTTTCGAATAAAACCACAGAGAAGTTCGGTACAGTAGAACAGGAAGCTTGGAAATGAAGGAACATCATTTTGGGAAAAAAGGAACAAACGGCTTAAATAAATAGAAGATGAGAATTCCCGAAATGGAAAATTGAGTTTCTTGAGGGAAGACAAGTAATTCAGAGGCGAACTAAAAGATCTTTTGGAACGTATGAACGGAATGTCTAACCAGGGGTGCACAACTCAGAAGTTGACACAGGCCAAAATAGACCTTGATTGGACCTATGCGGGCCACACTTTGAAAATTTTGTCCATAATAAAAACTTAAGTACATTATTTTACATACAATTTTTGTGACAAAAAATGAAGTCTCAAATAAATATAATTTACTTACAAATTTTAATTGCATTTTTGATATAAAAGGAATTAATCAGCTGAGTTACTCTCAGCTTCAATCGGGCCAAACAAAAGGTGTCGGCGGGCCACATTTGGCCCGCGGGTCGTATGTTGTGCACCCACGGTCTTAACCAACGAACGGAGGGCTGTCTTAAACTAGAAACGGAGAATTTACGAACGTTTCAGAACGAAAAAACTAATGATTGGAAAAAGAAGTGAATCGGATATACAGTGAGGAAAATCGAGGGTCAAATTTCCGCGAAATCCTCCCCGAACATTCGACACTGCTCTCCTATCCCAAAAATTGAGACCTATACACTTTGCTGAACCTCTCTCTCATGGCCAGTGAGAAAGGCTTCCCTGTTCCTCGTCAGATACAGCTACATTCTGCGCGACAACATTCGCTCACGTACCTGTTTCGGCCCTTGAAAAGTCGGGGGAATTTTTTTTAAAGGCGGAAGGTTAAAGAGCGAAGAGGAGGACCGTCTGTTACGTTCTTTCGTTCTTTGGGAGGGACGGGTGGTTATTAGATCGATCCGTCGGACACGACTTCATTTGAGGTTCGGTCGGTTAAGTTAGAGCAAACCGGCGTTCGGCGAGAAAATACAACGAAGGCAAAGTTTTGCGGCTATCGAATGCTTCCATCCGCATTTTAGGTTGTGCGTCCAAAAATATCGCAAAATCCAATATTGATTTAATTAAAGAGTCAGAAGAATATTTAGCCGCTACGAATGCGCAAACAAATATAATTAATTAACCTCGAGCACGTGTTCATCTTTCCATCATTACGGTTGATCCTTGATCTTAAATGGATTAAAACGTAAAGATATTTTGTACATAAATTAAAATAAGTGACAATGTTGATAAATACAGAATGCATTGGAATGACGATGTATGAATTATCTTACTATCTTTCTGCATTTATCTTATTAGAGTAAATGGTGTCAACTACACTCATATAATGAATACCATTATTACAGTGAAACAATTTTATTATCATGGAATTAATTTAAGATTATATATTGCCTTAATTCGGCGAATAAATTTGCCAAACGTTCATAAAATACATATCTTTAGGGGCTGCATCGCCTTCTCTTCGAACGTAAACTTCGTTCGTCACATCCGAACACTTTCACATCTCAAAGTACACTGAGCAAACCGATAGAAAATTTCGTTTCCTTTCCTTTGGTTTTTTACTTTTACACCGTCAAATGTAGACAGATCGGTTTTTTTGAAAGGTATTTCTTGTGAGTAGGCCAGTGCGTGCCCCTGTTGCAGTTTGGCGGTTTCGTGGAGGGCATTCCGAGTTCCTCGCCTACACTGATACCTTTTATGGTCATAAGGTAGGCATTTTTCCCATTTCCCCCACCACCCAGCACTTCATTATTGATTATTTAACAGTCCAAAGTGACGTCGTCCTGACGTCTTCTGACATTGGCGGGAAATTTTCTATCGGTTTGCTCAGTGTATTTTGAGATGTGAAAGTGTTCGGATGTGACGAACGAAGTTTACGTTCGAAGAGAAGGCGAAGCAGTCTCTGAAGATATGTAAGTATTTTATGAACGTTTGGCAAATTTATTCGCCGAATTAAGGCAATATATAATCTTAAATAAATGTTATTTTTGTAAAATTATAATATAATTTTTAAATGCTCGCGAGAATCAAAGCAGTTTCATGGTGTCTACGAAGAATTATTGCAATATAAGCTACATGAATGGTTTTCCTAGCCTTAAGTCTATTTAACAGGCATCTCCTATCGTGTTTGGGTAGTACCAGTGAATTTTTTTCTCTTACCATTACAGGTGATACGGAATTGTGACTCCCACCAATTTCTTCAATTTCCAATATCAAACCTTTACCCTTTATTTTATTCGTCAACCCCAAAGTGCTTTTCATTTACCCCCTTTTGCACGTCCCTGTGTAGTGTAATGGTCATTCTGTGAGGAAGTGCCGTGTATATTTGAGTGTGCGGAATTTTTCTCATCGCTGGAGGAAAGGATTTATTTCTTCTTCCACCGCTGGAGCGGTTACGCCACATCAAAGGTAGGAAAGTTCGTACCTCTCACCTAAGGAATAAAATCCTCCATATCTCCCTTTAATTTCAGGCCTGGTTGACTGGCGTTTAGACCGTCGCAGGCAAAGGTATCCGATTGATACGAAAATTAGTGTGCCCAGAATTTTCAATTTGGATATGACGTAATTATAAATGGGTTGAGTGAGTGTAAGCCTTTCGTTAAATATGGACGAATGGGTTTTATTATAGCAAGTAAAAGACGATTCGCCAACTATATCCCGGCACCGAATTAAATAAATCCAACTATACCGGTGATATATAGCAATTATATGCTCATGAAAATTACACTAGTCTTCCTTTTTACAAACTTTTACTTAACTTCCCTTGGTATTTATTTGTCACATAAAACTGCGATTAAATCGAGAAAGTATCAAGATAGTAACTCTAAATTTGACAGGAATGCTCGATTCACATATTTTAAGGTGATGACGAAAATTAATCTCGAAAAAGTCCTGGATTCGACTCAAAGGAAGACATTTACATTTTCCATAAGGTAACACTTAAAAATGGACATTTTGACATGCAGTTTAGTTATCTTTAGAAAATGAAAATCGTATGAGCCTGTTTTTAGAAAATCCAATTTTTGTTAAAGTTGCCCAAGAATAAACTAGCCTTATATTCATTCATTGAGAAAAATGAAATACGTAGTATTATTGAATATGTATACTCAAGTAAATGTACGAAATTTGATCAAAATCGTTAGAGCCGTTTTTGAGAAAATCGAATTGTTGTTAAAGTTGCCTAGAATAAATTAGCCTTATATTGATTTTTTGAGAAATATGAACTATGTATTATTATTGAAGACGTAAACGCAAGTAACTGTTCGAAATTTGAACAAAATCGTTAAAGCCGTTTTTGAGAAAATCGGATTGTTGTTTAAAATGCGTAGAATAAACATTACTCTTAATTATTGAGCAATGTCAACCATTTCTACGTATACTCTGCTCAGTATGATAAAATTCCTAAGTACGAGATTTCATTCATTTTCGCTCTACCGTCTAGGATCTAGCGCCAGTAACAGGCAGACAGACGGACAGACAGACGGACGGACAGACAGACGGACGGACAGACAAACAGACAGCCAAACAGACGGCATTGCGAAAACTACCTTTTCGGATTTAGCGACACTTAAAACGTATATTTCCGTAAAAATCTCGAGGCCGAATTTTTTCGCGAAAACAATACTTTCCCGATACTTCGTTTGAGAAAGTAAAAATTAATGAGGCGCCATATTATATCTCGCCTCAGGCGGCAAAATATCTGGGCACGGCTCTGTATATATATATCTGTAAAATTCCTTGATCATTCGTCAAAAGACTCCGAAACCACTTTTTCCTGCGTCCTACTTATCCCGATTATTTTTTCAGTTTGGTCAACAGCGTTGGACGCCTCTTCCGATCGAATTTTTCCCTTTACAGCTTACTTAATGTTCTTCCATAACTACGCAACGGAAACTTCCGTTCCTATTTATCGCCAATATTTTCTTCCCGCTTATTGCGTTTCACCTCAAATCTACACTGCACAATTTTGAGCAAGAATAGTTGACAAATTTAACGCGCTATTCCATCCGTAAATCCCAAGAAACGCCTAAATAAAAAGCCCTCCCAGCCGATCTCGTGGACTAAACGTCTCTGCATAATCCATGAGCTATGTTCTTTTCCTATTATTAATTCGATATGTCGTTATCGATGGAAAGGGTTTGGATAAATGGAGTATGAGACAGAGACATTCTGCATCCGCAGCCACTTAGATCGGAATTTATTAATTTAGATTTGCATGATTACAGGCTAAACTGTTCCTCTTTCTGATCCGAAAAAAAGACCTCTCAATGAAATATTCATTCCGTTATATTGGATGAAACGATATGTCGCGCGGCGTGTCCCGGAGGCGTCAACTTCGTTAAAGAACGTATTAGAGGCGATCGCGAGCATTAATTAACGACGTACGGCGAACGCTTGCTTAGTAATATTTACATAAATTTAATTAACGTTGATATCGATTAAGACCCCTTACCTAAACCTTTAGATGGCATGCCCTAAAAGTTTACGTTTTTAATTTTTAGAAAATTCGTGGTCTTGGAAAAAAGAACTGCTGTAATTCTAACTTGTGAGTTTTTTAAAATTTGCGGGATAGTTTTAACTAAAACTGATAAGGAAAACTTCCGAGATATCTCGCAAACGGATTTCAGAGACATTTTCAGGGTATTCAGATGGCCTCAAGATGTGATAAAACCCACCAAATTTGTGAAGCGTAGAATACAATCCATTAATTCTCTTTCGACGTTCCCGTTAATTGAGCGAATTGCTCTCACGCTACATAAAGGACAATGAATATTATTTTGAAATTAATTCGTTTATTTTCTGCATGTTCTGGATTCAAGAGCATTTTTACGAAACGACGTAATTATTAAATAAATTTGCACCTACCATCCTTATTTTCACGAATTCGGAATTTTTTGCAATCGCAAAACAAGAAAATACTCTTATTCTCGATGCAATCACATAATATTTGACGAAGGACCCTAAGTAGAAGGTTGTACTGGCTCTCTTGCACAGAATAAATAATAATTAGACCATTATAAATAGTGTTATTAATAGTACATACATTCTTAAAGCGAATGACGAACTACAGAGTATAAGCGCTGGGAAAATGCCGACTAATTTTCACATTCATAGTTTAAGAAGAAAGAGCATTGCAGAAAATTTCTCGAAACAAAAAATGATGGTTCTGGAAATTTCCAAACGAACTTTTCAAATATTACTATTCATTCGTTCAATTTAAACAGGATGGATACCTCTTAACAATGAGAATGCATGACACCCGAGATGACAGCTTAATCACTGGCTACGGCGTGTAATACACCCTCCTCTTTTCCAAGTGGACCAATTCCAACAAGACGAAGGACACACTATAATATTCCAGAATCGTCTCAAAACGCTTACTTCAAGAGTTTATTCTAAGCATCGACGGACTTCGTGACATTGACTCGACCCGATCGTTCGCTAGGCGTAATGGAGAAAAATTATCCGTTTTTGACGGTGAATTATATTCTTCCGAACCGTAAAAAAAAAACTCGCTACGGCGATCAGATCGGATATAAATGGGAATAAAGTGCAAATTACGACCTTTTAGTCTGACGTAAATGCGTCTTGATTGATTTAAACGACTTTATAAGCGGCCACAAAGAGAAAGAGAAGGAGGTCGAAGCGTGAGGCGAAAATGTGACGCAAATACTGCTTGTCTTTCAACAAATTAATTCTCTCCTGTCAATTTCGGAATAATCTCGATTTTTATTAATGCTTTCCACCTTGCAGCCCTATTGTAAAAGATAGACCAATTAACCTCGGGGATCAAAACTTCTTCGTCGACCGGCTATTACGTTTGTATGGAATGGTTTATGAATTAAATACACCTTCTAACGCTTATGCGCAAGTGTATAGGGAATTTTATTTGTTGTTTGCACGTATTACTTTTAGCATGTACGTCAGGGTGAGGGAGGTATTTCTGGTATAAACACGCCACCGTGAGAGATGCCCTACTTGTATTTTGAAATCGCTGCGAAGACTGAAAGGTGGTGAAGTTTGAGCAGCAAAATAGCCTAAGGATACACATGTCGTGTGACGTGATTCTTTTGTTTCGTGATAAAATCTTTCTGGAAGGTAAGTGCCACTTTCTTGTAGTTTACATTAGTAACGTTTTATTATCAAGAGTTAAAGATTTAAAAAAATAGAGAGGTGTACCAGCCACATTGAGAAAAAGCAATGCAAGTAGTTCAGTGAACCTCAAAAGCTGCCACCATTTTAGCGTTACCTGTTTTAGCAGCTATCTCCTGTGCGAATGGGAGGGATGTCTTCGAGGAGCAATGCCCAACAAATAAATTAATTTTGGTTTTAAAATAATATACTAACTCAACGCAATAATGAAATGTTTGAATGTTTAAAGAGGAGAAAAGAACCAAATAAATATTAAACATAATGAGAAAGTGCTTGGTTTCGTCTGAGAAAAAAATGAACTGAAACTAATTATAATTTTATGATTCCAGCTTTCAAGGAATTAATTTTACTCAAGAAAAACCTCCTTTTGAATTTTTTTCATTTCACTTAAAATAAAATTCGTAAATGAACAATAAGGTATTAACACATTGGGACCACGGCGTATATTATGATGGAAAGAATTCTTCCTTAACCGTAATTTTTAATACATAGAGATCCGAATAAAATTCAACAAGATAAACTAGGATGAAATTTATATGGACTAAAGACAAATATATAGAATAAATAGAATATCAGTACAAATAAAAATTACATGATAATGATAAATAAAACTTACATAGATATAGGAGAAGTGATTCACCTCCAGGGACTTGGTATGTCGACAACACAGTTGCGTCTAAAAAATGAAATGTGCTCCATTAGAATTAAACAATATACTTAGAATAAATCACATAGAAATTTTATAATGGCCATTTTCACTACAATGCATTATTAGGTTTTTTCCTAATTTAAAAATTGTAAAAGTAGAAGTCGTTTCATTTTCGCAGATCTACGTTTTCGCGGCGTGTTGCATTCACTTCACCGCATGAGAGTGATATTCCATTCTATAAAAGGAAACAAATTTCTGGTCTAGCGTGTTTAGTTTCAGCTAAACAGAATAATACCTTGTGAAAGATTGCAGTCTTATAGCAATCGAAGAGATTAGAACAGAACAATCCAAATCGGATGCATATCGAGTTCAACTTCCAACGTTTCGCCTTCTGTATGGATATTATTCACGTTAAGTGAGTGGCTATAAAGCATCGCAAATATCGATTCGTGTAATTTGACACGCGAACTTCAATCTCGTTCTTGCAAAACATTCTCAGGAAAAATAAACCCTGCAACCGGAAAATTCGGCCTTACCAAAGCGAATTCACAGTGTTGGTAAAGATATAAAGAAGAGGTGAAGCGCGCCAAATATAAGGAGAAAGAATTCAGTGGGTATAAAGCTGTTACCACTGGTTTTAATAATTTTCAATAAAAAAATAGTCCTATCAGGCGAATCTTCTTATATGTATATAGGTTAATGCGGCGCTTATGATCGCACTTATACCCCTTGCTAATATGGATAAACATATATTTAAGATAGTTTCTTACATAGGGAATTGAGAGGAGGCGATTCTTATTACTAGCGAATACAACGTTTCCCACCAACTGTTTACCATAATTGTACATGCAGGAAGGCTTAAGGGGTCTTCAGATAGTACTCTAACGTGGAGCAGCAATATATTAAATAAATATACCGGGTTTCCCAAGACAAAGACGACATATGCCAGGGATGGCAAATACGTGGCACGCGTAATCTTGTTATTTTCTATACAGAATACGAAGTTTCTTAGAGAAGGAATAAACTAGTGGCAGGCGAAAAAAAATTCCGATGATTCAAATTACTTTCTTGGCACGCAGGACTAAAAAATCATTTGCCACCCCTGCACTATGCGATTCAAAAAGTGTATAAATCTGAATGGAGACCGATTTCAGCATTTAATGTAATAATAATGAATGCAGTTTTATGTAGTTGTACGGTTCCGCAAAATTAATTTTTTTAAAGGTGTTACGCAATTTATTTTCTTAATAAGGTGTATTAAACAATGTTGCTACGCTCAGTATAATTAAGATAGCAAAAGATATCTAACGGATGCAAAAGTTAATGTAAATGTGTCTAAATCGATATTTACCTAGTAAAATTTTTGAATTGAGTGTAATCATCATAATAAGCATGAGAAACAATTATAAAAGCATAGGAAGGAGTGGAAAGGATGTTGATTAACCTGTATAGCTTGACGGAAGAAAAATAAAATATGGAGACCTGAATTTAAATTAAATAATTTGACTCATTTCACTCTAAAAGGTGGTTTTAGATCCTTTTCTTTCTCAATCCCCACATTCCTATTAAGATAAACATCACACTTAATTGCACCTATTGAGTGACTTTTAAACGGCGTTATTTGATATTTTTACTTTGCGTTAACATGACAAATAACACACAAAAATGTCATCATCATCGCTTCAGAAACGCAAAACGAAACAAAGCGATTCAATTAAAATTATCTTATAATATTAATATCCATTAAAATATTAATCAGATAAACTCTCGCGAAAAAGGAAAACATCAGTTAGAGAACACCTGTAGAAAACTCCTAGCTGCAGATAAAAGACATTGTGCTATTCAATCTCCGACGAAGATAAATAGATTTTTCTCTCTCTCTCTCTCACTGGCTCGTTATGTATGTTATCCGACCTCCACCCCCGCCCCTTAACAACGGTGCCCTCCATTCCGCTTTCTACCCTCTCCCAACGATAAGTTGCTACGCCCTCTATATCTCTCCCCTGCTACCCCCTCCGCCCCCGTTTTTGCATCATTTCCGACCATGCCCGGCTCTCTAAAAACCCTCTCACCCCATCTCCCCTCTCCAGTCTGCATACCATTCGCAAACGCATAGGCACGTGCCCCAGCCTTCAGCGCCGCGAATTCTTTTTCCCCTCTTATTTTTTTCCACCGGCACGTCCTTCTCCAGTATTTTCTACGTGGACTCCTGCCAGAACGCAAGACGGGCCTGGAAGTTGATATTTATGGAGCAAAACGGAATCGATTGCAACGGGAACACGCGGTGACTCACGAAAGGGTGGGGAATGAAAAAAATGAGCGACAGCGCCCGTCTTAAAGGGGCCAGGGAAATTTTGTTTCGTTCGACGCAATGGCACGGCTTTCTGTGATGTTGCCGTAAAAAATTATCGTACCACGTATCAGCGTAGCTTCTATGCTGAGTGAGCATAAGGCAATCCATAGTGGTAAATAAATTCTCTATACAAAACAAATTTATTATTCTTACTATTCTGCATGGAACTTGAAGTCAAACGAAATTTTACGCAAATTATTGAGAAAATAAAACTCTTGATATAGGTAAACTTAAATTTATTATTCTTGGCAGTTTCCAATTACTGGCTACCATAAGGTCTATAAGATATAAGCTAAAAACACACACACAGTTTAAAATAAGAGTTATTTTAAAAATTATATTGAGCGTTCACTTTTTCTGATATGTTTAAGTCATGGAATAAAGAATATTACTAAATTATAGCCATATGTTAATATGGCTATAATTTAAATTTAATGGTAATACATAATTTTTATATTTTGTAATAATTAATATTTAACTTACTATTTTCCTTATGTGTAAATTTATAAATGCATAAAACCGTATATATAAAAAATATTTTTAAAGGACGTTAACGCACCTCGTATTTTGCTATTTCTAGAGGTGTCTAATCAGAATATTTATAATATAAATAGTTATCTATACTATTTGTTTTCTCAACATTTTACAACGAAAAAATTTTACTGATGAATATCAAAAGTCCTCAGTTAACTTTTTTAAGCTAACTTTAAAGCTGGAGGAACTTTATTAAGCCATCCCGAACAACGGTTGTTTTAGTGAGAGTGAAATATCTTCTGTACGCCACATGGTACCTAAATTAGAATTTCCGCTACACCATCCGTTTATTGCCTGTCAGGCGTTTAGTGAAGACTTTTAATGCCATTCGCTTTAACCAACATTTTAATCATGATGACAACGTATAGCTGTCGTAATAAGTATTTAGGTTCTTAAAATTGCGAAACACGCAGTATTTCTCGGGCATTTTTATTATTATGAATCGCTGCATAGTATGCCGAGAATATTTTCTTTAAAACTTCCTTGGGTTTCGTATTACCCCTGCCACTATCAATTATTCAGTGATTAAGTGACCCTAAAAACGTCACTCGAGGGACCTACCCATCAATTTAAAACGTTCGTTGAGTCGGTACGTTAACAAGTTTTAGGTAGGGACTTTCAACGCGGTAGTAACTCAAAACAACTCGCGATTGCGAGAACACTCGCATAACGTATGTTCTGTCCATATTTCCCGTGTTCCCGTATTTCATTATACTGTGGCACGTATGAGAAATGAATCGCTCAGCTGACCACTTGCTGCGTCTATTGAGAGCGTTAGCTTTCACGTTTAAGCTGGACACTTTTTACACCGTTTCGGTTGCCTTATTTCGAGTTGGTCTTCTATTAATTTCCCGTCAACTTGCTTTCATTAACTTCCATTAACAGTTTTAGTGAATAAAGACAAATTCTAAGATTATAAACTTAAAAGGTGATTTAAAACTTCATGTCATCCGTCTAATTTTATTATTCTTTATTACGTTTTTTTAATATGCGATATTGGCTCTGCGGTACATGATGTTTTAATGGTAATTGCTGTCTTGGAAATTTTAACGAGATGTTAAAATTTTACCAGAATTATATGCGGTATTTATTATATATGCAACATTGTCAGTAATTTAATGAGACAGGCGCATGAGCCTACTTAACAAGACTCAGGCTGAACGTAGTGCGCGAATGACACGGAAGCCCGTAAAAAGGTTTACTAAAAATTTCATCGGAACAGACTTTGAACTCCGACCGTAACTTTAAACCCATGAAACATTTCGCAACGCCAAAGTATTTCCACCTCGAAACATTTACGACGCAAAACACATTCCGAGTTCAACACATGAAGGGTAAAATATCTCCTTTTCAAATCATTTCGCTCGTAAATTAGTCAAAAAGCCATTCATTAACATTTACTTCACACAATAGAAACCTCACCGGTTAATTGACGCATTGAGTCCTGCAATTGGAACGACTCTTGCGACATAAATCCCATCAGCCAGACACCTAATCCCTCTCCAAGTCATTGGAATTCGTCCTCCATATTTTTCGGATATTTTTCTCTTCAAAGAAAAAGTACTATATACTTCCACGTTTTGTTTTCACCTCAATCACCTCACCTTCGACGTCCTTCGCAAACTCTCGGAAATGATTTTCGCTCCGCAATAAACAAAACTCCGACGAAGGGCGTGTGCCAAAAGCCATTGCATCACTTCACATTCTCTCCGCTATCTCGGTCGGACGCGGTGTTTCCTTCAGACTCGGGCGAGTCACGAGTGTTAAAGACCCACGGTCGATCGGACAGCAGGAGAGCGGGTGGTATCTGAAAGTGCGGGCCACCGTTTGACAAGGTGTTGCACCAGCACGCAAGCACTCTCGTAGCTTACGCACGCGTTCGACGCGAAGAATGAGGTGAGATATCGAAAGTGGTGCGATTTTAAGAATCCGTTTGGGCAATCGGAATTTTTTCTGTAACCCCTTTCAGACAACCACCGGGTGTTTTGCTTCTGAAATTCTTAAATTATCTCATCTAAATTAGAGATAATCTTGCGTATGAATTACAAAGATGTCGTTTACTTAGTTTCCACTTGATCTGAATATAGTGATTCAATGGAATGGGTTGATATGATGTGCCAATACTACGCGTTTCTGGTAATGCTTCTCGTAATTTGAATTAAAGCAAGGAAAATGCAGTAGTATTACGAATGTATACATTCATTCGTTCATCGTTATTCTACCTTCCGGTAGGTTTTAGGCAAAACCGACTAAATGTATGATATCCAAAGCCTTTACCTTCACATGCTCCTTTTTAACGCGCGTAATTTACATTTTTACTTCCTATCTCTTTGATTCTTTCGTAATAGTCTTTTTTCAGCAGACCTTTAAAAATTTGGCCCTGCTGATTCTTCTGTATTTACCTTATTACTCTAACTGAGCTCCTCTTTCCTCTTAATGCATTTGAGACTTCCTAATTTGTTACTTTCTCATTCCAATTTTCTCTAAGCCTTACCCACATCTCAAACACTTCTAACCTGCTCACATCATTTATCATTGTCTTGCACTCATATAATGCTACACACACTATCTTTTTTATGAATGTATACAAAACCACGAAAAAAGTTCACATTTAACAAATCTAGGTATCTCATTTTCGCATTAATATTTCCCATTTTATTGATTTTTGTGTTTTCATGGCATAGTGAGGTATTAATATTCTAGTCGGATACGAATGAACACTTTCATCCGACACCAGCATCAACAAGCGAGAAATTCTCTAATAGAAGTACAATTTTACTCCTTTTCGCTATCTGCAGTTTTTAGCGTTAACAGAATGTCAGTTTGATTACGGGGCTTCAGTGAAAAACGCTGCGTTCCATTTTAAAGCGAACACCTATTTAATTTGACTTTCACCAGATAATAAATGCATTTCAGGAGAATAAAAAATCTGCATTCATAAAAAGACTTGTTATACATATTCAATTATATGACAAGGATATATTGTACTCCTATACCTCCTAGTTACAAAAATCAAACAAAGTTTCACACACCGCGATTCCGAGAATAAAAAGTTTAAATTCATTATCCTACTTAAAAAAACGTCTCTTGGATCGCCACCTGATTAATTTAAAGATATCGGGGGCTAACTTTTCTTCACTTTTATTTCGTCGAATAAATTGAAAATATATAATGAGGCTATAAATAAAGTCCTTTCGCCTGCTCTCACAACGATCAGGTGTGCATTTTTGAAAGACAAAAACTGAAATGGGTCTGTGTGCATACACACACGAACGCACCCATACGAAAACACAGACACAGGCATATATATGTATTCGAGATCTCTCCATTTACTTTACCATGTAAACAATCAAACCCGCCTTAAGAAAAAAACATTTGATCCATAATTGACTTTCATATACAAAACGTAATCCAAATCCATCACCACCCTGCAACGCAGTCAGATCATATCTTAGCCGGCATAATACGCGCGGACGCAAAAAGAAAGAAAAAATATACGCCATTATTTTTTTTTTAATGATCGTCGTTCCGCCGTAAATAAAGAAACTAATTTTTTTCGCCCCAGTTGTTATTACATATTATTATTTTTTTACTACCCGTAGCATTAAAATTCTGAGAAATTATCTCATCGCGAAACAAATGAGTCACACCGCGCGCAGTATTTCATTCGTTCTTTCTCGCTCTCTCTCTCCCTAGGCCGCCGCCCTCTCCCCAAAGACCGGGTCGGCACGCAGGGCCCCCGCCCTCCCACACCTGCCCCCGCGGCGGGGGCGAAGGGGTCAAACGTGCCCTCGGGGGTCTCGCGTGACGCCCCTTTACCTGGCGCTGCCCACCTACGGAACACCCTATCCCTCCCCACCCACCTTCTACTCTAAACAAAAACCTCCCACTCCCCTCCTACACCTCTCTCCCCTCCCCTCCCCGACCACCCTCTCGCCGCGGGATACCAATCTGCATCGGCTCCATCTTACGCCTCCCAGTGGACAATAGGCGTGGCGACCTCGCCTTTCACACTTCCGCTCCTCCTCCTCCTCCCTCCTACTCTCGTCATGCTAAACATTACTCGATTTACAACCCGACGCGCCGCCAGTTCTATCCAGCGACACTTTCTTCCTTATCTGTCACACTACACCCGCTCTCTTTTCTTTTGGCCCTATCAAACTTCTATTATCTTTACACAATCGTTTGTATGCCCATCTACTTTTGTAGTACTGAATAGAATACGTTAGTTACCAAGCGGGGTCGCTTGAATAATGCACAGCTACGCGGAGTTGTTTAGGTCAAAAGAAACTAAACACCACTTCCCCGTTATACGCCATCAATAAATTCAGGAATAAGATTCCTTACAATAGGCGTGGCTTCGCATATAAGTCATTTGATAAGAACAACGTACGAAATTACAATTATAGTGAAATTGACGCCTAAGTTATTTCTCTGTTATACTTAATTATTTTAACTAAATAATAAAAGGGCTAAACGGACTTATACGATGAGTGCAATAGCGATAACATGCGACAGGATTCGAACCCGAAACCATAACGTTGCAAAATTATGTATAGCTGATTAAATATTTGAGATTGCCAATGCAAAAAGATTTAGAGGTGTCATTGCTTCTGTACGATCAGGGTGTTGTAGTTAATCGCAGTTTTCGTTTTTTATGCATTAATATCACTCCTTATTTAATTATTTTATAAATCCTTTTCGAGTAATAATTTAGTTTTGCATGTTTTAATACAATAAAACTGTTAAGTCTACAATTCTATATTAAAAAAGCAGATCCTATTGATTAATTCCACCAATTCCCACCAACACAAACCTCCAAAAGAAGCATCTCGAGCGAGTATATATTTGTATGGGTATTAATTTCATTTATTTTAAGAAAAATTGACGAAAAAAAAACTTTATGTTAATATCATTTTTTTAAAATGATTTTAACACGACATACATATGTAGATTTCGTCGCATGAATGATGACGAATGTATTTTACAAAGTTGAGCCGATTGTTATTAGTTTTTATATATTCCATCGTGTTTACCTATCCTTGTCATTAAATATCTTACTTTCCGTATTATCATGTTTAATTTTGGTTAAAAATGGCACATCTGTGTCACAAAAAGTTCCCCAGGAGCGTTACCCTTATTTTTACCATTGGGAAAATTAAGTTTTGCAACAAGACATTATACTTCGCAGTTTACAGAAACACAACCTGCAGTCACCTACGTAATTTTGTTATGGTTGGTTTAAAATTAACTACAATTAACATATGCCACTGCAATTTTAAGGGGTCTAAAACATTATTTTCGGCGCTGTAAAATGCAGCAATACTTAATTCTTAATAATTTATTAATATAATGCATTCGGATTTCTTTTTCTTCAGTCTCCGCCTTATGTATAACCGATTCTATGGCATTATTTGCGCAGATTTTCAGTAAACTCAATCGACTTTTAAATCATAAATTAAAGAAACAGTAGAATAATCATCATCAAATAATCTGACATATGAAATCGAAATAAAATTACAACCATTCAGATGCACAAGAATAATGAACAAGAAGTGAATACAGCACCTTATTTTAGATTTAACCTTCTGAATGAATGCAACAGGAACAGACAGACAATACACTCGGTCTTCTGGTATGGAAACATGCGAAAATTTAAACACGGTGGCATCTATCGTACCGTGTTACCCCACAATTTTAAAACATTTAATATAATTTCCTTCTGTATTTGTCAAATATTATGGAATATTTGCATAACTTCGTATTTCATAAGCTTCAATTTTTCAGGTTAAGGTTCCTTGATTTTACTGACGAGAAATTGATAAATGTTTGGCAGTCGAGCAAATTTTATTCGCGATATGCACTTGTTGGTAGGCTAATCCTGTGGTGAAACAGATAGGATTGAGGTGTATTTACATTCATTGTCTTTTTATCCACTGGTAACGAACTATTCCCTTCCCTCATCGAAGTTCCGTCTTCGATCTCCTCTGCCTTTCCTTGCGTCTCCGGTACCTTGAAAGGATATCTTCCCCTATGCAACGGACTTGACCATAGCTAGGTAACCCTTGGAGACCGGCTGATTCTCTCTCTCCATGCACTCCACCTCATGCATAATGCAACCGACTTCTGCACGTGGATGGACGGAGGGAGAAGGTTTAAAACAAGTGGAAGAAAGGGAGTGAGAGTGTAAGAAAGGGAGAGCATCTGTATGGAGAGACAGAGAGGGAGGGAATGTTAGATGAGCAGGAAAGGAAAGTTCGAGGCAAAAATACAACACGAACGTGCTGTCATCTACAAATGGTGAGGAAAATCACGTGCAGGAATATGACCTAACGCAAAAGCGTTTAACTGTTCTCTATTCTTTCAGACACCAAATTTTGCATGAAATTCACCTTCATCCAGGGTGCAATGTTTGTATCCGATTCCAAGGTCCCAAGCTCGATTCCAGAAGTTTTTTCCCATTAGAATAGAATGGAAATGAGTGCACCGTATTTTTGCCTTGCATTTTAAAATTACTAATAATCATTGTAGAAACTCGGAACATGAGGCAGAAAGAGTCTAACAGAACATATTTTTGTTTTCATTCCGTCCATTTCCCAAGGGGCGTAAAATAGATGCGCAAATATGTTTTGGACGCGAAAATTCAACCTTTATTAACTTAAAACCTTTGAAGATCACGGCGGCTAGCAAATATGCTAAATTTTGATAACGCTTTGTTAATATTTTGGAGCTGAGGGGCAATGAGGCATTCGTTTTACTACGAAGCATCAAGGTTCGAGTCCAGGTGCAATTTTTCCTTTGTTTATGGGATTTTCTCGGATTTTTATCTGTGAATAAATTTTTGTTTGCTGCCTCACAAATCATATAATATCGAGAGATAGAGAAAAATATACTATTTTAACCAAAAAAAATCATAGTTTCAACCGATGTAGACAAAGTACCTAATGGCATGTTTGGCATTTCTATCTCCAAAACTGTAAATTGTAATTACGTGCTCTCGCTAACTTTTTTGTAGTAAATGTTGAACTTTCTCCGAATACATTTTCCAAATTACAGATCACGTAAGAGCTTGGGAATCTGTTACACAAGACGTATATTAGATTAACCCGGGCAACGTAGGATACTACTTAGCTAGTCCTTTTCTGAGGGATATTACCCTACCTAACTTATAAAATGATATTTTATCTTGCAGTAACAATTTAGTCATGAAACTAATCTAATGCATTAATATGAATTAACGTTTTTCTCTTGGCATGAAAACTAACATTCATTGTACTCATCAATAAACGAAAGCAGGAATGGAATCTCGATGGTGGATTGAAAACGTGACGCTCACTTCAGTTCTCACAGAAATTATTTATATTTTTGTCATAAAGATAATATATAAAAATCATTCCCAAATAAAGAAATAAATATATTAAATTGAAAAATTCTCTATATCATAAGCAAGATTCTTTTCTCTCTTAAATGAAGTGATAGGAATAATTATTTATATCCCTTATCGCTGCTTCTAATGTCTTTTATAGCTTTTTCGAGAAATTTTCTCCTCATTGCATTGACACAGATTTAAGTATAATTACTAATCGCAAATTAGCCACAATTTATTTCTTGCGGAATAAACTTTACGATATTTTTATCACCCCGTGCTATAGGCGATAGCAACTGTACACTGTTGATATCTCTATATTCCTTTATAATTTCCACAATTTCTTCATTGACGCGACACTCGAATAACGAGACCGAAGTTCTGTCATACGAATCAATCCGCACTCTCCTTCAAAAAGCGACATAAAAAAATTGTCTCGAACCGAAAACTACGAACTCCATTCAACCTATATTTGTCGATGTAGGAAGCGGAATAGGAAAATTCGCCGACGTAAATCCAAAATCCTCACTCCACCCTCTGGCGCAAAGCGGTGAACCATCTCTTGCGGCAAAAAAGGACGTTTGACTGGGAGTGTCATTTCGGGAAAGCTCTCGGGATGCGATGATGTGGCGGCGGATCAGAAGGGGTCGAGAAAGACGAAGGTGACCAAGGAGAATTGGTGGTTGAAATAAGGAGGGAAAATGTGGGGGGAGAGAAACAGGGATGTGAGGGAGGAGGGCATTGGAAGAGGATTGAGGGGAATTGGAGAGGGAGGAATCTCCCCGACAGACGTACGGGTCGCAAACGCTTCGTTCGACAAGAGGCCGCCCTCATTACCGGTGCAATGTGCAAGGGCACCGTCCGCGGCAGCACCATCGGAACAAAAGAAAGTCCATCTGCGCGTTGCCTTGCTTGACTCCGCTGCCTCCTTTCTCTTATTCTCCCCCTCCCCCCTCACTCTCTCTCTCTCCTCTCGACTCTCTCACTCGTCGGTCAATCACTCAAGCCGACCCACCCCATCCCCAAAGAGACTTCTTTTATAAGGGAATCCAAATAGGAGATGTGCGGTGTTCTTTCTCTCCTCCCACCTTAACCCTTCCGGCCATAGAGAGAGGGGGAGAGGTAGAGGAACGAAGGTATGTCCAAATACATTTTCTTTTCTGTCCTTCTGTCTGAAGGGGTTAACGACTGGACATTATCGCTTAGGAAACACACCCGCGGCGAGTTGCCGGACAAAAAGTGTGTCAATAAAACGGGCGATTTTTGGGTGAGCAATGTATCCAAGTGAAAACGTTTGTTCGAGTTGAATTTTCTATGCTTGATCATTTTTCAGCGGTTGGTAGTCGGCAGGGACATAAATACCTAAAGCAAGAGAACCATGTTTTAACCTGTCTCGTTAATTAGCGTAGTATTGTCGTCGAAAAAACGATTTCTAAGTCAAAAGGAGCGTATACCTGTTTGCATAAATTTATTCTATCTATTTCCAGCTAAAGCAACCTCATCGTTTGAGAGAGAGGGGTTTTTCTTCGATGCACCACTAAAACATTAGAGGATATCTTTCGAAGCTGTCTGATATTATCTTGGCTAGCCCGCCCCCAACTAAGAAAACCCTCCGCATTTGGGAGCAGGAAAATTAGCCTGCCACGAAATTTCAGTGGCATATATGAGTGGAAGTATTCCAGTGAAAAGATAAACATTAGCAACTAATGATCTCGGTTATAATTTTTTACACAAATTTAAAACGAATACAAAGGTGTTTTAAACTGTTAACAAACACCCTAAATTTTAAATCAATTTTTCATGCAAATGGGAAAAAAGAAAATGTTTTTCTAAAATACATTTTCTCAATACTGCCGACAGAAAATATCCGGAAAAGTAAATTAGATGCCTGGGGTAAGAAAACGCTCTCGTACAAATAGTGACGCGTAAATGGTTAACAAAGCATTTAAAAATTCCCCGCAATAAAATCTCCCTCTTTAGGAGAAAGTGAGTGATGATTGGACGTGTTAAGCGTCGCTCCGGACGGATAAGGGGGCGGGAAAGAAGTAACGACTCTAACGAGCAAAGCGGCTTTAAGATAGAGGGCTCCATGATGAATTTCGTCCCAAAAAGTTCTTCATTTCGAAGATTTATAAGAGCGCCCGTCGGTGAATGATAGGCGGCATGGAAAAAATGAACGAAAAAAAAGACCGGCTCAACGGGTATGCTTTTGCGTGGATTCAGTACGTATGAGACCCCTGCTGGCGAAAGAGCAAGAAAAATAAAACTTTTGCAGGGAGTTGGATAATGAGAAAAAGTTTGAAATATTTAAAATATCAAGGCTTTGAGTATAACAAAAAAATAATATAGGAGGAATACTGCTGAACGTGCAGAGACGTAAAAGTAATCGTCGAGTACGTAGGGAAACAAAAACAGTAGCATTTATGACGACATAGCTATCTGTATATCGCAACGATATTCATGTAATACAATTGCGAAAATATTCTTTTCCAGTAAGGGAATTTTACTTTTGAATAATTAAATACAACTTTCACAACAGTCGATTCTCTATAACACTAACACGTGCAACTCGAATTTTCCATAATCAGATTTATCTTCAGTTGATACTCGAGCCGCCGAGGTTCTTTTTCGTTTTTTCTATAATCAAGGATTTTGACCTCGATATATTGAATGTTTTGCAATTTTTTAACTTCCTCCAAAAGTTGCTAATCGTTAAATATTCCTTTTCCGAAAAAAATTATATATGAAATCAGCGTGAAATACGCACATGACATAAAGATAAGGCAGAAATATATAATTTGTTAGTTTTACATAAATTAAAAATAGGAAGAAGATAGGAAAGGGGAGTAGAGAAAAATGGAAGGGAAGAAGTATAGAGTGGGAGATGAATACGAAGAAGAAAGCCTAGTAAAATGGGTGAGGCGAGTGCGCCCGAGGGCGGACGGTGGGTTTGAAGTCGAAAGTAGTTTGGAGTTTTAGATCCCACGCAACGATCGTCCTTAAGGATTGGTAGAAAGTGAGGGGGCGAGGTGAATGGGAGGGTGAGAGACAAAGTGGGTTGGTAGGGAGGAAGAGTCTCCATCCCATCCGAAGCATCACATTGTCAGGGTTGCCTACTTTCAAAAAACCACTGAGGGACGGACCGTTCCAATTCCCTCCCTCTGTTTGTGTAACTATTGCGAGTCACCGACTTCAAACCCTTTTTCTTCCTCCCTTCCGCTTTGTACTTCCATATTCTCTCTCTATTTCCCCATCCTCTCTTTCTCTCCTTTTTACATTCTTCTCCTTATCCTTTTCACACAGCTTTTCTAGTTATCGACGCGAATTCTATCAGTAGAACTTTTTCCTCCATTTTTCTGTATTTCTTTCGATATTCCATTGTCATTAATCCCTTCTTTTCCATTTTGTCTATAGTGTCTCTTTCGACTTCTGTCGCCCTTTCCTATAACCTATGTTTCCAACCTTTTCTCATTTCTTCTCTAGATTTTTCCCATCTCTTCTTCTCTTTCACTCCCACAAATTTCTCTCTATTCCCGTTCTTCTTTCCTCCCTTTCCCTCCCCCTCAACCATTCCCTTTTCCTCCGCTACTTATGTATCCTGTCTTTTCCTTAATACCTTCCCTCCCTATCTCTCTTCTTCTATCTCACTCCATTTCCTTCCTCTTTCCCCCTATCCCTCTTCCTCTCACAATCCTCTATCCCAATCACTCTCACTCACATTTTCTTCCCAGCTTATTTCACTCCTTTCTGACCGCTCCGTGAACTTCACGATTTTTCTTGTTCGTTTTCTGTATGGCTCTGTACTTTGTTATTTATATCATTTTCTTCTCCATATTCGATAATTAAAACCTTCTCTTCAATTCATCTTTGTCTCATTCTCAACTTTTTTTCACCTCTCTTTTACTCCAATTGTTTAACCTCTATTCCTCTCCCTGCTCTCTCTCTCTCTCTGCCTTCAAGTCACTCTCGCTTCACATAATCCTTGCCGCTTCCTTTTCCCTCTTCATAGGTTCATATTTTCCCTTCGTCTGCTCCACTTCCATCCTCTATCCCTTCAATATCACTTCTCCACTCCTCTTTCGACTCCCGGTCTCTTTTTCGGTCGTCGGCAAAAGGTAGAAAGGAAACATGAGAACCCATTGTTTTTCCGGCTACCGTTGTCAAGCTTCTATTGGACCACCTCTGGGCAACGGCGGCTCGAGAAGGATAGACGGGATGGGGAGGTGATGTAGAGAGATAGAGAGAGAGAGAGAGAGGGAAATATAGCGAGAGAAAATCGAGAGAGGAAGAAAGAGAGAAATCGGGTAAGGAAGAGGGATGACACAGGATGACATTTTTATTTGAGAAAAAGTAACTCTATCTCATGAAATATGCCAGATAGAAACTTGAAAATGTTCGTGATTAAAGTTTGATGATATTAAAAAATGTTTATTTCAAAATATCTTTAATAAAATTCTGAATGTGACGACCACCATGTTGGATACATAAACGTGCTCTCCGCAGCATATTTACCGACACGGGCTGCGACCTTTCCTGAAAGATATTCTCAATGAAATCCCCGATCCTTGCCATTATTTCATCAAGACTATTGGAATTTGTAACGTATCACCTAAGGAAATAATCAGGGGAGGTCAGATCTAGAGATTAAGGTGGCTTGGAAACAACACGACAACAAAGAGCAGGAAAAGTTCCTCAATGCTGTTACGTGTTGTGGGGTTATAGCTCCATCTTGCTGGAACCAGCCTTGGTGAATTGAATCCTCTGTTAGGTACACCATTATTTATTTTCGTGATAATATCGTAGCGAATTCACAGATGTTACATTTAAAGCAGAAGGAAGAGGTGGGTAGAAGAGAGGGAGAAAGGTGGAGGAAGGTAGGTGAGGGGGAAGGTAGTGATGGCATATCTCCATACTCTTGATGAATTAAATGAAAGAATCGGTGGTGTCGTTGAGAACATCCTACAAGATATACCGTAATTTGTGTTAAAAAATATGCTGCGGAGAGCACGTTTATGTATCCAGCGTGGTGGTCGTCACATTCAGAATTTCATTAAAGATGTTTTTAAATAAACATTTTTGAATATCATTAAACTTTAATCACAAATATTTTTAAGTTCCTAACTAGCATACACCTTGAGATATAGTTACTTTTTATCGAATAAAAAAAATCACCTTGTACGCATATATGCAATGAGTGTTTATTATTTATTTATTTAAAACAGAGAAATTGAACCCATTAGAGAAAGCCGGCGGGGTTAGACTGGTAGGCAGTGCGCCTGTCTTCTAACTCAAAGGTCGCGGGTTCGAATCCAGCTTCGGGCATGGATGTTGTGATGTATGTTGATTTTCTCTAAGAGAATTTGACCGTGCAAAATAACCTTAGCTGTTGACGCACATAAAAACATAATTACTACTACTACCCATTAGAGAAATATATTACGGCATTTAGATATAATATAATTATAATTGAAATAAAATTACTTATATAGAACACCATAGAAACAGGTAACCTATTACATTAATAAATATGATACCTGAAAATCAATAGCTTACTCTTTTCGGGGCAAACGTATGCATGTGAGTATAGGGATAGAGGAAGATAGACGGAGGGAAATGGAGAGTTCTGGGAATTGAGAAAGAGGAATAGGGGAGATTGAAATAGGTTGGGAGACGGCAGGAACGTGTTAAGAGAGGGGCGATGGAGGTTCAGGCGAGTGGAAAGGGGCTCTCAGCTGCTCCCCTCCTTTCCCCTTCTTAAAGCTTCTCCCATTCTACCTCTTCATCTTCATCATATTTTTGCTCCGTTATCTTTCGTTCCGAATCTCGCGTTCGGGAAAAGCTTACAAAGTTTTCGCTTCATAGTTTATCCAATTTATTGGTTCAACGACCTTCAAGAGCGGCCACAGCTCTTTTAACTCTGTTCTACGTAAAGGCGGCTTTATGAATTATCGTCATTATTTGAAATGAACCGTTTAATAAGTTAATTTACTCATCCTAAACTTAAGATAATCATTTTTAACAACGAATTACGTAAAAGTAAGAAAAAATATTGCACAAAAGCGTTATTTGCCTTATATGACAAAAAATAATAGGAAATTCATACATAGCTGCCTTTTGTAAGCTTCTATGATAATTTTTCAGTAAAACTCCACCCATGAGCGTATCAAGAAATCTTAGATTAAGTAAATGACTTACTCTAAATCATAGTCCTGCTAAGATAAATATTATATCCAGCAATAAAATACTTAATATCAAAGAGTGTAAAACAATTCTTACATCATTCACGGTGAATGCGCGTAATACAACAAATTAACCATTAGAAATAAAAACAATGTATAAAAAATAGCGTTAAAATCTATACCATTCATTTCTCCGTAAAACTGACTGTTACAAAATCCACTAACGCTCAAGGTAATTTTCTGGAAAGGAAACATAACAAAAAACTTTCAATAGGGATGATTAATACGGATTTAACAACGAGGACATTGACAGAATGATAACTGAAAAGATCGACTCCGCCCAAAGAGATGAATAATGAGGATTTAATCCAGCAAAATAAAAAATAATGAAGAGAAGAAACAAGAAAATGCGAGAAAAGTCATCCCTCCCCCTTTATTTCATCCCTCTTTCTCTTTGTATAATTGAATGGACGAAATGAAAAAGGGCAGAGTGACAGGGTGAGATAGCTGTTCCACACACATTTAAAAGGTTCGACCAAAGGAAAAATATAGTGTTCAATTGTGTGTATGTGTGTGGGTTTGTATATAATGTTTGTATTCATGTGTATTTTTTGTAGAAGGACGTATTTCGAATGCATCAAACCATTTTTCCGACATTTTTCGCCACCGGTTCAGCAGTGAGTATGGACTGAATTTCTTTTTTCTTATCCTTATCCAATCGCTCTTCTACCTTTCCGTTTCATGTATTACTTATTTGTACATGAATTTATGCATATGCATAAATAAATTTGTAAATGTATATCCTCATTTCTTTCATTACGCTGCCCATATCATCTGCTGGATAATTCACACTGCACTGACGGTGGCCAAGTGCAAATTAACTCATAAATTGAATGACATTTAATTACAAAAATAATTTAAACCAAGTGATTCGTAGCTGAATAATTAAGAATCTAAATATTTGGCTACTAAACATCCATACATTCCGACGGTTCCTCAAAGTTCGCTAGTTTAACATGCAGCTCTATAACGGCTGAACACATGCTTTCACACACATATTTCCTCATACAATACTGGCACTTTTTCTCAAAAAAAATCCCTCGAAATATAGGATGCGGACATTACACGGATTTTTCAATTGCTGATTCAGAAAATTATAGTTTGCTGCGGATTTTGTAAATAAAAAACCTTCCAAGCATCCCATAGCACACAACTAAACAAACACACGCGTTCAACACTTTTAATGTGCCAGTTTTTCCAAGCAGGAATATAGAAATCACGTAATAATTTCGTAATTGTTGTTAACATGTTATTGATACTTAAAAACCTGGCCATTTATGTAGGCAAAACAATGAGTTCCCGAGAAAGTTTATTTTGTTTTTGCCTGCTGACTTTCAAGGTGACTTAAATAAACTAAATAATTACCGAAAATAGGAAAGGATTCTATAGAAACAAACAAAAAAATTTGTAATGACAATTTAACACGAAGTAGTTATCAAAGTTGCTCATTGGTGCTGTCTGATGGCCTTAAACGACATATTGTAGCTCAATTTCGGAAACGTTTCTGAGTGAACACGGAATACGTCTGGCGCGAGACCCAACACCTAGGTTGTAAGTTCAGTACAGTATGGTCTCTGGTTTTCCCTCAGACGCTGTTTCCAGTTTCAGCGTTATCTCAATTTAAGATCGGCATTGCACAAGTGTTTTTAAAAATTCTACTCTCCCCTAAAAATACACAAGTATGTGCAAGTATAAAAGTTACACAGCAACTTTCAAATTAAATACGAAGAAAATTGCAGTTCGGGAATTACACGGATTAAAGATTTTCCAGATATTAAGTTTAAAAAATGGAGGTGCAGGCATTACACGGTTTCTAGATTCCTCACCCTTCACCAAACGTCCGAATAAGTGAAGCCAAATCCAATTTACGCACCTCTTACTATCAACCTTCGCTTTCTCCCGCTTCCTCTTCCTTCCCTCCTTCCTCCCACACTCTACTCCCTCCTGCGCGGTTTCACAAATCAGTTCCATCCTTCTATCTTTCCCTTCTTAAGCGTCTTCCCACCCTTTCTTTCTCCCATTTATCCCCTTCTCCTACCTTTTCATCGACTCCAGCAACGGGGCCGACTGGCCCGAGAGATGCCCCTCGAGGGCAAAGATTAGGGAGACGCTTCCTCCTATTCTCATCCTCCGGTGACGCAGTAGGGGATGCGGAGGGGAGTGTAGGTGTGGGATGAAGGAAATGATGAAGAGGAGGAGAAGAGGGGCGATTACAGAAGGTAGCTGACGTAGAGAGGGAGGGGGTGAAAGATGGCGAGGGAGATTTATAAGTCAAAAGGAATAGGCTGAAGAATAGAGGAGGCGATGGGAAGAAGAGAGAGGAAAATGAAGATGATGATAAGCAAAACGGAGCGAATAAAATGAAGTACGTGGGAGACAATAAGTACACCATCAATTCGATTATACGAATTCCAATTATCCGAACATCGCTCTGTCATTTAAATTTAGCTGCAAAGAAAGTGCTGATCAAGTTTTGTGCAACATACATTGAATAATTATTTTGATTATGATGTACATAATTATATAGGCATATAAGGAAAGAGAGACGGAAAGACCTACAAAAACCGTGCATAAATCAAGAGAGAGGGCATTAATAACAATATATATTTATGATTTTTGCTTCACTTCCAGAAAAAAGTAACAATTTCAATTATATGATTGATGTGGAGATAGATGACTGGTAAAAAAGCATTCATAAGAATTGTGGAACTTTTCAACATACGTAAAAATCAGAAATACGAATTTTACGAGAGGAGAAAAATCCAGAATCGAAGAAAACAGACTCGCTGACTTTCAGCAATATGCGAGCAAAGATACATTAGAGAAAATACAAGCACGTAACAGTTAAAATATAAGGTGGAATATCAGAGATAGAGGGTTAGTATGACAGCGGAACAGCAAGCAAGAAAGAGATAGAGAGAAATGGATATAATTGAGCCGCTATAAGGGAACATAGGAGGAGAGAAATGTGAGAGGAAGGAGAATAAGAAGTAGAAAAAAAGGTGAGTGGGAGGGTAGGAGAGTTCGAGAACTTAAAAAAGGAGAGAGGGGAATAAGAGATGTCTCGACGGAGTTAGCTGGAGTGTAAAAGGGAAGGTTTTTGGGGAAATGGCAGGGATTAAGATTGATTGGCCGGCGAAGGAGCGTAAAATGGGTTTGGAGCGGAAGAGATCGGGAGGGGAGGTAGAGAAAGGAGTGGAGGGGGGTAGGGGAAGGAGGGAGAGGGAGGGAAGAAGGAAATGGAGGAAGAGAAGGTACGGATGGGAGAGAAGGGAAGGAGAGAGGGAGAAAATTGGAAAGGGAAGTAAAGGAGGGAGGAAAGGGAGGGAGAGAGAGAGGAAGCATATAGAATATGGCGAGAGAAAAGAGTTAGAGATACTCGCGGGAAAAGGCAAATGAGGCAGGGAAGGGGTAGGGTGAAGATACAAATATTAAGAAGAATGAGGATGAAGAGAAAGGAAAATGGCGATAAGAGAATAAAGAATATAAAAAGGAAAAGAAAGTCAAAGAGGAAAATGAACCGTTCTTGACGGATCGGGAGCAGGATGAGAGGAGTCTTCGGTGGACGTGGAAAAATGGGTAATATGAATTGGGGTGAGGGGAGAACAAATTGACGGAGGGAAGAGGGATCGAGGAGAGCGTGGAAGCGTTCTATAAATATAATGCAAGGACAGTGGAACGAATGATACGAATTGGTGCGATAAAAGGAGAAAGTGTTTAGAAGCACCGGGGGAAGGAAGCGGCATGCGGTAATTTGAGTGACGAATACTGAAGATTCGAAACGAAAAAAATGAGCAGGCATCTTAATATTCAGTGTATTACACGCAAGGGCTTTAAACTAAGACAAAATGGATAGAAAACAAAAAATTACAAACTAGCTGGTAGAAGGAGAAAGGGAAAGTCATTGAAAGAAAATGAGGAATAGGCTTGTTTTTTTTTTAAAGTAACACTTATTTATATAAAATTGAAAATATTAGTATGTACTTATTATTAGGTAGCTTTAAAAAGTATGACAAGGTTAGGAAAAGTCAGATGCGCTTTTCGGCTGCGATGCAGCCGTATTCAGTAGTGAACTAGCGTTGCAATACATAATGAAAATACCTAAGATAAGCACTTATTTACACAATTTGTAATTCTTATGGGAGTATTTTTTTAAAGTTTGCTTTTACAAATAAGAATAGCTCCCTAATTCTCTACCGAAATATATATCTCCATGCGAACGTTTGCGCTCGCGTTTTTTTTTTTGTTTTGAACATTCCAAATGTAATAGGCGTCTTTTGCTATCCAAATAGCTACAGATAAATAGACAGAAAAAATTACAGACAATGGAGCAAGAGGCGTTTTAGTCGGAAAATATCGACAGTTTCTGACGGACGGAAGAACGATGAGAGAAACAAGACTGGATTATTTGCAGGTGACGATCGAAAACGAAGGAAAAACCGAAAATCGAGTAAGGGTGGTTTTCGAGGAAATGCATGGATGAACTTAAGAGTGGGGGCGTGAAAAAATAAATTTTCGTCCGGAAGAAAAGTGTCATAATAAAAAATGCAAGGAGAGAAAGGAGGAAGACGGAGGAAAGACGGAAAAGAAAAGTAGAGAGAGAGAGGGAGGAGTAGAAACGTGTCTCGAGAGGAAAAACTGCACAGACACTCTAGGAGACCGCCTGAGGGCATATGTCATCAATTAAAGGAAGCATATGTCATCATTCGACTCGCTCGCTCGGACGGTTTTCAAGAGGCAAGGGAGTAGATAAAAGACAGGAGCTGGACCTTGCGCGTTTGCCTTTTAGGAAGTGAAACGAATGGAAAGAGAAAGAGATGGAATGGGGATTAAAATTAGAAGAGAAATTATGGTGTTAGAGAAAATTCTCCAGAAGGCTAAAAAAAAATGCTCAATCACGGAGAATAGGAAGAAGCAGCTAATAAAATACGAAAGCGTTCGAAATAATGGGAAGAGGCTGATGGGATAACTGCGATAGAGGAGCGGAGGAAGGGGGGAGAATATGAAGAAAAGGAGGAAAAGAAGCGGGTGGTGATTGAAATTTTTGGAGAGATTTTGTGTGAGCGGTGTTATTGGATTATTGAATATGATTTTTTTTCACGATGATGTCCGCTTTTACCATTCAATTTGATGAGTGCTCGAGGCGGAAGAAGATTCTTAGAATTGTAAAGCAGATGGGACGGAGGGGGATGAGAAAGGCGGAAAACGATGGAAAACAAGGGAAGAAAAAATGCGCCTGATTACAGTGATTTGTTGAGGACTCAAACATTTTTGTTTCCCTCTATTAGCCACTCAAAAGCCTATTTCTATTCAACGAAATATGTATATATCAACATTTCTTCCTACAGGAATCGATCGCGTTCAAAACCTGATTATCGATTTCTAGACTACCTACAGAATTTATATTCCAGTCGCGAGCAACGCAGCGATGCCTCGGGTAACAAAGTTTAGCACGACGTTTCGCGATTACGACGCACCAATACGAAGATCCATCTTCGCATTCATGACGCAGCTAATTCGCAGTTGCGACGTTGATGGCAGTATTAGCGAGTGTCAGCCACGACGATAAGCTTGGCGATAGTATTCCTTGCGTCAGATCATAAACACACTCGTCCCTTGTATGCGTTAGTAGTTTAGTTTAAGGATGGCCTTCTGTCGGACAGTCCTCTCTTTCAGTCATTTTGGAGCGCAAATCGTGAATCGTTTGCTATAGTATACATTTTCATTTCTCTCTAAAATCGATTCTTCATATTTCATAAAAAGATTGATTGTACACGCATTTTATTGAAACAACTTCACTGCCTTATACGAGAGATGGCTGCAACTGTTATTTATTTATTATAAGTGGAGTTTTAGCTATGAACATGGATGGATGGATTAGCGCATTTGTTATTTTCATGTGATTATACCGCCACATATTCGGTCACTAGAGCCTTGTTTAGTTTAGTTTAGAGCGCAATCAATTTTGTATTTTGATTTTGAACGTTTCCCTATTTGCCTCTGTAAAGTTTTAGAAACCTTTTCAAGAATAAGTGACATCACTGTGGAAATGTGCATGCAAGCATTTAGCTTTTCTTCTTTTATACCTTCGGAGATATAAGCAAAACAATAGAAAATTATTAAAAACATATGTACCTCA
Organism: Uropetala carovei; assembly: GCA_036926305.1. Classification (NCBI taxonomy): domain Eukaryota; kingdom Metazoa; phylum Arthropoda; class Insecta; order Odonata; family Petaluridae; genus Uropetala; species Uropetala carovei. The sequence goes on from JAXCHB010000130.1 coordinate 3,944,994, forward strand.
GATGAGTAACTACGTATAACGCAATCTCTACTGTAACGTTCATTTCTTCATCATAAATTGTCTATACTTTTTCACTTACAAAGCGCTTTGTACGTACGAAAGGAAAATTAGCATATTTAGTTAACTTATTCGTCGTAGATAATCAATTTCCTTTCATTTATTAGGTACTGTGTGCACAAGAAAGAAAATTAAACATATTTACGTATTTGTAGTAGTCCTTGTTTACTTCAGTTGCTATGAAGATTGTTTTCATTGACAATGATGGATAAATCGGCATAAGAAATTTACGCTCAATTTTTCAGCTTTTAGTCATTTATACTTTCGGAGATATTTAAAAAAACAAAATTTTTAATGGGCCTCAATCCGAACATGTATATTTCTTTAAACTTAAATTTAAAGAAATACAAATGGAAGCAGTATCCTCCAAGTTTCAGCTCTCTGTCTTTTACGCTTTCGTCACAATTTCAATTTAAGCAAATGCATAGACGACAAACTGAAACTATAAGTCCAATATTTTAACGTGCTAAAAATGAATTAATTAAAACTTATGTACATACTTAGGTCGTATAGGGCTCGCAACGCATTAACATGGCGAATTTACATGCTTAAAATAAAATGTACAGTCACGTATCATGAATATATTTTAACTTTTAATTTTAATGCACTTATTATTGTATCATTGATATACACCAGCGTGAATATTAAAAATATAATGGAATATATCGTATGATACAAAGAGAATATAAATCTTATAAATTTATCTTGCACTTTTAATGAGACGTATTTTTAAATTAATACTCCAAACCTCATGTCGAATGTTCCGTCGCATTTCCGTCAATGTAGAGGGAGCTTCCAAACCAAGACGCTCAAGAAGGCCCTAAAGAAAAGGTGTTCGCTCTAACTACAGCTGACACCTTCCAAAAATAAAATAAACACCGACGTCACACCTGCTCGAAGTGAAAATAATAAGTTCGCCTTTATTCACTGCTTAATGATAGAACGCTTGCAAACTAATGTGCAATTGCTTTCGTTTTTTGCCCTCCGTTGTCATGAATTACACCTTCCACTTTATTGCAAATGACTGATTATGGATACCGTACATCATCGAAATGATTATCTTTCGCGAAATCTCCACAGCTAGATGAAAATTTTTATTTATAATTATGGTATCTTGAATTAACGAGCTCAAGCTTGATAACTTCTGCCTACAGACTTGGAAATTATAGCAAACGCTCTCACCCCTTCATTAACCCCAATTAATATCTTTAGATAATCCTTTATTTTTATCGACTATCATCGTAACATCAAATTGGAACTTCCTATCACAACTCACGTTTCTAATACACAAATATATAAGTGTATATGCATATGTGTGTATACATTTTTTAAGTCGTTCAATATCAAATTACTCGACAATTTCTCAATAAGTAGCAATTCATACAATCGCTTATACCAAACAAAAATCATTCTTCTTTCCATGGTAAAATATTACTTATTTCAGCTACAGATAGATAATAGATAATAAATCACTTGATATTCTCTTGAACCGTCTCTATGCGCTATTCACGGAAAGCGGAATTGATCTAATGTAAGCTGCACATGGACTTATCTAGTAGATAGTAGATAATATCTACCACTGCCGATTGGTAAAAGATGCCGGTTCTTTACTGGGACTCATTGGAGGTACATGTCAGCCGCGATCAACTGAGATGCAGCAGTCACTAGACGCCGTCTGTAACCATCATTCAATCTTATTTCCCTTTCTCTCACTTCATCTTGAGAGATACATAGAAGAGTCGCTACGATTGATCAATGACTAGTAAGTCAAAACAACGAGCATCACAGATGTAAAAGAAAAACATGCTTATGCTATTTAAATAGGGTTCTTATGATGACCGCAGAACAGTGCAGCTTTGTTTCTTTTCTTGGTGCAATGAATACAATTTAAGCATAAAGAAGTCCTTTTTATACGTCTTCTCGTTAATGATAAAAACTTTACAGGGTTCATTTAATACATATTTACCAAAGTACGGAATATTTAGGTTAATTTCGTCATAATAGTTATAAAAATAACGGCTATTAAAACGTTTTCTTCAGTATTTAATGAGGTGAGGAAATCATTCCAAATTCAATGCTCAAGAAATATTTAATAAACATTAGCGCCGAGAACATGCATCCTCCGTCAAAGAAAACAGCACCTGTTATAATAAACAATGGTTCAGCTGCGTAAATTACTTTTGCTTGGGAAGTAACAACTATCGATAAAACATGAACACGTATCCGTACGGAACAAAACTTTTTAAAGATTCACGCAATAAATTTACGGCTACACACGCCGGCGTCATCTCGCGTTTCCAACCCTCAGCAGATAAGGATCTTTGCCGCCTCATCGCTGCCATCTTCTCCTTACTCCCGTACATCTGCCCCGCTCACTTCCTTGCCTTAGCTGTCTCCGCATTCGTCCACACCCATTAAAGCAATCCTTCGCTCCCCCTTCGTTTCCACTTGACATTCTCTGGCGCCATGCGAATTTCGCACATTCCTCCGAACCCTTTGATATTTCCATCTAATTTTTACAAAATAGTATTCCCTCTCTCTCTCTGTCCCTTCGTCTTTCTTCTGCCCAGCTATGCTTCTTCCGACTATATATCTCTATCCCTTTCTCCACCTCCTCTGATTCCTCGTTTTATCTCTTTCTAAGTAACTCACCTCCGTTCTCTCTCCCGTTCTACCTTCACCTCTCTCCCAAATGTTTGTTTCTTCCTATTATTCGGTTTACATTTCTTCCTCTCATTCCTTATGTAGTTTCCGTTCTCTATCCTTCATTTTCCCCTTTCTTCCGTATTCTCTCTATGCATATGTACGACAATCTGTGTCGTTTCGTAATACACTTTCCAACGCTATTGGTATGAAGTTATCCACACTGCCGTTCTAGTGCGGTATTTTTCTGAGGTATGACTGCATGATTTTCCCTTTTCCCGCAAAATATCTTTCGCTTTTCGTTATATATATATATATATATAACTCTTATATAAAAGGCCAAATTTGTGTATCTGTATTAAACGCTTTGCTTACAAAGTAACGCAGAATCGGTACTTTTTTGGTTACACAACCACCGAGTTTCATTGTTATAACGTGCAGTATTCATCGAAATTTGATTTATATATCGGTAAGTCTAATATTTTATTTTGATTTGTTTAGAATAAAAGTAGTAATATTTTGTAATAATTGCTTTGTAATCCTCACTTTAATATATCGTCTGTATTAGGGCGTTTCTTGAACGCGAGTTATGGAACCGATAGGCCTATGTACTACATAACTTATAAAAAATCGCTAAAAGCAGTTTCCGAAACGTTCAATAGCACTTATTGGTTCCATAAGCCTTTCCATAACTTATCTCTACCTATGGGTACGGTTAAGATGTTATGAGTTCCATAAGAATCTAAGATGGCGGATGTTTTGTCATACGTTTTGTTTTTCGTTACACTGTTTATACAGTGTGCGCATTGACGGGAACAGCCTATTTCTAACATTACGATAAATAGCAGAATTTCGTTGAGGTAAGTAAGATGCAATTTCTTCTATGTTATATTTACATACCCGACATTAGCGTGTTGTTATAATTACTGTTGACATTACTGTCTCATTACTATTACTGTAGACATTAGCGTGCTTTTTTATTTAATATTATATTGAAGTTTGTCATCTCAACAGAGTTTCTGGCTTAAATTTTTTTGTTTGCGCGCGTACTACCACCTAGCGGCTTCCACAAAACTACGTGAACGGAGCAATAGCTATTGAAAGGTAACTTATGACGACAATAGCTTCAAGAAATACGGGGGAAATTATGTGTCCCATAACATTATGAGTCCAATAGTTATTGGTTCCATAACGAAATCTTTATGCAACCGGGCCTAATTACGCGAAGCCAACTTTATACAGATACACAAACCTGGCCTTTTATATTTATTTTAATATTTGATTGATTAAATAAAATTATTAAAAATAAATGATTGGTCTTTTTTCTTCCGTCATATGAGAGAAAGGGAGTGAGAAGGGGAGGAGGTAGGGTATTGTAGGGGCGAGAGGAGGAGGGAGTGACGGGGAAGGGTAGGAAGGGAGAGAGAGACAACCAAAGAGAGATTTCACAACACCTTTGTTTTCAAAGAAATGTGCAATTAATTACAAAATATAAAAAATGTGAAAATCGCCGTTTGCATAGCGCGTCATTCAAATGAAAAGAAGCATCAAAACAATTTCAGAGTCCAGTAAGGATTTTCTTAGTGCGGAAGACTGTAAAAGGAAGCGGCTAACAAACTCTGTATATGCATTGTCCGAATTTATGCCCACTCAATACATTTTTATTTAATGTGTACCATGCCAATAAACCAAATCACTCCCCGTCATTTTTGACGGACACTTATACTAATATATATATATATATAAACTTACGGAAGAGGAAAGGTAAATGAGGATATTTAGGGCAATTAGGTGTTGAAGGAAACCCAGTGAGCAATTACCGGAAGAAGAGCCGCTGGGGTGTTGGAGAGACACAATTGTAGAAGTTATTGGAGCTTCGTCAGCACAAGTCTCTCATAATTAATGCGATCACTTGAAAAGAGATTAACAATAAAATTAATTTAAAACTATTTACGACGATAACATTGTTAATTTAATTCTATTCTTTTGAATAATTTCATTGTCTGGAAGATGGTTATTTTGCAACCGAAATACATATCTGCAAATTTTCATTCCTATTATACTGGCTTCTGTGTTTCTTTTTTCAAAAAAATTACAATGTAAGTATATGATTATTGGTTTTCTTAATGACTTTTATTCTTTCATTATTTACATTTTTACCCAATTGTATAGGATGCCAATGTAAATCTTTTTCACGATATAATATTCATTGATGATGACTAAAAAGTAGAAAAAAAGTCCTTTAAAGAAAACAATTTCAATTTTCGAATAAAGTTTGGTGGGTCTTCAGCAAAACATAGATATACAGTATGCTCTTACAGAGAGGATTAATGAGAACAAAAGAAACTATTTAGAATTTTTAATGTAAATGTTGGGTGGCTCATATTGTAAAGATTTTAAGTTAACATCAAGTCCCAATGTAAAAGCTTACAGTACCTTTATGTTTTGCTGAAGAGCCAACAAACTTTTACATAAAAAATTGTAAATAATCTCTTTTGTTCTCATTAAATGAATCCTCTGTGTAAGAGCTTACTGTATCTTTATGTTTTGCTGAAGACCCACCAAACTTTATTCGAAAATTGAAGGTTTTCTTTATAGGACTTGTTTTTTGATTTTTATATTTAAAAGGCTTTTTATATATATTTTATTATACTTTTGTTTTGTGATGAGTAGCATTATTTATTGTGTACTGAACAATAGGTTAGATGTAGCAAGAGAGAGTATTCTCAAACAAGCCCAAATCAATACGTATAACTATCTCTATCACTCCCTTTCTCTACTTCTCTCTCCTTTTCCCTCCCCATTCTCTCATTCCATTTCCTTCCATCTTTCCTTTTTCGCTACACCCCACTCTCTCTTCTTCTTTCATCCTTCCTCCTCCACTCTCTGTCTTTCTTTATCCGTCGTAGCTCTCTATTTTCCCTTCAGTCACCTCCATTTCTTTCCAAAGATCATTAAGACCTTCCCTAGTTTTCTCTACTTTTTCATCGTTTATTGTAACTCGATCTCTGTGCCCAGTTTTTTACTACAACTTTGCTCTAAGGTGGTCCATCTCTCGACCAGGACCTTGGTTATCCCAGAACAGCTGATATATGTTTGCCTATGACTCCTATTAATATCATCTCGTAAAAAAACCGCTCAGCGCTAAAGCAATCATTTAATTGCCCAGAGGAATTCCATTCTCTTTTTTTTTGCCCGCTAGCATTCTTCACGTCTAGTTCTTGGGACCGCTCGATCATCTCTTCCCTCCCACTCGAAAAAAAAACAAATCATTCAGTCAACCGAAACACCATATGCGTACAAATCTTTCGATTCCCAAACAAATCGACGTGCGACGAAGGCAGCTATGTCATCAACCGTAATTATTACCTCATTAATTCATTTCCCAATCGACCAAAAGTGGGAAGAATCGATAATTTGACCTCAGCAACGCTAATTACCTTCAGAAAAATAAATATTAACTTCACTTCGTCGCTCGAATCCGATTAATGACCGAGATAGTTCCAGTAGCAACAAAAGTATTACAGTAACCAGATGCGCGTTTCGGTTACCAGGAGGTCGCCCTCGGTTTCTTTAATACAGAACCAACACTCATTGAGTCTCCACTGAGGATGGCTGAATTTGTAGCCGTGACTAACACTAATTACCGTCATCCCTTCCACTATACCCTCAAATCCTTGATTTCTCATGCTTTGTTTACCGTCACTCTTACCTCACTGGGTTTCCGAATTCAATATCCTCGTCGAAACGTACACGACTAATTTACCGTAGAGTTTCTTGCAAGCTTCCTCCTTCACTTTGCTTCCGCGAAACGAGACGAGAGAGAGAGGGGGGATGTAGAAGAATTTCCCCTCAGGAGAGGAAGAGTGGTGAGAGGAAGGACTAAGAAAATGAGGAAGAAGAAGTGAGAGAGAGAGAGAGAGAGAGCTCTGGGCGCTTTGTTTCGCCCAAGCCTAGCGTTATTACGTTCTAAGGCTCTCCTCGGCTAGAGCTAAAGAGATGGAGAGAGAGAAAGAGAGGTGAGTAGAGATAAAGGAGAGAGAGAATGAGGAAGGAATCTGCCCCGGGCGCAAAAAGAAGCCGACTGCTCTTTTCTTCCTCCCTCTTTCCATTCCCCTCTCACACACCCCCTCCCAACAAAAAAAATACACTCTCTCTGCTCATCTGCGATATCGTGAGATAATGGCCCCACCCGAGTAGGGCGTTCAGGAGAGGGGAGGGGGGTTGGAGGAATGGGAGAAAGGAAGGAGAAAGAGGAGAGGGAGTAGAGGATAGGAGGAAGGGAATTAGACGGAAGGAACAAGCGAGTGGATGGGTTAATGGGGAAGGAGATAGGGGAATATGAAAGCAGGGCGGGCTCCTTCTTCGGTATCACGGGATAATGACCGGGAGAGAAAGGAGAGAGAGCGAAGAGGTGGGAGTAGGAAGAAGATAGAGAGAGAGTCGAGGAGAGCAAAAGGAAGAGGGGTCGGAAAGAGGGAGAGCGATAGAGGTGGAGTATGCGGGAGATGAGACTCGGCAGGTAGAGGTAACGGTAGGAGTGGAAAAGTGGAGGAAATGGAGAGAGGGGGGGAGAGAGAGAGAGATGGAATTACTGATGGGGCGTATAGGGAAAGGAGAAGGTGGGAATTCGGTTGCAGGAAAAAGGAGGCAGGAGTATTTTTCGGGTGGGGTGGATGGAACATAGGAAGTGGTGGTTTGGTAAAAGAGGTGTGGAAAGTGGGTAAAAAGAGGTGTGAGAGTTGGAGGGAGACAACGTGGGCAAGAGAATAGGGAGAAGTTGCGAGTGGAATTTGGAGGAGAAGGAAAGTGGATAGAAGTAAAAGTGTAGTAAGAGACGTGGCCGAGGGCAGAGAGTGAGGAGAAGTGTAGAAGGGGCGGTGGAGGAGGAGAAAGGATACGCCAAAGGGGAGGAGGCCAATTGAAATCAGAAGGAAGGAAACAGGGCGGGAAGAGACGGTTTGGATGAGATTTAACAACAGGGTGTGCGCATGTAATGGGAAACGTAGAATATAGGGAAATTGTTCTTTCAATTCGGAGACCCTGATGTTTATGACTAGAAAGCATCGATTTTTTTATAGCCGAGTTCAGGAGCCAGACAAGGGGAAAGGAGCGACAGAAGTGTAAAGAAAGCGGAATGAAAGCAAAAATTAGTGATTACATTTTAAGGTATATTCTCACAAACGAATACATTAATTTTGAAAGTTTCCTGGTGTTTTTAATACATGAATTTCGTAGATCTGAAGAATTTAATCGGAGTAAAATTAAAATCCTGACTTTACCAAATAGTTGTTTCAAGAAAATTTGCTAGAAATTTTCATATTTATTATTTAAACATTCTTAATATATAAAATAAAATAATTTCCCCGTATTCGAGATTAAACTGTATTTCTTTTGGTAAAATGAATGATCCGAAGATCCTTATGCGACAGGTATAAGCTGTAATGATGGGAAATGAGGAAACAGGAGAAAAAAATCTGCTATGACCGGGAATCGAACCCGGGTCTTCCACTTGCCGGGCGGATAGTTCAGTGGTAGAATATCCTAGCCTTGTCCCAACTAAGAAAATATTCCCGTTCTGAAGCAGGAGAATTAGTCTGCTACGGTACTTCAGTGGTAGAATATCTGCCCGTGCAAGTGGAAGACCCGGGTTCGATTCCCGGTCATAGCAGATTTTTTTCTCCTGTTTCCCCCTTTGCCATCATTACAGCTTATGCCTGTCGCATAAGGATCTTCGGATCATTCATTTCACCAATTTAAAACATAGGCATTCTCACTATTGAGAGGGTAGGAGTTTTCTTTGATGTATCTCCTTCAGGATATTCGTTGGGTCTGGTTGATGCTAGTATAGTCCCAACCTAAGAAAATATTCCCGTTCTGAAGCAGGAGAATTAGTCTGCTACGGTAGTTCAGTGGTAGAATATCCGCCCGGGAAGGGCTAAGACCCGGGTTCGGATTCCCGGTCGCAGTGTATTTCTTTTCTTTAAACGGCTAATCAATATCAGTACATTAATGGTACAGCATTCCTGAAGCAAAATTGATTGTTTCTACTACGTTCTATTCTTTTGAAAAAGAAAAAATCGTATGTATTGTGTCATAAAATAAAATCTAAATTAAGAAAACTCTACAATGAGCCGAAATCTAACTCAAATGGAATTTATTCCGTATGATATGAAATAAATTCAAGCATTTATTAATTTTCATTGTTTCTTGCCCATTACCACTGCTGAGACGAATTTATTATTCGCGCAAATTGCACACGCCCTTACATTCTAACGCATTCTCCTACTAGTGCAGACGCCCACCCACCCACATGCACATAAGCATACACATATACTAAAGCATTGGCAGTTCCTGAGAGTGGTTAACGACCGGAATTCTTATTTTTCCGTATGAAACTCGTCCCGCTGGCATAAAATACGGCGCGAAGTACACAAGTGCATCACTTAAAAAGCTCCCTCCCAAAACCCTTTCTCGCGCAGTACACAATCGTGAAGGACGCATTTTAGGATTAAGACGTAACGCCCGGACGCATAAATAAAGGTTACCGGCATACCGACGCACCGCGTGAAAAGAGATATTCGTTCCGAAGGGAAGAGATAGGAAGAGAGCGAGATAGAAGCAAGAGAGAGTGCGAAATAAATAGGAAAGGAGAAAGGGAGAAGGAGAGTTAGAGAAAGAGAGAGAAAGGAAGAGTCAGAAAGTTTCCAAAGGTATAAAATACCCTCGACGTTCGCATTCCTAAGTTTATACGACTTTGTAGATAGCGCGCGAAGAGTTCAGATCAAATATATTACGAATCGAAAGCGAATAAAAGGAGAGGAATCGGAGGGAAAGGGAGGGAGAGGTAGACAGAGGGGGGAGGGAGAGATTGAGACAGGAGATGAAGAGATGGGGAGGGGGGGGACGAAAGGAAAAGGAGAAGAGAGAGAACGAGAGATGTAGTTAAGGGGGCAGAGAGATGGGGAGAAAGGGGAGGGAAAAAGAGGGAGAGAAAGAGGGGGAGAACAAGAAGGAGAAAAGTGAGGGGGAAGGAGATGGAAAGAGAAAAGTAAGAGAGGGGAATGAAGGAGGGTGAGAGAGGGAGGAGGAAGGAGACGGCAAAAGAGAGGAAGGATAGAAAGAGGGGAGAATGGGAAGGAGAGAGAGAGCGAGGAAGGCGAGAGGGCGTGAGGGGGAGGAACGAGTAGGGTGTGGGGGGTCAATCCACCTGCAGCACCAAGAAGCGCACGAGGTCTGACGGAGAAATAATAAATAATTGTAAAAACTACGACAGCGGCGCGGAGAAAGCAAAAAATTAAAAGAAAGTGGAAGGAGGAGGTCCGTAGGAAGGGGGAGGAGGTTCGGTTGCAACGTACGCACAAAAGGCGCCGGACAGACTGGACCTCCTTGCCCCACCCAATCGGCTTCCACCTGCTCCTATTCCTTCTCCGCCCCCGAAACACCTACCGACTCCGTCCTCCCACCATCCTCCACCCCAGGAGTCCGTCCTCTTATTAATTTCCTGGACCACTCTCTGGTTCTCGGCACCCAAAAAGCAGACCACCCTCCCTTCTCCTCATCCTCTATCCTGTGACCCTTCATACCCCTCCCCTCCCCCTCGCGCTCTCTTACACCGATCCCGTCCTCCCCCTTTCTCCTCCCAGCGCTCGCGGCCTCGCCCCCCCCACGCCCTCTCCGGGCAGCCATCGCCCTCTCTGTCCGGCTGTTAGATTCGAAGCAACCGGTTGTTCGGAAGCGGAGCCACGGGGGAGTTGTCTTTGGGTGGAGGGGGCGGGTGGGAAATGCGGTGTTGGGTGGAGGTGGATGACGCAGGGAGTCGGGATGGGGGAGTTGAAGGGCTGCCCTCGGGGTGCAGAGCTGCTATAGAGTGACGGGGGCGTGAATATTGCCGCGACGACCTGGTATTCTTGACTGTCGATTGGGAAGAGGGGAGGGGGGGAAGGATGAAAGAGGAGGTTAAAGGAAGGAGGGAGTCGCCTAGAGAGAGAGAGAGGGAGTAAAGAAGAGGCAGAATCGAGATCGAAGCGAGAGAGACAACTTCTAAAGCAACGGAGTACATTAAGTCTTTGACGTCTTGAAGGAAATTTCTTATTTATAATTTTCTAATCATGAGTCTCAGAATCCTTAGGTTAAAAATTTTTTCCATCGCTAAAACACTTTCATTCCCATCATTATCTGTCTTGAGTTGCTCAAATTACAAGTTAATCATCGATTTGATAAAGTAAATATAAGCACATTTTTTAAATTTCATGTCCGCGTTTTCGCAAAAAAGATTTACGAAAACATATTTGAGGAAGTTGATTTATGTGTGAAACATGAAAGGGTTTAGAGTAAGGGAGGAAAGCGTTATTTCAACAATTGCCTATAAGAAGTGAATTACATTATGGGTCTTTCCATCTTTAAAATTTCTAAAATAGAATCATACTAAAAAACTTTCTCACTTTTAGATATAATGAACATATACACGAGCTGTATTCGAAACGCATAAACAAGTTATTGCGGTAATATGACTCTATTAAATGATTTTTAGAATGGATCATTGATACAAAAGTCGAAATATGGTTAATAATTTTTAAATATAAAATAATATTTAAGAATTTCCAATGTCATACTGCGCTTTGGGACCACAGCTCACGAAAGGTTTTTAACTCCGCCTGTTTATATTGAGTAAATAATCGTAATAGGAATTACAGTTTTCGGCCTAATGCCTCCAGGTAAGTTAAAGACAACTTGATTGAATGCTGTCATTACTTCTTTCGCCTAAATTTAAAAAAATGTGCAGAGAAATTTCATTCGTAGCATGTTGTTCATTATAAATATTTACACAGAGAAGACTGTGTCACATTCCTAACATTACATTCTTTTCATACGTAAGCACTACAACTAAAATATGATTCAAGAATTTTTTTATTCTGTAAATCGCGAAACTAATTTTTAAGATTGCGGTGGAGAAGTTTTGGAAAACTTATGTCATGCGAATCAATCGTACCTTTCAAAACATCGCATAAATATTCCAGGGATAGCTTTCAAGCGTGAAATAATCAGCAACACAAGCGCAGTTGGTTATGTTGAATCTTGGATGACCCTTACATTTTGCACAAGATGATTAAAGCAGGAATCCTCTATAAAACTCTAACGTATGTCTCCTGCCTCATCCCAAAAAGTCACATAAACAAGTTAGGAAAGTGTACAGCGTTTCGTGCAATTGAGTATTAGAAAGAAATGATATACCTGTACGTAAGGGAAATAGCGTTTTAAAGTTCTTTTCTTCATCATAAATAATCCATTTTCTTCCTATTTAAAAATATTGCATGCACACGTAAGGAAATTAAAAATTTGTTTGGGAGATTGTTTATGCTAGCAACAATGAAGTAACCATGCAAGAAATTTTCACAGTTCAACTCGATTTAAGACGTTCTTGAACGATTTTCTTGATAACGGCTACTCATACGATAAAAATGTATATGAAAAGAAATACTCTACTATACTAGTTATACAAGTTTGCTTGGGAAGATATTTTGATATGACCAATACTTTAAGAGATATGACGGAAAGTTCATTTTTTGTCACCAGTGCCCCTGATTGGCTTACGTGATTAATTTTTGCGATTTTCTTATTATCTTTGATTTTAAGTCCTTAATGGCAAATTTTATGAAAATCCGTTCTGTAGAAGCCGAGAACTCACATGCGGACGGACGGACGGACAGACAGACAGACGGACGGACAGACGGACGGACGAACAAACGTTTCTATGAATACGCACGTTTTAGGCGGTCCTGTTTCCGAAAGGGGGGGTTTATGCGATTCCGTCTGTCGGTATTTTGCCATCTGTGCGTAGTTCTAGGACAGAAGTGGGCTAACTTTTCTGCATGGCGGGCCGCATCGGTGTTTGCATTGCATTGAAAGGTGTCGATGCTTAGGCGGGCCAGATTAGAGTTTAAATCGGAAATTGCTTAGATTCTTAGGCATCATACACAACTGAAAACAATCACAAAGAAGGATTTTATGGCTAAATTTTCAAAACTAAAGGTTTTATTATCATAATTTTGCCAAAAGTAATATGAAATTGTGTTAAATTTTACGGATCGCTTTTTCACCAAAGCTTCTCGGGCCGCATGGAATGCTCTCGAGGACCGCATACGGTCCGCGGGCCGTGGGTTGCCCACTCCTGTTCTAGGGGCTAAAAGATTTAAGAGAAGTCGAAGAAATCTCGCATTTATTATAAGAAAATATCGATAGAATCCCTCTTGAAAAGAACTATATCGTACAAAAATGGTAGTTTATTCTTCTCGATTTTGATAAAATTGCTCAAAATTGATTAAAACTCATCCAGTTGTAGAGGCTGTCGCTATAAAAAATACTAAATTAATCACATTCCTCAAAATGTAATCATATAGCTCACAGCGAAATTATTATATTTAGAGTTTCACTCCCAGCTACCGTCAAACTGTCCATATAATTACGCAACCAATGACATCATTTTACGGACCAAAAGCGTATTTATATGAGAAATTTTTTCCAGTGTATTTTATACCATTTTCTCAGCTGATCTCGTATTTAGGAAATTGTGCTCTCGTGCAAAGATTTGAGCTGTGTTATTTAATTTCTATAATATGGTATTTATTATTATTGAGTATTTCGGATACGACATAAAAAAAGGAAAGGGATCTTTTAGTCCCGTAAGAAGAGAATGGGTTAAGGGTAGAAGAAGGCGAAATGAGGAAGAGGGTAAGATCTTGCGAAGGGATTCGTCCGAAAAGATCTTCAAGAGATTTTCCCAGTTTTCAATTTGATCACCCGGGAAAATCATTGACAACAGTCCGAGAAGGATGCGTTGGAGAAGAGAATAGATAGGTAAAAGGGTGAGAGTCCGAGATTATGAAGGATAACTGAACCCACATGATCAGATCAGAGACAGCTGTGTCGATATGCATAGGGGTTGCTCTATACAGGAGACCTTCCTCATGGTGTAGGGACGTGAATGGTGATTTCAGCAGCGTTAGTGAGGGGTAATGTTGGGTGATCGGGGCGGATGAAGGAGAGAGATGAATGGGTTGGTTGAAGAAGAGAGGCATATGGAATTAATAAAGGAGCATACGACCTTTTCCTGAGGTAAGAAAAAAACGACAGGAAAAAATCCGAGAGAATAACGACACGTGTGTTGAAGTTTCCACTCTTCGTAATTGTTGGACCAATAAGGCAACTGATGAATGTGGACCTTTGAAACTGAAAGATCGCTGGTTTTTTTGTTTTATTTTTCGTAACAATACAATCTCATCTCGCGTTTGAAGATTGGACGAAAAAATATTACTAATCCCGTATAGGCGGTGCCCAACAGGTGGTACATTGGTTTTGAGTCTCGATTTGTCAGCGAGTAAAGCAGAGGAGAGTGGCGCTGTATGTCACACAAAATAAAATAATATTTTGCGCGTTCATTAATTGCCTTTTTTGGTGAAACGATTGATATTTGAAAGAAAGTTGGTAGTATAACGCGTCAGGGACAGTCTTAAATCCGAAGAATAAGATAGAAAAAATTAAACGATATATTCTCATCATTTCATACTCTCAATATGCCATGCCGATAAGTTCCACCGCGAAACAAACCATATTAAAAACACTGGTCCAATTTCCAACATCCCTCATTTGAAACCCTTTTCGAAGCTAAGTTGTTTATTGGCCAAACAGCTGAAAGATATAATTTCACGAGATGATCACGCGGAATTCTTAACAGTCATATTTCATTCGAGCATCTCATACACTAAAAATTCATTCCGAGGTAAGCACGAGTCTCAATACACAATATTCAACGCGTATGACGAAATTTAAAAACATTGACCGACCGAAACACTTGTTTCGGAAAATCACGTTTGACAGCTCAGGTAACCGGTTGCGGCCGATTTTGAAACGCGTGATAAACCTCCAGACGTCCGTGCCAACGCCGTGTTCCGACACGGAGAGCGTTTCGGGAAGGAGGGAGGTGAGTAGCCTGGCGTGTCACAACCCCGCCCTGGAAGCAGAATGAGAAAAAAATAAGCGATTCTTTGAGGCAGTTGGTGCCTCGAGCGATGGGAGGTAACGAGAAAAGAGATGGGAGGTGGGAGGAGAGGGAGGGAAAAAGACTGGGCACAATGGAAGAGGAAGATGGAAAGGGTAGAGAGAGATCTGAATGATCGCTCCTCACAGATCTCTCGGAGAAAAGGAAATGGACGGAGGCGGTAAGTTGGATGTGTTCGAAAAGGGAGGAGAGGGTTACGCAACGTGCTAACTGGTCGCCCATGTGGTCAGCCCCTCGGTACGCCAGGGGGATAGGGCTGGGGTGGAGGTGATCGAATGGGATACAATGCTGCAAGGGACGGAGGGTTGGACGGGTCAACAGGAGATGATATATATTAATGCCACCTGAACGGTACATCAATCCTAAATATAAGGCTGTGGATATGTGCGAGAACTTCTGGTAGCTGAATATGAGTAGGATGGGTTAAATGCTTCTGAAACTGTTTGGTGCCAAATAACTCAACATACAATATAATCCAAATGTACTCTCGGAAAAATTCTACGTTTAATGAAATGGCATCTGAAGTATTAAAATCAGTAAGAGATCTCCGAGTTCAGGTTTTTCATGGTTTTCTTGAAGTAAATTTAAAAAAATAATCTTAATGAATAATATTTCTTTTATCATTTTATACAAATAAATAATAAAAATAATTGACTAGCTATGCCTTTCCAATAGCCATAATAAGATTGGGGGAAGGTTTAGCAATTTGATTTTAGCCAAAAGGTGAATTCGCTCATTATTAGTTGCAGAGCAATACGCTTCTGCCAAAAGACTACTTTGGCTACTTTAAGAGCATCATACTCCCGCTAGATAATGAGAATTTTACAACCTTAAATATAATCAGGTCTGTCTGTTGCAACGTTGCTCGCAATTTGAATTTAACAGATAGGAAATAGGGCTAAATAACATTAATTTTTAAAAGTAAATAAATCCACGTCTGGGTCTTGGAAGAGAGTTAAAAGGTTTGTATTGTTAAGTATCTACTTTTCACGAACATTTCGGGTTCTAATGAGGAAATTGCACGCCGAATCCCGTATTTCATAAAATTTCGTATGACTTCTGACAGCAATAGGGACGTTTAAGCGACGCCTTCTATACCGGTGTGATATAGGCAATCAGGTACAGCACAAAATCAATACATAGGTTTATAAAAGACATTTAAAAATTGGTGTAAAATTTGTCAGAGTGTAAAAATAAGACGAAGTTCGTCAAGTGTTAATGAATATCGACCTCCGGCTCTCCAAATGTAACCTCTATTGACTATGTCTACGTTTTTTGCGATTTGAAAATCATCTTCGTTAACTAAAATGTCAGTAAGCTTAGCTTCGCCATGTATGTTTTTGCGAAATGCCTCGTGCTCTTTAGTCCTGAGTAAACTTACTCGTAATGCGGTATGCGACGAGATGGCTCGTGCCGTGGGAGAAAATCGTACCGTGTAAAGTGGGCTTAATGTATGACGTAAACACGCATCTTTCGAGGCTTGAAATAACACGGAATTCGCGCCATGGGCACTGAACGTGATGAATTTCGTTTATCTACTTTAACTCTGCACGTCAAACAACCTTTACTCTTGGATTCTAGCGGGAATATGCCGAACACTCGCCACATGACATTTTAAATTAACATTTTTTGACTTTCCTAAGAGTAACATGTAAAGAAAGCATTATTGAGCAAAAATTCTTTATGGACATTTCGCAATTCGTGTGATTTAACGTTCATCTTCAATAACGAGCTGTGTTAAAATAATTCAGTTTCAATTTCACACAGCTTTATTCTGAATTTTAGTACTACAACAGGTCATTTCCATTAAAATGTTCTTTATTTTGTCATTCGCTTTACAGCTACAGATAGGCACACATAAACTTTTACCGTACTTCATAACAATGCTGGACTGTATCTAGATGATAAAACTTCACTCATATATAGCGTAATACACCGTCGAATTTTATTACTTATATTTCAGCTGGGATTTCGAATAAATATACAACACACAACTGTAGCCTTTTTCAGTCTAGTGTTAATAGTTACTATATAAATGAATGAATAAAACAATCCAGCAGAAAATTTGAATTAAGTAAAATTATAACAGCAAATACAATAAAATCAGCAGCTGGTCCTGTGGGTTTTGGCCACCTATGTTAGTGGGAAGTCGGTTTGGGGATAGTGAATAGGAAAATAAACAGAATACAACTCTACAAATTCTAAAGGGATTTTCTGAAGCAACAAACTTCCTAAATCTCTTTATCACTCACCAAATCTAATGCTCTCCAGTGTTTCTCCCGAATAAAATGAACCAGGGAATTCAATTAGTCGCGATTACTTATTATTAATATATGCGAGACGGGATGAAGGCTTAAAAAAAGAAGACCCGGTCCCAAACAGAATCTCTCCCATCCACCCCTTACCACCTGATACTCATCTCCTTAAACTTCGATTACGAAGTCGAAGGAAGAAAACAAGGATTAAGAGCTTCTCTTTTGTCTATCAGAGCCCGAGTTAAAAAGTTAGGCGCCGAAAATATTCCCGTCGATGAGATGGAGAGGATATCGAGAAGGGTTACTTTACGGCCTCGTAAAAGGAAAAGGTAGAGAAATTGAGCGATACATAGAGAGGAATTGAGAAAACGGAATTAGGCACAGAGAGCGAGGGAGAGAAGAAAAGAGGTAAGAAAAAAAGAATAATTTAGGAAGCCCTCCATCGTTCCATTCGGACGTTCTGATCGGGTACACCCCAAATCGAAAAAAAATAAATGAATAAAAATAGGAACCGCTGATGGAAGGGTTGTGTAAAAAAAATAAAAAAGGAATTTTTTTGGGGACCCTTAAAAGTGGCGTGGTAGCTCCTTGATACCACTTTACACCTACAAAATCACCACGTTCTATTTTATTTTTTTCCTTCGATTTATACCTTGTGAAGAGTGCCGTAATTAAGATAGCGTTCGTGTGTGTGTTTGTGTGTCTGTTTGTGACGTAAGGGATTTTCTTCTTCCCCTTTTCGCTTCTTTGCTTTATGAGGCCCACCTTAGAAACCATTTTAGGTGGGAGTTGAAGTACTCCTTCTCCTCTCTCCACAACACATCTCCGCCCACATAAAAGAAGAAAGAGGCGAACTGAATAATAATAAAATCATCAACGCGGCCGGGGAAGTGGAGATAATCGTAACGGATATGGAGGAAAGGTTAAAATCGTAGCGCTCTTCGTAAGCCAATTAAAAAAACCAGAGAGGGAGTAAATTTTTTCCCTTAGTCGGCACGCCGGGACTATATCCGACGATTACTCGAAAAAATAAATAAATCGTCGCTTGATGGCGGAATTTGTTTTTTCCCTACCATATAAAAAAGAGAAATGGTCGATCTGCCCCGTTTTTATTTGTTCTCTCCTTCTGTCAAGCCTTTTACGCGCCCGAATTCCGAGAATGCAGGTGGCGAATAAACAAAAACGCACAAAAGAAAACCGACGCTCGTCGCGCCGTTGTTTTCGGACGAGGAAAAAATAAACCTCCGAGAAATACGCCGGTCTTAAAAGTCTATTTATCCTGCCACTTGAGAACCATTTGCATTTTATATTCGCGTTCTTCGGGAGCCGTAAAGAAACACGGTCCAAAGCATCCGAATTATTTTTTTACCGGATGCGCGCGCACATGTCTCCCACTTTAAATTTATTCCCGAACGCCGATTAAAATAATTATCGATCTTAGGCTGCTTCCGTCTCACAGCGACTCGATATATCGATCATTCTGGGATGCTCCAAAACATGGGATGCCGTTCGAATCTTTTTTCCCAATTATTTCTTCACTTCCTGTCAACCTAATGAACAAGGAAGATAGGGACTCTTATGTTTTATTCAAGTGGCAACTTTTAACATTTTCACTAAGATGGTTTGCTTAATGGAAGGGATGGACCTAGAAACCTATTATGATAGCGAATTCTGTCTTAATTTAATGAACTGATGCTTTGAGGAGAAAAACATTTATTACACACACCTGGATCAAAATTTACCGAAGCACTTTGCTGGGAACGGAGGGAGAGATAAAAATTGTCTCTGAGACAGTCTCTCGAAAGACTGGAGCCGCGATAAGATTCCGTATCCCTCGCAAGAGCAATATTTGATGCCCTGATATAATCTTTTATACATATTTAGTTACTTTAAGGAGTTGCGAGGAAATATATTATTGGCTTCATTGGCCGCGAAAAGTTTTCGATGGCGGATGCAAAATACTTGGCAATTTTTCGCATAAATTAGCTCAATTAACCGTTTTGATTACATCGTTTTATCTCTCGCAACACTGCTCTCACTTTTTAAAATTCTTAATTATTTAATTTACTTTTGTGTTAAAATATCTCACATGTTAATATATTTAACTACCAAAAATAAGGATCAATATTCATAATGGCATGGGATTTCTGAAATAGACATTTTTTTATTCACATTTCAGTTCAAGAGTCATTGAAAAACATTATACGAATATTAGTTTCCTGTAATCGAAAATAACTGAAAGAATTTGAGAGAGTATGCTATGCATTTTGGCAAAAAAAGTGCAGCGAATGGAAAATATCTGAAGAGGATAAATAATGATTCATTTATACACTTTTCTAAAATAAACAATACAATAAAAATCCTAATCCTTCACGCAGTCCAACAGAAAACGATACCGATTACACATAAAAAATAATCATTCAATTGATCACAGCTACTGAAGCGTAATCTCCAAATTTTATCGCCTTAAGTAGATTTCAAAAGTCACCGTTGATGTAGCTTAACTGAACTTGGCGGAAATTACAATTTCATTCGATGCAGATAAAGTTTCGGTTATGCATGAGTTTTGATAGACATTCCGTTGAACGAGGATCAGTATTTTCACCAAGTCGAGAAAATTAAACTCAGAATACCAAATCCAATTACACTTAACTCTGCTTAAAATAAAAATGCAATCAAATGAAAAACTTTCTATTTTCTGCTTTTCCCTGGACACAAGCATAATACCCTTATTCACCGAAGCTCGACCTAATTTTTTTCTCCTTAATTTCATCCCTGATCAACACGCTCGATTCACTTCCCGAGTTTTCTCTTTTTATCAAATAATCCCACAGGGCTAAAAAAAAAATAAGTCCGCGAACTCCAATCGCAGGAGTAAATCGATAAAAGTGGTAAAAGGATGGAAGGACCTTTTCTTCAACATGTAGTCAAACAGAGAGAGAGAGAGAGAGCTTATCTCCGAGGCAACCACTTGGACGCCAATAAACATTTCAATCCTATCGATTTGAGGGGATCTCTGTGATCGCGTTGTAGCGAGAGAGAGAGAGAATGGAGTGGTGGATGAAAGAACAGAGGCATTAGGGCGTGTGAAGGTGAGGGCTAGGAGATAGGAAAAGAGGAAAGTGAAGTTCGAAAGAGAGAAGTGAACAAAGAAGAGGAGGATAAATGGAAGAATTATGAAGAAAAATGTAAAAAGAGAAATAAATAAAACGGGGTAAATGTAAAAGGATAAGAGCGGGACATGTCCAATGTCATGAAAATATGGGGGAAAAGAGAAAGTAAAAAGGCGCGATCAGAGGGGGAAAGGAAAGAGGATTAAAAATGAGAAAACAAAATTAAAGAAAAAGAATTATAGGTATGAAAGATACGAGTACCTATGTGTAGAGGATAATGTGATAATAAATTGGGATTTTAAGGTTGGAAAAAAGTGAAACCTATATAGCGCAGAAGAGAAACTATGAGCATGAGGAAAAGGATCCAGGAAAAAGACAATAGGATAAAATGAAAGAGAAAATGGCAGGAGTGGAATCTGCGGCATTTTTGGTAGAGAAAAGTAGTATAGAATAAAAAGGAAAGAGAAAGGGGCGATAACAGGAAATAGAATGAGAAAGGATTCGGGGAATGGGGAAAGAAATGCTGGATAAATCGAAAAGGAACGTGTTCAAGGAAGAGAAAACAGAAAAAGGGAAAGCGAAAGTTATAGTAAACCCTTATCTAACGCGCATTTGATTATACACGGTTAAATGACGAGACTCTTATATCCCCAACACGAACAAAATTTAATCATACGTGGTCCTGATTTGGGCGCGCACTACATGTTCACTCATTTATGTGACGTGAGAAAGCTCTTAGCCAATAAGAACTCTTGATTTTTCCACCAAGTACTAATTTTGCACAACGCGGTTTCGCCCAACGAGGCCTTTTTCCTTGAAACTCCGGCATCGCTCAAGGGGCTATTGTACCGAGAGATATAAAGAAACTGCAAAACAATGGGAAAAATACGAACACATGGTAACATATAGGAATATATAATGCGATGATGAAGGCGAGGGAGAAAATATATCGAGAGTATAAACCAAAACTAGAAGGAAAACAGTTAGTTACATCTTGAAATGGAACGAATAGGAAGATAGGAAGAATAGAGATACTGGGAAGAGAGAGAGAGAGAGAGATCAGAAAGGAAAGGAAGGAGCGTGGGAAAAATCCAGGAACGATAAGGTAGTAAGTAGTCACTGGTTGTTCCCCCGGGGGCGAGTGTGCTTACAGTAGATCGGATTCGATGCAGCGGCGGCAGCAGTAGATATGGAAACACACGTGGGCGTGTATGAGGGAAAGAAAAATAAAAAAAAATCCCTTCGTTTGGACGGGACTTCTCCCTCCACGGTTTCCCACCAAAAAGAAGGGAAAAAAAACAAAAGAAACGAGAGTTTCGGTAAAGGGCCCGAGAGCGGCGATTGAGATACGAACGCACGAACTGTTATTCCGTGCCTATCTCCGCGGTGCATCGGCAAATCCCCTTTTAACCCTTTTTCCGCCCCATCCCATTCCTCTCCTATGCCAATGCCACACACACACCCCATCTCCCCTTTCCTCATCTCCTTTCTAACCTAAAAACATGGCAGCGAGAGAAAGAGAATGTGTACGCTCCGAAAAACGGGGTAAATGAAAAAAGGGCAAAGATGGCCGATCGATTCGCGGAGCATAAAAACAAACAAATGAGCAAGCAAACAGAAGAAGCGACTCCGGGAAGATATTTAAAAGGAAGCAGGATTGAAATGAAAGGATTTTTTTTATTGGTTTACGATATTAATGCCTCAGCGTTTCGCAGAGAGAGAGAGAGAGAAAGAGTGAGAGATATCGGATTCGATCGTGCGCGTGAATTAAAGCGATTGTAAATTATTACCAGAGTAATAAACTTTCGCTGCTACGTTATTTGTGGATAAATGACGCGAATATCGACACTTCAACTCGGGTTATGAAATAGACCGTGAAAAAGTTAATATTAATCGGCTGGTTAGGGAATTTGAAATACTTCACGTGCATCGCACTTTAAAACTGGCGACAGTATTTCAATATTGAAGGGATATAAAACAGGTACGGTAAAAAAACCGAAGCCGGTAATAAAATTTAGGACTAAACATATAACTTACCGAAGTTTTTTAGTTAAAACTGTTTTCAAACTACAAAAATACATCTGCGAAAGTATGTGTTCCAGCAATTTCCTGCTAAGTTTATCGAATCCTCCTGAATTATTACATTTTTGGCACTGAAACTTTAGAGAAAAATGACTTTATAAACACAGTAAAATCGCATCACTAGCTTCTTCAATCCCAGATAACGAAATTTACCAATGCCATTTATTAATCTCCGGAACTTAAAAATAGTGAATATCAGTAAATAATCACATCACTAAATGACATAACACCTAATCTCCCTTGTTTAACGTGCATTTATGTTACAGTATCTATCGCTTGACAGTTTGCATGAGGATAAGATTCATGAACTGCTTTGTTGGACCGCTGTTATTCAAGGTTTGATTACACAAAGATAAATACCGAGTTAACACTAAAAGTTGGTTGGAAACGGAACTACCTGAAGATATTTTGCATGTCATTATCGCTTGGGTCGATTAAAAGGAAATGTGGACTGAGCGTAAACCTTCCAAGGTAGATCTTATCATAACGCTAGGCATGGCACGGTTTTTCCCTCCATTATTCTATCAGATGGAAGTCTAAAGATAACGAAGCGAGTTAAATTTCAGACAGCCATAATAAAAAGATTATTTATCAATTAACTGTAAAACAAATGTCAAACTTAATTATTAAAATTACATTAAATCCCCGGTTGCTGAAAATCCTTACGATTTTGAAACAGCTATTGCGAAATCAAATAAATCTTTGAGTTTTGAGGAAAATACAAAACTATAAATATCTTAATTTAAAGGCTTACGTTTTCAAGGATTGCTTCATTACTGCGGATGTACATTCAGGATTTTTGTCTCGCATCAACCTTATGATCTCTAATTTGAAAAGATGATAATCGCTAATTTTAGCATTATTTAACCATATCCCTTTCCAATGACGTGTTTTGCCGTCTTCTAAGTGCATCCTTTTTACATGACAATGTTGTCATTTGATATTTTTCAAGAGCCTAATTTTTGTTTATCTACCATCTACTGAACGGCCGTAGGAAACATTTCAATATGATATCTCAAGTGGGTGACTTACAATGAAATTATCGGTAAAACCTTGCACTTATGTCGTAAATCATTAAAATTCCCTGCCAAGGAAAGGGATAATAAATATGGTTCATTTCTCAAAATCCTCAATGACATAACCAACCAAAGTGAATTAAACAATTAAAGAAAGACGCTCAACATTTTAAAAATAAAGTGATGGTAAAATATCGATATTTCGCTATCGTATTCATCACTATAACACAACTTCTCAACAAGCTTTTAAAAATATGCCAATCAGTTTGATATTACACTATATTTTCATCCTTGCTGAAGGAATAGGTTGGACTCTAATATCACATGTTCGCACACGATCGCATGTATGGACTTTCGTACTCAATAAATTTTCCTGTCTTTGAGTTCAAATATACTTATTGTGAGTAAATTATGACAACACAAATGAATAAATATAAATAATGTTCACACAATGACTCATTACGCGAAATGCGACAAAGTCGACAGCAAATTATTTGCTAACAGGCCACGTGGGCGTCCCCACGTTATAGAAAATGAGGATACGGACCTCGAAGCATCGAAATGATACGGGGAAAACCAATTTTTAAGAAGCTTCCCTATTTCGTAAGGATCCTTTCTCGAGGAAGATAGTCCAAAACTTATAATTTGGAATGCTGCACAATAGAATCAGAACGGAGGCAACGGGTGCAGATGAGAGTAACCGATGATGATGGTGATGGCATCCCTGGTGGCGCTGTTTTGGTGGCAGGAGGAAAGTGGAAGGGAGGCCATGGGAGGCAGAGGCGGTTGGAGGCGTAGACGGTCAGGGGCGGAGGAAGATTCTCTCTCTCTCCGTGGAGGCTGGAAGAGGGAGGCAACATCCTACACCTCCACCCTAGAGGCAACCACGTTCCTCTCGGTCCAGCCGTGGGCGCCGAATTGCTCAAGAAGCCCAGCGGTGAGAGCGAACAGGTTTTCACACACTGTTCGGCCCCGCCGTCTCCTACTCCACCTCCCCTCCCCCCACGCACCCCACCAACTTTCCTTCTCCTCCCCTCCTCCCCCACACGGTTACCATTTCTTCTTCCTCCTTTACCGCCTCCACACCCTTTTTTCTCTCTCTCTCAACTGACCACCTTACTTCTCCCAACAAAAGACAACACCCTGACCGCACCTCCACCCCACCAAAAAAAAAAATAACTCCACCTCCGACGACGTGTGGGCTTCGTTTATGCCTTCTCTCCCCACTTTTATACAATTTTGCCCGAAGGCTAAAACCTCCTCCTCCGCCCACCATTCCGGAGGCGTCGCTGGGAGGGAGGGGGGTGGGAAGGTAGATCACGTGATCATCGGGAGAGCGCATCTTCCTCTCCTTCTAACCCCCGCCATAACCCTTTTTCCTCATCCGAAAAACTACCCAGAGTAATTGATGCCTACTACACTATAGAGATGCTATTGAGCTTTTTGGGGGCCAACCGAGGACTTGTTATCGCGGAATCTCTATAATGGGCGGTGGAAATAATTTTTAATACCACTCTTGGTGAGGGCAATTAGCGGAATACGCCGCCGCTTCCCCTTCTGTCCCCTCTCCCCTTTGTGAGGGTGAAATTGGAGGGTAAGCCGAAGAGCCGATTGAGAAAAAAAGACCATCGTTAAAAGTCGATGTGCTCCAAGGAAAAGGCTTTGTTTAGTTTGGTTGTTCAGACGGGATAGTTTTTTATGGCCTCTTGGCCAATGCAAACGCCCACCTCGTTATAAAACGAGTGTAAATGCGCAAGATGACACAACTCAGCTTTTAATAACAATAAGAAGAGTTGTTATCGATGTTTAGGGCGATGAACTGACCATCCACTCATCCGATAGTGTAACAGTCTAAAACAGTGATCTCCAACCTTTTCCCCCAAAGGTAATATTTCAAGAGTTGCATCGACCTGGAGAGCTACTTGTTAATGTACGTATCCCTTAATATATGCATCTCACTTTAAAGGTTTCACTAATTTTAAGGATTAAATAATTCCTGTAAGCTATATGAACATTTCTCGAGAAGTTTGACTCATGTAGTACTTTTTTACTAACATACTTCTACGAGAAAATATTTCGAGCTAGGTAAACAACCCTAAATTTTTAACAAATTAACTTCTATTCACCAGGTACAGGGATATTACTAACACGCTTCTAGCCGCTTCGGTTAGTCGAGAAACTGCTATTCTAATGGGAAAAAAGTAAAGCTCCTGGAATCGAATGCAAACTAACCCTTGACCTTCCCCTGGATGAAAGTGGATACCATGCAAAATTTGGTTTCGTTGGCTCTGGAAGTGTCCGAATGCATAGAGGCAGGGGCGCGTATCCGTATGTGCGATGTGTGCGACGGACACGGGCGGGCAAACAACGGGGACGGCCGATTTATCGTCAGACACAGTATTTTTAACAGTAATGTGGATTGTCTTATAATATGCCGTATATTAAATGATTAAATGATATTAAATACTTGGAAAGCTTCGAAATGTGGACATGGAGAAGAATGCTGAAGATAAAATGGACAGATAGGGTGAAAAATGAGGAAGTACTACGAAGAATAGGAGAGAAGCGAACGATTATACAGACTATCAGAAAGAGGAAGGCGAACTGGATTGGGCATTACCTGAGGAGAGAGTGCATGATTAAAGAAGTGCTAGAAGGAAAACTGGATGGAAAAAGAGAAAGAGGTAGGAAAAGGTTTCAGCTAGTAGACGACTTGAAAGGGAAAGAGAGCTATCAAGACATGAAGAAAACTGCGGAAGATAGGAGTATATGGAGAACCAAGTTTAACCTAGAATAATCACGGACCTGTCAATGGACAGACTACCTATGATGATGATGATTCTTTCATAATTATTGGCTACGGAAATTTATCAAACCATTAGGAGTTTTCTAAAAAATTTTTGTAAAGAACGCATAAAAAGAGCGGCAAATGAGAGACTTGCACACGGGCGGCCGTGTGGCACAGCGCGCCCCTGCATAGAGGACAGACAGACGATGTTCTTCATATATTAGATAGAGTTCCTACAGTACATTCATTCTACCACTTAGTAAGGCCATTTAAAAACTTTGAAAAAATAACATCTGCAATTTTTACTTTGCATCCTTGGTTGTTTCGGCGTGTGCGTTGTACGTAAAGGCGGCAATCAGCTTTGTGAAACCAAACAAGGGCTATTTGAAAACATCACAGGAGGGACGGGTTGAAGACCACTGACCTAAAGTATCATCTTAGAGTTTTTTCCTAAAGATGCCGAAAATTCTATTATGTACGTCGGTTCCATTAGCGTTGCATGTTTTATAATATAAGTTTAGTATTGAAACATTCAATGGGACTTTTCTATTGTCCGCATATGATCACGTGCTCTTGATTTTGTGACGAAAGTTCATCAGAAAAACTGTAAGGTATTATTATAACTAATAAATGAGTGAAAACATGTTATAAAACTGCAATAATCAGCTTATGTGTACAAGGCAAAGTATATCCATGCCATATACTCAGTCAAGGCAGAATTTTTCTCTTTCTGTCAACTCTAACAGTCACACGATTTCGACACTAGACTAGGAATCGACAGCGAAATTTAAGATTAATTTTAGTAGCATGTAATAAATTCATCAATGAAAGCGCTCATGGGATAAAAAAATCTTGAGGCTTTTTATATTGGTAACACCATTGTATTTGCCATAAGATTTCGTTATGAAAACATCGGTTATGTTTGAAATGTTCCTCATATTGGATTTATGGCGACGGATATTTTTATAATATGTGAAAATCTTAAGTTGATGAATGGATATCAAAGTTACAAAGTTCACGGAGATATTTATGGAGGCCGGATAAGCGAAATTAAACGTGAAAAACTGCAACGGTAAGGACAGAACAATCGATCACCTTGAGGTCTCTTTCAATAAGGATGTGTAAATTAATGGAGTCGGAATTAAACTGAGAAACTGACCACCACTGATATTTGAGAACATAAGCGATATCTCAAATTTAAGGAGTAAACTCAGTATGACCCGCCGGAGCAAGATTTTTAATCAGCAAGATATTAATAGACAAATACGTCACATGTGACACTAACTTAATTTCTGGGAGGCTCAGAAATACTATAGGATGGAGCATGGCGCAAGGAAATGCCGGCTCTATGTAAAAAAACATCGAAGCTATATGCCTCAAATCTCATTCCGAATTTGCACAAACAATAATGCGTTTCCAATGGAATCCGCACTCTGACCTGGAGGAGCCACAATAGCCTTCATTCATGAAGGGGGTCGCGGGCGGTATCTTCTCGTCCCCTCCTCCTTCCTTCTCCAACATCTCTTAGCCACGCACCTCCCTGACTCCCTCCTCCTTCCTCTAAACACTCCTCTAAGTGCGTCAGCGAGAGAGAGAGAGAGATGAGGGGAGTTTAGGAGTGGCGCGAATAAGAGGGGAGATGGAGAAAGAGGCCTCCAGTGGGGTTAAAAGGGGAAATGGGAACGGGAGGGTAAACGTCCTTTCCTCGTGACCTCGTGACATCGCATAGCTCCATCATCCATTCCTTTTCCTCCCACGCCCAATTCCTCTTTCCCTCTCTC
Source organism: Uropetala carovei (assembly GCA_036926305.1). Taxonomy (NCBI): domain Eukaryota; kingdom Metazoa; phylum Arthropoda; class Insecta; order Odonata; family Petaluridae; genus Uropetala; species Uropetala carovei. Next base: position 3,972,787 of record JAXCHB010000130.1, read on the forward strand.
TCTCTCTCTCCTCCTATCTCCTTGCCTTGTCCCCTCCCTCCTCTGTCCTCGAATCTGCGTAATCTGCGAAATGAGAGATTTCTCTTTCCTTTTTCACTATTCTGCGAACGCATGAATGGCACGAGGGGTCGTGGCGTGACGCTCCATCTGCCTTCCCGATATAGTCGCAATGTTTTGGTCTGATCCGGAGTTAGCTTCTTGGAATCTCAATTAGATTTCTGTATCTACGTCTCATAATTGAGCTTTGATGTGTTCATTGTTTTCACATACATTTAGAGTCTAGATAACTGCCTTATTAAAAGAAAACTATTTCGCAAAAGATAGCTGCTTCCAATGCCATAAACGTTGTTTCGAAACAAGTGGATAAACATTAAAATTGCATAATTCTAATGAAGAGTTCTAATGAATAACTGTAAGTAAAAATTAAAACAAAGTTACGCATAAAACCTATATATATATATTTATTTATTTATTTACTTATGTCAGCAACTAATCATTTTAATAATTAGGTTTTAATTTCCCTGCGTAATAAATATGTCCCGAGCGCTCCATATCTGAATATAAATTCTCCCGAATAAGTTGAAAAATGCAAAATAGAAATTATCGTGAGAGAGATGCATCCAAATGGAATTCATAGTGTATTAAAAGTAGGACATCCATAAATGTTTGACATGAGTCAGTCCAGCTTGTTACAGTTACAAGCGTAGTAACAAATTCCTTAAATTTTCATTATATCTTTTAACAATCAAAATACAAAAATAACACCTGGGGCTCAATTCATCGTGGCATAACTAAATACAGGCGGCGGATCGAACGAGATGACAATGGGTATGTCCTCACTGCTCCTCGTTTGATGCATTCTTAAAGCAATTACGCGCGACGTTACTTGAATTTTCGTTGCAGATAAAGTCCATATCGGAAGGGAAATGAAGGTCCTGAGAGATAAAAGGATTTTTAGAATAAATACCTAATCGTTCAAGACGGAAGAGGGAAGATTGGAGCGATCGCCCCATTCTCTTGGGAAGATTCTAAATCTGTCCCTGGGTCCCAATATCTATAATATGTAGCTTATATGTATACTTTGATTTATGCGAGAATTTACGTGCGTGTGAAGATAAAACACGTGAGCTCGCATAAACATTTCAAAGCGTACCGTCAAGAGCTCTCATTGAATCGATAAATTTCCAAAAACAAGTAATGAAAACATTTTATGTGTATGTAATATTACATCTGTTTTTTTCGACCGCATCCAGACGCGCATTTGGACAATGATGCAGCCGTAAACAACCGACGGTTGATCCTACCGTCATTTTTCAATTGGATTCAACTATTAGACGAGCTGGCATTTATTTTTTTAATGGGCAGTAAATGTTCTCCGTTCACCCAGACACGCTAAAAATATATATTCCCGATTTCCCGAGAAAACTAACTTTCATCGGCCCATTGCATAAGACGGGCGCTTTTTTCCGACGGCGCCGGCTCTCTCACTCAACCATGCCCGTCCTCTACGACAGGGGGAGCGGCAAAGACGAGGGTTCACGGCCGGGTACATAGAGAGACAGAGAAGGAGCGATAACGTTCTAGGGAGTGGGCGCGTATAAAGCCGTTGCGCAAGAAGATACGGGTGATGCAGACAAGAGGATGAGATAGATGACGATTGACGAATAATACTATATATATGCTGACACTGACCTCGAAGTATTCTTCCGAAGAAAATCGCCAAATTAGGGAAAGATTAAAAACACACACACACACACACACTCCCGCTCGTTCGGGAGCGACATCAATCTTTTTCGCGATAACGCAGGCCAGATGCGATTGAGCGCCCACGAGCAATGACGATCGTTTGGGGTCGGCCGGACAGCTTAGCGGCGCAGTTTTAGATAAGCGCCGTCGCTGCTATATTTCGTTTTGGGCTGTTAAAGGGAGCGAGACGCCGCTGTCGCGTTATTTGGCGCCACTTATTTTACCACCCGCCGCAAAGAGGGGGAGAAGGGACGTTCACGCAGATTAACGCTGGCAGAGGTCACGAATCTATGGAAGCGTAAGAGGATTCTCGTGAATAGGTTATTCGTCGATGTTATTCTAACATATTACGCCCGGCCGAATCTAAAATACTTACAACTGATGTCATTCATTCAGGTTTCGAAACGATTTATTTTATTTTTATTAATTTAATTTATATTTTTAACTAGCCCAAAAAAGCACTTTCTGCAAATAGCATGTCATCGAAACAAAGACAAAATTCGAAATAGAGACCCCAGCTTTGGAATTTTGCCACGCAAACCTCCCCTATAGTAAGGCCACCTGTCTTATGAAATTGTACGGATAAAAATACATATTATGATTAATGAATAAATGTTATCGACACTACTTATACGTAATAAAATCACATTCTATGGAAACTGTTACTTTTAAGCTCTATCCTAGGGTAAACATCATTTAAGCGTAAAATACTACAAAGCGTTACGATCTCGTTTCTTTACAGATATACTAGGAAATTTCGAGAAATTAACGCATTTGTTTACATAAAGTTCCTCTCTTCGCAGACAAAACTGTAATAAAAAAACTACTGGGAACGAAAGAGAAATTTGGATAAATTCGAATACCGACTCTTACAATCGTATGTCGAGTTCATGTCACTGACGTCACGATGACAAGGTTACTAATTATTTCAGAGTTCACGTCATCCTTATCGCTCACTGGTCGGTTTGACCTTTTTACGCGGAAAAGCGCATTCGGCACCGTGGTCAATCATCAGTAACATTCACATTTCACCTTAACAGAAAAAATATACGCCCAATAATAAATATAATTATAAAGACTTTACCAAAAAAGAAAATCTTTTATAAACTATAACCGGTACATCGAAAATCAATGGCAATTCAAATTTTGAAAGATTTGATCCATCTTAATAATGTAGATCTCGAATAAATGTTACAAGAGATCATCAAATACCATTTTCATCGTTGGAATAACGTGTTTCTTGCATATATGTATATATTTCGAATGGGGCTTAATTTCATTTTGGCCTGCAAATTTGTCTGTCGTGTGTCTGATGAAAGAAATCCATGTGATGGATACATCAAAATATCTCTCAAATTACATATGATGTGTTCTAAAGTTTAGTTTATAGTATACATATAATAATGTCCCCACTGCTTATAAAAGTCAAAAATCGTTTCTAGAAATACAATATGACGAAATTACTTTTCTATTTTCATTCTCTTCAAAATTTAACTTAAAAGAATATAACGTAAGAATTCATTCTTTCACAGTAATTATACCTTTCAATAATTTCAAAATATTTTACATTATATTAATATATTACCATTTTATTTACTGTGTTTGAAAAAGCGCCTTTTTAATTTCAAAATAAAATCAAACCCCCCAGAAAGTTGAATGTTAATAGGGCAAAAATCGCCATCATTGTAAACATGTTACGTAAACAGGTTTGATTTCAAGCTCCAAACTTTCGTCGCCCATAATCGATAAGAATGAACAAATCTTGATTAAGAAACAATAAACGTCAATTCTCAAAATCGTATCAACACGCACGACCCTAAAAAAAGATCCACACCTGTATTCGGACAAGAGAGACAAAAACTAATGAAGACGTTAACATATATCTCATGAAGATTACATTATCATCTCATACATGCTAACAAAACCATTATGTATCCAATAACACGAGCGTTTAAATGGAATAAGTGGATTTTTAAAGTCGTATGAAAAAAGAAGACCGCTGCTTCTACTGATATCATCTTAAAAGCGTTCGAAAAAAAATCAAGAAATGAAAGTCACAAAAAATTGGATAACTCACCACCACTTCGGAAGCCTTGAGAGAGAGAGAGTGAGAAAGAGACGTCCTGAATGGACGAAACCACCGCAGGCAATTGCCCCTCGAAGAGAGAAAGAGAGGAAAATGGTGTCTCGATTGTATGGGAGATGTCCACTGACCTGTGGGAGAAACAGAGAAAGATGAAATAGAAAGGGAAAGATTTTATACAAGATAAGTCTTGAATGAAAAAACCTATATAGGCATATGACTTCAAGCGAGAGTTTTCAAACCTTTTTAACCAGAGGACAGTTGTCAAAAATCTGATGTGGCCAACACATGCCTTTCTCCATATTTGGGGTATAGATATTTAAATTATTATGAATAGCATTATGAGGCAAAATTATTATTTCTTATCGTAAAAGAATACATTCGTCCTTATTGCCGTAAATTAAGTATATTTTGAATATGTTTACAGAATTCACCGCTACATGGTGGTGGCGCTGTATACGGGAAATTACGAAAAAAGATCACATACACACACACACGCACACACATACGCGCACGCACACACACACAGACATCATTCCGAAAATAGTCTAAACGTGTTCTGGGGACCTCAAAACGTGTATTTCCGTTGAAATCTCGAAGTCGATTTTTTTCATGAACACAATACTTTCCCATTACTACGTATGGAGAAAGTAAAAATACAGTCATCTGGTATCTAAACTTTTTACTTTCTCCATACGTAGTATAGGGAAAGTATTGTGATCACGAAAAAAATCGACTTCAAAATTTCAACGAAAATACACGTTTTGAGGTCCCTAGAACACGTTTAGACTATTTTCTCGATGTTGTGTGTGTATGTGATAGGAATTTTTCAAAAAAACCGAGTTTATTATATATTTTGATACTTAGAACACGTTTCGACTATTTTCGGAATGATGTCTGTATGTGATTTTGGGCGCTCTAACTCGAAAAGTACTTGCCATATCATGATCAAATTTCATACGTAACACTTTAGTATAAGCAAAAAGAGCTGACTAGTTTTTGGAGAATACCAGTTAACCGGAAGTCGAGGTGTATTCGAAACCCGATTCGGTTTTGGCGAAATATCAGCGTTAAAACATCATTATTGAATATACAATCTGATACAAAGGTTATAGAGAATGTAATTTCCTACAACTTTCATTTGAAACAATTTTCATATCAGTTATTGTTTAGGAATTATTTATAAATAATCGGTTTTATCGGTTTCCGTCAAATATCTCCTTAAAAACGTCCTTATTGGTAATATTCGTAAGAACCAGCGTTGTAGAGAGTAATATTTCTTCCAAGTTTTGTTTGAAACAAATTTTCGTAGAACCTTCCATTTAGTAGATAATTAATTTCGTCGTAAATTTTCAGTATACAGCGCCACCACCATGTAGCGGTGAATTCTGTAAACATATTCAAAATATAATTTACGGCAATAAGGACGACTGTATTCTTTTACGATACGAAATAATGATTTTGCCTTATTGCTATTCATAATAATTTAAATATCTATACCCCAAATATGGAGAAAGTCATGTGTTGGCTACATCAGATATTTTTTATTTCATAATTGATTGATTCCACAGACTTATGCTTTCAACAGTTAATTATTTTATCAATTGTAATGCCGAAAAGATAATATTTATTAAGAACGCCATTGTTGTTTTAGTATTTACAATTTGTAATATAATTAAGTTCATAACTCTAAATACTCTTTTTTCTTTCCATGCCACTTCTTGGATAAATGCGAGAGACATTTTCTTTGCTTAACACTTCGCAACACTGTATTGTTCTATTAATATTTCAACGTTTTAAAGTCAACTCTCCCAGTAAGATACAACAGAAACGCAGAAAACCCTTGACCGATCGCGACGTCAGATCGATAGATTATAAAAGAAGGAAACCTAAAAAATCCACATTCTTTCAGGTGTTCAACCTAAGGAAACCAAAAAATCCCGGCCCATTTAAGAGGTCGAAAAGCAAGGGGAGGAAACGTATACTTTTCGGACCGAAACATCCATCACTAGCGTTTATGAATGAAGAGTAGTCTGGCTACTTTCTTGGTGTATTTTGGACAGAGGAAAAGAAAGAGGGGAGAAGAGGGCAGAAGAGGGAGAGAGTTTCTTTCCGGAAGGTGGGGGGTTTTAACTAAGAGATATTTTTCCACTTTTCAGAGGAAGAAATAGGCGAGCAGGTGAAACGAGGAGGAGAGATGGGAGGTGAATGAGAGACGAGAGAGAGTGAGGGAACAAGATCAGGAGATAGACAGGATGGGAGGTGGTTATGAGAGGAGAAAGAACAGAATATTAGAGAGAGAGAGGGAGGATGGGAGGTGGTTATGAGAGGAAGAGAAAGAAAAGAATATTAGAGAGAAAGAGAGACCGATTCCTTCTCGTGAAGTCCCCCTTCCTCACTCTTCTTTACCCTACGGGTGATAATAACGCCGTACCTTCATTCTCATCCTCGAAGCCTCTCATTCAGTCCGACCAAATCTATAGCTACGTCATCCGGCACACCGCTCATTTGAGCTCCTTTTGGGTCGAAACGGGGCGGTACCCGAAAGACGCATGCATAAACGGCACCACGCACGGAATTCGTATCGAATAGTAGAAGGAGGAATGGAAGAGTTCTTTGAACTTGAGGAAAAAATGGATTGGAGGAAAAGAGAGATGAGATAGGAAGGAGTTGCCCACTCGTACGAGAATGGGGATTAAAAATGGCGAAAAGATCGATAAAAAATACGCGGAGGAGTGTAGCGACTAAATATCCTATTCCTTTTACCGGTATTTATCATTAATTAGTGGGATATATAGCTCTAGTTCACTTGGGTAATATAGCTCGCAAAAATAATTTTTCAATAACATTTATTTTTTAATTTCTCGCTGTCACTACGTCGTCGCAATGACAATTTTCTCTAAATTTTAAATTAAATTAGTACCAGTCGCATCTAAAATTCATTCTTAAAGAGGAAACAAAGGTAAGGAGACAGTATGTGGCTGTAAATTTATTGTATCCCTCAAAATTGCTATGTAACGTTGAAATGGTTAAATTTGTTGGCGGGTTCGCATTTCAGGTTTCTACATATTTGCATCTCACAATTGGTTTCCCATTTTCGGTAACATTTCTTGATGTATATACGTTTCTCATCTCTCAATCTTTGTTACTCTCCGTTATAACGATTACTATCGAAGTATTCAGGAAAGAACTATCGAGCTCATCCTATGGCTGAAATCGAGTTGCTTCTCCGAAGGCCATAAAATTTTTGGGAAAACCGATGTGCTTTTTTTATATAAAGCAACCGTCGTCAGCGGTTATTAGCCGAAACTACAGTGAAAATCTATCACCATTAGTGGCGGCTGATTTTCAGCCGAAATGTGGATCCGGTTTCCCCAAATGCATAATGGATAAACAATTTTTCAACTCATAAAGAAATTCCTTTGGCCATTCGATCCTAAAGTTAAGCCTCCAAGCAGTACTATTACAAATCCTCATAATATCCTTCTCTATGTCTGCTTGTGCACATTTACGTAAATGTATATGTATGTACATAAAATTACGTTTACATATGCACCGTGAACTTGTGTTAACCTTAATAATAATAGAAAGCAATACACTCCTCAGTTATTTGTTTTTCCTTCATGTTTCATTTCCTGCGGCATCTTCCTTCCACACCCACTCCTTTGTCCTACTCCTTCACTTTCCCCTCTCTCTTCCACTCCAAAAACCTTTCTACATCCTCCCTTCCAACTGGACCTTAACGACTCCGCAGCTAGACTATCCAAACACTCGCTCTCCCGCTAGCCGCACACACACACACAGGGATACACAAACTAAACGGGAATAGTGCCCATCCCGCGTCTACCGTAGGCACTTCCGTGACTCCACAGACTATTACTACGCCACTGACTACAAACCATTTAACAAAACATTTGTTCATGCTTCCCTCCTCCGCTTCCTTTACTTACACACGTACACACACACGCCTTCTCTCTCATTTTCTCTCGCTTTTTGCCTATAAATGTGGTGTTTAGGATAACTATGAGAAAAGGTTCTTACTTAAAAATGAAAAGAGAATAAGACAAAGAAGAGCGATACTTTATACGTTTAGGTGCACGAATTCGCGTTCAAATTTCCGGTTAGTAAGCTTAGTCAAATAACAAATGGGTGATTTTATTATTCTTTATATACAAAAATTTACACATATACTCATTGGTCAAGTGAAAAGGCGCATTTCATCAGCATAAATACAACATACAAAAACAATATTAATGTTAAATTATGAACTTCAGAGTTTAGGCTAAGCTTTCTGAGTCACAGAGCTGTCGAAGTACTCACTGAACTAAGCAATCCATTTCTTCTAAGTCAAACTTAGAGAATATATTACCTGCTCTTTTACATCATTATAATAATAATTATAATTAAAAATAGAACAAATGGAAGCATAATGATAAAAACTAAAATGTATCGCACATTACATCGAATATTTCAAAACGTTCTGAAAAAAGTAAAAATAACCATAAAAACAAATTCCTTTTGTCCTTTTCTTTCTTGCGAATTCCTTCACGAATCGTGTGTGCTTAATTGTGACGTTAATCGCAAGACCAAGTTGACATTGTGATAAATGAGTTCTCAATTTTTCTTTCGAAGGGAAAGTATTCTTTGAGTATAATAAAAAGAAGATTGTCGATAAGAGTCGGTGACCTACACCATCTGCCACCCGCCAATTTTAGCGACTTCGTCTAGTAATGTAGACATACGTATCGTGAAAGTGTATGCGTACATCAATTCTCTATCGGCATCTGAGATCCGCGAGATATTGTATTTTTATTTTGCTTACTCTATTATTTTTTTATTTTACGACCTCTTAACTACGCACAATGGGTATCAAAGATGTAGTGCAATGGATAGCTGGTCAGTTTCAACAGTTAAGGAAGAAAGGTGACTTCCACAACATATTAATTTTTAATGGGTTGATTCTATTTTGTCTCAACCCCAAAACAAGATCTTAATTTCCTTCTACAGGTTAGTAGGATTTAAAATAAAATCGCTAAGACATTAACGTGATCGAAAATCCGCGTAATATGACGCTAAGGACACAGAATTATTTCTGAAAACTGATCGCGAACAATTAGGGAAATAAATTAAATTCAAATTGTTTCGGTGATTCATATGGCGATATTGATGCGTTTTCTATAAAAAAAATCTTTCGCCGCGACATCTTTTTCACGTCGTAAAATAAAATCTCAGGCGACATATTGACCTATGCCACCGATAACCTTTAAATCACATTAACGTGAACTCTTCAAATTGTGGCATTCCTTTTGTTTTTTCGCGTAAGGACGTTAATAACATCTATATGCAGGGAAATTTGACAGGGCGTAGTCTCAATTTGAGTTAATGCCGATAAAGTTGAGTTCAATCCGATAAACAGGAAGTGCATGGTTGGATGAAAAAAGAAAAGGTTAATACATTAGATTAGAGAAACGTATGACATCGGATCGGCCAATAGAATCGGGCGGGTTATCTTTTTCTGGAAGGCAAACAACACATTTATATTTGTGAATGTATTTTCGTCGAGAATAAGTGAAGTTATCATAGGATGCACAGATTTAAAATATCTCTCAATTGCCAGTAATGATCTAGAGAATGACTTTGTGCATTATCTCTTAATTTCCATTCTGGTTGTAAAAGTCGAAGAAACTGTATCATTTCTATTTCCATTGCAAATAAAATATATCAACTTCTATGTGTTGTTATTTATTTAGGGTTAGTTATAAATGTGAGAGTATGTACATGTATTTAAGATTTTTTAAAGAGATTTCTGTGATCAGAAGGAAGTTAATGTTTAAAGTAATGTGCCGGTGAATTCTAATGCTTGTATTTAATATATCAACTTGTATATCCAGGATGGTTACTGGTTTCTATTCTTATATGAGAGCCATACAGAATATTTCTACGATGATGAAGCTTAAACAAATATTAAACCCAATCAATATGAAAGTTTGATTACATAAATTTTAGAAATCTTGTGTGATTTTTGAAACTGTATCAGTATACTAATCACTTGAACCGATAAATTACTATTATGCTTAGAATAGATTTTATTTAAATAAATTAGCCCAATGATGTGAAAACGTTCGTAAAAGATTGGTAAATCGTTAACTGACGAGAAATTGATATGAATTAAATGTTGATCTCATGCGTATTCAGAAGAAAGAATTATTATAGGCATGATATTTTTTTCGTTGCTCTACTCAGTCTATATTACCTTTAAGTTGGGACAAAGATATTATCAAAGTTAACTTGCGAAATCAATCACGGAAACTAGTCTGAAATTGGGGATGGTTAATCAGCATTATTTTTAAAGGCAGCAAACATCTGAGGAGTAATTTCGAACTTTAATTATCAGCATTACCGAATTAGGTCAATTGAGCACAACGAAATAAAATGAGATCGTTAACGGGAACTGGAATGGATAATTTTACTTCCCTTTTAAAGCGATGAGTGCAAAGAAGGCTGTACCGCACTACGGAGGTAATTGGCATGAAATTAAATGAGCAGAATTAGATGATTTTTTGCGGTGTAAAAAGCAGCATCGAACGGAGATCGATAGGTTTGGGTGAATGGACCATTTAATGATGATCCAGGTTGATCATTTACTTGTTGGTAATAATGTTTCTGGATCATGAATGTTCTTTATAAAGTTGGACCAAGACGGAAGATTACCGCAGAGGAGAATAATGGGAACGTATTTATCAAATGAGACCGCAAAGAGTTTCGATTTACAGATGGCTCAATTTTTTTGAAGGTTCATCGCGTACAGAGTAAATTACGTAACGGGCATATTTATCGTAAAATACTTTTACGATATTTACCCTTTATTAATTAGCTTCGCTATACTCTCTGGAGAGAAAAGCAAAAAATTTTTAGTGATAATATTCTTTATACATTCCAGATTTTCCGAACAATCCCTCTTATATTTTCTTTGCGATTTCAAAGTTTCAACTTCTCACATTCAAATATTTTAAATACATCCAAGTTGGAGCATCAGTCACGCTGGGATTTTAAAGCTTGCCATTGCAAATTTTAAAGTATTTTTTGGGAACTCCTCAAATATGTTAAGTAGTTAGCCAGGTACGGAACTCACGGAATATGCTAAAGTTTCAGTATGTGTATGCTGTCTATCGTGGAAATTTTACAGCGTAAATATTCTTGAGTTCTCTTCAGACAAACATTTATTACATATAAATGAGCATAACCACATATTATTTTAAACTATGTACATTTTAATATGCTTCTGGTAAGTGTGTCAGAAATATTTTTAATTAAAACATTAAAGTAGCGTTCCGATTACCCGAACTACTGTTAATAAGATACTTATTACAAAAACTTATGTTTAAATATTATTAAACATATAAGCATATATATATATATATATATATATATATATATAAAGATAAATGAAAAATGCATGTATGTAATTGAATGTACATCATAAAACATATTATATAAATTATTAAAGAAAACCACTGGATATTTATAGCTTCTTTCAAGAAGATTACTCTCACAACTAAATCTTTTCGACAAAAGCAGCCAAATAAAGCTAAACCGTAGCCTGCCTTTTTAAAAATTTTATTCCAGTATCTAGGCCAGAATTAGCAAGAAGATGTACTTTCCCAATTTAGGGTAAAAATCTACACAGGGAGGGCCGCAGTACTTGTAAATATCTAATGAAAAAATTATTTCTGGTTTAAGAACACTCATAATTAAAAGTGCTCTTTTGGGAATTAAGGTAGGAATAGATCATTAGAGATAATTTATACGATAAAAACCGTTAAAAGTAGAGAGGCACGAAGAAAATTATTTAACGAAAATTAATTTTTAAAATTAAATAAATTGTTACGAAAAAAGATGGGGTGAATTATTAATACGAATGATTCATTTGTTTAAATATAACCAACCTTATCGATCGGCCTTAAAAAAATCCCTTTTCTCGGCATTTTCTAAACCAAATTGGGAATGACGTGAACGAAAGCGTGAACATAGATGCGTGGGTGTCGGACATATAGCGAACCAGCGATAAATAAAACTGTTTATTTTTATAAATAAATAATATAGATACCATTATGTTTCCCTCGTTCGAGGTTATCGGTGGCGTCCGTCAAACACTCGACCCCAACCCAAACTCACGGCCTCCTTTCGTAAATCCCATCCCACCCCCGCCCGTCCGCCAACTGCGCACGACACAAAAACAAGTCGATTCAGCACGCGCGCTCGCACGTCATAGGAGTTATGAAAATCTCGGAGTGAAATTTCTATATTATTTTTTAACGAAGCTTGAGCTTTGGCCGGTGAGAGTTAAATACTAACCATACAAAATGCTATTAACATCGAACACACAAACTTAAATATGGTTTACCGAACGACTACGTAACTTTTATGTAAAAAGGTTCCATTTACAGAATAACAAAGCAAAATTATTAGTGTTATAAAAAAATAACTTTCAGATAGAATTATAAGTGACTAAATTCGTCCATTACGCCACAGGGAAAACTTAGAAATCTTCGTCGCGCATGCGCCATATGCCTGCATTTCCCGATAAGTTTTTCTTTCACAAAATAAGTTTAGAAGTTTATATTTATATTTTCAAATACGCTCAGGTATTCAAAGCAAAATATATCCAAAAAATAATATTAAAGTATGAATTCAGCAGTAACAAAAATTATTGCCATCTACAAACGATGAAAATACTATTAATCTGTGGTTAATAATGAATGCATTACATATTTCCTAATTTCATTTGATGAGCTACGCAGCATAATAAGTTGCAGCTCAATTATAACTTGTATCTGTTCTGAGGAAGCCAACAACAATGAAAAAGGAATACTGTAATAGCAGCAGTAAAACAAAGAAACTCAAAATCCTTGAGTATATACCTATACAATTATAGACAATATATGGTACTTTCTATGCCCTGTTAGATAAGAGTGTTTCAATAGTAATTACGTTACTATGACACGAAAAGGGTGGGGGAAACCTTAAGATTACCCTACTAAATACAGGGTGAGTCAAAATTAAGTATAAACACTCCATATTAATGGGTCACCAATTAATCTTCAAGATATTTGTAAGCTATTGTTATTTTGTTAATTTATCAAAATAAACAAAACACAATACTTGAGAAACTAACTGTTTATTTTATCTTTAAAATGTACAACATTGTATTAAAATTGGTCATAATGTCAACAAGATATGGCTATTTTAAAGTCTTGATACATAATTTTGACTCACCCTGTACATGTTTTCCCTCTTCTCTGAAGATCTTAAGGTGGTTTCTCTTTTAGGCTCTCTGTGAAAATATATTGCGGAGCATCCAGAAAATGTTTATGTACTTTCAATTTCAAAAACGCGATCATTTTTGCCCTTTTATTAATTCATATCTGGACTGAGAATTTTTATGATCGCATTCTCACAGAAATTTAATGTAGAATGTGCTACAATATGACGAGAATGAAAACCTTAATTTAAAATTGTCAACATAATGTTAAGCATATAAAGTGCAATACTCATACACTATAACAGGGCTGCCACCATTTTTTTTAAATCCTGTTACTGACATCATAATAACCCGTAAAATCCTGTAATATATAATATCTTGTTTTTTTGGTGCAAAATGTAGAAATTTTTGCTTTCAACATTTTCAGCATTTTCATAGAATATTTTTAGTAAAATTGTTTACAACTGTTTATGCATAACCCTGTCATTTAAATTTAATCATGCTTTTTATGAATTTTAAATTTATCCTGCATTACGAATCAACTGAATTGGCATAAAAAGTTTTAAAAAATGTATTCAAGTTTTAAATAACTTCACCCAAAGTATATTAAGATACGTACGTACTAACAGAACAATTTCATCGAATATTATTTAAAGGATTCTTATATGAATATTAATAATCTCAGAATTTCTTAGTAGTATATGTATTTTTTACGCGAACATTTCAGATAACTAGCGAATTTTTCCTTATAAATATCCGTGATTCACGTAAATGTCTGTTTTTCATTAAAAAAAATCCGTGAAAACGGCAGCCCTGCACTATAATATAAAAGATCATTTGTAGCAATTGCTTTAATTCTATTCAAAGATGTGTGCCTGCAGAGAAACGCAATAGGAAACAATGCGACTTACCGCAAAAACGTTGCTATTTTTTATTTCTAAATCCAAATAAGACACAGTGGTTGGCTCTATAGTATATATAGATGGATTATATAAAGAGTCACATGAAATGGAATTAACAAATTTCTTTGATTTTTAAAGTGACTATTCGTCTACTACGTCATGACTACTTTGCCTGATTTGCGGGATCTGCATATAATTAACCAATTCTAGAAATTCTTAAATTATTAGATTATGTGAAATAGCCTGTTTTTATAAGAATCCATCTTACCTAGAACGAATTCTCTATACGCCTCTTGGCATGAATATAATTTTAATGTGTTCTAATAAATGAACCACGGCAAGTGATTTTTTTAGTGCAAGTAGGCAGATTAAGCCGCCGTCCCACACCGTTCCCATTGCGTGAGGAGATTGAAGAATCAGATCGCGTCCTACGACCCGAGCAAACTTCATCTCCTCATCCTCCCACACTTCACCTCCTACACTTCACGAGCACACACACACACACGCACACATTTTCCCCACCCTTGCCCAAGGGATGAGGTCAAGCTGCGGTGAGCCGAGGCGTAGGTGGTGGGAGTGGCCCACGGGGAGGTTGGGTTGGGTTGGTAGGGGGTGGGGGAGGTTGGATGGGGGGGACGTGTGTGGGCGTAGATGAAGGATGGCTGCATGGGCGGCGGTGGCGGCCGAGATGGTGGTGTGAGGGCACCGCCAGGGAGTTTCGCGGCGGTGTGGAAGAAGGCAATCTTGTGTGTGGTGTGGGAAATATAGGTGGTGTCCGAGTATCGGTGTTGTTCTGGGTTCAGCGGTTTTCGAGCATCTGCAGTGAGAAAGTATCGACGACGAGAAAAAGGGCAGGCAGCATCGATTAGACCGAAAGCATCGCTAACATATAAAACAATTCGCCTGTAAGAGCATTAAAATAAAGTATTTTCCATATTTTAGAAGAATCAGAGTTACCCTGTTAAAGCGTGAAGTGTCGAAACGTTCTCACATATCCAGCCAAAAATAATCTAAACAGCCGAACTAAAATTCTTTTCCGACCTATGAAGAACTGACGTTTAAGTTGTAGCTTCCCGCTCCACTAATGAGAAAATGAAAACCAAGCTTCCGATCAATGTCTAAAAACCTGCTTCCGCTTACGTAATTAAAAAATCCACTTTTCTAGCACGTTTCGTAAAAAAGCGACATTGAATACAACAAATGCTAAGCGACTCTGAAAAAAATATGATATAATAATTCTAACATGCGTAAACTGATAATTTTCACGATAACATTAATAAAAATAAATACAAATGTTGAAAGTGAGATTTTAAAACATGAAAGTGTACCAAAAATGACGAAACTATTATAATTTACCAATACGAACGGAGTGGCTATTGCTTTTCAGCGACTATCTAATTGAATAGGTGACAGCTCACAACTTACCATTCATGAAAGAGATAAGCTTCGATATAATTTTCCTGAACCATATGGAAAAAAGAAATGGGAAGAGGGTTTTAGGCAATTCATTAATACGAACTTCGTAGATAAATAATCATACGTTGCTCTTATTTCTTATACTATTTATTGAGCATTAAAGGGTTCTTATAGATTTAAAGCAAGTACACGACGACCAAATTTCATGCAGCTTATATAGAACAGTATTGAATTTTGGTCATCTTTTACACATATTTGCCAAGAAAGAGCATTCAGATAACAAGCTAATATGTCTAAAATTAGCGAGGTATTCATAGCAGTATGACGCAGAAGACAAGACGAACCGAAATTTCGTTATTGGTAATGCAGTAAAATTAGAAAATTCTGAAAATATCAACTAGCGTTATATACTGCACTTTTCATCCATCACGCGGTAACCGAGAAATATAACTTTACCAAGATTTCCAGTGCGAACGCAATGAGTCATTGCAGCAGAGGCCACTCTCCGTTCCATACCATTACCTAATCTCTCTTTCTCTCGCTCTTGATGTGACAGTATGAGAGAGTATCGAATGCGTGGGAGGAAGAAAGTGGGGGAGCATCCTCTGCGGTCAGATACTATTGGAGGTATAAGAGGAGTATCGGTGATATTAGAGTCTTAGTGGTTAAGGAGCGTAAGGGTATTGAGACGTGAGAGCATCCCGGTGGTGTGTGGAAAGCATCGGGGACGATGGAGCTGGTGAGAAAGGTGGGAGGAGGGTGGAAGTTAAGGTGAAGGGAAGAGAAGGAAGGAAGGGAGAGGGAAAATGTGGAAGGACAGGGTGGGGCAGGGAGTGAGAGAGGGACCAAGGATTGGTGAGGAGGGGAAAACGTAGGGAGGGAAGCAGGACAGGGAGGGAGCAAGGGAAAGAGGAAACAAGGAAGAGAGAGCGGCCAAGGGAGGGAGAGGAACCAAGGGAGAAAGAGATGGCAGGGAGGATGGAAGAGGGACGGGGTAGGAGGACAGAGGGAGAGAGAGACAGATAGAGGAGGATATAAGGAGGTAGAAGGATGTGAGATTAAAAGAAATCGAAAATGGAGGAGAGTTGTTAAGAAAGAAATGGAGAGAGATAAAAAGAAAGTAATCTTGAAAAGATAGGAGACAGAGTGGAAGAGAAATTAATTAAATTGGGCAAAGAGGAGAAAAGGTAGGCAAGTGCAGGAAAGAAAAGGTGATAAATAGAGAGAGGACAAGAAGGAATAGGGAAAGAGAATGTGGATGAAGGTAAGGCTGGTGGAACAGTGTGTGCGTGGAGTGTGTGGGAGGACATCGGTTGTAAAGGGTATAGGTGGCCGAGTGGCGACATCTTTCCGAAGAGTGAAGGGTCAACCGCATCGCGTGAGCTAGCTGATTCTCTCTCTCTCCCACTGCGTGGGCGGTGTGCGTCGAGGGAGGGGTTGATTTGAGGTTTGAAACGGAGATGGGGTGGGATGGAGAGGAAGGCAAAGGAAGGAGACCACGATGTGAGATGTTTGTAGGATATGCGAGCCATAAGACCGCTAAAAGTGTAACCTATAGAATTAAATAAATCGATATAGGAGGATAAAAAGCAGACAATCTCTTACAAATAATATGAAAATTTTTAAAGATTAAAAATATATAATAGCTAACAGTACCTATATTGATGTGGCAGTAATATCTTCGCTAATCTTAATGACATGAATGATGAACAGCCAGTTAAAAGCGGCGTTACCAACTGCAGAGTTTGAAATCCATATATGTACAGTAAAACCTCAACATCCGCGGTTTTTATTATTCGCGATGGGCTCCTATGTTTGTGATGAGCGACATATCAATTTGGGCATTCACGGATTCGACCCAAAGCGTCATGCGTAAGTTGATGCTTTCACTATGTGTGCGGAGGAGTTTTGAAATTCGCGGTGATTTTCCATAATCTAACCAACGTGAATAATAAAGGCATACTGTATTCTGGGTTTTAGATTCATCGAAAGCTATTCCCTTCAAAAAACCTTCTGTCGAATCTTTCGATGAACCCTCGAGTATGAAAGAGATTTCGATTTTTCGCTCATTTGTCTAATCGCTGTTCCGAAGAGGCTTTACTTATGAACCTCGAAATGGCCCAGTGTTATTGTTTATGGTGACTACTGATAAAATACTAACGTATTAGATCTTCAAGGATTGTACTAGCATTTTATGAGTTATAGGTTTGAGTAAAAATAGAAACTCTTTGTAAAAGTAGCCTTGAATTCATTGAGGATTCGCGTAACTCCGCTGTACCCAATGGCGCTAGTAGGTGTAGGAGTAGACCACAGTATAAGATGCGTTGAGACACATACTATCAATTTTCTTTTTTCCATATGTGATAATGAAGTCTAACATAGGGTGTCATTTGGTATAGTTTAACGACACCCCCCTGTCATAAGATTTTGGCTGCTTTTAGAATACCTAATAAATTTAAATATACTTGGCGTTCATGTTCATGATTCTTAGGTACCATCTCTTTGCGTCATATACTACCGAGAAGATTTTCACTTCGTGACATATCCAGCGGGACGCTCGATTTATATCGCATCCTAATGCTGTAAACAGTGTAGACCTAACACGTCTTTCAACTACTACAAAAATACTACGTTTCTCATCTTGAAACGAATGATAGAAGAATTTGCCATTTCGGATGCGTTAAACAAGCGCGCAACAAGTTATTTCCGAAAGAATGTAATATGTTCCTTTTCAGTGGCACCGGAGAAGTGTTTATTTGTTAAACAAGAGCGAAACAATGTTCTTTCGAAGGAATTTAACCAGCCCCTCTCTTCAATCAACGTGTTTCCTGCTCGACCGACAAGACCTCCAACTTCTTCAACTCCTGTTTTATTCCCTTGTAAAGCTAAGCGCCAACAATACCGCGCTATAACCCAACCGAAGGGAGAGATGGATAATCTCAGCTGTTGTTAAGCAAATTTAATGTCCGTTCTTGCAAGACTATATTTTCATGCACAGAAGAAAGATTGTTATGCTTGATTCATAAATGATCAAGAGTATATCGAGTCATTCTATTCGGAATAGTCGTCAATTTTTCCCCAAAGACCTCTTCCTATTGTCAAGTAACACGGGTAACACGACCTTAAGGATCGCATACAAACAATGAATATTATACTTTATCTCTAAAACTAGGATTGCCTTCGCGAATCGATAGATGGAAGTGAAAGATCTTATGGTAAACAGGGAAAATCTGAGAAAAAATAAATTTTCAGGGCATGTGTCGCTAAAACAATTTAGATTTTTTAACATCTTCGACCGCGCAAAGGGAAGTTCAAACTTACATAAGATAACTAGTGTTAACTAGCTTTAACAATACTTAAAAATGAAAGGGCTCTACAATTAAAAATACTCTCAAAATATTATGTCAACTTTTTGAATTTTCCAGCAATTAGCGCCTAAACCGAGAAAACATGAACAATCCGGGAATTTCTAACCTGTGAAGACGTGCCATCACAAAGGTGATTATCATAAAATATCGAAAAAACCTACACACGAACTAACTAGCTATGGGCAACTTTTTCTGAAAACAGGAATAAAAAATAGTTGAATCATATTATAATCTAAGCCATCAGTAGATATTATTATATATTATTAGTGATATTATTTAAGTTAGCTAATTCTAACAGTTATGACTTTGCGGTATCGTTTAACGCCTCTCCTTAATTTCGCATTTCTGCTTAATGTTTTGCCCTCCGTACTATAAATGGCATGGATGTGGTGAATCACCATCTCTAAAATAATCACAACTGTAATAAAAACGAAAAACATAAAGAGAACAAAGTAACTTATTCTTCAATTTTTTTACGGTGACAATGATAAAACACTAATCAAACCAATGCGCGAACTGTTTCTCAAAGATGATATTATTTATTGACTAACAATTACACTCCAAGATTTTAAAACTACTGCCTCTTTCGTACGTTCTATTTGATTTTATTTGATTTCCACACATACCATTATGAGATACTCAAGACACCACTACTCAGAATTCGATCAAACAAAATATATCTTTGTCAAATATAATTAATCGTTCTCGACTTTGCGTGTATTTGCTTTGCCAAAAGTTGTTTTGGGTTATAAGATTGATTATATCATTAATTTTCCTTCATATTGAAAAAACCTCTAGATCAAACAGGACAGTGAGCTATTTCTTGAATAAAATAAAGAAAAATCGCTTGCATTTCAAACATATTTGTTGAAATCTTTTTTCTTTGGTACCCTCCTTACAAATTGAAAAAGATATATAATTGTTATCAAATAAACGTAGGAAGCGTGTTAGTTCATCATTACAACACTTACAACCATAAAAATAAAACTAAACCGGAGATGTTTGGAATCGAGGAAACCATAATCACACTTCCCCCTTTACTATCGTACGTTAAATCTCGCATACGGCTCCTAAATCTCTCCCCTATCTCAGCTTTACAGAGGATTTACGGAGCCGCCGTAACGCAGCAGCGGCTAAACACACTGCAAGGAATATTAAGTGTCGGAGAGAGAGGGAGAGAGAGAGATATTCAAAAAAGTGAGGAATGTCTTTTCTTTCGATCTCCCTCGCTCTTTCCCTTCCCCATATCTGTCTGTCTGTCTCTCTCTCTCTCTATCTCTCCTTCCTCGTGCACACATTGCGTACTGTAAGAAACTAGGGTCAGGATGAGTGGGAAGAGGCAGAAGCAGAGATGAATTGTGGAGATTTCAATGGTTGGTCTTAGGAGAGATGGTTGAGGGAAGAAGAGGAGGAGGAATGGAAAGTAGTGAGAAGGAGAGATGGAGAGAGAGAGAGAGGGTGGCGGCGTCAGGGTGGTGGTGGCACGGTGTCTCCTTTCGCCTCACCTCCTCACACAAAGGCGCCATTGTTTCTGGCGTCAAAACCTTTAAGTGCCGCTTTACCCGAGAGACGTGTACACGGTTGGATGTGAAGGGGCGGGGGAGAAGACTAGGAATTGAGGGGAGGGAAGTGCCGGGAGAAGGAGAGAGAGAGAGAGAGAAGGGTCAGAGGCACGCGCGAGGTGAGTATTGTACGGGAAATGACTGGGCGAGGAGCGGCTGTTGTGTTCGGAATGGGTTCGTAGAGGAATAGACGGAAAGATACCACATGCGCGAAGGGCGGGAATAAATCTGTTTGAGAAAGTGTGTGTGCGTGTGTATGTGATACCGAGGGAAATGCAACGGGGAACTCAAAAAAAAATATTCCCAATTGCAGGGAATGCGATTTATAACGCCCGCGAGAACGCTCGGACGAGCCCGAAATGCAATAAAGAATTACTTGCGGCGTATTAATGCTTGCTATGGATTTATTGGGTACATGGATTTGTACGGCGTAATAAATGGAGGGCAAGAAATGCAGCGTTAAGTGCGAGTAAAGCGTGGAGGGAAAATTTAATCCAATATTTACAATCTACAAAAGTAAACTACGATATTAAAGATTAAAAATCCACCTTACTTCAAAGCGGCGCATTTAGTTTTGCGAATGCCGTCGTATAATTCAATTTTCCGAGTTTATTTTGTGATACCCAGCATTCTATCCAATATTGCTAGTCATATAAGGAAAGATTGAATGTCCTCAGAAAAAAAGTCTATATAAAATTTTATTTAATTACAATATCTAAATGGAACAAAATTGCAGAAATAGATTTCTGAATCCCCCGAAAGACTATTTTTCAAATTTTCCAATGTTTTTTATTTCATAATTCGATGTTATGGTAACCAAAGAAATTGTTTTTACCGAAAATTCATTTTTTCTGAGAATTTGAAATTTTCATCCAGAATTTTGTAATAATATTTGTGAAATCATAAAACGTATTTACTTGGAAAGTATGTTAACTTTCTGTAATATAACGTCAAATTTCAAGACGTTGATTTTTAACGTTGAAGAATTAAAAGTAACTGCTGAGTGCGATGTGTTCTAGAAAAAGAAACATACATGATTCCGTGGCACTCATGACTTGAAGAGGATGATCTCCAACTTTATGTTTCAACTTTACATTTAATTTTAAAATATGAACGAATCTGGAATGGTCACGAGTAGTATAAAAATTATAATTTGAAGGAGGAAGAAAACTTATCACCTTTCAAAATATACACAAATATTATGGAAAGAATAATAAATCCCAAAAAATGTTTAACCTGCCAAATTACCGCTTTGACTGAAATGTATTCGGGTTATCAGTTTAATACCTACTCGATATTTTGCTGAAAAGCCGCCTCACTGGCTGATCACTTATTAACCATTCCGCTAGTAAAATTGCTGTCCATTACCATGGAAATTTCTGATCCACAGATAGCGATTCAGAATTTCTAACGCAGCTATAGCTATAGTTAAGCCCGAACTCGAATTATAATCCTCCCGCGTGGGTGTTGGTTGGTGAATAATTTCATTTCCTACCAAGGCTTTTAACTATAACTAATTATCATATTATATTATCACGAATAAAATAATAAATGGATACGTATTGGTTATATTTGGAATAGGAGGAAGCAAGTGGCAGTTCTGTGGAAAATGACATTAGAGTGCGAGGCTGGACGAATTTCCTTGCTAAGTTTGAAGAAAAATGCGCCAGAGAATCGAAATTTTTCGTAATATTTAATTATCTGTCACAGTTGGTGAAGTTTTTCTGCCACACCGACGCGGACGAACCAACAGGGGAATGACAAACATTTTTAATTTTGCAAAGAATAACACTGTGATCCGCGGTAGAAATCGGAGTACCTCCGAGTTCCAAATTCGGACACAAAAGACGATCATAGCTAACGGAGTGGAGCACGGAATGAGCATTGTCGCAGGCGAGAGTATGATGACGGTCGGCCGAAGAGCTGGGAAGGTAAGCAAAGAAGTAAGAGGAAGGAGGGAGTGAAAACATTTGGGTGTGGGTAGCCGAAGGTTTTGGTGTCGCCGTCTTGGCGGGATACCACTGCCTCCGAAAACTCCAAACACAGGCGCATTCCCTGCGGGAGGGGGAAGAGGAAGCAAATGGGAGGGGTAACGCGAAGGGAAGGGGAAGTCGGACGTGAGGTGAAATTAGGCGCATTGGAAAGGCGGTAGAAAGGGTGTTTAAAATTGATAAGCGTCTCTATTGGGTGAAGTCGAGAACGTTGAGAAGGGAGCGAGAGAGAAAGAGGGAGGCAGAGAGAAATGGAAAAAGGGGTGTAAAGAAAGAAAAATTTCGGTGGGGCGTGGGGATGAAAGAAGTAGAAAGAGCGCAAGGGAGTGGAGAAAACAGGATAAATGGGTGGAGTACACCTTTGCGCTTATTATATCGCTTGCGCTAACAGATTCACCTGTGTAAACACAGGTATTCTATATGAAGACTTCCAATGTTGCTGGACAAGTAACATTTTTACCATGTATAATGTTTTAGACGTGTTCATTGATTTTTCGATTAGTACTACTTTCATTTGAAACCGCGCTTGGAAAAATATGCACCATCCCTTCTTTGAATTATTTGTATGGAATCAAACCCTAGACCATCGGTTCCTAACCTTTATGCATTCGTGACCCCTATTAAGACAGTCTACCTTGTCGCGACCCCTTTGCATATTTCCATCTATCTGCCAATAGATATAAAATGTAACATTAATTTCAAAATACTATAAACATTCTAACATTAGCTACACAGTAATCCTGAACAATTCGTACAACACATTTAGTAAAAATCTGATAATGTCAGAAAAATACTAAATTCCCTTAAGAAACTAAGAAAATAAATATTTTATTTGTTCCCTATACATCGCTACGTTTTCGCGACCCTTTTACCAACCTTTCACGATCCCCCAGGTTGGGAATCGCTGCCCTATATCATTGCCATTCAAACTTTTTTCTGTGTACTCCGTGGGTAGGTTTGTCAACTTTTTTGTACCAGCACTCCTATTCTTTATCTAATGAAGTTGCCTTTAAACATTAAATTAATTTTTTTGGTACCCTTAAAGTCTCCTGGTACCATACTTTGAATAGCTCTACGCTAGACAGACATTAAACAATGAAATCTAGTAGTAAAGTTCAATTATCTACGTATATATTTATAGTATTAATCTCATGTACAACATCTGATTTCCCAAGAACAACTACTTTTTAAATAAATTACATATTAACTCCTAAAAGGGTTGACTAAAACTAATGAACAATATAAATTATTTGTATCTATTATTTTATACAATCGGTAACTTAAATTTAAGAATTTCATTTTTGAAGCTACTGCCAAGCTTAAACGAAACGCCTAAAATACGAAGAAAACGAAATGTGGAATAATAACTTCATTTGAAGGGTACTATTTAAAAAGCGATAAAATAAAAACAGAAAATTAAGCGAAATTCAGATTTTATACAACCAGTTCTATCTTTCGTGACACGGCAATCATTTTATGCCGCACGTGCCTAACGACGTCCAACTTAGAGCGCACACTAAAAATAGACTCTTAATTAACGTTTCGGTTATTCTGGACACCGCGGAATTTTTAATTAGCTGCGTCATCACCGTGTATAGGTTTTACGGTATCGAATGAACTGTGTGGGACGCGGTGGTCAGCTAAGAATAGGAAACTTGTTTATTTTTTATGGACAGACTCGAAGTGTTGTTTTCACTGGACTCTTGCCTTTCGGTTCCTCCTTTCACATGCAGTTACACCTTTCACACGATCTAAAGCCAGACCATTAACTTTGGTCCATTCATACTTTCCTCTTGGCTCCATTCACACAACTAAACAACACAACAGAACGAGGAAGAAAGGGAGAGAGAGAGAGAGAGAGACAGCATTATCTCCCATTTCTCTTCTTTTTCTCCCTTCCTCTCTTTAGGTACACACCCATTTCCCCCGCAGTCTCACGTCTTCCCTTTTCTATTTCTCTCTGCTTTACCTCTCCGTTGTCCATTTCTCCATTTGTCTTCCTCTCTCACATATGCAATTCTATCTTATTTTACATATTCCTCCTCTTTTACTATATTTACCTTACCATCTTTTTTCTGTAACTTTCCCTTGCATCTTTATTCATAATATATTATTTTAAAATTTTCTCTCACCTCTTCATATTTCTCCTCCCTTTCTCCAATGCTTCCACTTTATTTCGTCTTCTCTTTTTAATTCTAACATTTTCAATGTCCTAGCTAGGATTAATAATCTTGAATCTTCGCTTTAAAATGAGAAGTACGTGTTTTAGTAATTATTATCAGATATTTTTACAATATTAAAGATGTTCTGTATGCGTATATATACTGATAAATAAAAAATTATTTATTTTTCATATAATACTTATTTTCGATTAATGATATTAAATACTTGGAAAGCTTATAAATGTGGAAATGGAGAAGAATGCTGAAAATAAAATGGACAGATAGGATGAAAAACAAGGAAGTACTACGAAGGATAGGAGAGAAGCGAACGATTATAGACTATCAGAAAGAGGAAGACTGGATTGGGCATTGCCTGAGGAGAGAGAGATCATGATTAAAGAAGTGCTAGAAGGAAAACTGGATGGAAAAAGAGAAAGAGGTGGGAAAAAGTTTCATCTGATAGACGATCTGAAAGGGAAAGAGAGCTATCAAGACGAAGAAGACTGCGGAAAACAGGTGTATATGGAGAACCAAGTTTAGCCACGAATAATCAAGGACCTGTCTACGGATAGACCGCATATGATGATTTTCTATTATTTTATCTCTCCTCCCACGATGATTATCTCTACCTCCATTTCCTCAATCTTTTCCCATCTTACTTGCCCCATTTCATCTCTCCGTCCTTATCATCGCTATCGAATATACTTATACCGCCATTCTCCACTACTTTTCTTTTAAAATTCCCTTAGTGGAATTTTTTTCCTTTTTATATCTCTGTAATTTCATCGAACTACGTAGTTGCTATTTATTTCAATTTCGTATTTTTATTTCCATTTTGTTAAACTTTATGAATATTTCCCACATCTTACGTCTTTTTTTTACTCTTTTTACACATTATTGTAAGATTTCTGTACTTTCCTTATTCTAGATCAGTTAACATATCGGCGTCTAATAATATTTTTATCTTTTGCAAACCAGTCAGTATACCCTATCTCCCTGGACACTACACGAATTTTGTATCGTGTTCCCTGCATAATACAAAGTTAGTGTTATCCGAAGTATAAATTTATCCTCTCAGACTGCGATTCGAATACTAATCTTTAGGACGTACCCGGAAAAATTAAAGGATATGGTATCCCAACATAAGTGCACATGTCGAGAATAAAACGAGCATCTTTGTTTCTAGGAGACAAAATTTTCTTAAACACAGAAAAAAACATGAACGTGTAATGAAGGATCATTTGAATGTGGGTCACAAAGGTATGAATAATTTACCGACGCTTTCGGAATATTAAAAAAAACCGTCACTTTAAGAGAGACCGTCCATTAAGCAATTTTTGTGAATGGAACAACACTTTCTTGGGAGTAAAACGCGAGAGAAATGATCGCACGTGAAGTCTTGGGCGTGGAGCTGTGAGACGGGGTCGTTTCTCTTTTTCTTTGGAATGGCTCAGGCATGGGCGTAAGGAGAAAAGAGGAAAGGAGTAACGTTTGAGTAGTAGTGGGTGGATGGCATGCGCCGACATGGGCTGGGAAGGGGGAAGAGATGGAAATTGGAAAAATAGGAGGAAGGGGAAAAAGGAGCGAGAGAATGGAAAAAAGGCGTGGGGAGAATAGAAAAAATTATGAAGAAAGCGATAATGCGCTCTTCGGAGAAGAAGGCGCAGTGTTGGAAATGGAGGTGCGAGTGCGTGTGTGCATGCGTGTATAAATATACGTGCGTGTGTGCGCGCGGTCATAGTGGCGCTGGGAGAGTGAAAAATAAAGGGTTATGAGAGGGAGAGAAGGCGGGGGAGGAAGAGAGGATAGAGATAAAGTAGAGTGGGGGAAGGGAGGAAGAATGGAGTGGGAGGGAAAGAGGGAGGGAGGTAAAGAGGGAGGGAGAGATGGAAAGATGTAGAGAGTTCAGGAGGGAGAGGTTGGAAGAGGGAAAAGAAACGTCGGGAAAGAGTTTGCGAGAGGGAGGGAGGCAAGAAAAAGAGGCGGTGGCGAGGGCGTGTCGGAGACCGAGAACGGTACTAAGAGTGGCGCATGGGGTAGAGAGAGAGAGAGAGACGTACAAAGGATCTAATGAAGGCTCGTTTCCACTGCAATTGTCACGAAATGCGTTGTATAAATATTATCATTGTATAAAAATAGATAGAATGAGGATGAAAGTGGCTTTTTTTAGAAGGCTGAGCGTCGAGAGGGCGGAGGAAAGGCGCGCGATTTTGGAATTATTTGGCTTGCTTGAAAGGAAAGTAACGGCGTCTGTAAGAATAGCATTTTTACACCACAGGAATCCGGAAAATGAAATTGTCTGATAGTTTGAACAAATACGCACTTGTCAATGCCTATGTTATTTCTAAAGAAGGCTTCATTCATCGTCTTCATATTCTCTGCTACGATAAATCACTGGACTGTGAAAAAGAAAACTGCTAATATTCGTCACCAATGTATCTTCCAAGGAACTAATTCTCACCGAAAATAATCTTGATACTACCACAATGCAATTGACAAATTATGTCTCTCCAGCGGAACCTGGGCAAGATACTTTTGTGCCCTAGGCAAGGTTTGAAAATTTCACCCCCTTCCTAATGAGAGTTTACAGTACACAGTTTTACCTCTTAATACAGTAGTTTATTTACAGCATAGAAATAAAATAAAATATGTTTTATAATATGAAACAAACTTAAAAGCCAAATTGTCATTCTTTGCGCCCCTAAGCGTGCTGCGTCCTAGACGGGTGCCTCGCTCGCCTAGCCCTTATCACAGCTTTGCTTTCCATTATCCATAAAAAAAGATGCGTATTTAGGCTACAAAGCAGCCATCACCAGTGGTGATTCACCAATATTAATACTGGCATTACATAAGAAATATCTGAGCAATTATATTTCCACAGAGCCATCATTATTTAAAAGCTATACGTTAAATATGTTATACGAATTAGATGCATGTCTGTTACGTAAACAACCTTGCCTTTAAAATCTCTAAAGCACGTTAAATGTGCGTTGCATTGTAATGCAGAATGATGGGATCGCGTTAAGTAATGTTTAACTACGGATTACATACATATTTCCCGCTATTACTGAAATCCCACAAATCGACGATCAAACTGACAATATAACTAATTTTTACATAAAAAAATTTGAAAACATTTTGATGTAACACCTAGCACTGCCATGAATAGTTTTAAAATAAACATCTTCGTCTCAAGGCAAGTTTGTACTTTGGTTGGGTTCAATTGTCTTTTTATGTGATTCCTTAGACACAATAGGTATAAAAATACCTAAAAAATAAATCGAAAAGGGAGGAACTTTATCCTTTTGTAAACAAACGAGATCAGGTGTCATCTAGCTGAAGTGGCTAAAAATAACGATGATCTTATGCGTGAAACATGCACTCGAGTCTCTCCGCCGTGCGCGCTCGATTGGTCTATAAGTGAACGCGTAATGAGGGAGTAAGTCGAACCGAGAATCGATGGGTGCACAAACGCCGTTTCAATAATTCCTAGCGATTAAGACAGCAGAGATTGAGATCTCGAAGAATTGGAACGAAGGAAATAATACCCCAGAGGATTAGAATGGTGGTGGAGAAGGTAGAGAGGGAGGGGCGTGTTGTGCATGAAGCCGCAGTTTTTATGGAGAAAAATTAAATGGTAGGAAACCTAGTGGTACTCTGGAGAGGAAGGAAACCCTCTTTTCACCCAGATGTAAAATTGTCTTTTTTTTAGTGTCCCAATAAAGCAGCTTTACTGTCGTTTAGCAGTGGCCAAACCTTTCTTGCGTAGTACCGATCTCAAATAGGAAAGATATCGGCGTGCCACAAGTAAATATGAAGCAAATTATTTATTATAATTACATGAAAATAAATAGTGATTAAAAACTACATTAAAAAGGGGATTTCTCGAAAATAACACATCATATTAACTTGAACGTGAGCTGTTTTATATTCCAAAAAGATTTGAAACTACAGTTATTTGTTGATTGAGCCTTGTTGCTTCATTTTCATCAACACTTAAATCTGTGGTTGAAAATTTGCATTATTTTCTAATTTAGAATATTTATAAGCTGCTTATCAGTAAGTCAAGTAATTGATTTTTACGAGGTTCATTGCTGAAAAAGTTTCACAAATTTTGTCGTGCCACAAGGAAAAACTTAGCAGCACTTTGGCCACCACTACTTTAAGTTTTGTAGTAGAGTTATTTATAAAAACTTTAGTTCAACTGAGACAAATTAAAAATTTTTGCCTGAAATATCGTGCAGGTATTTTTACAGTGCCAAGTAGTTATGGACATCAATACTAGTTGAAAACGATTATCGCATGAGCAATCGTCATTTTATGTCCCGCACTAAAAAAAGGTAGGTTGCTCATTACAATGCAGGAAGAAACAAGAGGGTTGCTCACTGCTTTATAGAGCCGCAATCGACAGAAAGCACTCGTAAAAATTCCACAACTGAGGGTTCTCGTGGGTTTGTACAAGTGTATCCTCTTGCATGTGTCCCTATTTACGGTGCAATTCCACAGAGTTACGACCTCCAATATTAATTTTATTACGTGTTTAAAAAAGTAGCGGCGCGCTAGGAAAGGTCTTGAAAATGTTATATGTGTATATTCTTTCATTCTTTTTTACAATTAATTACATTTTCTCTTACCGAAACACTGTTTTAATGACAAACATTTCTCTCGCGAATTACCACTAGGAAAGTTTGCTGATGGAAATTTATTTCTTTGTTTTATCCAGCTGGTTGTAAAATTACTTTGTTTTTCTTATACACAATGCTTTGATTTATTTGAAAAATAAGCCTAGATAATGTAGGGGTAGATCGCGTAGTGGAAGATGGGATGTTTAAACATTTAAACAATGCTCATTGAGATAATATTGAATATACAGGAAAATATATTTGCATTAAAAGTCACTTTTATTTTACATTATATTATATGGAAATAACATAACGCCTTGTAGAAGGAAAGGTCTTGATGAAGACTAAACCTCATTTTCTAAATACGGCTAACTAGAGAGGTTAAAATGAATGACGGCGTCACCCCAATCGCGAGGTGCATTGATTGCGTACTAATATGCAACGTTTCCCCTTACGAATTCAATGAACCGGTAGCTATTCCAAAGAGTTTTACAGAGGGAAAAAAAAGATCTACCGATTTCTCCAAGCTCTACGCCGCAATTAATCGTTAGGAGAGAAGAACTCCCGCACAAAAATACAGAATTTACGACCGCCGTGTTGATTTTTAATGCGCTTTTCAGACGCGAGTGGCACCAATACGGGATTCCGGCTTTGTTAACCAGACGTTTTGTCTTGTCGCTTCACGATCTTCTTCTCGGAGTAAAAGAGAGGGAAGTAGAGAGATAGAGTGAGAGAGAGAACCCTTGGTCGTCCATTATGCATGGGGGTCCAGTTAACTGTTCCGCAGCGTTCATTGGAGAGGTCATTTGGGAGTCGATTACGCGATATTGCCGGTCGACCAATGGCGTCGGGGGAACAACGACGCCTGCGAGAACCGAGACGAGGTCTAATGAGAAGAGACCATTTGCGTCGGCTATTGCGGCGAATCTCAGCTGCCCTTGCGCAGCTGACGGGAAGGATGTCAAAGGCCACCCGTCGGAAGATTGAAAAAAAAATACGATCAGAAACGAGAACCTTATCTTCGAAAATATTTTTCGAACTTTAATTGAACGAAAATTTTTAAGTAGGCGAGATCGATAGCAATCTTTAACTCCGCGCCAAGAGCAGGAAATAACCTTAAAGAGTCTTGAACTGGCGTCGTTCCTGGAGAATGTTGGGACAGTCGATCGTCAAGATGGAAAATGTTATGGAATCTGATCCTGGATTAGTATTTATGCCTTCGTAAATACGTCATTAGTTCACCCACTCGAGCTTTTTGAGTACGAAGTAGACAACGTGCATTTCAATACTAGTCAAGCTTCATTTGCTCTGTGAAAAATGAGTGGCTCATTTACACATACTTTCGTGCACAAGCCTTTATGAGAGGCCTCAATGAAATACGATATTTTCACAGAGTACATGAAAACTTGGTACAACATTCCACCTCCATATCTCTAATCCATGAAGTTAGTATTTCAGTGGATACGGTGTAATTTTACTAATTACGTATTGACGAAAAATAATACCATTTTCCTTCTGGTCCGGGCACATATTTATTTTTTACAATAAAGAATTACAAAATATTTTGCCTTATTGTTAGTTCTTTATCAACCAACAATCACTAACAAAGTTATCGTCAGACGATCTTAAGAAAGATGCGGAGTGCGATTTTTGCAAAATTATTTTCAGTGCACTTCTTTTCTTTAGTTTTGCAGTACTTCGTGGTATGAGAGAAATTGAAGACGTCGAAATCCGAAAAATTCTTCAAGCTCACTTTGCATACATTTATATGGTATATAACGCTATGCTAAAATTTCAGTATGAATAATTTGCATCCAACAATTAACACAGGAATAAATGCGCTTTTGTATCTTATAATATGTTTACTTGATGATTTGGACGTAAAATAAAATTATTTTACACCAGTGCTTAGGCGTGGAAAAACAAGAGTTCGAAAGGGCAAATGTATTAGAAATATTTAAAAAAAAAGAGATGGTAATGAGAAGAGCGAAAGCAACTTTGGAGGGGCGAAGTAGGGTAGAGTTTGCTGCTTTGCTGACGAGTAATAGTTACACGTCTATTTGTCATAGCTAAAAGAAAATATTTCAAATAAAATTTCTAAACTGCGTCTGAAATCGCCATGGGATACGACATCCTGCACGTTATAAAAATTTGGCCCGAGCTTAGCGGAGGTAAAATATTTGTAAAATGCCTCGAGCGGATTACCATAAATATTTGGGATAAAAATATTCGGGAAATCATTCCGTCGTAATAAAGAAATGCCACCCTCGTCTGGACATAAAAGTAAACAAAAAAATAAAAAAGGTCCCCGAGGAAAAAACTTTCATTTTTATATCATCATCATTCTGGACGAGTTTTTTTTTAACAATATCTAGACAGGAATTTTTCCTCCTCCGCCAAACGGAACTTTTAACTTGGGAAGAGAGAGAGAAAGAGAGAGAGAGAGTGAGTGAAGCGACATAAATGGTAAAAAATGAGCGAATTTTCAAAAATGCACCCCAAAACTACAGACAAAAAACTTTTAAAAGATTCATGGACTGAATAATTCAAAAAACGTGATCGCAATATGTATACATGTTGGAGACGGAAAAAAATACGGATTACAGGACGCGGATTATGCAGGCTGCCAACATTATAGAGCTAATAGAATCATCCATTGCCAACGGAGAAGAAAAATGGCCCCGTAAGATATACAGCGCGTTATAACTTCTTTTAGACCACCTCCCGGTCACCCACTCCACGTCAACAGGAAGAGACAAGCCCGTCTGCCGACCAATGAATCATACCACGAGGCCATCCTCGAAATCCAATATGGAGGACGAGCGCAATCAGACGCCATGTGCCTAATGATGTGAGTTTTTTTCGTTAACGTTTGTGTGTGTACATGGAGAAGAGCACACGTGCACCCTGGGTAAAAGGGGGAAGAGCAAAGGTTACTGACCCTCACGTGCTTCTCTTCTCCTATGATGAGCTTCGAAAAGAACGATAGACACCATCCGACTTCGCCGCCTCGTCTCTCTCACTCCACTCTATTTTTTCCTCTCTCTCTCATTCCATCCGTCGGAGAGGTTCGAAAATTGGCAAAAGACGACCGGTACGGGAGCGAACTGCACAATCGCCTCGCAGCGAGAGCATATGGAGAGGAATGCGACCGCCATCTACACCTCCGCCCCCACAGACGTCCACCACCCAAGAAGACCTGCAAGAAAAGAGTTCTTTTCCC
This sequence comes from Uropetala carovei, assembly GCA_036926305.1. NCBI lineage: Eukaryota > Metazoa > Arthropoda > Insecta > Odonata > Petaluridae > Uropetala > Uropetala carovei. The sequence continues at coordinate 4,005,124 of JAXCHB010000130.1, forward strand.
TCCTCTCTCTCTCCATCTCTCACTCCACTACTCCTGCTTCTTCTATTCTGGAGGAAGCGGTATATGCCAACCATTCTACCCGAACATTCTCCCTCCCTCTCTTCCTCACATTCTACCCTCCTCCCCCCTCTCTCTCCCCGCCATTCCCTCCAGCTTTCTCTACTTCTATCTCCCAATCATTATCAACCTTTCTCTCTTCCTCCCTCTTGTCCTCTCCACATTTCCTCCCTTCCCCATTCCTCTCCCTAGTCATCTCGTTTCCTCTTACCCCTCTCCACTCCTTTCCTCCATCTTTCTTCCTCTCTCTTTACCTCCATCGCCCCCTTTTCCTCCCAACTTCTCATCCCTCAACCCAACCCATCCCCAGTTCTCAAAGGCTCGTCTCCTGGCCGCGATATCGCGTCGGGCATACAGAAGCGCACGGAGATCCTTTTTTAAAAGCCTCAGTTCGCGGAATAAGAGTGTGCGTCTGAAGATGGAGATGGGAAGTGGTCAGTGGGAAGGGATAGGGGGAGAGACAGACTTAGGCAGGAGAGTCTTACCTTCGTAGAGGAAGGTGTTCATAGATGGAGTCGAAGTGGGAAGTAAAAGTTAAGCGGATGGGGTGAGTGAAATGTGAGTGGGAGGAAAGGAGTGGTCGGGTGGAACGGGAGGAAGGGATGAACAGCAGGGTGGAGTGAGGAGGAGGGAAGGAGGAACTAGAAGGGAGGAACTGAGAAGATCGGGAGGGAAGAATAGGAAATAGTGTAGCAATGGGAGGGAAATGTGAGAGTTTTGTGAGGAAAATGGGAGTGATATGGTATATATCAGTGTTTTGGAAAAGTGGGACACCAAGGGTGGAGAAAATAGATGTATCGGTATTGGCTAAAGTAATATCGCTACTATACCGCAGATAATTCAAGAAGTTTTGAAACTATATTAATGTTATTGAGATTTATTTGCTGTAACTGACCTTCGATTTATTGAATTTAAGTACTGAACTTGAAACAATAATAATTTGTTGGAAATAATGGTATACTTGATTAAATTTAATAAAGCTAAAAATTTTACATTTAAACTTTAGTGGTAATATTATTTTCTCCACTATTGTAGGCGTACTGTGAGGGCGTGGAAAGTTAATGAAGTTGCGGAGAAGAATTATAGCAACGGGGAAAAGAGAATATGTAAAAGGCAAAATAGGAAAGAGAGAGAGAGAGAGGGATCAAGGAATGGGAGATGGGCAACAGGGGGTGGGATGAGCGCTGGAAATGGCCATCGCCGGCGGCCTGTCTGCGACATCACTGGAGGCAACGGAGTGAGTCGGCCGTCGACCATGGGGACATCGCAGGCTGGTGACCTGAGATCTTGAGATACAAAACGCCGCGGTTGACGTATCCCCTGCACTGCGCATCCCATGGCGGTCATCTTCAAGGGTTGAGGGGAATATTTATCTTGGCTTTGAAGGAGTAGTGAGTGGGTATGGAAGGTATGGTTACATACACCTATCGAGATCGCGTGAACTGAAAGTGAGAAGGCATTGCGGGAGATGCTTTTTTTTGTTCTCCCTCCGGGCACTTCTCCTATTTAAGCATTCCGGGCACGATAGCGAAAGCAAAGTAAGCAAACACAATGAAATTACAGCCATTATCCGAGGCAGCGTTTGCAGAAGTATGTCGGGTGAAATGTTGTCCACGTACGTACAAATTAAACTGCATTATTCTCTTGGGACAAGGAGTGGAAAATGGGTGTTATACGAGAATCGAGGCCGCGCGTAGGAAATCTAATCCGTCAATTGTCAATAAATTAGTTCACAATAACTGCTTTCACATGGAGAGAAAATCAACCATATCGCACATGACACGGCATCAGTACCAACCAAATGGTATGATTGTTTTTCTATTATAACATGTAGATGTTTATTGATATTACAGGTTGAAATAAATATAAAAGTTCTGTAAATATACAGGAATTTCTCTTTTCTGATATTTTTCCTTGGTTTTAATTCAATTACATCCACTGTTAAATATAACGGCTATTTGCTATAAATTTGCTTTTGGTAAGTTGTAATATTGAAGAAATTCCAGTCATTGATCTGATGTTGAATGAACAATCAAAAAATGATTAACATTAAAATCATTTTTGTATTAATTCAAAATAATTGGCCAAATTCTTAGAACTAATTACGATAATTCTGTAGGTGGCAAGAGTTTGTATTATTCAGAATTTAGCAAATTTCAACTAGTATCTCTGACTTGAAACCAAAATCCCCCTTGTCCTGGGCATAAATGGGGTGATCCACCTTGCAATAATCTTTCTACGTTTTTGTAACGGAAAATAAAATGCTCCAGATTTGTATTCCGCGGTTAAATTGGTATTATAAATATAAAAGTTGTTAATAATAAAAAGTGTTTTTTAAGATCCTAGATATGTACAAAATTTAACAATCTCAAATAATATGTAACGTCTCCATATTTACTATCTCTTTATGCAGCCAATATAACATTTTTCTTCATTTAAAAACAAAAAGAACTAAGAAAATTAGATATTGTATTTTCTTCGGGTCTTAGCCATTTAGTTGGGATTTTATTATGGAGGCTTTTGGAACTCTTCGCGTAAATTTTTAATCGAACTATCCAAAAGGACGGAAAAAGTACGTCAAATCGAACATGAACAAAAAATAAATCTTACAAACCCTTTGAATAATTTAACATCTTTTCAACGAAATTTTACGAAAGAGGCGATTTTCTCAAACCGAATAAATCGTAAGAGATACATTCAACACTCAATATTGCCCTTATCACCCTAAAATTTCGGCTTAAAACCCATCAGAACCTTCTCTTCGCGCGCGCGAAAGAGTGAAATCCTTCCCGGAGACAGTGGGACAGGTGACAAAACGCCACCTCGCCGTCGTGTCCCAAGACATTGCTCTTCCGCGGCACACTACACCCAACCCCTTAAGTTTTCCCTCCACTCACCCTCCATCTAAAATGGTAGCAGAGAATGAAGTAGGGAAGATGAAATAGGAAAGCGTGAGGGAGGAAGAAATGAGCGAAAAGGAGAGGCGGAGGGAGAAAGGGAGTGGGAGGAAAGGAGCGAGGGCGGAGGTGCTCTCGAGGATTCCTTTAGCCTTTATTTGTCTACCGCGAGGACGACTACGTCTCGGGACTGTCCAAAGGAGGTATTAGAGAGAGAGAGAGAAGGGGGGAGAGAGGCAAGAGGAGTAGTTGGAGGGAGATGGAGAAGCATCTGACCAACAGAGAGAAAGAGAGAGAGATGAGGGAAGGGGAGAAAACGTCCTGGTAAACACGTATGCCTCGAGGGCATCATCCGGCTTGCCCTTGGGACGCAACGAGGCACGTAAAGGTCCTCCGGGGCTCGAACCAGGTGCATCTCTCTCCCTACAACTCATGCCTTCGTCCATTCCGGACTTGAAAGAGTTGGGAGGGAGAGAGAAAGAGATAAAGGAAAGAGAGGGTGGGACAGGGAGGGAGTAGGTGTGGGTGAGGGGAATGTGGAAAGGAGGGGAAGAGTGGGAGGATGGCGGACGAGATGGAGGATTGGGTAGGAGAGGAAAGGGAGCCAATCGGAGACCCCCATCACGTCCATCCATTAGCATAAGCTCCACTCCTGCTCAACCCCATCCACCAAATCGTCAAGTGCTTGTTAAACTACGGAGACCCGTAGGGATAAGGGCGAGGGAGAGGGAGAGATGGAGGGAAAGAGAAATAGGAGGTAGGAAGATACGCAGGGAGAGTTGCATGGGGAAAGGAGATACATATACATAGATAATGAGAGGGAGGGAAAGTTTCAATGAAGAAAATAACGGAACGGGTGTGGTGGATAATGGAAGAGGTAACAAATGATGGAACAAAAAGATTCAAATGCGCGGAGGAAGAGGAAGAAATTTTCCTACCGGTATTTTAGATCAAGTTATACACAATCTTCGACGCTTTGACGCAAGATTTTTCAACATCCTCTCACGTCAAGTGATCACTGGGAGATTATCTGAATGAGAATCCAAAAATAATACTTCACGTCTTCGTTATGATGAGGAAGAGAAGAAATTGTATGACTAAGGTTACGAAACACGTTAGTTTGTGAAATCTCCCGTAGAAGAGCTTTCCACGATTATTAAATGCTGTCGTGGATATGCGATATTATGCAACTAAGGGTTGAAACGCGGAAAAACGCAAATTAAAAGAAAATCATGATAACTTTTTTCTATTGGATATGATTATTTCCCTCGTTATAAAACAATCTTCCACCGGTTTTGGGGTCGGCCGTATAAATTGTCAAAAATAGGAAAGTTAATTCAATTATCTTCAGTTGTATGCAAATAACATAAGAGCAATGATCATTTTCACTTCAAGGTTGTATCTACTTTATACAGTTTTTCTTATAAATCACATCAACTAATTTATCTCCACTTCTACACTGAGACGAGGTTTTGGAAGCAACAGAAAAGCACGCCAGAATGCGTGGGATTAAAAACTCAGAGAGAAAAAGACTCAAAAATCTGGTCTGAAAAAGATTGAATCACCAAGACGAAGCACGTGAAAACGACGGACAAAGAGGTGCTCTCAAAATAATAAGGAATATGATCAACGATGGAAAATTTTTAGACACGAAATCCTCGAAATTATATTAATTTTTATAGAATTAAGGACTACTGCTTTTCCTATTCAAGGGTTTCAACGTGAATAAAGTGAATTGTCAATTTTATGCGACGAATAGTCGAAGTTCTTATGATAAGACTATAAGATATTATATTTTATATAACTAACTCACCAGGACTATACGCCGGCTTTAGAGGAAGGATGGGATGAATAGTGACACCCGATACACATTCCAAAACAGTCGTCGAGACGATGCTTGTTGTAGTTTCTGTTTACAGCTGACCTCGAAACCTGTTTTTAGGATAATTAAAAAAAATAAATGTTCGTTATAGTTACGATCTCATAATCTATTTTCTCAAGTGAAATAAATTTTGGATATTTAAAAAAAGTATTATGTACGAATAAAATACTCTTAAAATAAACGGTTTGTCACATGTTTGTTATGATTAAAAAATTACTAGAATCACAATCTTGAATCATCTAAGTCTATCATTCACAAACTTTTAGAATGATCTGTAACGTCTTTACGATATAATATGGAAATTATATTACTCAATTGTATAATAGATTAAACATAAAAGTTTCAACCTCGTCAAAATTGATTATATACGTATGAAGTATCAAACAATAAGAATTACCAGGATTAAATTAATGCATAATATTAAACAACGAATCATATTTTTACGAATGGAATCATTCTCTGTTTATCCTTTATATTGTAGCAAGAAAATAATTCTGAGGGAAACCTATTTGGTATCCGAATCCAACTGAGCATTAAGTTTTACAGCATTTCTTTTTCGGCAAAATTTGTTACACGTGTCGTGCGAACTAATACAATTATTAAAACAAGGAAATTTAAAGAGGGAGAGTAACAATTATTTTTGGTAAATTTATTCTTGTACCTATTATTCTAGAAAATCAAGGATATGTCCATAAATTTCTCCAAAAATTTTAATACCGCATTTTTACTAATGAAATATTTTTTTTTAAATGCAGCCTTGCGCGGAAATAAAGATAAATATGACACCATTTTGAAGAGATGAAAGGAAGTAATTCAACATCAAGATGGAGGAAATACCGAAATAATGGGAATAATAATTTATTCGGTAATAATAATGAAAGCAGAAATATAAAAAAACAACAAACGTGTTCGGAGCGATAAAAAAAATACATGCTGTAAAAACCTCGAAATAGAGATCGATATTTTTGGAAATGTGCCACAAGAGAATGAAAGAGTAGGAGAGAGAGAAAATGAGACAATGGGCATAGAAAAGTAAAATGTAAACCAAAGCAGTCATACCCTATTTCCTTCTCAAATATGTGCAAATGTATAAATATCATCATCATCTTTGGTAGTAAATGTATTATTGCTGGTTAAACTTGGTTCTCCTTATTCACCTTATTCTTCTTCAATAGATAGCTCTCTTTGCCTTTCAAGTCGTCACTCAGATGAACCGTTTATCCTCCAGTTTTCCTTCTAACATAGTCGTGTTCTCTCTCTTTCCTAAGGTAATGCCCGATACAATTTGCATCCTTCTGTCTTATAATCTGTACAATCATTCACTTTACTCCTATTCATCTTATGAACTTCTTCGTATTTCATCTTATCTTTCCATTTTATCATCTGTATTCTTTTTAAGATTTTCAAGTACGTATTTTACATCATTTTTCCTGAGTTTCCATGTTTACGATCCATACAAGGCGATACCCCAAATACATCATGTTATCAATTTCTTCCGCGTCCTCGTTAATTTTGTGCTCTAGTAGAAGTTTTTTCTCCTGAAGGCGAATTTTGTTTCGCTATCTAGTACATATTTTATTAATCCATTTTGCATCTCTTGTTATGATGCTTCCAAGGTATTTATGGTCTGATGCTTGTTCTAATAACTTTCCATAAATCCTAATTTTCAAGTTTCCTCCTTTTCTCTACATCCACATGACCTTGTATTTCTATGTTATTTCCATATTTTCTACATGTCATTACCAGTCCATTTATCATTTTATTGAGTTGCTTTTCCTTTCGTGTTAGAATACTTCCTCATCAACATATTACACTGTTGTTATAATCCGTCCAATATTGAAATCTTCTGTGCTCTCTAGCGCTTCCATATGTATATTGAAGTAGGCCAGAAACAGGCAACAACCTGGTCTTACACGTCTCCCGATATTTACACATCATCATCATCTTTCTCTAATCTGACTTTACAACAATATAAATGTATATACCAAGGATAGATCCAGAGTCTTATTATGGGGGAGCGAGCACCCCAATCACTCCACCCCGTTCTTGAACCCGCCACTGTCAATCACCCTTTATTCTGTAAGTATCTAACCCTGTTATAATGCATTTTTTCTCACCATATGGACCTAATATGCATCATCAAATCAAGTAAATTTTCACACAATAAGAATGCATCCAATGGAGGGTCATGGGGACATCCACGGGGTGAGGCGATTGTCTAACTGTCCCTTTGATCCCCTACCGATATATACGCACATTTCTGTGGGGTTCTTTGCAACGGTTTTAATCGTGAACGTCATAAAAAAACATTTCGATGTCCGTTGAAACTGCCACGACGGTGCTTTTCCTTCGCCATGTCAATCGAATCATATTGGGCGTATTTCGCTTCCAGCATGAGCGCCTATTAGCTTTGGTCTGTCCGTCAGTCCGCATGTTCGTTCTCTGCTTCTACGCAACGGATTTTCATGAAATTTGTCATACACAATAAGAAAGTCGCGAAAATGAACACGTAAGCCAATCAGGGGTAGCACTTTACTGTTGACAAAAAATAAACCGTCATATCTCGTATCATATCAAAATATTTTTCAAATAAAACTTGTAGAACTGGAAGAGTTTCCCATACATTTTTATCGTAGGAGTTGCCATTATCGAGAAAATCGAACAAGAATGTCTTCATTCGAGTTGAACTTATAAAATTTCTTGCATGGCTATTTCTTCATTGTTGCTAACACAAACAATCACACAAAAATACCTATAATTTCCTTACGTGTGAATGCACTATTTTTAAATAGGAATAAAATGGATTTATGACGAATAAAAGAACTTTAAAATGCTATTTTACTTACGTACACACTAAAAGTTTTGCAAGTGAAAAGAAATGAATAATTTTACACGGAGGAATAAACGCGGACGTAAAAGAAATGAAAATGAATAATTTTCAACCAAGGAACAAGTTCAGAAACGTTTATATAAACATTTCTTTCAAATACTCCATTGCATGAAACGAGTCCACATATGGTACGCTGTACACTTTCCTAACTTGTTTATGCCTCATCAGAAGCCTCGATATGCCGATGATGTCCTTCTGCATCCATACGAACGTTCTTATTGGACAGCTTAATCGCAACGTTTCCATATTCATCGACAGGCAGAAGAATATCGATACTTCGATATCTGCATTGACGTAATAAATTCACATTGGCTAAATCTTTTTTTTCCAAAAAAAAACAACCCCCTTTATGGGCTTGGAGATGTTTCCAATGCGTAAGGAACGCAATTTATCGATCATTTTTTTAGACTGGCATACGGAGAGACGCGTAAGAGATTATTAATTCGATAGGAGTAAGGCATGAATCGAATTTATTTCAATTCCTTACTTATTGAAATCGGCCTCGCGTCGAACTAAACTACCGAAGCTACTGCATCGGTGTTAGGTTTCCGCGACGAGGTCGGATTAATTTACCGCCGGCGATTGCTACGGAAAAACACACGAATGCGGACTCCTTATTTCCACCGTCTACTCCCGGCATCCGCTTGCGAAAAAGGCCAACCGCTCCTTAGATTTCACAGCACATGTGTATTTTACATCGCCTTACCCATCCACCCACCCACCTTTACCTTCCCACCACGTCGCTTAAAACTCTCTCCTCCTCCTTCTCCTCCCTCTTACTTCCTCCCAGTCCGCCTTTTCCGCCCCCGTGGACGTCCAACTTCGACATGTAGCATCACCATTTAAGGTCCTTCTCGTCCACTTCCAAATCCGTGGTTCTTCAAACCACAACAATGACTCCATGACGGATTGTTGTACGAAAGGCAGGGGCAGACTCGAAGGGGTTGCACACAATCTGCCTCCTTTTGCTGGAAATTTTTTTAGCCCACTTCCCCGTCGATCCGTGTGTGACTATTTTTAATTTCCGAAGGCGGCTTCTCTTTTTTTTTTTGGGCCGGACCGCAGATGCGTCCATTGTTTCATTTCCTCATTTGTTGTCATGCCCAGTCTTTGCACGTGATATTGGAGATTTTCGATAAAAATCTACAAGCGTATTCGTCGAAGATGATCTGGAATCAATTAACGAAAACTCAGTTGGCCTTATGAGGCAAATCCTTGCGACATTTAAAAAAAATTTAGTCAGGATTTTCTTATCAGAGGCATCTCCCGCCGTTTCGCTCCGCTAAGTATTCACAACTGAGGAATTTGTTACCGTATGTAACGATTTTTTATAATAATTACCCCACATAATTCTCGTGAGATGAAATTCAAATCAACGACATATGTTTTGAGATATATGTTCGTGTCACTGATGTATGTTGCCGAAATGTTCAGTCCTTGTAAATATTCCAAGACATTTCGATGAAATAATTTGATTTATGAGTATAATTAAGACATATTAATACCTTTTTTTATTCAAAGCATCTCCATTAGTCACTCGTGAGGTTTTGGCACATAATAATTGACGTCTTGCGCGAAGTTTTCTTTAAGAACATCACCGTAGTAACATATCAATATATTTTTAATTATCCACTTTCAAAATTATTAATTTCCTAATCCGAATAAAAGCGAGATTACTGCCGAATTATTTAATATTATTATTAAGACACAAAAAAGGAAATGTTTTTGCATTAAGTTATTGCCTGAATTAAAAAAATATTGTTGAACGAAGACAGACTTTTACGATAGTGTCAAACAGAATATGTCCAACATTTTCGCTACGCAAGTCTCATAGACGCGTTAGCTATGAATCATGGTATTATATATACCCTTCCTTAAGCATTGCTTTTTACTAAAATAAAACGCATATTTTTCTTGGAGATGACTAGGAGTTATCTCTAAGCTTAGTGCAAAAATGCTCCTATTTTTACGGCAGCCATTATTTCTGCAGGCTACTGACGCAAGGCATACATATTTTTAAAAAAACAATCTGCGCGTATTCCCTTCCATCGGATATATAAACTCAAAACATGGACATGAAATCGCGACGCTTAACCCTTCATTCGTTCTCTCCCTCTCTATATCTGCGAAATGCCAACGTTTTACGATGGTCATGCAGCAAAAGGCTAGCACCTCCGTCCTTGAAACGTTGCAAGATTCACCATTAAGCGAGAGTGGACACGGGCAAGAGGATTGTGATTCATATCTTACAAAAGATCCGGGGCTTTCAAATGTGCATCGCCTGACATCACAGGACATTCTAGCGGCTTTTTTTTCCAAACCAGGAGAATATTCCGCACGGCAAAGAGAAGGTTTTTAACTCCGTGATATACTGAGCATGACCGCTCTAATATTAAACTCGTCAGAAGGTTAGTATTGTTAGAGTTTGACATCGGGGTTTTTATATTTAATATCCTTTCTCGGAAGCTTGCACGGAGACCTTGAGAAAATGGCGTGAAGGTTAAATGATAAATGCTCACTGGTTGATATCGTCTAATAAATCCAAGAAATTATTGTTTCTATTTTAAGAAAAGCTTTCTCTTAAATGACCGTATGCATATTTTCAACTCTGAAAGAGCCTGATAGTTAATGGCAATCATTATTTCAGTTTCATCATGTGAATTATAATATAAAACTGATCTAGAGTTTTAAAATCATGTATAGCCAATTCTAAATGATTTATACAATTTCATAACATTAGCTCTTTTTAAAATTCTAGTATGTTAATTTGAATATTCGGCACAAAGTGCGAATGTGTTTAACATTGGTTCCATCCCGGTTCATTTTAGTGGCTAAAAACTGAGATGAGAGTTCAGAGCTTGAATACAGGTCATGCATAAATAATTATGTTTTTAGCGAAGCTGATCGGTGGATTCCCGTTAAATATTTTAAAATGCCCATAAAATTTTAGTAATATAAGCGACCTTAACAAATCACGTGTAATTTCTACAATCACCTTACCAACTGCTACAATATTTTGGCCCACAACAATATGATACATTTTCATTAAGTCGGCCGCGCATGCAGATATGTATGTGGGCATCTCTATAACTTAGGCGTCACATACAAACTGTATGTTATTTATTAAAATTGTATGGACTTCGTCGTTATATATTTGCTTCCCAAAACTGTGCGACAGGCACCAGAAATTATTTTAAGGTGATAGGTGCATCTTGCATTTATAATGACCATAGTTACGTTCCATTTTTTTTAAGCATGAAGAGAACTTTCGATTGAATAAAATATTACCGTTATCTATGAAATGCATAATCTTCACTAGTGTTAAAATGGGTTAGCTAACAAACATATGGTTGTCAGATTTTATTCCAATGTATTTATTATTTCACTAAGACAAGTTACTATCATACGAGTGTTGTAACATAAGAGGAAATTGATACACGGCCATTTTCGTTACTGACAACGTCATTTGATGGAGCCAAATATAGGTGGATTTATTACAGGAATCTTACTATTGCTGCATAGCGATCTTGGTGGAACAGATAACAATTTACAGATTGCAAAAAATATATGAAGCATAATTAAGAAGTTCTTATCAGTAAAAAAGAAAGTGAGGGAGTGAAGGTGGAGGTATAAGGGCAAAAGGATGTACTACTTTCTGGAATAACGCAGGGAAATATGAAAATAAAGTTGGGGAAGAAAGAAGATGACACATATATAATCACGTTTACCAGGGAAAAGTCTAAGAATTAGCAACCTCTTATTTCGTTCATAATTGTCGCAATTTGAAGAGGATATGATAAAAGAGATCGAGAAAGTGGAAGAAAAGGAAAAATAAGGAGAGAGTGAGGATGAGAGTTGAAAGTAGAAGAGGGGAAAAAGTGGAAGAGCGAAAAAAGAATGAGAGAAAAAAGACGTTTAACTGCACTCCCACATGCCTATAACCTTATAGGGTATAAGGGGGAGAATAAATGTAGGGAGCCAATGCGATGAGTAAGTCGGCTTTAGTGGAAGGCGGAAGGATAACAACGTCTTAAAACAGAATATTAAGAAGAGAATAATTGCGGAGATGAAAAAGATTTGGTTTAAGTGTATTTTCGATAAAATAAAAAGAATGAAGAGAAATTGAAGAACGTCACGATACTTAAGGAAATACGGACAAGGGAAAGGATCTAAAATTCGAGTGAGAAGGACAGAATATGAGTAACTTAATATTAATAACAACAAAAAATTTATTAGGCGGACAAAGAATAGTATAAGAACAGCGTCAGAGGAATATACAGGAAATTTTAAAACTCAAGAAACTATAAAATCGCCATGAAATGACATGTGGGTGATGAGTATGACAAGAACTGTTCACACTTAATCTGTAAAACTTAAATTGATACGGCTACGGGATTTAAATTTAAGAGATTGGAAAAAATAGTCATGTAATTCCCCAGCAAGACAGCCTTAACATCGTCATTGGCACCAAGGTAAAATAATTCACCTACCTGTTTGTGATTGTATATTCTATGCAACTCTTCAAGAAGAGAAAGATTTAGGCAGAGGAGAGAGCCTTAAAATGCAAAACAGCAAGCACGCGCATAACAAACTTCACTCTTCTATGAGACAATGAAGAGGGAAAATTATGGGAGCGAGAACACTGATAGATAAGGAATGAAGGAAATCCCATCTTATCGAAGAAAATGTTGCAGGAGATGCAAAAATAGTATTTTCACGCCACATTGCTTTTAAAATTAAAATAACATATTTAAGGAGGCTACTGATGAATCCGTCAATGTGAAATGATAGACTTGTTTACTATCATTTGAAAGACTCGATGGATATAAATTCATGAAGATGACGATAATATAAAAATTGAAGGAGAGAAATAGTTACCCATTTCCCGTCTTCAACTTCGAAATTACGTATTTACGGATATGAGCAAGTATATCAACTTGAAATATGGGCTCGCATAAACAACTAGGACACTTTTCTTAATGGCCATCTCTTCCCTCTCCACTCCTCACTCCTCTTCCTTTTAATCTTGGAAGCCCTTCTCTTAAGAACTAGAGCCATAACCTATCCCCGTCCAATTTTTCCTCTGATTTTTGTAATTTAATTTATTTTTCAGTAGCTCATAAAAATCACCTTACTGGTCATAGTGAGCATTTCAACAATAAATGGACGAGAGCGGAAGTATTCGATGCTTGATATGCTAACTATTCCTACAAGAACCCGGAATACTATTGCCTACCCTCGGATTTTTTGGCGAGCTGAATTAGGCACACAACAGCAAAAGGTTTTTTTAATCCAAATAATAAACTCTTTTAAACATAAGAAATTTACAAAGTGAAGCTTGAAATTGTAAAGGGTGAAGTATTCCACAGGAAAAGCGATGGAACCACGGAAGGAAGGAATTGAACGTAGCAGAAGAAAAAATGAATAACACTTGGGAAGAAAGGAGGAAATTGTAGAAAGAAAAAGAGAGAGAGAGAGAGAGAAAGAGAGATATGGAAAAATCGGCAATAGGATCACAAAAATAAACAGTAAAAGAGGTTAAGAATTACGGATAGAATGAAAGAGAGGGAGGAAGGGTCTGGAGTGGGAAGAGGAGGGGGGCAGAAAGAGGGAGGTAAGAAGAAGAACAAACGGCTCAGAATGATTGAACCGGAGACGACGTAGCAGGCAGACTGATTTATCGCACGAGTGATTGGTTTCTTCAACTCCCGTTGCTTGCAGAGTGGCTCCTCTCTCTTGAGAGAGGGTCATGCCACGACTCGTGCTCTTGGCGCGATACCCGGTTTCCCTCCTCCCACTCTTCCTACCCATAATTCCCTCAGCACGCCGCAACATCTCCCTCTCTCGACCCTTCCTCCCCCATCCACTCCTTCGCCAATCTTCGCCTCGGACGCTGTTTAATGGATGGCCTTATCGAGCTTCAAGAAGTCGATTTTGATAATAATATCGACTTCTGTGAGATTGAATGCAAATCTGACTGTAATATCTTGTAACGTGACTTGGAGGAATTCGAGCTCTGAACGAATACGGATGAAATAATATCAAACTTCAATAAAACGTAATTTATACGATTCTGCAGAGGAAGGGCCAAAGAAAAATTTAACTATGTAAATAGTAGGTCAAGCTCTGGAAGAATATAGAGAATGCATGTGTATATATCTTGGTGTAATTTCGACTAAAGACCGTCATTGTGTAGCTCAGGTAGAGAGTGTAATAGACAAAGCACCTATAGACTTATTTCATTATGAAAATTTTGGGGAAAAGTTTGCCTGATACCAGGGCAATTCTTGTTAGGCCAATACCTAGATATATACCTAGTGATATACTAGCCCTACTGTTAAGGTAATTTTAGACATATAATTTCCAAGCTAGTTTGAAAATATCTCATTTCCGTTTAGCTTCGCAATGAATAAAAGTAATGACGATTTTTAAGGGAGTACATCTTCTTCCACCGAAAATGTCGAGCAGCTCGAGACATGCATAAAAAGGAGATTTTTCCATTCCTTCCCGTCGATCTCCCCTTCCATCTCCCAAACCATCGGAAAAATCCTTTTCCCATTCGAAATAATCATCATACATATCTCAACATCTCTCGAGGAGAATGTAGCAATGAGGTCTTCCGCGTTTGTCACACGGGGGTGGTAAAATGGTAAAAAGTAGACTTTGGAAGGAAGACGATGTTTTAACTAAACGGCTGCTCTTTTCTTAAAGGAGCCGACTGAGGATTTCCCGGAATAGTTGGGATATACATGTACCATATATAATCGAAAAAAGTACAGGATCGATGATTTTATTCGAGAACGAAGAGCCAAAGGAATAGCGGGAAACAATCTTCATTTCCTTTCCAAAAATTTTATCTTAAAAACGTTATAAAAGAGCCGACTTTAATAAGAGAACGGGTGTACGCAAAGAGTATAACTTAAGAGTCTTATTATTCTTATCGACGCGTCTTGTTTTCCCGTTTTGAAACAAGGCGATCCCGCGAAGGGGGCGAAATATAAATCAATTGGCTTTATCGTGGCATCGTTTGACAGGCATCCTTGAGGGTTTTTCGGAACATGTGTTTTCATTGATAAAAGGGAGCTTTCCGCAGAGTAACAAGCGAACGATGAAACCCGTAGGAAATCACGTAAGTGGATGTTCCGACCTTGTATAAGATAAGCGCATGATCGGAATTAAGAGAAACGTTTGTTTTATTTTTCGAAGCTCGGCTCCAATCTTTAGCGATAGATTAATATCTGCCATCTCAATAGGAAATGCTTTTTTTTCTACACGATACAAACGGTGCTAGCATTCATGTAGACTAGGCAAACATGACATTGGTGTTATGTAGATGCTGTCTATGCGTGAAGAATGAACGAATGTCAATAATTTGATCGATGGAGGATAAAATGCAACAATCATATGCCTAAAAAGGAATCATCGATTAGATCTGCCTTGAAAAATCAGGGAAGTCGGCGAATTAACTTCTTTAACGACATTTTTTTCTAAAATTTTCTTTAATTAAATTGAGAAGTATCTAACTAGTCTTGTGGCTGAAACTAAATTGACACAATATTTCTGACTGTCATGAAAAGGATAGGAAGTCAGATGCGCACTTCGACTACATGACAGTCATCAGTGGTGAGATTACCGATAGTAAATTATTAGTTTAACTGCTCGCAAAAAACGACGGATGGAAGTGAATGAAGTATTAATTAACATTAAAAGAGTTCAAGAAAGACTTTAGCTAAGCGTTAATCAAAATAGAAACAAAAAATCAAGGCTCATTTTCAACATTTACTAAACCTTACAAAATAAATGTTCATTATTGCCATAAGAAATGAATGAATTAAAACAGATATGCCCAACCTACGGTCTATGGGCCGCGTCCGGTGCGCGAGAGCATTTTATGCGGCACGCGAAGCTTTGATAAAGATGTGACTTGTGATATTTAATACAGATAATTTTGCATTTTTCTATTACAATTTTTACCATAAAACCTTTCCTGGTGAAGTTTTAACGCTAAAAAATATTAAGACTTTCTTTTCATTTTAAAATTTATTTGTGATCTCTTGAGTATGTTCTGACCTAAACTCTCATCCGCCCAGTACTCTAATACAAAACACATCTATGAATGCGGTCCACCGCGTATAAATGTTGCACACCCCTGAATTAAAAGATGGTTAATCATCGGAATAGCATATATCAGTTTCCCAAACTATACATCTGGGAACTTCTCTTAAGGCAACAGATTTTATCGCGACCTCTTTAATCCCATTCATCTACCAATGTATGTAAAATACAAAAATTAGTTTTAAAATATAATACATTTTTATTAGGTCGAAGATTGTTCATTTTTAATATATCCATTTTAAAATTTAAAAAAATTAGAAAACTATTCCGTCCTCGCGACATCTAGTTTGGAAATCACTGCTAAATAATTTATTATACGGCCAGTAATGATCACCTTCATATTGTACACGGACTTTTACAACTGTTTTCGAAAAAATCATTTCGAGCGTAAATCATATAATTTTAACAATTTCGTACTACGGTATTTCCGGATAAAAGGAGACTTCACTAAAGCAGTTCAAAGTTTAAATAAAAAATGTCTATTTCCCCGTCGAGCCTTATACATACAAAGTAATTCTACCTTCCGGTAGGTTTTAGAAACACACCACTAAACCCTGGCTATCCCAAGCTTTTCTCTTAAAATTCTTATACTATCCCATCCTTTCTTTTAACAAATCTTATATACCTATCCTCTTCCTACCTCTTCTCCTCTCTCCTAACATTCTTCCAAGTCTTTCAGTAAACCGTTTTCTTTCAAATTTTGACCCAATCGAGCATTATATGACTTCCTAAAATGCAAAAAATTATACTCGTTTTGGTTAGAATCGAAGGGAGAAAAAACATTCATGAAGCCAAGCTTAGTTACTAAAATTGGTCGATATCTGAATGGCCCATGCTAATTTATTTCTATTACTCGCGGTCATAATTAACTTCTCTATTTATAAACTGAATTCTTGTTGCCAATAAAAATATGTTGTCTATTAACCACAATAATTTGCAAGTTTGTCCATAGGTGTCAGGAAAGAGCAATTATTCCGTGAGCTCGAATGCGGAAATAGTACATGTAGTTAGCAATAATAATTTTTCTTTGTTAAAGATTTCAAAATTTCCGTTTTTTTCGTATTGAAATTGGCTCTAAGATAATTCGGAGCATATTCCAGTTCTGTCGACTAGAAAAAAGTTCGTTTTTTATACTTCATAACTTTTAAGTTCCGAGTTCATACCTCTATTTTAACTATTTTAAAAATGTATACGAAAAATATCCAACACTCATTCACGTGTTAATAGAAAAGGGAAAATAAACTTCTGGAATCGAACCCATGCCCTTAATCGTGGACAATAACCCGTTGAATAACTGCAAGAGAACGCGCCGAGGATTAGACGAAAGCTCCAACGAACTCGAACCTGCCATTCTTGAATTATTATCTCCATTCAATAATAAAGAATGACAGAATGAGATAAGCTTTTATTATAATAGGAATCACCAATAAAGACGGCTATCTTGTACTCGAAATGCGCATCTTTTATGGGCATTGGTTCACTTTTAAATTTTCGCTAAACAAACTAGAGCGTTCAACTGCGATTTTTATTCTGATCCAAGCAAAACTCGCCTAGTTCAGTCTTAACCATCGTCGTGCAATGATAGTAAGAATGTTATTTACAAGACAGGTAACAGAATATTAGAAACTCATTCGGAAAGCGTCTGCACTTCATTCTCTAAAACTCGGTAGCTCCTTTACATTGCTATAGGATTCAGCTAAGGCAGAATAGCGATAGAGGAATCGCGTGCGGGAGAAGAGAGGGAGAGGTCTAGGTATGAAAGGAGAGGGCTGTAGTTGAGTCAGCGAGGGGATGGAATTCGGAGTTCAGGTGCAGGAGGAGGAAGACGTAAGGAAATGCCGGACAGAACGTAAAATTCCGTAGAGATAAAGAAGAAGCAGAAGAATCCGGTAGACTTCAAGATGTGGAAGTGGACAAGCTATGTAGAAGGATAGAGAACAAGCGAGACATGGCAGAATTTTTATTCCAAATGGCTCAGCGAGTGAGGTGATTGAAACAAACGACTAGTTTTTTCCAAAAAATAGAATAAAACCGAGAAAACAACCATATGAAATGTATGTAGGTTGCTCGATAATTGTTTCAAATGAATAACTTTACTGTTAGTGATACTTGTTAACTTTGGTAATGCGATGGTCGTAAAGGATTAACAGAAATACTGCCAAACGCAAAAGTAAAACAGTGATAAGGGTTACGAAGGTTTGCTACCTCATCAATGACCGGATCCTTAAATAAATACAGGTAATCATATTTTTGTAAATTTAAACCTTATCTTGAAAACATTAATTGCAGACGATGGGGTGGTTTTAAACGATATACAACCTAGTTTTTATTATGTTATTTTTAAGAAGATTTCGCCATAAAGATAACATCAGCATTATTCCTTGGACTATATAACCATCCTCCGTCTCCCAGGTATTTGTAATAGTCGTAAAATTTTATAATATTCCTTTCCAATAATAATAAGTGAAGAGGAAATTTCTACACCAAATAATTGTTAGCATCCACCATAATAGATAATCTCTCAACCCCAGAAATACCTGCAGACAAATGGAGAAAAATTCGTGGAAAATACTCCCAGAAAGTTCGGAAATTAAAAACAAGATGGATCGATTAAAAAAAGTGGTAACAAACATAGAACACCGGCCTTTTTTTTCGCCCGACGCACTTTTTTTAATCACGGCTTTTCGGCGAGAACCATCGACCGTTACGCTCATGTGGGCTTCCTTAAGATTCCAATTTGGAGAAATTTCCTATTACGTGCCCGCGTGTGTATATGTGAGTGTGTGAGAAAGAGAGCGCGCGAGCTCGCGCATTTCCGGGTGCGTCTCACAGGATCCCGGAGATGTTAATAAGATGGCGGCTGCCTTCAATTTCACGCACCGGAGGAAACATGGTACGTGACACACGGCAGACCGTGACGTTATACACTCGAGCGACCGCTAATGAGCACAACAATGGCGGATCGTGGAGGAAGCCGGGACAAGGATGGTGAAGGTGGAGAGGAGTAAAGAAAGGGGTGAAGACGCAGGCACGATGCACGGACGAGAATACCCTTCCGATCGCACACCCATGAGACAAGCAGAGAGAGAGAGAGAATAGGTTTCGTCTCCTCCCTTGTCTTTCCTCTTTCCTACCTTGGAGTAGTCAGTTCGACGGAGATTTACGGCGACAAATTAGTGGGGGGAATAAAAGGGCTCTCGAAACAGCATGATCTGTGGTGGGCATGACCAGCCTTGTGAAAACAAAACGCGCAAAAATAGGATTCTTAAGCGCTGTGGATTAACGCTATTTGACTTCCGTAAGACCCAAAATTTCATTGAATAATTACGTGAAAATAAGAAATCTATATTTCTGATGCTGTCAAATTTCAGTTTTCTACAATCTTAATTTAAATAGTCGTATACGGTTATTATTATGATTATTTGAATAAGATATATGCCAATGACAGGAAAAGATTTAAGGTGATAGAGGATATGAAATGGAAAGAGAGCTATCAAGACATGAAGAAGACTGCGGAAAAAAGGAGTATGTGGAGAACCATGTTTAATCATGAATAATCACGGACCTGTCTACCGATAGACTACCTGTGATGATCATGATGAATAAAATGATAAATGCTTTTTTAAGATGGAATGAATAATAAATTTATTATGATAAATAAAAGCACTGAGAATCAGAATTAATTTGGCAATGGTTAAGTTGAAAGAATAGCCAATAGATATATTAATGTTTTTATCTCAATACACGTAATATATTATTTTCATTCAACGGTTAAATTTTAATCCAAGTTTATGAGGTCCGGAGGGAGTGACATAAAGATGCTAGAAGATCTAACTCCTGAATGTATGGGAATGTTGTAACTGTCCACTCATAAAATTTTTCACGGGCCATCACATATTTACTGCCGGCATATGAAATATGAATATGAAGCACTCAAGGATTTCACGATAAATATAAAGGGATTAGTGAAACGGGAAAATGCCGTTAGCTGGTGTCGATCCGTAACCGCGGATGAGCCGAAGCAACATGTTCTCGGGAAAATGTCAAGCATTTTGAAAGCTCCGTGAACCTGATTTTTTTAAAATAATCAATATTCTTGAACAAACAATAAATCCGAGAAATCGACAAGAAACTGGATGATTACTACGATAATTTGAAAAAAATCAATATTATACTGTTTTGACGAGAATTTTGATTAACAAGTTCTCTTGAAAACGGAAGTGTGAAGTGGATTGATCCCAATTGAAAGAATAAGTCAAACTTTACGCTAGTTTCAAAGATAAACCCGACTTTTAATCTGACCACAGGGGAATTCAGCGACTTAAAAATTTTCCTCCTCCCAATTCAAAACCAACTTCACTACCTTTCGTACCCGCATCGTGATAAACGCTAAAGATAATATCACAAATAGACGAAATTCATACGCATCACAGCAGTGAATACACGTAGAGAGTGGTCCGTATAGGCCGCCCCTCTAGACATGAATTTAATTAAATACCGCAATTTATAGAGATACGAATTTCCCTTTTGTTTTTTAACTCTCTATCACACGGGAATGTAGGAGATGGGATGGAGGAAGTGTAAAGACGAGTCCATAGTGCAGGGATTGAAGCGAGGGAACGGAATTTCGAGGGAAAGGAGGAAATTGATGGTCAAAGAAAAGATAAGACTTAAAGGAATCCGATCGGACGTGAACAGATAACTTAAGCTCGGCTGACCGCTGGACAGAATCTCTTAATGTCCCTATGCTTCTTTTCCTCACATGGGAGAGAGTAAGATAGGAAGAAAACTTTCAATTTTTATAGAATTTTATCTCCGTAAATTTCATCACGCAAACCAATCTCGATTCCACGTCCTGGGGATGGCAGCACTGAGATATTTTCGTCACACCAAGAAAATTTCTTCCTTATAGTGAGAGAGAGAGAGCAGATGAAAATTGCTGTAATATAATATTGACGACTCTAAAAAAAATCGTATCTTCATCTTTGCAAAATCACGAATGGGTTATCAATCCCAGACGCAATTATTCTTTACACGAATCAAATGAAAAAGGTATGCTCAAAATTTCTTAATATCATTCCATTAAATATCTTTATATTGATTCAAGTCGCTAATCATGACATTAAAATTAGATTTTAAATAGGAAGTCACCTTTCTTCCTAAAATTTTGAACTGACCACCTATTCATTGCACCACCTCTTATATACCCATTGTGCGTAGGCAAGAGGGAATCAACAGGTCGTAAAAAAGTCGTACGCATCTCACTTGTTTATACAAATATAAAAATAGTCATAACATACAAAATAATAATAGAAATTCAATGCGGTACCGTTATCACTCTGAGGAATATTATCCAAAGCTCCGACACTACTAATTTTTTTATCCCGAGCAACACTAGTCTTAACATAAAATGATGCTTCTTCCTCGTACACTTTCTCTCAAGTTCGCCTCCTTAGTTACCGCGTCCAAATGATATTCTCACCGCGCAATTCCCCTATATGCTACCAATTCCTTATAAGTCATCGGATAGGTGTCGAGTGAAAATTGGTTGCCGTTACACACACACACGGATACCTCTAAACCCGCAGCGCGCCGCTTCAGACGTTAACCTTTCTACCCCCCATTATTTTCCCCAAGGATATGGGGGGAAAAACTCTTATATGAGTTCGGTGAATGATCAATACCGACAAACGGTGAAAACAAAACATTGAAACAGATTAGAAAAAATAAAAGAAATCCTCCGCGAATAAGGGACGGAGGAAAATGAACTTAGATCGCCCCTAATATGGAACGCACTCGCGAAATTGTTCCTCCATTTCGCTAACCGCCTCTCTCTATCTCTCTCTCTCAAACTTACACCCTATTAGGAAATACGACTCTCTTTTATCTCAACGCGAGAGACAGACCAAAGAGAGAGGGAGGCGAAAAAACCACGTATGTAATTTGCCAGGAAACGAATAAGCGCCAACGAATCTCGGAAAAACCAATTTCTAAAGGACAAAACTAACAAAAATAAAAGTTTAGAGGCTTGTTAGAGTGAAAAAAGAGGAGAGAAATGTTTGAGGAGCGATTGTTTTTTTTTGACGAGGGAACGAGGTTGATAGTTCGGAAAGAATCTTCCCCAACGACTTAGAGCTTGCGTCATCCGAAAATCAAAACCGTGCTCGCAAGGGCGGCGAATGTCAGTCGAGTTATCGAGAAGAGGGGATTTTTAATAGCGAAAGGATTTATTACATGCGTTTCAAGTGTATATTTTTTTAAAGCAAGCAAATAATCGAAACGTCCGCTACATTGAAAAAATATCGGTATAATTTCGCGCATTCTTGTTTTTGCCATGAAGCCCGAAACTATCTCAATTTTCCATCGTAAACCGTTTATTCTGCTTGCTTATTATTTCGGCAATGTAATTAAATGATTATGACAGCATTTGATATATACGGATTTGACTTTTCGGTAGAATGACTGAATCCCAATGCTAAGGTCGCGTGTTCACATCTCGCTTTTGTAATGGGCGTTTTTGTTTGCTATAAAAAGTTGTAATGCTCTTTACGAGCTAATGATAAATGAATAAATGAAAATCCGAGGAAATTAGAAACGTGCCATATCGCTGCATCTAGCTAATTACAGCTGTATGCACTCACCTCTCTCCAGGTAAGAGGCGACCAAGTAATGGACTTCGGATCGCATCCGGTCTGCGAAGGCCTCCGATCATTTAAAAGACCTACGAAAAAAGCAAAAATAGGATTGAGGAACTTTATGTAGCTGTTCCTAAAACTATTTCAGTAACATGTAACTTATCCACTAGTGACCATTTACTCATAGGTTGTAGAAATGAGAATGAAAAATTACATATATGCACATTACACGGTTTATAATTTGGCACAATATACCTTATAGTGTGAGTAAGAAAGTGGTTCGTGAAAATGCTCTAACTCAGTGGCTATTAAAATAGAGCCTGCAAGCTGCAAATCCAATATAAAGACGAACCGTGATAGTTTATCCAGGTAATTTAATTCTTGTGAATTAAAATTATGGCCAAAATATACTTTCCTAGAGAGGGTAAGACGCTAAAAAAAATATTTAAAATGATATTTACGAATAGGACCCCTCGTAGTCTCTCAAGTAACTTCCGACGTGAACTCTAATGCCGCCCGACGAAGCGCTTAAAGCTGTTTAGTGGATAAAAAGTTTGTCCATCCCTGCTCTAAATGAACAAAAGTTGAATCATCCCTAATCCGTCTTATTTTAACGTAACAATTTCAAACACATGCAATACGTAGCTGAATTTGCAATACCTACTTTCTTGAGTGTGAGGTAATCGTACTTTCGCAAGCGAAACATTTTCAACAGAGCCTCAAGTGCAAAATTTTAGCTGCCTGTAAGACAAAAGACCGTATAATCGATTTTCCTAGCAGATATAACCTAAAATGGCATAACAATCTCGACCTTTCACACAAGTATCGATCGTCTTTTTCACTCATTGCGCGAGACCGGATCTAATCCGAAGTCGATATTGAGCATGCGTGAAAAGAGCATGGGCGTAATGGTGATAAAAATTCCGCCAAACTTTCCCGATCTGTTACAAGACCGAATATATATATATATATATATATATATATATATATATATATATATATATATATATATATATATATATATATATATATAGAGTGTGTGTGTGCATGCGTGAGCGTCATTCCTATGGAAGTGATCCTTTATTTCTCTCCCATATATTCCCTTATCCTAACTATTCTTCTCACTTTTTATAGGTTATGGGTGTGGAAGGCAAATGATGAATCGAAGCTGGTGCCACATAAAAAAATCTCATCGTGAAACCCGCACCCAATTGGCTACGTAAAGCTATTCCACGCTCGGAGAGTAAATCACGAAGAAAACGCCAATAGACTTCTTTTTCACTTCTCTTCCTTTCTCTTTCCTTCCTCCGCTTCACGTTCACGCCTGTTCGAGAAAGAAAGAGAAAAGTACGTGACGGAGAATGCATGAGGGATACACGATTAGAGAGGGAGTTAAGAGAGGAGGGAGATTGGGCGGGTACGCCAAGGACTGAAATCAAGAGAGAGGAGAAAAAGAGGCGATTTAAAGAAAAATAGATGGAAAGGAAGACACTAAAGTGAAGGAATGGAGCGATACGATGCTTGTAAGAAAATAGAAATAAGTGTAAAGGAATCTAAGTAAGGCCTGCCAATAAATGGGAATATAAAGTGAATGCTGTGTGAAAAGCAGGGATGGGAAAATCTGAATGGAGAAACGAGGAAAATGGTGAAAGATAACGAAAGATGTAGAAGAGAATAGGTGAAGGGAAAAGAGGACAGTTGGATGAGAGAAAATGATGCATTGCTGGATATACCATATATGAGACCGAGCGTTCCATATACGTAAAATCACTGGCAATGGACTTGTTCGGACTTTTGAAAAAAGAAACTGGAAGAGAAATAAGAAATCGGACTCCCAAAATTTTAATTTTCCTAGAAGAAAGAAAGGAAAGAGGCAGAATAAGGATCTACAAAGAAAAAGAGACGAATATATATCATGTATAGGGTGGGAAAGTAACGAGGAACATTTTAATGGGTTGGGAAATACGAAAATAGCTGTGTCCACCCACTCAAACGAGTGAAGAAGTGTACTGAGAGCAAAGAAGTTGAAATAAATCCGACGAGGAGAATAAACTGAAGAAGATTAAGATACGGACACGCCAAGAATAGGAGTGAAGTAAAAAAAAGTCTCTTCGGCTGAAGAGAATGGAAACGGAGTTGGTGATAATGAATTGAGGAAGTGAGCGAGAATGGCTAAGCTAAAGAAATGAGTCAGAGAGAGAGAGAGAAAGAGAAGGATGGAAAGAGAGGGCAGAATGGTGGTGGGTGTATGGTTGTAAAAGAGTGGATAAGGAATGGGAGAGTGAGAGACTGATTGTGAGAGTTGGGGCAGGAGGGGTCACGTCAATCCGTGCATAATGGAATGGTCGTGACTCTCCAATCCCAAGGGAAAACCTCCGCACACAATCCACTCCCACTCCTCCTCCCGTTGTCTCCGTGATTTCCCGGAAACGGCGGATACGAATCATAATTCGTCGCTTTACGCCAAAACCTTTTCTTTATTTATCGCATTATCTGAAAGTGTACCTCTCTCCAATTACGATTGCTACGATCCCTTTTTGCGCTGTTTTCGTTCGCAAATCGGATCCGACTCGATAGGAACGTGATGACGCGATTTATTAATGGTAAATGCCACATTTGGAAGTCATTCAGTGGGTAGTTCTGCTCAGTAAGTTGATTTGAGCAAGAAAAGATGGTTGATCTGGCATCAAATTCTAGTGATATTCGAAAATTTGAGAATCTTTGTTAGATGTATGTAATGCTGAAGACATTATTTCTGGTTTTGAGCATTCGTTATTTAAATTATATAAATTATATAAAAAGCCTTAGAAAGTTAGATCTATAGCAATCCAGTGTTGCTCACTTTGCCATTTTGTCTCTTTATCGGTAACGCTTGATTTCTCGAAATTATGTGATTTACAGAAGTCCATCTGCACTTTTTGAGCTATATACTTCCTGTTTTGATTACCATTCAATGTAATCGATTTTAATTACTATGATAAGCATAAATAACTGTATGAAAGCATGGATTATTGATTTTAATTGAATTACGAAAAAGGGTTAGGGCTTTAATAGTCAATTATCCTATATATACATACATACATATATATATATATATATGTATATGTTTCTCCGTCGCTGAAGAAGGGCATCAGCCCGAAAGCTCCATTTTTGTGTAGTTTTTGTTCTTTTGTGTTTTTCGTGTGTCCTCAGCACCCCCAGCGGCTCTTCATTCTAGGTAAGTGTCCACTGGGCTTCCTCCAACACCTTGTTGCTACCCTTATTATTACCTTTCCTTTTCCTTAAGTATTTATATATATATATATATAAGCCTTATTCTGCCCCTTTGTCACTCCCTCTCTCTCTCGCTCTCTAAAGTTATAAAATATTAATAAGCAGAAGTACGTTTAATATTCTATGCTTTGAAATACCTTTGGAAAAATAATATCTACTTCTTTTGGTTTATTATTTTATTATCAATAAAACCCCGTCTTTATGAAGGCAACATTCTAGATTTTTATAATTGACGTCACTAGTAATGTATTTCGAGAACTACTTCTATTGTATTTTCCTGCAGAAGAAGGCATTACGTAATAAAATTCTTGCCTTAGCAACAATATAGCGCCCTTTTCTCTGAGAACGTGAGGAAGATGCATTGCGTACATTTTCTGATAAGATCATCCGCAGCGGAAAATATTTGGATTGGAAGAAAACGTCACGAATTTTTGCATATTTGTATAGCTTTTGCGTTTTTCTCCAATTTGGATAAAGCAAACTCCATCACACGTTCAGGAAAATAAAAGGAAATCAAAATCAACTCGCTGTGTGCTGCGTAATGTGCGCTGACGTTAATTTTACAATAAATTTGTCTGAATAAGCAATCGCGATCAATCTTTCTGTTCATCCAAAAAAAATCGTTCGTCTATTTTGCTTTCTGCACAATTTTCTTCCTTTTCCCTGTGCCACTCTCCCGTTGAAGTCTCCTCATAGCTAACGGTCGAATCGAATTGGATGAAACTTTAAGAAAAAGCAGTATGAAAGAGAGAGACAGAGAGAGAGAAACAAAGAGGGGTAGGTAGGGAGGCTGATGACCGACGAAGAGAGATGAAGGGAGGAATGGGAGATGGGGAGAGAGAGGGCGGGGGTGGAGTCCTGGTCCGATCTCTTGCGGTCGCGTACCCGCAGCTGCCACGCCGCCCCCACAGATAGCCCGCAACGTGTAATTTAGGAGCTGTAGGCACGTATTCCGTCCCACTCCCGCCAAGTCGTCTTCTGCCAGCATCTTTTTCTCCCTCTCCCTTTGAATCCACCAACCCCTTTCCTCCCACAGCAATCCCACCTATCTTACCCCTCTAAAGGGCTGCTGGCATCTCTCCTCAGGTAGCAGTCTTGAGGAGTCTGTAGGTTTTTTCCATCCTCCGGCATCTCTTATACCTTCGAGGTAAGCATTTCACATCAATCTAAGGCTTTTGCCACGATATGCCTCCTACTCCACCTATCTCCGTCGGTCTCTCGCTACTCGATTTTTTTCCCTTCGTCGTCTTCCACGTACTGAGCTCTGTCCTCCCGTCGTTTTTCCCCCTCCTGATCGCGCCTGTCTTCTTGACCTCTGACGCAACGTGTCATTCCCGTAATTTTTTCGGCGATTAAAATGATATATTGCATCCGGCAATGTTCGATGCTCATCTATCCCGCTAAAACTTTCTTCGTTTATAATTGGCCGACAAAGGTT
This sequence comes from Uropetala carovei, assembly GCA_036926305.1. Classification (NCBI taxonomy): domain Eukaryota; kingdom Metazoa; phylum Arthropoda; class Insecta; order Odonata; family Petaluridae; genus Uropetala; species Uropetala carovei. The sequence continues at coordinate 4,032,311 of JAXCHB010000130.1, forward strand.
TCCTTCTTCCCTTTCGCTATCGTTCAAAGAAATAGGTTCACTTTTTCAACATGCAGCACTTATTGCACTGTTGTCATCAATGATTGATATGGTTGATAAAATGATAATCATGCTTGCAAGAATTTTACTTTTATTTATAGCTTACAGCTCATAACACCGTTCTAATATGTAATTACCTCTACTAGTTTAATGCATCGGTTAAATGAAAACAACTTACTGATATAAAATGTATGATAAAATTATGCGATTTTCAGTTTTTCATACCTCGAGCCATACAATTCCTCCAGTTCAAGAAATTATTACACATTAAACTTTATTCCAATATTTTTACGGTTAGGTGTCACCATATACACTATAAAACAGTATAAAATTAAATTTTAAAGAAAGTAAAATAAGTAAGTTTTTTTAAATTGATATCTCTCCTCGCGATGCATAAAGAGAATTTAAAAATCAGCACCGATTAATAAATAATTTCTCGTCTTTTTTGCCCGTTTTTGAAATAACTCCCACTCCCAAACAACCACAAGAGATCTAAAACCCATCGCCGGTTCAAATGCTAACGTTCCGTTACGATTGGTTGGCACGCCCGCGTTTCTAAGCGAATCTCGCTACGGGCTTAATGATCCAGCCATAATGCTTTGAAGGGTCCATTGGATACGAATACCTTTGACGCGCCTAACCTCAAGAAGATCAATGTCAACATCAATCCCTCAAAAGTACCTACTTCCGATCAATTTCCTTCGAGCAACTATCATTTCGTACGTTCGCCGATTTACTATTTTCGCAATATTATTCTCGTACCGACGTCTGATAAAATTTTTAATATGACTGGGAGGTTGCATACGTCTTATTAACGTAGCAGGTGATTCTTTCCGTTCGCCATTCTACTGCCTATTTCCGCATTATAACATTAAAGCGACACGGCACACTTTTTCCAGAGTCATTCTTTAAGCAATGACGTCGTCTTTGACGGAGATCCACTCCCTCGCCAATGCCCTCCTCTCTTCAGCCCACTTCCTCTCTCTACCCGCCTCCTTCCATCTTTAGAGAGAGGTGGAGATAGAGAGAGACACCACCACCCTTCACAGTCTTAGCACAAAAACGAACACAAGACGAGGAATAGCTTCGCTTTTTTCTCTTAGGTTTCCTGCTCCATCACCAGATGGAGTGGAAAGGAAAAAAGCGCAATTTTAATTCGCATTTTTGTCGTACGATGCGAAGTTCCTTGCAATGGTAATTTTTTTTAACGCGCCGCTGTTTGCGTTGCGCTGATATATTCTACCGGGAAAAAATCGCATACGAAACCTATTTGCCAGCAGATGTTAAGAAATCGCTTGTTATAAATTTCATGCGGCAGATATAAATTTGCGAAAGTGATGCGTTTAATAAACTCTAACCGTCCGCTCCACCTATGAAACTAAAGCAAACATTGGGAAGACACTCATGTAAGCATTTGTTCCTACTAGTAGTACGTGAACTGGCCGTTGAAATATAATTAACGACCCAGTTTTAGTCTGCACCAGTTATCGGTGTATAGATCCGATGTATGGTATATATCATAAAACATCAGAATGGCGTTAATTTCGTAGTTACGGTGAAGTAATTTGATCTCTTTTCATTTTAATAGTCTTGAAATATCATCTTAATCGGTGAGTCCATAATTTTCTCTGCCGAATTATCAAGAGCCGTGCGAAACAACATAATAATTTAATTATAATGCACGAAGTAAGAATCACTATCCAATACTGAGTGTATTTACATGCAGCATTTAAAATCAAATCGAATGTTGCTTAACTAGTTCGACAGAAATAAGTGTGTTCTGATATCGATGTCGAAATTCTTGTTAACCCATAAGTAAATTAAACTACAACGAATCACGAGTATCAAGTCTCTCCTCCTACTTCACATAAGCTTATATGAGTGTCTTTAGAACGTTGTTGAAACAAATTCTAATCAAGCGACTCTGAAGTTCTTTTGCAGATAAATTTACGGGCGTCGCAACAATCGCCGGCAGTTTCATTATTACAGTTCCGCGTCCTTTTTTTGCCTCTTCGTCTCGATTCACTTTCTCGTGCAGAGTCATTGTTTTCCGCCGCAAATGTAATCAATTCGTTCTTTATTTTTCCCTCCGCCCATTGCGCTCTTAACCCAACGAACGAGTTTTTGACGGAAAAAAATATCGCGTGTTAGGCCTCGCAACTGCGGTCTAATTAAAATCCGTTTTATTTTCTGCCTCCTTCGTTTCCCGTCCCTCCACAGGTTACGTCGCCTTCATTTTTTCCCTTCAGTCGCTCCGCGATGTGTCTCAATCACTTGCGCTCAAATTTCGATCATTTTTCTCAATCAATCCTCGCGATTTTTTCCCTCCATTCTTGCTTCGTTTCTTTCGGGAAACGATCGACTTCCTCCCTCATTCCCGCAATTTCTTTATTTCCACTCTTTGAAAAATTTCTCGGATTCCCCCATCCTCCTCGATTTCTCCCTCTCCTCCCCTCAAACGCTCCAAACCCTACCATTCCACCTCATATTCGACTCACTCGATACATCATCCTGCTTTTCCTTTCCCTAGCGTTTTCGTGCTTTTCATCTTTCGCCCACGTCTATCGTCATTAGCCACCATCTGCTATCACCGACACGCGAATCTTTTTTATCTCTGTCTTCATTTATCACTGTGAGATCCGAAACGCAATTTACTACGCAATTTTCTTGCTCATAATCTCTAAATCAAACTGTAACCTGTTTTCCCGTCCTTTAATTATGAATACTGTAATATTTTGTGTACTTAATGCTCATCCTTAATTTTATTTTGCTTGATTCAAACTGCATTTAAAAATCATTTCAACTGATCATTTTCTTAACGCCAGATTTAAAACAAATTATATGTTATATTATACAAGTAAACGAATGTATATAAATTTGTAGCGACCACTCCAAACTCGTACGAACAGTTTCAGCTTCATGTTCGAACGTATTGTATAATCTCTATTAAGCCACCCTATCCTTTCTTCACCTCTCCTTTTTCCATCGAACGGATGTCATTATCCTCAATCCCTCATTCTTTATTAAGTTCTTTCTATTTTCTCCATCTACAGTTAAAAAAAAAACTTTCCATTACATACAGGTGACGTAACACACCATCCCCATCGTCTACTTATTAGTTCACGCTAACTCTAATGTAGACGTATCGTTTATTTTATTTCCTACATCCTAAGATATGCGCGCGAGCACACGAACACACACACACATTCATGTATTTGTTCATATATCGGCATTTGTTATATCGTACTTTTTCGCATTATTCCAGAGCTCATTATATCTCTCCTCATCTTTCTTTCTAATACATGCCTCCTTCCATCCCTCCCCCTCTTTCTCCACCCCTCTACCTCCCTCTGTCCATAACTCCGCCCCCATCTCTTCTCCTCCTCGTCATTACCTCCCTCTCCCCATACTCTCGCCATTACCTCCCTTCACCCTCCTCCTTTTTTCCCTTGCCTATTCTTTTAACTCCCTCGACACGCAAAGGCTCCAACACCCTCTACCTTCAATTTTCGCTCACCCAGAGGCAGTTTCGCAGCCCGCAATCACCGGGATGCCGTAGTGTGAGCAGGCGGTAGAGAGAGAGAGAGAGAGAGAGAAAGAGAGGGAGGGAGTAGAAAGAATATCAAGATCTTCGTTCCCCCAGACTCTTCGTTCCTCTCGTCCATCCTCTCTCCCTTTTCCTCCCTCCCTTTTAACATCTCCTCTTGCAGTTTCATTCCGATGGACCGCGGGGTGAATCCGCAAACTGACCAGGGGTGCTTTTATGTACGTAATGTACCAAACGAACGAACGGCGGAGGTTTCGAGAGAAAGGGGACGACATTCCGCGGTCGAGAACTTTCCTCCTCCTCCTCCTGTCTAGAGTGGAAGCTAGGTAGGTAACATTATTTACACTCTTGATATGGGTGTGGGAGGAAAGAGAAGAGTTAGAGATGCGCCCTTTTTTTATTAAGATGTAAAGATCTGACTTCAGTTTTACCTAGGAGATATTCCAAGAAAGGCAGGCAGATGGACAGATAGGTAGATAGATAGATAAATGTCTTTGATGGAGGGAGAGAGTGAGGGAACGAAATCGGGACAGAGAAGTGAGGGAATAAACGAGGGAGGGAGAATAAAGAGAGGAGAAAGCGAGAGCGAGAACAAGAGAGAGGAGAGAAATGTAAAGAGATAGAGAAAGGGAGAAAGAGATGGAAAGAAAGCAATACAGAGAGGGATAGGTATCAGAGGACGGCTGCCACGATCGCCCGATGGACACCCTGCTTCATACTCGATAAGAGTGTTTCCTCTTATGCGGGCGTCACGTAAGGGAGGAGAATGAAAGAGAGAATGGGAAGATGGGGATAAAGTGGGAGATGGAAAGAGAGAGAGAGAGAGAGAAAGACAGGGAGGGAGCGGGCGCCATCTTGAGGAGGCAATCATCATCATTCCGTGAGTTCGGGTCGGAGCGGTTGGCGGTTCGACTGCTCATTTCCTCAACCATCGGCAGTCATTTCAGGGCTCATTTGCTCCGCCGTAGAAGTGGCGAGATGGCGAGAGAGAGAGAAAGATAGGGTGGGAGGAGGATCGAACTAACAAGTGATCAATCTCCGGGCGCATTCTTGGCCCTGGCGAAACCCATGTCAACCATTTGTTGTTTTTGCATCGCGCGTTTTTCCTCAGCACCTACTGTTGTAAAGTTCTCTTTTGTTTTCATCTTCTTTTCCCGATTTTTTCGTAGTTTTCGCAGCTCTTTTATCGAAAACTAGCCATAACTCAATTTCGATTATCGGGATGAGAGAAAAAAAGCGTTCTGTAAGTGTAGTAAAGGCAGAGAGAGAAAAAACAACGCACTTACGGTTTGAACGCAAATGGAAAAAAACATGATGTCGATTGGATGACGTCATCACATGCGCATCGTTACTTTTTCTTGCTTATCCAGTTATTTTTATAGATCATCTTTGCGGACGATTATATCAAAGCCACATATATGGATTAAAAACACACATACATGATATGATATGATTTCTGGAGATTTTATTTACAAAAAAATTGTAATTTTCACAAAATCCACCTGAAAAATGAATCGTCCGATACTCAAATAACGCTTCCCTAATGCTATATTATCTTAGATACCTAATTGGAATCCAAAACATATAATAAATCGCATCACAAATTTAGCTCTTTCTTGATTACTTATATTTGGTAATAATTGATTAAATAACTGCAAATTACAAGGTGATAGCAGATTTTTATATTTTCGGGGAATTGACATGTAATTATTTTGCAATAACATTTTAAATTAAAACAATTGCATATAAATCATATATAATTATCTCACTAAATAATTTCATTTTCAAATGGGAATATAAATACAATTCATTGTAGAACATTTTGAATAAATCCATTGAAGTGCATACGCTTTTAAATAGTTCAATAAAATATGTAAAGCGACCTGTGGCTGATTTAATTTTATGAGCAAAAATAATTCACGTGTAAAGGTTATGCCTAGATAATTTATATGGACTGATAAATTGGTCACTCGGTCACACAAACGTAAACTACGACTATAGTCCACGCTCACGAATTTTTTCAACAGAACAAACGGATACTGAAATTAAAAGAAAGCAAACTCCATGAAAGGGCGAACAAGTTGTTTTAAAGTAACACTTTGTAACAATGGTTCAGCTCCGCAAAATCGCGCATTCTACCGAAGACGAGATTGTAACTAAAACCGAATCATATTAAATAACCTAGCTTTTAATGAAACTGTCCGGTGCACCTTTCACCGAACCGATATTATGAAGACACAGGCTCTTTTCCTTTCACAAAAAAACTTTCAAGACGTTGAGCCGGAAAGAGAATACAGCTTTTTTCCCATTTTCAATAACCATAATGAATTCCATTGCTTACTTCGACCACATTGGTTTTTTATGTCTTTTATATATATATATATATATATATATATATATATATATATATATATATATATATATATATACATATATATATATATATATAAGTCGTGCAAACTCGTTGCTTTTACAGGGAAGATTTTACGAGGCATACAGGTTATTGGAATTGGATAATGAAGGAGTTTCGCGCGTGGGTCCTACTCGTTCGGAAAAAAACGTATATTCTGAAAGTGATATCTCTACGGGAGGGAAAGATGCGCTCGAGATGATATTGGGATCGGGAGAACGGGTTTTTTATTTCAAAAAGGTTCGGCTTTTGAATGAGTAAATCGCCATGAAGGAGATTTGGTAGTCATCGTCGCTTTCCTTCCTTCTCTTTGGAATGAGTCCAGAATCCTGTCTTAAGTTGTTCCTTCGCTGCTCTCGTTCAGAAGGCCGGAATAGTCCTCTCGCACTAATACCTACTCCCCATTTTATTCCTCTTGCTTCAAGTCGCCCCTTTTATGCCTAGTATCTAGCCGTAGAAAACCTTCACCGTTGACGCATATGCGCGGAGAAACTATATATATATATATATATATATATATATACATACACACACACAAAAACATATGCATATGAATGAGACAGTATATATTTCTGTTTTCGTCTTTTTACCACCTCCTTCTAAAGGAAAGCAGCTGACGCTCTCCCATCTTCTTTCCATTTTAGGATGCAATAACGCGTAAATTATTTTTCGAATTTAATTCTAAATTTGTCGGAAGTGCGGGATAATGGAAAGAGGAATTCGTTTCGCTGTTTTGAAACGGAGCCAAATCGAGTCGGATTTCATTCCGCATGAGAGCACGAAAGCAAAAAAAAAAAAATCGAAAATGAGGGGATAAAAATTCTTGAATTTTAATGGACCGGAAAAGGGATTATAACGCAACCGAAGGATCGAATGGCTGAAACTGTACATTGTTTGCTTAAAAAATTACATGGCGCATTTTAAGTTGGAAAATGAGGTCTTTTTTTCTTTGTCTGTACATGAAACGTAATTTCTGGGAACAGCATGCGATTATGCATTTGAACAATGGATTTTTTAAAATTGGATATTAAAATATATACTTACGGTATTAAGCATTGTGGATGAAATAAAGGCTATATATTAACTTGGATTCGAAGTTTAACAAAATCCTCAATAGCAGAAGTCATTGGCCTCCTCCATAGGCACGAAGATCTTTTAAAAGCAAATAGTAGTTCAAATAACGTTTAAAATGTTCATCATACCATAATTTAAAAAAATGTAATATCGTGAAAAATTAGCCTATGTGGGAAAAGTATAAGATATCCATGTGGATTAACATACGTAACATACGTTGTGGGCCTCGTGGGCCCTGGGACTTCAGTAATCAGGATGACCTTCCAGGAACTATGGAAATCTTTACATTAAACTTTAATAGGAAGTTGGAGCGTGAAGCTTAATGTAATACCCTTTTTTCTTTATTATTTTAGTTTTTGCGAGTAAGGAAAAATATAATTCACATTAGAATAATAAATCTTATAACATTTACGAAAATACAAATATTATTCTGTATATTAATGTTTCCTTTTTATAATGTTGCTACCTGATTGTATGGCATGAGGAATATATTCTGATAATTGTAATAGATATACAGATACGATTTTATGAAAAGTCTTTAAGCTATTGTGGTAGAAATCATAAAATGTCTAATTTGAAATCACCTTGCTTAAAAGTAAATTAGTTATATGTCTAACATATTCTAATAAAGGAATTATCCACTACACATAAATTTTTGAGGAAACAACAGATATATTTGAGCTGGATTGACTATCTTCCCTCTCCGTCTCAAGTAGTATCGAGTGAATCACTAGGCTGATGTAGACGTAACTCCTAACTAATCTGTTATTGCACGAAAAATCACGGGAGCGATTTGCATTGTCTTATAATCGCGTTAAAGAATATGACACGGCTATGCGCCGCTTGCCTTTTGTGTTTCGAGATTCTTGAACGATTCCACGCCGAAAAACGTTCCCTGATTCAGATCATGACTTTTTTCGTGGCCGATGAGTTGTCCTTTTTTTTACGGTACGCATCTCAAGAATCGTTCGCATAGCTCAGGGAATCGCCAGGCATTTATCTGAGGGGCACAGGAATATTTTAAATAGCTCGAGCGAGAAAATATGGCTAATAACAATCAAACGTTTAAGAGTTTTGATAAATGGAACGAAATTACTTATCGTCTCAAAAAAAATCTTTTAAAAATTTCGCTCGCGATCTTATAAAAAAATTGAATCCGTCCATCAAAACGGTAAATTCTTTTGTCGAGAACTCCTCCGTACAATCTGAACAATCTGTTGCTGGATAAAAGAGAGAGAGAGAGGAACCTGTTACAAACCCCACCTGACACACGCCGCTAAACTATTCTTCCGAAATCCAAAAATGTTTTCTGCGTACCGCGAAAAACGGAACAGACGCGCGGAACGCGTCTTTTTTTTCAACCCTTTATTCACTTTTTTTATACGGTTCGCAGACATCAAAAGGAGAAGAGCCTTCCTCTTTTTTACCTCATGATGACGGCGTTGAGAACCTGAATTGGATTACAGGTTCCCATCATATCGGAGGGAGAGGAAGAGATGGACCGGGAGAAAGAGGAAGAAATGAGAGAGAGAGAGAGAGAAAAAGTTTACGTCTAATCGCTTTGCCCTCCCCCCTCCCCGACCCCTCCCTCTCTCTCTCCGTTATGTTCGCGAGACGGGGCTCTCTTAAACTGCTCGTTTTATTAAGGGTCTCCGGGCAACAACGCCACCTGTTGGACCATTCGTCCCAGGTTTCCAAAACGGGTAATGGGAATTGGGAGGATGAGGGAGGAGTGGGCGGGAATGGAGTGGGGATGAGAATGGCGAGAGGAAGAGGGAGGGAAGGGGGAACTTTGCCAAGTGACTATTGCTCTCTCTCTCCGCTCCTCTTACTCCCTCCTCCTCCTCCTGCCCTTTCAGTACCTATCCCTCTCTCTCCACCCCACCCACCTACTCCTATTTCCAGCCAGGTAAAACCTACTTGTTATTGCCTCTATCCGCTGGAATCTCTGATTATACGCGGATACTTTTCACACTTCTCTCAAACCCTCACGATTCGTTGCGAGTGTTATTCTGAAAAGAATCGAGTTTTATCCTACACCAGTCGGTAGATACTATCTCACAAGTGAATGTTTTTTCCCCGGAAAATCTTGGCGCGAGAAAATTAAGATAACACTTGGAAAAAAGCACGTTTACCCGCTGTTTAAATTTTATGACTATTTATAAGATTAATCTGTTTAATTTCTCGCTCTTATAAATTCTGTGCAGCAATATATATAAAATTCGTTCAATAGCAAAGCATTGGGTCTTTCCTGTTTACGGCGACATCACACGGCCTCGAGAGTTAGTTTCCTTTGCCCTACATTTCTTGATAAATATAAAACTCAGCAGATATTCTCGCTAGTTTTATAAAGCACAATTCGCAAAAGTTTGTGCTTTCAAAATATTTATTATGAGGCTGTAACAATGCCAATATCCTTGAGAAATATTAACGAAACAACTATTTTATTCCACCTACCGCAGTATTTCAGCATAAAATGTATACTTTTCCTCTGAAACTGAAGCGTGATATGTTTAAGAAATTTCACTATTTGCGAAATGAAAAGTCACAAACTAACAGCGTAAAATCCTCATGTAGGTACACGCTATCGTTATACATTGCATACATTTTTCCCGACTATACATGCGATCCCTCGGATGTGCTTGGTATTGCCAGATTAGTGAATGAATTTTCCTCACGGGTCTGATTCCGGCCAAAGGATATGGAAGTACCCGCTTGTTTGTTTTTATTATATTATTATGGTAAAAGGTCGTGAATCTGTTAATGTGGCAATAAAAATAAATAGAACGGGCAGATTTCGTAGCTTAGATAAACCATGAGCAGCGAGCAACCTTAATTTCAATTTTAGATGGTTTTATTCTTCAGGGACTTCACAAAATCATTATCTTTTGGATAAGATTCACGATTTCCTTACAATTTTATGCAAGGCAGATTCTTTCGCAGAAACCCAGTCGCCTCCCTCTCTCTTTCTTTCTTACAGGTTTTAACACACATTCCACCCGAATTAGCTTCGATAATCCGAGAAAGATTATCTCCTCCCATCTGACGCGTTCAAGCAACGTAAATAAGATAATAAGACTCAGGAGATTGAAATTTTTTATCTTACAATGCATCTACATCAACAATTAAAGAATCTGAAAATCATGACGCCTAGACAATTAGCGTAAACTTTTGATAAATTCGAAGAGGCTCAAATGGTATATCTTAAATTCAATTTATAGCAACTAATGTCATAATCTCCCATAAAACGATCAAGTAAGATAATTGAATGAAATAATTTCCGTCGGAAAAATCTGAAATATATCGCCGTCTGATTATAAATACGATTTATGTTTCTACTTGTAGATTGTTTTAGCAACAAAATCAGAATTAACTGTAGCTACCAACCTTCCTAGCGTGTTCAATAACCGCATTTAAGAAAAACATAATTTTCTAAAATATCAATTCATCCGTAATCGAAAGCACGTTATTAAGAAATCGTTTTCACAGGATATAACACGTGACGTACTTGAATGATCGAAAACACATAGCTCAGTGCTACTCTATCGGTTGCACTCGTGGATCATCAGGAGGTAGGCTGACTTAGCATTAAAATAATCATTCATTTTTCATTGATATTTTTGTATACAACTGTCATTGGCCACGACCAGGTGAGAGAGAGAGTGAGCAACTGTAATTGCCGTTTATATTTTGTTATTCTTTCCTCTTCCTCTTAACCATACAGGTATGAGACCTGTTCGCCTGTCTCCTTTGAAATAACTGAGAAAACAGGAAACTATCGTAAGAAACAGCTCCATTTACTTTTGGGTATAACCGCAAACGTTAGAATAGAGAAATGGAGTGTGGGCACCCTCAAGGCTATTGGAGGGCCTAATTAAGACAGCACTGCCGACTCTAGCTGATCCGTATCTACGAGAGGAAATAAGTGCGCAGTAGAAGATGGAAGGGGGAGATGAGAGGATTATGAGGTAAAGAATCGAGATTGGAGAAAAAGAAGAAAACGATGGAGGAAAACCCAAGCGTGAATGCAGAGAATATTAAAGATGACGAAAAAAAGATTGAGGAGGAAGCGAAGAGAGCCAAGATGGCTAATGCAGTGGAGAGGACGAAAGAATGGGGAGAAAATTCTCAAAAATGAAAGAATGGATGGAAAAAGGAAAGAAAAGAATGGAGAAAGGAAAGTGTCAGACAGATACGAGTGCGTTGAATGGGGAATACTCAGACGATAATTTGGAGAGAAGAATGAAGAATTGGTAATCAGGATAACGCAGAGAAGTAACGCAGAGGAGTGAAGAAAGTAGAATGGGAGAGAGTAGAAGTTTAGAGAGTAGAGGAAAGAATATGTAAACGAAAGATAAATGACTGAAAGCAGATGTAGTATACACGTACTTCGAGTATTCTTACCGAGAGATGAGAGGGGAGTGGATGTATATTTTAGGACAGGGTTGTCTCACGAATACCTTAGGCGCACACATGTGAACCCCATAACTATAAATTAAATATTTTACAAGATAAAGTAACGCCAAAACTACTTATTTTTTTGCAGTACTTTCGAAATTTGGCGTGAAAGATAAATACAAAAATTAAAGTTGATTTGGTACACAAAGCAATATTTTGCCAACCGACTTTTGTTTCGATTATAATTAAAAGGGCGAATTTTAAGAAACTGTGCGTCTTTAAAATTTAACCGACAAAATTTACTAGAAATAAATAGCATGGGCATAAAGTTAGTAAGGGAAGTTTAAAAAAAGTAGTTTGGTAATGTCAGGATGAAATCTGCAAAAACCTTTCGAGAAAGAGAGAGTTTCACATACGCAAAGAACATGAAAACGAATTATTATAGGGTGTTTCTATCCATATTTATCTCATCTGGTAAAAGAAACAATTTTTAACACGGCAATAGCGTACGGGTGAAAGCTATATATAATATTTTTCTTCTTTGCATCACGTGTAATGGTGCATTCCTTTGCGTATTACTGGTTCATAAACGGAAAGTAACAGCTAGCGCCTCGTATACGTAATTCCAAATACGATTATCGGTTCTTTCAGCTCACATTCATCATTAACAATCATATAATTTTCGTTATAATCGAAACCTGCTCTAACTACAACATGCATTGAATTATAAGATAAATATCATCGGAAATTGAAAAGGAAATTTTATTTTCACAATTGCCTCGGTGTTAAATGTGTGTTGATTACGGCAAAAAGCCAATTAGCTGTATCAGACTAAGTATTTCGACATAGTATACGTACTTTATCTATAAGGAATAGTTTACATAACAAAAAATATTGTTTTAGAAGTATGGAATAATTAGACGTCCCAATAAAGAAGGATTCGGTAATCTTTTCTGCAGGGTGGGGCGCAATCGCTGTGAATATGAATGCTCTCTGTGGGCCGCAATGGATGTCGAGATTACCTAAAGATTGTGGGATATCGTATAAATAAAAACGAAGTAAAAATAATTTAACCTTAAAATTTCACCAGAAGGCGTTTTTACGATCACAATTTAAATCAAAATATGGAATACTCTGCGTTAAATTTTACGGGTATCTTCAAATTCAAATGCACGAGGGCCGCATAAAAGCATCTCGAGGTCCGCATGTGGTATGTGAAGAAATCCTTTGAGGTGGCTGTTTATTGTTTTAATGTAGGGCTTATTCCGGTGGCTGAGTTATAATTCGACGGAAAACAACAGCTATTTGACCAAGAATAATGAGCCCCCGAATAAAACTTTTTTTTAAAAACACGGTTTTTTTTAGCCTTACATGTTCATTGACTCGGAAACGTAATTAAAGCGTCCACTAAAAGTGAGAGGAGTTGATAGGAAGAGAGAGAGAGAGAGAGAGAGAGAGAGAGAGAGAGAGAGAGAGAGACCCTCGACGAGTTACTTTTTGCTCAGCTCCGAAATTTAATTATCTGCTGACCCGCGATTGAAAAGACTCGTATCACTTCGCTCAAAACTTAAGCTCGAAAAAATGGAGCTTAGGGTTGTTGGCTCGTACGTATATAAAAAATATAAAAGCCCTCCCGTGCTCAATCAACTCTCGTCCTCAGCCTCCTCTCTCTCCCCATCCTCCAAACTCCGCCGACCCTCTTTACTACAACCCCTCTCTCCCCCCTGCCGTCTCTTTAAACCGGCCCATTCAAAGAAAATCTCAAAGCAGTTGCGATGATTGATTTAATATAACTAGTAAATTTATCGAAAAACAACTTTCTCGATTGTGAAACGATTGAAAAAAATGAAAGTTAAACTCCCATGTGCGAATTGGATTTATGCGGATTTATTTGAAGGTTAACAGTTAACGGCTTTTTTATAAGTGCTCTCGTTTCGATTTCACCGGCCGTGCTCTACGGTTCGTCGAAATTTTTTTATAGCTCTCGATAAAAAGGTGAACGTTTGAAACGATATATAGATTCCAGTCACACTTAGATATTTTATTTACCGCTCGAATAAATCAGTAATAAAACTGAAAAAGTTTTCCGCGACTCGAAAAAATGATCATGTCTATTTAACAATAGTGAAATGATGGAAATTTGACTTATATGCGTGAGTGTATAAGACTGATCACAAATGTGAACATAGAGGAGCAGAAAAAAGTCGTTTTTTTCTCCTTCTCTATCTTCATATTCGTCTATGTTCTTATTTTATTATTCAATATATAATAACGGAATAGAACCACTTATCCAATCAAAACTTTTCTTTTAATATCGGCATAGTTAAGATCAGCGAAGCACAAATTTTTCGACTCGAGGGCTACATAGCCCACATCCCAGACCACAAATCGAAAATAACACGACAAAAATTTTAAGTTAGGGTCAATATTACCTAATTTGTTTTTTGATTTATTTATCTGCCATGAGAATAGAGAGGGTCGGCCGAAATATATTGTTCTTATAATTCCCTATTTTTATTTTCTGTTACTTTGTTAAAATCGTGGCAAGCCGGATTAAAGCACTAGGCCGTAGTTTGTGCCCCATTAGTTCAACTCACTAATAAGTGCTGCCGTATTACACCTTTATCACACGGATTATTCTTTCCGATAAAAACAACTGAGGTTCTAAACGCTGCTGGATGCTTTTAAAAATGTGTAATGGTTAAATTTAAAATTATTTTTTCGATATCGTTTCTTCAAAGCTGTAGAGGTCGAAAAAATCAATCGGCAAAAATTAAAATAAGATTCATCGAATTTTACATTGAAATTACAGTGAGTGAGTCATAGCGATAAAAGCAGATCTAACCTTTTAGCACGGTTGCAAACAAAAACGACCCATCGACTCGCAAGAGAATTCATTTGAAAGATATTTAAAAGTGATTGATAAATACGAAAAATAAACACTTTCGTAGATGCATATAATAATTGCACACTTTTTAGCTCTCTGTAATGTCGAAAAGTAAATTTGATCTAACTTTCATGTTGTATATCTATAAAAATATTCCACAGACAGCAGGATTTATCTTTGTATACAGTAGGAAACACTTTAGCGATGCATTAAATAACTTCTTCCATTTTTTATAATAATCGGATTCGGCAATAAAACTCTCCATTTCTCCTATATCTTCCCAAATCTAACATGTTTTTATCTTCTCTCCTCCACTCCACTGCCGTTATGTTGTAAGAAAACACTTTAAGAGCAGAAGGTATGGTCTTCCGCAAAGGCATAACCTTTGAACTTCACTCACGTTTTGAATTGTCCTCCCACACCCTCTAACTCTCCCTCTACGTCCTTCGTCCCTCTCCCATATTCTCCAAGTAAAAGGCCGGCATCAAATTTCCTCTCCGTGCGAAAAGAGACAGAGATGCTATCAAAGAAGCGAGGAGACAAATGCGCTTCCTGCTTTCCCTCCTGTTCCGAAACTGGACCTATTTTTTCTGTTTTAGTCCTGTTCTGCGGAAACATCAGTTAAGGATAAAATACTTTTTGAGCCTATTTCAGAAAAATCTATAATCAAAAATCATTAAATAAATTACGATTACTAAAAGCTATGACTGGTTTGATAGAGAGAAATCAGCGTTTTCTACCACTGTGTGACGTATTGGGGAATCAACGACATGACCTATCAGTAGAATAATCCAACAAGAATCTCGGAACGTATAAATTTTCCAGTCCAACCAATAGATTCTATCCGGCTAATTCCTTCAACTATTTTCCCCAATTAACACAGTCGAGTACTAATAACTAACTACGTCGGTACTCAATAACTTCACCCATCAACTGACGAAAAAAATTAAGAACTCCACGTGTGTCGCCTTGTTACAATTATCTGCAACGCGTGACGATAGTGGCAAGCATTGTCGTCGATCTCTTTCCTTGACGCTGTAAATGCGACACGTGCAACTCCAAACCGCTCTTAACAACCGAAGGGTGATTTCTCATGCTTCTGACGCTGTCGGGTAAGAGGGATACAAATACGTATTAAACTCCTGGAAAAGTAATTTAATTTGATAGATGCGAGGAAGTAACCGTGATTAACAAGGTTATGTTTCGTTATAAATATTAGTTACGAAAAGATCTGTGCCACTCCTCACCAAAACAGCTCGGACTGAATCCACTTGAGTCGCCGAAAAAATTGACGATTAGCGCTAAAATATTTAACAGTGAAGTACTTTTTAGTCAAACTAATTTTGTCTCAGCTTAGATTTCGTTTTAGCAAGGCATTTGAAGATGGGAATTTTAAACGAAAGGCGTGTATGAACGCCATACCATCAATATAAAGAAGCGATATATATATATACACACATATATATATATATATATATACGCACACACACACACATATGTATATTAACAATAGTCCCACAAACACAAAAGAAAACAAAAATCGTTTGATAGATTAAGAAGCGATCAAAAGGTTTGGAAAAATGGAAATTCATTTCAGCTGCTTTAGCTTTCATCACCACTGATGACGGCTGCTTTGAGCGCACCTGGATTTCCCAAACCACTTATGGCTATTAGAACTGCCAAATTTATCAGTCATAAGACGACCTCGAATATTCTTTTATAAAAAATAAAGACTGCTTGCTCAAAAGCCTGACGATACCCACGACAAAGGGGAGCCTCCTGCCATCTTTCCGTTGCAGTAGTACGTACTAAAGTTGTGTAAATTGGATGGTACATAAGTAATGCATTTCATTTTTTTAGCGACCCTTCTTCCTTTTGTTTGTGGTGACTGATCACCTCCCGGATATTAATTGTAATTTTTCCCCTCCCAATCCATCTTCTCCACAACCGTTCACTGGCCCAATCATTCTCGGATACTTCATAAAACGATTCCACAGATGCCCCATGCGGAGATTCTGGAGATTCTTTCGGAAGGAATATGTGCATAAAAAGTTCATACCAAAGATAAGAGAGATTGAAATGCGGATATGATGGCACTGCGTGACGGATCTCCGCTAAGAGGTTTCAGCAGAGAAAAAAATACACATACTTCGATATTTCATAGTAATGCATCTGTAGAGGCAATATTCCATACTCAATTGATGTGTTTATTTTTAACTTCCAACCATGATCTCCGATATCGCCCAGGAATAAAGATGATATCTATCTATCTATCATGAAGTGCTGTGATTCTACTGTTATTAACATTATCAGTTTAGAAATATGTAACAGAAATCTCTTACTGAGAATTAAGAATTATACAAATGGTTATTTCAGTCTACTGTTACACCAATAAATATACACTGAATAAAAAAGACCAGTTTATTTTACTGTATTGTTACTTCATACATAAAGCAGTATTTTGTAGTATTTTAACTAAATACTATGGCTCTCAACCACACGGATCACATACAGCGAGACGGTACACAAGCTCTCACATTCTTTCAGTTCTATTGCAGGTAGGTAGATAAGTGAAAGAAAGATCATGGGTCAAAATATCTTTAAACGACAATAAAACGTTTGATACTAAGGAAATTTTCTACAGCATGAATCTTATTAAAGTATATTTCATTCTTAATTGTGTATTTAGGTTGCAATAATACTTGGACTCATTATCGTAACATGTGTTCCCCCCCGCCATCTATATTTATATTGACTCACCTGAAATTTTAATTTTAAACCTCTGATTTAGATGACCAAAGGTTTAAAATTAAGGCCTCTTTTATGTTTTATTGACCATTTATTACTCAGTAATACGATATTTAACAGCGCAAAAAATTAAATGACGACATTAAGTAGTGAAAGAATAGCAATCCGTAGTTTTTATGTTTAAATTTTACTCTTATAAAGAATTTAAATCTCCCGGTCTTTCACGAGACATCAAAGGTCTGAGAGACCTCTTTCCCCATCAGTATAGATAGCCTGTTGTGACATTTGGCCTTAAAATAAGGCAATTTTCCGTTCGACGTGACTTCGTCGATGAATAGGTCCCGTTCGATCGGTGCCCTTTCGTGACACCCACACGACATGCATTCAACAGACAAAACGGTCCGAAGAAAGAGCGAGAGAGCAAGGAGAGAGAAGAAGAAAGAGATTGGGATGTAGGAAAAGTTAAGATTTCGATCATAAGAACACAATTCCATCGACGATTAGTTTACGAATTAGAAAAAAAGAAGCTCGCTATATCGTGATGGTAACTTGGTCTCTAGTTATATATATATATATATGTGTGTGTGTGTGTGTCTGTGTGTATACAAATTAGTGGAAATTCCCGTTAACAATGACGGGTAGGCATGACTAAATAATTAAATTAAAACTCTTCACATTCTTCCTCTCTCTTTTTCTCCCTTTATCCCGTTCTTTTCCCTCTCTCCCTCCCATTCTCCCATTGTCTCTCTCTCTCTCCAGGTTAGCGTTAGTCGGTGATGCATATACCCTGACAGGCCACGCGGCATTATACTTTAACACATAACCAAGCAAAATATGTAGGGATATTCTTCTGTGCTACCCGTTACCTCATTTCCCTTCTTCCACTTCCCCTACTTCCTCCGGAGATTCCCGCTGAGCCCACCCACAGCATAAGATTCGCTTCGGACACTTGGCGGGCAAATTGACTCCTATTGTACAGATACGGCGGTTTTGAAAGTTTAAAACTCCATGGAGATCGAAAAAGCGCAGATTCCAAGGTTTAGAGAAGCATCAGTGGTAGCTTTGATATCGATATTGTAGTTGATGTTGATTCTTATGATGTCACGGGTTGATTTATAACTGTTGTTATAGAGCCAGATCGTTGTCAGTAGATAAAGGACTATAGAAATGGAGAGAAAAGGGATGGATGTGTATTATCAAATGTGAAAATAATGTGATACAGGGCGATAGATGAAGGTGGGAAGGTGTCAGAGAATAGCAAAACTAAGGAGCTTTATAAATCCTTGTACACTTTTTAACTTTAATAGCTTTAGACGCACACAAAACATAGGGAATTTGTAAATTACATTTAACAGCATGATTTTAAAATTTTAAAGAAAAACAAAGTGGATATTCCTATACCTACTCCAACATAAGTGGGCATTCATAAATTAAGTCACGCAAAAAATCGAATTCTTCAGCCTCCTCTCTCTCCCTCGTCACATATCACCATGAAACCTTAACATGATGCTACAAATTTTCAACCCTCCCTTCCATATAAAGAAATATAGGATTTAGCTTTTACTTACAAAAAATTTAATTAAGGCATTATTTTAGCATAATTTAGTACATTTTAGCCCATTACACATAAATTTTACTTATTTTTTATTTTAATTACTTGCAATCGAATTCAATAAGGTTACATGCATTATATTAAATCTTTCCAAAGGAAAATATGCTAAAAAATACTCCAAAATTAAACATTAGTAATAAATACGTTTTGTAAATATTATTTACATCAAACCATAGGCGTCACGTTATCAAAACCCTCTCCTCTCCTTGTAACGCTCCGTCACAAAATTACTAACCAAATCCCTCCATCCCCCTTTCCTAAATAGTGACGTAATTTATGAATTCCCCCTACCTACCATCTTTCATGAGAGCGAGTTCAAACAATTTTTTCAACTCGTTGAAGACGTTCTCCAATTGATATCGGGTGATCTCACAAATTGCATTCACGATCTTTGCCCTAAGTTCCTCTAACGATTATTGTTTTCGGAGATAGTGTGAACATTGCCCCATAATAATTCCAAAAGGGAAAGACATGTAGAACTATATAATAAGTAACGAAAAAACTATTAACCATGCCTTCAAGAGCAGCTTTCAGATTTCTTCTACCAAGATGTTAAATCTTAAAAGCCCACAAGGATCCTGTTTACAATGGGATAGAAAAGTATATCAAGTAGTAGTGAATTGAGTTGTAAGTAACGCGATGACAGACAGTGGTAACGCTCATGTTGACGCCATCGTCTATGAACAACGTTAAGGTAGTAACGTAAAACAAACAGTCCGTAAGTGGCAACGAAATCTCTGGCATCGTTTACATTTCCCTGAAATCGAGACCGAACGCTAAAATAAAAAATCGGCAGCGGCAGAAGAGAGGCGTAGAATTTATCGCCTTCACGCATGGCTCACATAAGAAACGGAAGGAATGAGTTTACACACACAAAGAAGGATGGGGAGGGAATACAAATTCGAAGTGGGGGTGCCGCGGGGGTGGATGGATTAGATAATAATAATAAAAAAACAGGAGAACGCCGCACGGTTGGAGTAGCCCGAAGGAACGGTACCAAAAAAAAGAAACAGTAGAAGAACAGGAAGCGTGGGCGTAAAGGAACGTGGAGCGGTGCAGATCCAAAAAAGGGAGGTCTAAGAGAGGGAGAGATAGAGATCTCCTTTTGTCGAGAGAGCGTGGGAGAGAGCAAAGAAAGGGATAAGAATGGAGTGGGACAGTAGGAGGGGGTCAAAAATGTAGAAAGAGGGCGTAGAGAGAGAGAAATATGTGATGCGGAGGGACTTGGTCGTACACTCGGCTTCTTATGGTGGCATTACTCCACCTTCACTTGAACCCGACCCAGACGCTGTAGAGGAAGAATTCCGAAATACCCAGGATTTAATCACGTAAATTTATCCGCCTGTACTATTCTAAGGTCTTTGAAATGAGATCGGAACCAGAATGCGCGTGAACTTTGGTCAAAGTATTCAGTACAAAAACCACCATGGTTTGAATATTATTTATCGAGATATTACTTGTGATTGTAAGGAATATGGCCTGTCGGAACAGACACTTTTTTAATCGATGGAGGTTTATACCTCTAAAATATTCAATGACTATTGACTGAACTGGAAGGATCCATATGGAGGGGTGACGATTGAGCGAGGATGTACGCTAATAACTTAGAGACATACCAGAACAATAAAAGTTTTCCGACAAGGATATATAGTTAGTGACATTATGAGCCGATGTCAACAAGTGTAAATAAATGTCAGGAAATTTAACGCCACAAACGCTAAGATCAAGGGAATTTACTATCATCCTTCGTTGGCGCAGTCATGGGAGCAGATTGAGCACTTTTAATCCACAGAAACTTACGATAACAGTAGGTTTTATATTTGACATACAACAAGTCTAGGTGTTATTCCTGATAAATGTAAATACAACTAATGAATTAAAGACGGCGGAGCGAATACCCAACCCAAACTATCGATACATGCGTGCACACTACCCTTAGGAGATCGGAAAAAAAATTTGGAAGAAAACCATTCTGCATCTTTCATTACATTGTAATGTTGCATTTAAAGCACATAAGGAGTTTATTAGTCTCAATAGTAAATGTGTTCCTTGAAGGAACACGTAAAATCGCATTCACCAAAATATCCCAGGTGACGATACATTGCATAGGGTTACTGCTAAAAATCTTACTTGAAAATTTTCTATGGAAATAAATCGACTGGTGTCACTCCCGATTATGTCAAACAGTATTAAGTATTCAATTTATAAATATTCGGTACGGACATTGAGTATCAAAGTAAAAGAAGAATATCCAACAATATGAAAATTTTTAATCTCAAATAGAACTCGCCAAGAACGAATCAGCGAGAGAATGCATACAGCGAGCAAAAGGAAGAACTGAGATAATGACAGGCTGGAGGCGAAACCAAACCGAGGATAAATATAAGATAAAAAGAAGTACGAAGGAATTGACTGTACCTTATTCACTGCCATCCTCTTTACACCAAGTTAGCAGCCCGCAGTTATTTTCTTGCAATCCGCAAATAATATCCTCGCACGCTTTGAGCATTGAATATGTCCTACTTATAACTTTAAAATTACCGTTCCTAAGTCCATTCAAAGTCTTATCTCTTCATATTTTTCAATATCGAAGCACCACCATGGAAAACACGACGATCAAATTTATCCTGGCGACTATTACGCTAAACGATTTTCGATGTGTTTAAAATAGCAATAATAGACTGCCAGATAGAAAACACTACTAATGGCTCCCAACGTCTATAAATAGCAAAAAGTTATTTATAAGGTTTAAAAAAAACTGCGGGAAACATTGGCGTAGAGACCCTTTGGTGGAGGGGACCCACTAACGATTGCAAAAATTCAGTTTTTATCTCTGTGCATACAAACCTATTACACATACATACTTTTTATACCTATCGTATAAAATTATTATTATTAAATAATTTTGTTGTGACCATTGTCCCACCAAACAAAACGAACCCATTGTTTCATAAGTGGATCCATCACATACTTATGCACCGATATCAACACAGCCCCAGGCACACCAACGTTGGGGAAACTTTCTTTACAAATGCACTGAGATGACAATGATTAACGTTCTCCATTGAAAGAATACGTTACCCATAGAAAAAACTATAGGCGCCACAAAAAATGGGGGAAAATAAAACATTGTATCGAAAATCCTCTTCGTATACAATTTTGCCCTCAGCTATGCGTAAAATAAAGAGAGAAGGTGGAGCCAGAGCGGAAGGAGAAAGAGGTAAGGAAGGAGGAGAACACCCTTAAAAGAGGTAGGAAAGTAGCGAGAAATATCACGAGCATGAGGTTAGAATGTTATTTAGATGGAGGGAGTAGAGGAAGAAATTTATTTTCATGGAGGGAAGATAGCTGGCCCAGTCGAGAGGGAGGAATATGGTCGACGAGACTCGAAAAAACTGGCTGGTTTAGTTTTGCTCCCTCGAAACACAGATGGCGTGATAAGCTGGAGCTATGCAGATGGAATGGAGAAGGTGGGTATTGCAGGAGGAGAGGGAAAGATAAAAGGGCGATGCATGCTCAAGTGCGTAGGTGGGTGGGTGAAAGGTTATCCGCGAGATAAGAGGCGGGATAGAAATACAAGACATTTTTCTTAAGATAGGAGCACGTACGCTAAGATGACTGGCGCAATTTTCTATGTATATTTTTCTGTAATTGATTAAACTGTACTCATCCAGATCTGTTTTATTTAGTCTATATTCACTGAAATAACAATATCTTATCTAAAACTAAAAAATCTTCGCTCATTTTTCTGTTTAAAAGTTTCGACGGTCCCTATATTACTTATATAACTTAAAATGTCAATTTTAATGGCAGGAGTTTGATTACAGGATCATTTCACACCTCCATTTGAATTACATGGGATGAGTGCAACGTAGCGCCGATTTGCATTTGAAAACTGCTTATAATTAACATTCGAATTCAAGATTCAAACTAAAGGATGCCTAAAAGAATAGAAATTCAATCATTCAGCGGTGAGAATATAACTTTTACAATAACATCACATCTTGAGTAATTTCGGATGTATAATCTGTCCGATCCGCTGAAGAGCTCGCAGATTCTGACACGGTCCAAAAAAGCATTCGAAAACACGAATGCCACCCTTCGCGTGAAAATTTTAATCTCTTGGTTTGTTGGGAAGCTACAAAAATCGTCTCTATCCTTCATGTAAAAAAATAATACTGAGACCAATATATCCCGACATCCGTCGCGAAGATATCGAAAAGTTCTATAGCTCAAAAGCATCTCCACGTGTCAGCCACCCACCTTTTTTCGTTAATCACACTACTCGAAATCAGTGCTAAGCTATCAGTCGCAAAGAGCAGTCACCGAAGTCGAACAAATGCAATGTCATGCCAGGGTAAATTTTTTCCTCCATGGATGTTCGCCGATTATACTGCGGTTTTCAGGGGGAGGCGCAGCGATTCGCCTGTTAAGGCTCCCGCGGTCAACGGTCCCTTTCATCCAGTACTCAATAATTTAATAATTTTTAATGTAATATTTAATGACTTCTACCAACGACGAAACGCACAAATGAATACTGACGGCAATGAATAATCGATGAAGTGAACTATTTTAAAGTTCATTGTATGTACTGGATTTTCCAAAAAGTTCGTGCATACCCATGGTCCTCAGATGGTTGAGA
Organism: Uropetala carovei; assembly: GCA_036926305.1. Classification (NCBI taxonomy): domain Eukaryota; kingdom Metazoa; phylum Arthropoda; class Insecta; order Odonata; family Petaluridae; genus Uropetala; species Uropetala carovei. Next base: position 4,055,668 of record JAXCHB010000130.1, read on the forward strand.
ACGCTATAACCTCTCTTGATGTCTGTCGTGAACTGGTTACGATTAAAGTGCAATTCTGTCTTCATCAACAATGGAACGGCGTCCAGAGTGTTGTTCATCTTCCAAGCTAAAATTACACTCGCGGAATCCCCTGAACCACTTTTGACAGGTTCGAATAGCTACATCACCTTCCCCGTACACTTCACAAGTGTTTTTATTGCATTTGTTGCATTATTACCTTTTTTATATTCATAAAGCATAACATGACACAAATGCACTTGATTTTCACCCATATTATCCTTTCAGAAATTTTCAAATTACTTTTATAATCCCAAATTCTGTTTTTACGTGTTTTTTACAATGTTTACTTGTTGAATGACCGTTTTAATTGACATTTACGATGTCCATTTTTTTTAAATGAAACGCCCAACTGCTACCTATTAAAATGCGCACGAATTTTTACCCAACCCAATATAATATAGGGGAAATAAGTAAGTCCTGCTTTCAGAACGGGAAGGACGGTATAACCATCTCACTGAATATAGATAAGAGAAACCATTAAAAAGGCAAGCGAGGACGATGCGCCGTCGAAGCACCCGAATAGGCGCCTGGTGTTCATCGATGTACGTGCTGAGGCCAGTGCTTTTTTTGATTATGAACATCGTCTGCTATTTAAAAATATCTCTTGAAATGGCCTCACTTGATGAGAACTTGGTCTTTAATTTCGTTTCAGTTCAGGTCGTATAATTAATACTCCCACTCAAGCAGTTAGCGTAGTGATTTCAACGCCCGTTACCGAAGAGAATCATTCAAAAAATTAATGGCAAGGCAATTATTTAGTGCCACGGAACTAAGGATCAATTATCCGTTTCCTAAACCGGACAAGCGAGAGTCGTTAAACGGTCACCCCTTCGTAGCGAACAACGCGATCTCAGCATTTCTCCGACATATAATGTCAACTTATGTGAAAAACATGCGCCCATGTGACTCGATAAATATTCCTCCTAAATTACAGCAAAACATAAACATGAAATAAATACAGCCTTTCTTGCGGCGGTCGCGAGGAGCATTAATGAATCCGCCCGTATTTACTTCCAGTAGTAAGAAAGTTCCACCCCTAATGCGTATCCGCATTAAATCCTTCATTTTGGCTATTTCGCCGCTTTACCCCACTAGTGATCCCGGCTCCCGAATTCTGAATATATGGCGAGCTGTAGAATTATCAGCCCCTACTTTCTCAAAACTTGTGGGTATGTTGTTACGGGATAATAGGAGCGCGTTGAAGCTACCGGAGGAGTAGGGAGAGAGAGGGAGAAAAAGGTAGATAAAAACGCGGAGGGTAAGGAGGATGAGCGGAGGGAGAGGGGAGGTCGGAAGAGAATGTAAGAGGGGGATTTGAAGAATGGCAGTTAATCGAACGCTGTGGGCCCGGGAGCAGCGAGAGAGGTCTCGGTAATTACAGTCTCTAGCTCCGCCGAGAGGGTCTGCCCTCGGAGATACCCGGAGGCTATGCTTGGGCTCCCGCCTCAGACTCCTACGCCCCCACCCTACCACCTCCTCCCCCACCGATGACCCACCCACCCTCAATCTCTATTACCCCCCCGCATCAACCCATCCCTTCCATTACGCTCGGAGAAGGATTTAATTCCCTTGACCTCGTATTATTGCCGGGATAATGCGAGAGGTTGAATTTTAATTTATTTCTGAAGGGGCAATGTACGATCGCTCCTCTCTGATCGAAATAAAATGTTCGCGGCGAACTCGGTCATTACGACAAATCGGTAAAAACAGTAGTTGCAAACGGCGTGTCAGTAAGGTGATATGTAATTCTACCCAGAGATTTTTTTGGCTCGTATTTACGGGGAGACGAAATAAATGCAAATTTCTAAGAGAGACCCTTACACCACTTTAACAATAATACATTTAAATTTTAAACATAAATTAAGCCTCTTTTCAGAAAAATAAATAATATATAAATAAAATTAAAATTTATTAATGAATTTTTCAATAAGCCGTAATGATAAAAAGAAATGCTTAATTTAAAAAACCCATAAAAGAGCAAGCACTTCAGTTGTGTGCCGAGTTCACGAAAGAATTAAATTTTAATCAAAATCATTTTTGAATAAATCGTCAATTTGCGAAAATCAACAACTTCATCGTTACTCTATACAGTTCGTCTCTTCATAGTTTCTATTCTGGATAATAGTATGCCTAAACACGAATTATCATTTGATTCAATTGAGCTGCGCACAGAAAGACGAAAAGACCGACGGAATGGCTAAAATTCGACTTTTTTCGCGGTTACAATACATTCTATATACAATATGTACATGAGAAAGTAAAAAATGCATGTCACCAATTGAAAAAAATAACGACACGGGGAATGACAGTAAAAATTACGATTTACGCGATATCGATTACTTCAGCTTCAGTTATTCAACTAATCAAATAGAACCCGCTTAACCTATCATAGCACATAAGGCTGGACTATGAAGTTTCCCGACCAAAAAAGTTACACGCCGAAAATAGGCTGGCTATGAATCAGGGACATCTAAACCTCCGAGTCAGGAGGCCCTTCGAAAGGAAGCGACAAACAAATTTCTGCGAAGGATTTATCGCAATAAAGTGAGAATATACAAAGCGCTCCCTCGACGATGATGATAAAAAAAACTCGAAATCCTACAACCGCCACCACCCTCCCCTCTCCTTTCTTTCCTCACGTCCTCTCTCCTTCTCTGTAATTCTTCCTCCTTTTTCCATCCTCACTCTCCTGTTACCACCCACTCTTCTCCACCTCTTCATCATCAACGTCTTCCTTGTCCAACCTTCTTTTTCCTTCTCTTCAAGTCTCTCCTCTCTGTCTCCTCCCTCACACGTCCCTCCTACATGCCATTCCGTTCCTCGCCTTCCCGATTATTACTACTGCTACCTTATTCCTTCCTTCTATTCATTTTACCCGTCACCCCTATTCCTACTCCCCCACCGACACTACACTTTTTCTCCCTCACATTCATTACCTTCTCTCTCTCTCCTCCTATCCTCTAAGGTCCACCCACTCCAAAATCCTCCTCTCGTATTACTCTCCTCATTTCCTCTTCTCTTTCCCTCTCCCAAACAAAGGTTCTCGACTCGAAACCCCTCATCTTCTCGACTACACACCACTAGCTTCGGATTGGCGATTAAGGTGTAGCTCCTTACTTACACTTACATTAGGGTCTCAGGTTCCTATTCCATTTATTGTTCTCTCCCACTCCTGACCTCCTATTCCCGTCTCTCCTCTCTCTCTCTCTCTCTCTCTCTGGAGGAGGATATTAATCTCCCATCGCCTTCTGCGCCTCGAGAATGGCCCTTTGGTGCCACAGTGGCATGTTTTCTTTGCTGTAAGTTTTTTAGCCGAGTCATAAATCCAACGAGGTTTTGATATGAACAAATGGGAAGTGAAATCTCCTTCCGTTTCTTCAGGGGATACATTCTGTATTGTTAATTTTTGGTGCCCAATGGTCGTTATAGGCAAAATGAATGAGTCGCACGTGAAAAGTTTCGGAATATTAAAGTTTTCTTTGTGTTTCACAGGATAATCTTTCACCAACGGTGAAAAGATAGTTTCCAAAGTGATTTCTCAAATTGGAGCACGCTCGCATGGGTTTCAGAGAACTACAATGATATATTATGAAGTAAATATCTACTCAAAGTGGAACAATGATTTCCCAAGAAGCCAGAGTATGTAGATAGAACCTTTCGTAATTCTGCACTTCAAATACATTTTAAATGTAATGATTCCTCTTTAGTGGGCTAAATAATCGTTTCCATCGAGATATATGAAGAAATTTAATCGAAAATAAAGACATGATTATGAATCCATCGTCTTCTTTTCTATATAACACTCAATCCTTGATCGTTGCAATCGACGACTGAGATCGCCACTACTTAAACACGAATCACCTTATTCGAAGAGTCCTTTCTTTCCGTGAATGAGCAAAGCAGACGCAAATACAGCGAAACCTCCGTAAGACGACCACCTACGGTACCCAAGGAATTCGGTTGCCTTGGGAGGTGGTCGCCTTAGGGAAGAATGTTATTGAAGAGCGGTCATTGGTATTTTTATATGGAAGTACTAATAAAAAAAAACAGTTATTGTAGAAATTTTAACTTTTATTTATTTAATAGTTTGCCATTAAATCCTCGTTATTCTACTTTTAAAAAATATGAAATTTGAGCAAAAAAGGTTTTTCTTCAGATAGGTACTCAGAAAAGAATGCCAGTACACATTATAAAAATTATTATTATTATAAATTAAATAAAAAAATACACAAAAAGTTAAAATTTAAAATAATCCTGCAAAACAGTCTGTCTGATCTTTTTTGAGTTTGTATTTATAATTTCCTTTTCTAAGATTTTTTTTCTGTTATTGCCTAATTCACGGGACATTTTTTAGTGTTGAGACTATTTTCAAACTTTCATTAATAGGAGTTTATCTTTGTTCACTTTCATTCTAATTCTAATAAAGAGATGTGTAGTTTTAATTAAAATGCAGATATTTTCGATATGGAAAATTTCACTTCACCTTTGACGAATATTTAACTTTTACATTACAACAAATACTACATATCTACCGGATTTTTTGCATAAGTTCGGTCTTTTAATATTGAACACTTAATAAAAGGTGTTCCCATCATTGTGTGTCTCGATTAAGTTTGGTACTGATCCAATTGTACTATCCCTTTCGCAACATTTCTCTCCGCATCATTAGGATTACCAGTTCTTACTCGCTATACATCTATCTTCCACTCATGCCTTTATTTTCTTAAACCTTGTTTTTTACTCATCCTGCTATTTCGCCTAAAATAAAGTTTCTCTTTCCTTCCTTTCCGTCTATCTAACCCCTTAAATACCCCTACTTCCTCCCCAGCCTGATTCTCCCTCCCAATTCCTAACCTTTTAAAATATATATATATATACCGCCCACGCCGACTGCGATATCCTCGATTTGGTAACGGGGAACGGTAATTGGGCGCGCATGACGGATCGCGAGGTTAATAGACGAGGTGAAAAAAGAGATTAAAAATGGAACGCTGGGGGAAAAGAGGGAGGGATGGGAAGAAGAATGGCGTTCCCAAACTCCGTATGGAGCGAGATGGAGAAAATAGAGAGGGAGGTGATGAGAAATTTTCTGATCTCATCTCTCGCGGAGATTTACGGGAGAGTATAAGATCTGGACCACCACCGAAGGTGCTCCCTTTGTCCGAAATTGAACCAGGGGAACGAAAAAAAAGAAAATTTTTTGCCGAAAAACGAGTCGAATTTCGTGATTCTCTCGGAATTGAAAACGGTAGCGGAGCGCAATCTCGGTCGTTCATTGAATTACGGAGCCCTTGAATCGGACGCGAAGGAGGAGTTGGGAGAGGATCGCGGCACGAACTGTTGTGAAATAAATGCCAGAGAAAAAACGGTGAAAGAATGTGTTTGTATTTTGACTCTTTTGATCACGACTCAGCTCCGCCTACGCACAACCACACAGAGGCAATCTGTATCTCTCACCGGAGATACATCGCATTGGCATGATTTTAACGCTAGCAGGGTTTTCATCACTTCATCGTTCAAGATGTTAAATTCATCAAGTCTTTCTGCTCCATTACAAGAATTCTTCTGAGATACTGCATAGCGTGTACAAAATTATATAGCATGCATGGAATTTAATTCCTCTTAGAACCTCCATATTTCAGTATTAAAAAATCTACCATTTTCATAATTGGAAAAACGTTTGCTTGCTTGCTATCGAACTGGATAAACAGTTCTATTTTTAAGTAAGTCATTTTCAATAATTAAAAATGTATCGGTACAGCCGAGGGTAGGGGTAGACCGAGGAAGAAGATCCTAGAAGAGACAATGAAGGAAATGAAGATTGGTAGTTATATGGAATTGAAAAGGGAGGCGGGGAACAGGGATCTATGGTTGCAGCGACAAGGCCTAGCCTTTAGTGTTTAGTAGTAGTAATAGCCGACAACTCCCGACATTCTTCCAGAAAATATATTTCTATGCATGTCTCAATTCTAATAACTTATTTCCTTAATTTCGAAGCACATCATATAATTCACTGCACAGGTGAAAAATACACTCGGTTAATAAAACATGGCACGGCCAAATGAGAAAACTGCAAGAAGATGGTGTATAACACAAATAATAAACCATTGGTATTCACACCTCCAAAGTAAAATTTTATGGAGAATAATTACATATTTCACGTTTTTATTTTCGTGAATTAGATTCATTGTAGATAAACGTCAGTGCTTTTTTTTTATAGTCAATGGGTTACAATATTGCTTATAGGCACAGCATGCGCTACTATGAACGTAAACTCCTATAATCTACAAAGCGTACATTTTTCAAGTTAACGTAACCTTGATGTTTAGAGTGGGACCAGCAGGGGGACGGACCAAGAACATGGAGATCGAGGAATCGAGATTGTCGAGAGGCTTATGTTTGACCCGGAGTAAGCGGTGAAACAAAATTCGATTGACATTTTTTTAGGATTTTTGCAATAACTTGCAATAATCTCAATATATTTTGGAAAATTGAATCACCGAACTTAACGGCAACATTATTCTCAGCAAGACGCCAATTTAAATTGCGCATAACACAGAAAATAAAGCTAAAATTACTTAAAAAGTTACTTATCGATAAATTAAGTTTTCAGTAAAGTGCAAGAAAAACCTATATAAAGTTATGCTTATTATTATTATTATTTCCTTTACTGAGATTCACTCCTGCAAGTTGAGCTCTAATGAATTTAATTAATTCAACTAACTATACGTTAATTTAGTTTTAATGCTCAATAGCAACAATAGTAATAAATTCTAAAACAAAATTTTTGTGTATAGTTTGAAAATATTCAAACCCCTCCAAGAGAGAAAAATACGTACATTTACATTAAAACAAATTCACAAAAATTTAACCGGTTTTGGATCAATTGTTAGTTTTATGTAACACATTCTTCCCGCTCACAAAAAAACCACTTCTGAGCATAGATCGTAATCACTCTCATAGGCATTTCATCATCCTCTCTACCACATCGGCGAGCTGTAATGAGATATATTCAAACATCCGCCCTGCTAATCAATCAAAATAATAGTTTCTTTCAAGTCAGCAGTGCAGCTGGAGTAAGAGGACATAAGTCGGAAATGGGAACCCCACACATTTATGCTACCTAATGCTTCTTTCGGACGAGAAGAAAGTAAGGGATAAGCGGATGGGATGTAGGTGAGGTGTTACTCAGAGATTCTTTGCGGGAAACGGTCTAGTGGGCGGTTTTGACGAAGCCTATCCCTCTTTTCCCTCATCTAATAAGAAAAAAGAATTTATGTTTATGAGTCATGTCCGTAGTGTTCCGCGGATACCACTTTGATGGCAAATCTGTCAGCTTGGGGCGAGGGTGTGGACGTCGAGAAGAGAAAGCAGAGAAACTAAAGAGAGAGAGAGAATGAAAATCCTCAGAAACTTCACATGAACGTCAAAAAAGGCGAAAATAAACTCCTTCGGCCTCCGTCCCTGTGAGCGTGGTAAAAATTACAAAGAACCTACGTCCGAAATCTATGCATATCATATGCAATAATGCACGCTCTATTACGAAAATGTAAGCGTCAGAAACTTGTCTAGCTTTTTTATACACATTAAATACAAAAATATTTCTAAAGTATGCAATGTTTGAAGAATTGAAGCGAAAAGTTGTCGCGCCACTGGCATGGCCAAATTAAGTAATTTTATTGGCAGATATCTCAAGCACTGATCTTCATTAAAATACGTCCGTGGGTATATTGCGTTACACATCCAGACAAAACGAACGGAAAGAATGTAGCTAATAGAATCTTTTCCTTTTAAAGAAACTCCCAAGAATCATTGGTGTCAGGCGCAAAAATTCGCGCCATTAAATATCCCAAGGGGTTAGGATTTGATAGCGTTAATTTTCCTCACCGACGAAATGGTTCGTAAAAGTTGATATACCTGTTGGTATAACGGCGGAGATTATAATAGGGCGTCGAAGCAAATGAGTTTTTCTCTTAGTTTCTGATTTTAAATAGACATGTAAACAGGTAAGTGTACAATTTGGCACCTATGGTAAAGTGGTTGAACATCCGAATAATAATCTGGAATATGTAACACCTTCTTTAAGAAATCTGATAAATGGTTTTACTTTCATCTCCGAGATAGATTTGTTTTAGATTTGGAGGTAATTAACGTCACTGGTTGTGTAGACGTCCATAGATGCGCGATTAAAACCTCGACGACATAATAAGAAATTTAACGTTATACATCTTCATCTGCAACTTCATATGCAGGCAGTATTTGATATGTTTACCGAAATCATTTATTTGGAGCGTTATCCTTTAAAAAATAAAATAAAATAATACGGAAATGAAGAAAAATAACTTTTAAAACTGTGATTTACATCCACGTGGCGTCGCTTATAATTGGATCGGGAATTAGACCGTTTCGGAATCAAAGATTTCTAGCGGCTTCGCCATAAAACCGCGTTAAGTACAACGCGAAGTCGTAACTCTGTCAAACCGATACCTTCCCTCCTCTTTCCTCGCTCCCACACCTGAGCTCTATTCACGCAACTGACGGTCGTATTCTTCTTTAACAGCTCCGTTATCGAAATGTGTCGGATTGCGGAAAACCGTAAAAAAAACCTGGGATGTTATATGGCTCGTAATAGCAGAGAATCATCTCCCTCGGGTTGACCAGAAGGGACCCGATTTCTTCTCTCTCTCATTCCAAACGTCGCCCTACTATACGAGAGTTGAGTGGACGGGTTAAAAAAAAAAACAAAAGACTATTCGAGGTGTGCCTCGGCAGAGTTTGTCGCCACCGATCCTCGCAACTATCTTCCCACCCCGAAAGTGGTAGCAAACGGATGGGGGGGGGGGGGGGAGAGAGAGAAAGAGGAGTAGACCGTTCGGGAAGGGAGAAAGATGGAGAGAGAGAGAGAGCGTAGTTCCATAGATTGACTCGGCGATATAAAGTGTGCGGTGGCGTCGTTAAGACATTCCTTCGCCGGGACGACGGGAGAGGGCAGCAGCGGGAGTTAGGGAGTTGTAGGCCCCGAAAGAACTGTTAATCACTCTTGAAATATATATCGTACGAAGAGGCGCGCGCGGAAATGATCGGGAATGCGAGGAAGGAGGAGTGTGGGAGGGATGTTGGGAGATGGTGGAGGGAGCGGAGCTGCGAGGAGAGGGCGTTGATGCACCTGTATCACGCGAGCTCTTGAGTGCGAAAGGACGGCATTCGCGGAAGTTAGAAAAAAATAATGTATGTGCGGAGGCGGACGGTGAAGAGATTAAAAGAAAGGTGTCTGGAATGGGATGGGAAAATTGTGGGGTGCGGGTGTTGGTTGTACGAGAGATGGGCGGAGGTGTTTGTGATAGCGAGAGTGGATAGGCGAAGGGGAGATGGAGAGCAAGGGTACAAGCTGAAGGTCTAAAAAGAGAAGTGGATAGAGCTTGGAAGAAGAATTTGTACGAGTTTGCGTTCACTTCGACCGAATTGAAGTATTAAACTGCGTTAGGTTTACGGCTTATTTTAAAAATTGAATTTACTCCTAGAAATGAGTCATGGTGACCAATTTTCTATTTTTATTTGTGTGCATTTTAAATTCAAGCACCAGTAGAATGCGTTAAGTAAAAGAGTGTATAATAACGGTATTATCGGGTGACGGCTATAACGTTAAAATTTTGGACGCAAGATGGCACTGTTTATGCGTCCGCTGCAGAAGTCACAGAAGTAGCCCTTGGAATTTATAAGGTCACCTGTGTATACATCCCAACCAAACCCCAATCCAACATTAACCCAATCCAACAAAACCAAATCCTTCATATGATACTAAGGGGTGACGGTAGGTGTTGGGTTGGCGGTGGACTGAATTGGGTTTACGTTGGGTTGGTGTTAGGTTGCGGTGTATTTATAGATGACTCTAACGCACAGAAATACATTGAGGAAAGAAAAATTAAAAAGTTCGAATCACAATCATCTAACAACTGTTTTCACTAAAATGTTGTCCGGAATACTTAAAAAAAAACATCATGGACAGAAAGAAACACCGCAAAAACCAATCAACTGGCAACAAAAAAAAACAGGCGCACTATACTTTTATACGAATACGTGTTGAAAACCGCAGGCGAGAAGTGTATCACCGATGGAGAAGATAGGCGAACAGGCCAAAAAAATGAAGCGGACAACAATACGGAAAGATCGGGAGACAAGAGGAAAATGAGAGATCGCGAGCGGAATGCGAGAGATGTAAACGAGTGCGATAATTATATATCCACACGGCCGAAGGAAAAGATGGGGATTCTAGAGAGAGAGAGGGAGAAAACAACGCGCCAAAAAAGAAAAGGGGAAAAACGGAAGAAAACAAACGGAGTACGAGACGTTTCCAGCGCGGTTGGCTTAGGAGATGAACGAGATTTCGTCGAACGAGAGTACGCTCTGTAATGAAATTTTTTCGTCGTTTCACGGTTCACCTCCTCCACCTCACACACAAAGACCCTCCTAAGGCAAAAATGACTTTGATTACAGGGGGCAAGAAGTGATGAGGAAGAAAAGGGGAATTATTGGGTGCATATAGAGGCGCATGGGACGAAAATAAAATAAAAATTAACAAGCTGCAAATCGGAAAAAGGTGGAAGAAATTTATTTAGAGAAAGCAAGATGTTTTTTTTACCGCGAGACCAATCTGAAGGAAATTTTCGATACCCTTTACTAAATGTATCAGGTTGAAGTCCGCATTGACGTTTTTATCGCGAGCTTATCGATTTTTACATAAATCGAAAGGCAACGAAGTGATAGGGAAATAGAAAAGTCCACTAACCCTTGCACACAATTCGATTGCTGTTACATACATGATAAGGCTAAGATTACCGAAAACTTTTGAAAAATGTGACCAACGTGTATTCAACGAACTAGGAACGATTCGTTGAAGAAGCTCTCAAAAAATCCACCAAAATCGTGGTGCCAGTCGCCTCTTTGAATACGGACGACATTTCGTGAACTTGAGTGAGTGTCAGGATCGACATAGTTGCTCGAAAATTGTCTTACGTTAGCTACTGGCTGGGGATATGCTACTTGCTGGGTCTTCTTTGTAGAACGAATATTTACATGTCGTGAGCTTTGGGATTGCACTTGCTTCTAAATGCCATTAGATTATGTGGTGCACGCATCTGACTTGATCTTTACCACATTTTCCTCCAAACATTGAAAAAACAGGGTTGAATTGATCACGTTTCTGCTCTGGTGTATTACATTTTGATTCGATACAAAAGTCATCTGGTTGCTCTAATTATAAGATTTATTTAATTTTAATCACTATCTCATTTCTCTATCCTCATAAAATTATGATAAACTATAACAAAACTCATTTCTCTATCCTCATAAAATTATGATAAACTATAACAAAACTCATTTCTCTATCCTCATAAAATTATGATAAACTATAATAAAAGGAACCAGAAAAGAATTATATTTTCTCACCATATGGTATGAATGCAATCGACAATCAAGATGACTCCAATAGCCGTGAAATAGTTGAGAAGACCAGGTTCGCATTTCGGTTACAGCTCTACCGTTCTCGTTGACGATCAAACTCCTGAAATAAATTTTTTATGTATATCACCAATTCTGGCAAAAAATAAATCTTAATTTATGCAAAAATTACAACGCAAAAGATATTAATGGAGAATGGATAATTAGCATGAAAAATTCACAAGGGTAACGCGGCGAAGGAGCGAAAGCATAAGGGCGAATGTCAAAACAGCATAAACGAAAAGAGCGAAAGTAAAGAGGTAACAGTAGAAATGGCGAAAACAATAAATGAAAATCGAACAACACAGTGCTGGCCAAAAGCCCTCTCATAGCTGAAAGAAATTAATTAATTAATTTAAAGAAAGTTAGTTCACTCTCAAATCCCGGTCCTGAATATGGTTACGTTGTAACCGAAATACGAACATATATATTTATTTTTTTAATCAATTTATTCAGCGAAAGATTACATTTTCTCATCAAATACAGCCTATAAATTGTCAAGACATACTGGTTTTTTTTAAGTCATCGCTCATAACTTTAATCTTCAGATTTAACTTCACAAGAACTTTCATACTGAAAATTTTGTCATTTTTTACAAGCTTACTATAGTTATTTTTTCAATTGGTGGGATTTATTAAACGATTCTTTCAATGTCTCATTCTTCTTTATTGAATTCGCCCTTTTAACGCGGTAACATTCAGACGACGTGAAAAAATCAAGGTAATTCAATCTCTTGAGCACTTCCCTCAATTTCTATATCTCTCTCCTACTGGAAAGAAATCTATTCGGAATTTAGAGCGAGAACGAGGTGAAAATTAAGGAGGCGTTTTATACATTTTCAGCATTTCAGGAAGAAGAGAGCGACGGTCCCGACCCAAAACCGCGCTATCGCTCAATTTCACGACTCAGGCAACAAAGGTAACTTCCTGTGAAAACTAACTTCTCATTCACTTTGGAGGGAGGGCATAGAACACAACAGGTGTCAAAAAGGGGAAGTGGCCTATTGTTAGCCTCGGGCACGGAAGGTGGAAGCGGTGTGTGCGGAGGCGGTGGGGGATTGTAGGGGATGCGGTCGGATGGGAAGGGATTGGAAGGAGAGTTGTGAGGGTAAAAGAGAGAGAGAGAGACAGAGAGAGGAGGAGGCTTATTTTTTTGAGCTATGGCCCACATAAGGGGAGGGAGGGAGAGGAGACGAGATTCCTGCGGACGCTTACGTCATCACGAGAGTACGAAGGCGAAAGTGCCTCCAGGGTGTTCTAACGAGGAAATTGGAAAGGGTTGGGGCGGGCGAGTCGGGGGTAATAGCGGTGCGGACATTGTTTGGAGGCGAGAGTTGCAGGGATGTGGGTAGGAAGTGGGAGGGAAAGAGAGAGAGGAGGGGGGGGTGGAGCTAAGAGGAGGCGGGAAGGGCAGAGACAAAGATGCGAGGGAAGGGGTTGAAAATGTACCCGGGAAAAAATGACCGCGAGCCAATTGCGTAAAAAAAAAAAAGAAAACGCGCCGAAATGTTCACCGGAAGAATAATTCTCCGGACGAAAAAGCGTTAAGCCCCCCCGCCTCTTCTCGGAGGTAGTTTTGGTCTCTCACTCTTTATGAGCAGACGCACACGCACGCTCTTGCCGATCTCTTCTCAATCAACTCCGGCATAAACATCCGAGCCTACAGAGAGCAATCAAACCCTCCCTTCTCCTCTCTCCTCGGTGTAACTGCCCCTGTTTGTCCCGTTACGAGCGGCTTAAAAAAAAAAAAGAAAAAGGGTGGCGATCCTCACGATCGGACGTATCAACTTTCATGCTTCGTATTCCTCATCTCAGTTTTCGGTTCCGCCCAATTCCGTTTCGTTTGCCCATCCACGCCCATTTTTAAGACCCGATTTTCTTGGGAGGATAAATAATCAGGGGAAAGAGCGAGCTGTTAAGAGGAGAGTTCCAGTGGAGATATCTCTCTCCCACTGATGGGCCACGCGGTTTCGTGTCTTCTGCGTTTACACGTTGTACCAGGGATGCCTAACTGGCGGAGTCTGAGCCGCAGGCAACTCTTCAAACGTTAATATGCGTCGCCATGAATCTCCTAACAATCAGACTGTGACTAGTTTCAATATATAGCATCGCATATCGTTGTGACCCCTTGGAAACGTACATTGGTAAATTCTTACTAGTTCTCAGACTCTGGTTGGCCACCCGTTTTATACAGTTCTACATTTTTAAAGCGTAAACTGCCAAATTTGTAAGATAGAGTGTAGTGAAAATCGATCTTTTAAGCATTGAAATTATTCGATCAGCATACAAGTTTTTTCCGTTTGTTGGCCTTATGAAAATAAGATTAAGTGAAGCAATAGAGTATGTCACCGTCTGGCACTTTGGCCAATAATCATTTGCGTGTAATACTGCGGATGTTACATTACCTGAATAATGGCTCATACGTAAATGCATGACCTGAATATTCCACACCGCTCCCCGGTTATAACGCCGTCGGTTATACCGCGGAATCTGATATACCGCGGGTCTTCCTCCCTATTTCTTGGAAAGAAAGTCCTGTAGTTTTAAAGTAAAAACAACAAAATATACTGACGTTTTAAGGAATCAATTAAATAAATTTCTTCTACTCACTGTACATTGCTTTTTATTTGAATTTTGTCGTTTGTAGCAAGTACAGAAATTTAAAAAATGAAAAGTCATGTCCTCGGTTATACCGCGGTTGTCTTATAACGCGGGTCGCAGCTCCTCCCCCGATACCCCGCGTTATAACCGGGGAGCGGTGTATATATATATATAATTATATATATCAGCGTAAAAATGTATGTTGCAACGCCACCAGCTATCGAAACGATTTCAGGAAGCCGTTCCTGTTCTACTCACATTTTGAACCAAATAAATTTCCATATAAAAACAGGGAATTTCCGTCCTTGCCACATAAAAATCGTACATATCCTAAAAAAAAAACGGAAAAATCATCCCAAAGGTGAAAGCTAAAGCTTCTTAGAATAACGCCGCATGCTTCAAAAGCATGCAAATTAAGACCCTACCGTCAGATGGGAGGAAAACTCAAGCAAACCATCTCAACCTGGGAGCTTCTCCTTATGCATTTGAACTATGCTTCAAGGGTTCCGTGTTACATCAGCATTTAAGAAACTAGTTTTATTGCATGGCTTCATAAATGCATATACTTGTAGTAATGGCAATCTAACAAGCATTATTTTGTAAAGGATCATAATCACGTTGTCTTTACTTGAAATTAGAGTTCATGATCAAAGAACAGCTGGCTGTTTATTCTCATATTATACAGCGACAGACTACAATTAACGAGTAATTCCTAAGATTTCAGTGTTCATAGCAATAGATGCAAACTCCTCGCTATGTTTTCATAACCTTTACATTAATTTTATTAATCATGGTTCTTTCTTCTAAAAAGAAAATAGAAAAATGTATAGAGTGATTTTGGATCGCAAATATTAAAGACATTCTGAAATATATAAAACGTAATACGATAATTTAAAAAAATCGAGAGCCTTTTAAATCACTTACGCAGCGATATTTCAATCTATCAACGACAACTTGATACTATCCATCGGTATTTTTTCAAAAAATAAAACTTAAATCCATCGAACTCCTTAGTCGCACCATTTTTTCCCCCACATATCTAATCATTTTCTGATTTACTGCGGGCTTCATTTTTTTCCTAAGCGGCGATTAACTCCGATTATATACCGTAAACACTCTAACCGATAGAATGTTCCTCGTCGAAAAAAAAAATTAACTCAATTACACCCGCTCAACAGGAGAGTTATCTATTTTGACATCTAAGCGAGCATTCTCGTAGCTAAAGCCAAAGGAGAGAGGAAGGGAAAATTCCGGGCGAATTGATTCCCCATATCTTGATCCAGCTTCATTAAAGGAATTGACAATCGTTATTGCCGCGGAACATAATTGGCAGATAGAATCCTCCCACTCTGGACAGGTAATCGATTGAAATATTTTCTCCCACCTCCATGCCCGCTCAATTTATTAAAAGAGATGAGTCCCCCCACCACGCACTCCGCACCCCTTGTCCGTCCAGAAGGAGGGCGAAATATTCTTTTATTTTCCCTTCGTCTACATCTCGTTTTAGTCCTTTTTGGAAGTTTCGATTTCTTTTTCTCTTTGCTTCGGCTCGCCTCCTCCTTAATGAGGAAGACCCATCGACCGGGCTCACTGATAAAACGCAGGTTCATTTGTACGACACCGGAGTAATTGGCTCTCCATTGCCACGCAACGGGAAGTAAATTAACAGGAGAAGATGTGCGTTCGCGCTTATGAGGGAACGATTTAATTTTTCTCCGACATCTCCACCTTATATACTACGCCCACCTTCCTCCCGCGCTCTATTTTTCCGTATCCTCATCATTCACCTCCTCTTTGGCTAGAGGATTAACGATTTTCATGTTGATTTCAATTTGAGAGCGCGTCTCCTCCTTCTCTCTCTCCCTCCACCCCCTCTTCTTCTTTCTCTTCCTCTTAAGGATTTCCTCGCACGACCAAGACCTTTTTCGCGCTTAATTGCCGCAAGAAAAAAAGCGAAAATCTCTCCATCTCTCTCTCTCTTTCTGTTCATCCGGACGGAATTGTTAAAGGGGTTAACCTTGAGATTGAAAAAAATGAAAAATAAATATAAAAAACAGGCGGAAGGAGACAGTTTTGTTGCGAGAGAGAGAAGGGAGGGACTAAAAACCGAGAGCGACAGTTTTAAGCGTTTAATTGATCAGAGACGGTCATCTCGGAACGAAACCATCCTCATTTTTTTCTAATACCAGGATTTTTTTCGTCTTGCATTCCCTGGGGTTCCAATTTCCCTCGTCCAGCTTTCGGAGCTCATTTTTTCTATCACCCTTCTTCACCCCCTCCCTCTCGTGTGAGAAAGTATGAAAATTCGCTCGATGAACCTCGTTAATGTATAATAAAAAACATCTTTATGGTAAGCGTGACCGAACCTCTGTCACGGTATCACGGATTCACAGCCCCATTTTCACGGTTGGTTCGACTCGTGAAGTTCCTGACAGCAACCGCTCCGTGAATGAATATTCACGGTTTCATGCCTCTTATTTTCTGAATGGATGCTGTTAAAATTTTTAATATTTCCAAAATTATGTGATAAATGGATTGGTATGCTATGAATACAATGAATACGCAAAGGGCGATATAATTAGCCGACCGCAGAATTAATTGAATTCGAAAGGGAAAATATTTTGACCGGCTTTTCTAGTTGTAGACAGGAGAATGGCGGAAAAACGAATTTAGTAATGCTCTCCTTGCTTGAGTCGGAAATTAAGATCACGAGTAGGTTAATTTGTGCATCAAATTAGTATTAAACTATGCACAAAAACGACCTTAAAAAGTAAGCTGCACGAAAAAGGTCGTAATTAATAATTTTTAATGTAATCATCCAATTAAAATCAGTCAAAATTCGAAGTATATGATAGGATAAAAATTTTTCTGAACATAATAGGATAACCATGTTTATAAACGGTTAATTTTTTTAAGTTTAAAGTTTAATTAAACCTCAGAGACGCAAAAAATTGTATCAACAGAGAAGTTCGTTTTGATAGGTGTGTCAAAAATTACTATTCTACATTCAACAATGAATATGTAAAATATTTTTAATAAGTATAAAGTTAGGTATTACTTTTTTTATAATGTGTACTTGAAATTTCAGTTAAAATTAAGAGGGGGTTAGAACTTGTTTCAATGATAAATTATCCACTAAGAAATAAAATAAATTAAAATCGATCCAAACAGTTGTGTACACAAGGAAAATTTACTGCCCACACAAAAAATATACAGGTAAACGTTTTTATTCCGCAACTTACTTAAAATCAAGAACAGCCATATTTTTATTCGCTACTTTTTCAACAACGCTTGAGTTATTATAATTGTGTCAACAGACGGACTACATACGCATCTCTAGATATTTTTTAATATGTATTTTCCTTATCGCGAAGCCGATATTAAAATTAAATATGAATATGACGTGCGAACGTTCGACTTACATGAGATGCAAATGACTACTGCGGTATGAACTCATATTTATAAATTACATCAAATTTAAGAAAACAATAATTATATCAATCAGACGGACTACATACGCATCTCTAGATATTTTTAAATATGTATTTCCTTATCGCTAAGCCGATATTAAAATCTCTTATATATTTATGAAAGTTTGTTTGTTTGTTTATTTGTGCAGCTATACATTTCCACACCGTTAAAGCTAGAGTAATCAAACTTTCAACAGATACTTTCTTCACAAATAGGAAGGCCATAGGCTAATTTTTAATCCCAAATGTTTTATATTAATTGTACAAAAATCAAAATAACTTTGTATGCTAATGCTAAATATTTTAACGTTAGAGATGGGTCAGAAAGAACGGACCAGTTCTTTTCGAACTGTTCTGATGCCTAAACTGTTCAATGGAATAACTTTCTCATAAACTACCTGTTCTCAAAGAACAGGTAACTCCACATCTATATCCAGTGAGAAGGGTGGGAAACGACTACTTCCTTATCCGTAATTGGAGGGCGGGGACTGATTAAACTACGCGTATTTTCCCAAGTCCTACTATTTATTTGAATCAAATTTGGAGGGCTCTCAGAAATAATTCATAATAATTCCTCGGGCAATGCCGGGCATTTCTGCTAGCTAAATATAAATATGACGTGCGAACGTTCGACTTACATAAGATGCAAATGAATAAAATTCAACCTATGCTAAATTTCTCTTCTTGATTCATTGCGCAAGATAGACGCTCGAAAAAATGTCTTCCCCTATTATTTACTCACTTTTAACATTGATCTACAACATCTTTCACCTTGATTCATTTACTTAACAAGAATGAATGAAAGAAAAATATTAAGAAATTTAAAAGCCCAAAATATTTCATATGTACCATTTCCTCTCTCAGTCGGCTTGAAAAGAGAGCGACAATTTTGGAATACGCGATTTTGCTATGTCGTCAAGGGCCACTTCTCATTAGTTGGTCTAATTCAATATCAGTAGGTAAACTTAATCTTTCTAAAATGTCTTCAACGTGTATTTCTTTTTAACCTGCACTATTAAAGACGTAGTATGACCAGTAGCAGTTACAGTCCTAAAACCCTCCAGAATGGATTTTATACCCTAAAAAATTGTATAGACTTGAATTTTATCTTTATGATACCACAGAATTTCTACAGTAACTACCAACCTAATGCCTTATTTGGACCGCCGTACAACTAATGAGGAAACCAAATCTAGCATCTATCTCAGCTTAATGCCACAGCCTCGTGTTCACAGGTATCCTCACCACTGATGTAATCGTTCTTTCTCGGATACAAATATAAACATTCTTCGTACTGCATTGCTCTGTTATTTTTTCATCACGTTAGAATTATTTTAATTTTGCTTTCAAACTCTAATTTCAAGACTTCTTCCGTTAACTTATCATTATAACACAGGCAAGATATAGATGTTTTATCAATAACAAGGAATAAAGTGAACATCTATACTGGTAGATGTGTAGCTTGAGTATTTGGATCCTCAGGTTCGGACATTGCCGAGGACATGGTTGTATATGGTCGTACGTTCATTTTAAAAGACCGGCAGAGACTGTTCGTGAGATACTAAAAACAAAAAAAAACTAAAAAATAAACGTGGATTAGAACGGCATATGCCTTACGTGTTCCTCCGTCAAAAGTAGAAAAAAGTAGCTCGAAAAAAACTGCTTGAAACAGGACCTTTTGCGAATTTGTATTCCGGAGCGTATCTCTTTTGGCTCTCTCTCTTTGTCGACCCCTCCCCTTTCATATCTCAAACCTCCCGATCGGCTCGAGGTGGATTTAAAAAGGGTCGCCTCTTGAAGGGAGAAACATGGAGAAAGAGAGAGAGAGCTGGGATCTTCCTTGAGGGGCGTACCATGAAGGCGTGGTCACCCTTGTTACACACAGGTTAATTAAGAGACGGCAACTAAGATAGCAATCGTCTTTTCTCATAGAGAGAGAAACAACGAACGGATAAAGATGGTCGTTAAAAGGTTGGCAAGGCAGAAGATATAGGCTGACTTACCAAGCACACACACATACACAAGCACCTTCTCAATTTTATATGTAGTCTTCACCCATTCGGAATGGTGCGAAAAACAGCAGCTGAAAAGAATGGTGAGAAAGGGAGGCCTACTCGTCGCGCGCGGCATCTCTCGGGCCGACTCGGCATTAATCATTGTGGTATCGGGAAGGTAACGGCGCTGCGGTCGACCATTTTAACAAATCCATCAGCTCGCTCCTTGAGGTAATTACGTCTTCTTTTCACGTGCATCTCAAGAGACCAAGGAGATGTTGGGGAGGGAGAAGAGTGTGGTTTGCGAGAGAGAGGGGAGGGGGGTGTGGAAAGGAGGGCGTGAGTACTTAAACGCAAAGCCGTGGGATAGGGAGGATGAGGAGGTGGAGGATTTGAGGGATGCTGGAGAGTAGGGATGAATAGAGAGAGAGAGCGTGGCGTCTTTCGCGCTAATTAAAAGGGAACGTTAAATGGTCTTTTTGTCACGGTTCTCGAGGCGGGAAATCCCACCGAGATGTGTTTAATTGCTCCGGTAGTGTGTTAAATAGAGGACACGCTTGGAGACCGACGGTGGCGATGATCTTGAGGCGCTGGATAAAACCGTCCCATCTTACTTCTCTCCACCCTCTTGTCAATGTCCCAGGGTTGAAAAATCGAGCTCCGAACTGGATAACTTCATTCATCGCTTAATGGGTTTTAATTTTTTCTTCCAAAAAATACAACGCAATATATATGTAAATTAACGTAAGTAACCGATTTAATTTAACGTGAACCTTCATCGTATAAGCTGTGAAAAATGTAGGCTGTGTATTTTTTATGTATTTTTTAGTTATTTTATTATTAACATTTCTCATACATAATCGCCAAACTGTCACGGACCATCATTTTGCCCGCATTTAAATTTGCTACATATGCTGATTTTCGCAATCGTGAAATCGTAACCACGGAATTAAATTACTGCAGACGCTGAGTAATAATAGGACAACCATAAATAAATTCACGTCAATAAACATTTACTGTATTAATGCATTTCGCCGGAAGAATTCTTCGGCTATATTAAAGATGATTTTGTTATGTTAATATCTTCCAGAGTAATATGCCTCAGTGATGCTTTGATAACATACAAGTAAATATTTCTTCATTCAATGTCTGTGGGAATTGCGATGAAGTTAATTAATGCTGATCATAATTTAACGACTAAACAAATGTAGTAATTTTTCTACTTAAGTGAAACAGGTAGGCTTTTTGAGATAGAAAAAATGCCATCCATATAATCATAAAGATAATAAAACTGAAGAAGGCCAATATATACAATACGACCAATTAATTACGAGGGTATATATTTCACGAAAAATACTTATCTATCCTAATTTTATGATCCGTATGTTAGATGCTAGTGGTTATGGGTATTCTTACCAATGCGTTTAATCCTAGCTAGCGATGCAGCTGGGAAATGCGTTGCGTACATTTCGCGTTTTACTATAGGATACGATCGTCAAGATGACATGTTTCGAGGAAGACGACACGTAAAGAAGAAGGCGAAGGCGACTCACGATGAAGAGTAAAGAAGAGGAATATACGGTGCGTTTGAAGGGATCAATGGGAATGTTTTCATCTAGAGGTTGATTCTCTTCATCTTTCGAGGCCATCTATCGTAAATTATTGAAAATCCATCGGAAAGTGAACTCTCGGTAAGGAAACACTAAAACCGTTAAGCTAAAGGGAAAGAATGGTCTTAGCGTTAAGCTCTTCAAAAAACAAAATAAAACTCGATTAATGGTTACGCTTCTCCTAGACTTTGGTGAATTTTCTGAACGATGATAACTGCGGCCATGAAAAAGAAAACGGTAAGCTTATTTTTTAAATGACGAAAATGGGGTTCAAAGCAAATTCTTACTGTTTGAGTTAATATATAAGTATAAAATATCCTTACAAGAGAAGATCTCGGTCTTAAACACTAACTTCTGGACGAAACTTCTATTCTTTACAAGAATAGAAATAAGGTGTTAAGTCCGAGACCTCACCTTGTTAGCGTGAAGGTCACTATTTAATTAGCATCTAGTTCAGTAAATAATGGCACTTTGTTTAACTAAGGTAATTCCCTAGAATATATTTTATAATTACATGAAATTTTGCTATCATAAGTTGAAGACTTGTAACAAATTAACCTTTCACCGTTTCCAACACAATTCAGACAAGTAAAGAAAACCGATTTCAACTACCAAAGAAAGGTTTGACACACGCCATGCATTGATTAATATGAATGACCATACCACACTACCATTAATTTCTATGGTAAAAATTAGTGAAGGTGAAAATTTACGTTCCAGCTTCAAGCTTATTCAAATAGAATAATAAGATATGGAACAGCAATAGTGATATTACAGGAATAAATTTCTGTACTTAAACTAGCTTCGACTACAATCGCATACTGAACATTACAGTTTTTGTTTTATTATTCTTTATAACTATCAATAAGATTGTAAGACAGTTTTTCTTTTAGGTTTGTAGGTACGTCTGTACAGTGGCGTATCCAGGGGGGTTTGGAGGTTAGCCCCCCAAAGTTACTCTGAATAAGTTTCCGTTCCATGACAGTATTTCTTAATTTATTTTAAACAGCGATCAAGAATTAGTTATTTTAATGTACAATTATATGAATTATGTGTGCGTCAATGTTTTATTGGCAGACTGGAGGTAGATGCGGGCGGAAAGGGCGACTCCGTAAACCCTGACCGTTTCCATGAAATCGGCGAACTAAGAACTAACAATTTACAGTAGTAATGTGCTCCACGTATGTGTCCATCTTTCACTTTTAATTTTTTCAGTCTCTATGGGCGTACTTGGTAGTTAAATTCCCTGAAATTAAATTATGAATTTTAAAACCCTCCCTTTACTTATTTCTTAACAACCAAATTAATGAAGATAGGGTAACCAGATATGATCTTCGATCCAATACTCTTAATGTACGGCAACATTTTGACCGTAGAATCTGCAACGCTAAAATTTTAAATTCAGGCTCCAAATAGCTTGCGATGAAGTAATTTTGTATAATCTATACAGATACCGTACGTATGAAGAAACATTTATGGCTATTCACGATCGAGTTTGGGATTGTCACTACTGGGCGTTTCCTCCCACTGATTGTGAGAGGTGTACCAACGCTTACCTTAAAAACACGAAACCCTCGGAAAACTCGAAGATTTCCTTCATAATAATAAATAATTGTGCGGTTTTCATATAACGCGCACTTAGAGCAAAGTCGAAAATGTGACGCGAAGTTAAACCCCCTGGCAAGGAATAAAGAATGACTCCGTTAACGAAGAGAAATGAGGAAACGAAGGCGTTGACATTGATAATTCTGACACCTGGGAGTCCCAGGAGGAGATAAAATGGGCGTAGGAGGAAGGCGGGAAGGATTTCGTCGGCTTCCGTCGCATTGGAAATGCATAATGGAAGGAAAAACCAGTAGCCCTGACGGATCTCTTTCAAGATCTCGGCCGCAATCCAACGCGCAGCAGTCTAAGATATCTTTTCTGTCTCGGGGGAAAAGAGCGGTAAGACTTTTACGAGAGGGAAGAAAATAAGGGATCAGCTTCCTTCAAGGTCGCAAAACACCTCCTCCATCATATTAGCCGTTTAAAATTTATGCGAATAAAAACTCTCGCCTTAATTCGGAAGACGCGTTTCCTTTTGTGTTTTGCCGCTCTTTTTTTTGTTTTAGAAAATCCAGGCGGATTGAGAGAAAGGGGGGGAAGGGGAGGGGAGACAGGAAGGAGACAGATCGGCGAAGTTGGGAATTATTCGAGGAATAATTGAGATGTTTCGAGAAAAAAAATACGGAGAGACGTGATTGGTAGAAAATATCACCTGTTTTGTGGGTTGCCAGTTTGATGAATTTATTATCTCGCCGGAGTTAATTCCGCGGAGGGAACTGTATGAAGAGGACTCGACGAGAATCCTTTGTTTCATTAAAAATATTTTTAATGTGAATCTACCTATGTCCAACACTTGCGTGATGAATGCCGGTAGATTATCAATATATATAAAGCAATGCGATGGTTAAAAAATATAGAAAAAGTTCGGGAATGAAGGTACCCAGAAAATTTTTTACGGGCTTCACATTTATAATTGCCTAAATGTTACTCAAACTCATCATAAATCCATCAAGCTCGGCCAGGCAAGAAGGCAAAATTAAATCGCAAAAAATCAATGGATATTAATCTTAGGACGAGAGGTTTATCGAATACAAAGCAGTCGCCACCGTTGGTAAATTTCCCAAGAGCGGATTCTAACAAGAGACTACGTTAGGAGATACGATATAACACCGATTGCGAGGAACTCGTAAGGGAAAAATGCATTTGGTTCATTTTCCCGTTTTATGGCTTACAAATCACCTGTGATTCACTAACTTAAGTTTTCATTAACCGAAAATATAATATATCTTTAATGTAGCTTTTGGAATGAAAGTTCATTTACCGCTTCCAAACAATTTCTCCCAATTAATGTAATTTTTAAAAATCGCTTTTTCTGAAGTGGTAAGGATGCATGTTTTTATGTAATTTAGCTTTGGATCTCCCTCGCAAAAAGAAATAAAACTAAAAGTTTAATCAGAAAAACAACAACGCGTAAAACGATCGTTTCAGAAAAATCCGATTAAAAAATCCACCGGATTCATTATCAAATCCTGTAGATCTTTGAACCTCCATACCGCCAATATGTGCTTTTACGCTACTTCCCGTCTTATCTCTTCGAAATACGCACGAATCCCTCCATGAAAAGACCCGAAACGCAAAATAAAAACAAGAGACCTCCCGTTAAACCTCATAATGAGATCTCCAACGAAATATCTCCTCCATTAAGAAGGACGTAGCGAACAAAAGAACCCCCAACCTGATAGTGCACACCTATTACCATTTTTTTACACAGCGAAACTACACCTTATCAACGAAGGAGAAGAGATAGAGACCTCCCTTTACACGAAAAAACAAATTAAATTTTAAAAAATCCGCCGCGAAATGAACGACACAATGCTCTCGTTAGGTATGCGAGAACCGTTATAATTAGGTCGAGTTCTAATGGCAAACCTCTGTCAGAGCTTAGGAACGGCTATGAAGTTTCCACGTGGTCATTCCTCCCCTCCCTTCTTCTTCCCCTACCACCACCTTCCCCTTTCCTGTTTCCCCCTGACGACAGAAACCCATCCCTTTCCTCTCATTCCCTCGGGAGCCCGTCTACACCTAGCGTTCCAGCTTCCACATCTCTACCTCGTCTCAGCCACCCACCCAACGTCTCACACACACACACACACCTACCTCCCACTCCCTCCATCACCAACTCCCTCACTCTTATTCCCATCGCACTCTCCATCCTACGCCCTACCCTCCTACACACACACTTCTTTCGCTCTCCATCCTCCTCCACCTCCTCCTACTCTCTCCTCCACGCGATATAATAGACGTGATTTATTTCTACGGCGTCTTCACACGTTCCTTCACGAAACCCTAATGCTCCCGACGGACATTAATCGCCGCGCTGCCCACTGTCCGGGTCGCGTAATGAGCCTCCGATTAATCGCGCAAGAGCATGACTCTGCCGACCGACCGACCGGTCAGACCATCCCGCCACCAATCCTCTTTCTCTCTCCTTCTATTTCTCCCTTACGTCACACGGTAAGAGAAGACGCCCACGGCATCCACCGGGAGCATTCCCCTCCTTTTTTTTTTGTATGATACTCGCCCTTTTGTTTAGTTGTAAAGATGGGATTTTTTTTGAGCGGGGATTGCGTTATCGCGAGGAGTGCGCTTATGACGTCCACCTTAGCATGGTCAATTTGTCTCTGTCAGAAGAGAGAGAAATGGAGGGAGTGGATAGGAAAAGAGGCGTTTTTCGAACGCATTCTCCAACGATACGATTAAAGATTTTTTTGAGCTTAATTTTTTTCCTGCGAGCGACCGGAAAGTGAGACGGATCGGGAAATTTCACTTCGGCATGCAAGGTTGAACTTTTATATATATTATATAAATAAATAATACACATACCTGCGCAAAAGTTCCTAGCCCGTGCAGGGCTGACGTGGATCGCCTCGCTCGCTATAATTATTAACTAATTTAGCACGAATTTAATATACATTTCAAATATAATTTCATTACCTCATTTACACCAATAAATAAAAATATCGGGATATTTTTTTCAAGTAAATAAGATATTTCTTTCGTTAATATGTGACATAACCATAGACTTACTTCGCTGGTTGAAATCAACTGTATTATATTAGTCTATTAATTACACTTTAGATTATAAAAGAAATATATAACAGGGATTATTAATTCTCATCAAAAAGCATTGGACTCCTTGCCATGTCAGTTAACATAATTAATGGTTAAAAACCAGGAAAAATCCTATTTTTCGGATAAAAAGCAAATTTTTACGCTAATTTACGAACTGATGAATATGTTGTTTTAAATAAGTATACTTCATTCCTTCAGCTGTAGAACTGTTCATGTCTCGTGTTCGTATCTCAATTTTAACCTATTTTTAAATGCTTTATTATAAATCCATGAACTGATTGACAATGGAGTCGAAGAAACATCCTTAAAAATAAAAATTTTAGGAACAAACCTCCATTTTACTCGATTAAATGTCTGCGATAAATATTGTGGCAACAAAAAATACCCGAAAATTTAAGTTAACCGGTAATTTTTTTCTTAATTAACGCCGTAATTTAACATTTTTAACGCCTTGGTTATTTATCGCATCTCCCAAAAAAGGCAGCTTTGAAACCGCGAACCGCTCCACCGTTGTTCCTTCCTTATTTTCCACCGCCGTCAACCGCCGCTTCCAGAACTAGCGAATTAGATCTTCTTCCTGATTCAAGTTTCAGATCGACCTATGTCTCTAAGTCACATGTTCTTTCAAGGCTCTCCTGAAATTGTGGTTTTCTTGAAAAAATAAAAAGGTGTTCAGGTAGAGTTACGAGGGGGGGAAGAGGATCGAGAATGAGAGAGAGAAAGAGATAGAGAGAGAGAAAGAGATAGAGAGAGAGAGAGAGCGGGATGGAGACAGTGAAGAAAAATAAAAAAATCAGATGACAGGAACGCAATTAGCGCCTTGGAAGCTGTGTCGTGACAAATCTTCTCGTGCGTAAGATGAGACATTCGTGCCACCGTTCTATTCGTCTCTATCATTCCCTTTCCTCTTCTCTATCTCTCTCTCTCGCCCCCTGATATGTTCCTATGCGTACTTATTTGATTAAGGAACGATCAATTCTTCAAAATTATCTATCTATATCTACAGTTCACCCTGCAAGCCACCGGATTGGTGTGTGGCAGGAGGTGCAATAGCACCAAGGGAAAGCGCATAATAATGAATAGTATCACTCTACGTCGGCTGATTTCTTTTCGTAACTTCTGTTCTGCTCAGCTATCGTTCTAGGGAAAAACGAGCCTTTATACCTCTCAGTCCTACAGGCTATCTTTCTTATTTTTCGAGGATGGTCCATTCTACCAATATAAGTTGGCGCTCTTATTATTTCTTCGACATCGCTGGAGAATATATGCGTTCTAAATATTTCAAGAAGTTTTAACCTTGAGCGTGATCGGCGCTCAGTTAGTGATTCCCATCCTAAGTCCTGTATCAAGCCCGTAACACCCTTGTTTCTATCGTAACAATTTTTGACGAATCTAGCGTCTTTTCGCTGCACTCTTTCTAACTCTGAGATTGACCCTTTAACGTACGGATCCCATATGCTCGACGCGTACTCTAATAGCGGTCTTACTAACGAGAAGTAACATGTCTCTCTGACTTTTTCCTCACTTTTACCTACTATGCGTTTGATGAATCCTAGTTTCTGCTTAACCTTCCCGCATATATTTCATATGTGCATATCCCACGAGAGGTTGCTTGTTAAAGTAACGCCTAAGTATTTGACGGAATCGGCTATTATCAAACCATTTAAAATTTTAATACTTTATGTTTATGTGGGATAAATATACGAGGGATGAAAATAGGTTATTTTCTATTATTGGAATCATTTCTGTTTGTGCGTTATATTTCTAGAATTATATAACAGAATTTAGACGCAATAGGTACCTAGCGAGGGCGAAGCGCCGAGCAAGACTGAGCTATGGAAGATAACGAAGTGTTTGACGGTCAAAACATACTAGTCAAATAAAAAATACAACTCAAGCTTTTATCACCAATTTTAGCATAGTAAAATTTGATCGCCATTTAATAAATTCATACACAGTTTACTATGTTTAATAACATTTTGAACTTAGATATTTGATTTTGTTGTGCGAGACCATCACCAGTGTAATTATGTTTATGCAAATTCATTTGAAGGAGAATTCATAAGTTATGGACCCGTCATCTGTAGTTGTTTTGTTGAGAAAAACAAACATCCCAGTGACGACATTCGTTCGTAAATGAATTCACGATATTTGTAAGTCACTATCCGCTCTTTTAGAGAAAAATTACATAATCACTTTTTTCCATTTAACTGAATTTAGGATCGCAATACGATTTTTAAAGCTTTCTGTGAGATTCTAAGACGATCTGTTTATTTTTTTCACGCTGACCCTTCTTCGACTAAGTTTTTCAGAGATTAAAAGGCCACAGATTTACTTTCAACTCCATCAATGTCTCGTAAATTATGGCCATTTCGGAAATCCAGACATCATTGCGACTTTTTACAGATCCCTTTAAATAACTCGACATGAGCAATGCTTAAACTTTTATGAATTCTTTTATCACTCACTTCCTAATTAAGCTAATAACTGGATAAAGGATAAGGATATCGTCCTCACAGCTTCCCCGTATCTTAAATTAGCGGTTTTCCCATTAAAACTCAAAATGCACAAAAAAATCAACTTTCATGCACCATTTGAAGCCCAGACGTTAATTATACTAATAAATGAATTATTCATTCGACGTTAAGACCCGGGTACAAAACTCCACTATGTCACCCCAATCACTCAAACAAGCGTTCTTTTGAGAATCCAAAAACCTTCGTCCTGCCTTTTCCCTGTCGCCCCCTTCTCTCCTTTCTCTTCCCACCTCTCTCCTTCTCTCCATTACATCTTCCGCCACTTCATATCCCCAATACCGTTACCGCGGAAAGCAAACACCTATCGACAACCATTAGCATCCATTCTTTTAAAAAACCAACTCCACTCCGCCACTCCTTTTCTGAGCCGTCCTTCGACTTCACGGCGCTTTTTTCACCTACCAACTCCTCTTCTCCATATTCTTACCCCTTCTTCTAACAATCCATTAACTCGAGAAGGACCGTCTGGTGGTCGAATGGGGGAGGAGAGGAAGGGATGGGTGGGGTGGGTAGTTATAGAGAGTGAAAGAGAGAGAGAGAGGGAGTGGAGTGTGCGAGGTGAAAAGGGAGGAGGTGAAGAAAGGACAGAGAGAGAGAGAAATGAAGGAACTCGCATTTTACTAAGAGTAAATAATTTGTGCATCGATTATAAAGAAGCCGTGAGCTTCCTTGGAGACGCTTCACTGATATCTTCGAGGTAGCGCAACGAAATAAAAAAAAACTGGAGATCCACGTGCCTTTAATTCTGTACATCGGTATATATTAATTTGGTTAAGCGCTAAGATGTAGTGCTTCATATTTTTTTAGCTGTCCACATCAAATTTTAGAACTAAAAATTCCTAAGTGAGTTCGGTAATCCCTAATTTGTGTTCATTTTTTTGGAAAGAGGAAGTTACACGAGTTGTGTCTGATTCTGCCTGCTACACACAAGTGGTATTCGCTTTCTATTACCCCTCACTTTGCGTACTGTAGCAATTTAATTCAGGAAACAACTAATAGGGGCTTCACAACTTTTGCCACGCAATTAAAATTTTTACGTCATCTATAACAAAGTAAAAACTTTTTCTATAAAGTATTTGAAATTTGATAATTCGCTTAACTGTATTTATTATACAGAATTTATGACAATATTCATTTCATAACAAAGCAATAATTATCTCTTATAATGCCAAGTTTTCGAAGGGCAATCACAGCCACAAAAATTCGCTGAAAGGTTACAAGAAAATAACGCGCATAGATCAAAGCCTTATATTTTCCACTTTAATGACATATATGTTCGATGAATTAGTTAAGTCGGTGAACTTCCACAAATTGTTTTAGAAATCTACGACTCATTTCCGCACATATCTTTCAGTGTAGCTGTTTAAATCGATCGAAACAGAGAAAGAGAGAGGAAGCGGGGTGAAAATACGCCTTCCGCTGCTTCAAATGGACTTAATCTCTCGCTGCACTCAGGTGCCAACGGAGATCGTTCAATGCTTCGAATAGCCTGAAATAGCGTGTAGTTTCCTTACGGAATAATTTTCCATTAGAAACTGCTCTGGTTGTAACGAATAGCTTCGGGAAACGTCACTTCATTTCTCTAATCCTCTTTCTGCGTTCCATTTCCATTCGTTTATGATGCATTGCGACCGATGGGTATAGGTACGTATATTGCTTTTGAATAGTGAATAAGGAACGTTTCAAGGTATCATGCAGCATAGAGGCATGGAAAATGTGGCGAAATGACTACAATCATGCTTTAATAAAAACCGAGACATTAATCAGTCCTGCCAAATTGTGTGTAAAATCTCATTTAAATTCTTGGATATATTACGAAACCGCATTGGACAATATATTTTAACCTTCCCACTGAATGATTCTCGAATGACTTCCGAACAAAAATTAAATTCAATCGAACTCTAACTCAATTATCGTAGGTTTAGAAAGTCACACGGGCATTACCGCTACATCTTCACTAGCAATTGTTTGTTTTTTCGAATTTTTTTAGAATAAAAAATCGGCGAATTGCCTCAGAGGACGGCTTCTTCGTAGCCGAAAACGTAATCTGGTTTTCTGTCTTTTTATGACCTTAAGAGTTTTAATGTTCATCAATTGTGGGTCAGCCATAATATGACGCGTCTTATTAATTTCTATGTCATTACTGGATAGAAAGATCAAGAGGATTACGTTCACTCACAGTTTCTTATATGAGAAATATTCTCATCCAATAGATGCTGATCGCTTTTAACACGTTTTAACCTTCCTCTAGCACTATTATCTGGCTCGTTTACAGATTCGAGTTCGATCTTGCCCGTCCACTTTTTTCATTTCCGACAGAATCGTGAGAGGATTGAGATCTCGATCTGCTATCATGGCGATGACCTTGTCAATATCTGGCCAGCGGGTGCAGGACGATGGGGAAAGAGTGAGTAAGAGAGTGAGGTCGCAGGTGTGTGTCTCAAGGGATAAAGGGGGTTGGAGTGGGTGTTTCCGGTGAGTAACGCGGTGGCGGAAATGCTACATCAGTCTGTCAGAGGGAAACTTAATAAATGAAAATAGAGGACAAAATGTATTATTAACGCTCGGGGTAATTGAAAGGAAGCGACCGCGAATTACGTAACGGTTGCGGGGATCCAGCCAACTAATTAGATAATTAGCCACGAACTGCGGGAGAATGAAATGATCATCATACGGTATAGTTCAAAATCATCACATCTCCACATTTTGGAAATCGGAATCGAACATCTGAATCTTCGTCGAAAAAATAATCGTCAGCTATAATCAGCTGATGCGATCTTTATCTCGTGTGGTACGAAAAGCTACTTCTCAAGGGATAATGGCAAGTGCCTTCCTTATGATGAATCATATTCGTAGTACATTTTCATTCTTATAAAATTCTGATTCTTATAAACGGGATTATCTAAATTTAACCACTAAAATTGTGTTTACTCAATTATGGAAATAAGTAAAAGAAATGTTGCTTCCTACGCGATTTTTTGTTCGCAAATAAAAAGCATCCTTAATAAATTTGGAGGGATCGATTCGTGGAAGCATAGGTACTTAAGAAATGTTTCAAATTTTTTCCTCTCATTTTTGCATTTTTCTCTCCGCAGAATGAAACAAAATTCAGTCGAGTGGATTAATTTAATCATCAGGAAGCGATATATACGAGAGAAATACCGAAATAATTGTTCCCCGAAAACACCGGTTTCGCCCGTTGTAATATTATTCTGCAGAAGTGATTCAACGTTTTCTCGTAATTCCTCTAATTAGTTTCTGATGAGAATGAAAATTTAAAGCCCCACAAAGTGGTTAATTACGTATTCAAAATAAGAGTAACAACACTAGGGGATTATTAAATACTAGCAGTTCGTATGCCGGGACTGGTTCACTTTTTTTTATATTAACTTACCGAGAACGAATCTGCTTCCAGCCACAAAAGGCATGGTCACCTTCCCTTTGCGATTACTTAACAACCACCCACTCTGGCTCTCGGAAAAGTGGCCGGAAATTGCGAAAAAATGCACTACGCCAAAATGGCGCCCTAATTTCTAAATCATTGACTTTCCCGTAAACGCAAATGCACGCGAGAGAGAGAGAGAAGGGGAAGAAGCAGCTTTAGAGGGAAATGACGTATCCGGTGAGAGGAAAACGAGACCGTCGGTTTCGTCGATTGGAAAACGAGCGAGGGAGTCTCTCGTCATTTTTTTCACGTGAGTTACTCAAGTTTCCCACGCCGCGTCGCGCATTCCGATTTTATTCTATTTATTTCTTTTAACTTTCCCGATTTCTTCCCCTCCTTCACCGTTATGCATCCGACCACTTTAGCATTCGGTCTCCTTTTCTTCCTCACCCATTCCTACTCTTCGATCCCCCCTCCCACTCCATCCACCCGGTAAGTCCATTCTCCCCCCCCTCCCCCCACACCCATGCCACCCATCCTCGAGACCCATTCCCTTCCCACGCATCCCGAGACCTTTTCCTCCGTAACAACATTCGTTCGCATCGAACCGCTATCTCTTTTCCACTCATTCTCACTCATCTCTCTATCTTTCCCATTGGTATCGTCGACCCTATTATCCTATCCTGTTTTCTCAATCCTCTACTTATGTCGTTCTCCTTTTTAACATTTTCCGGACGGTTTTCACATTCCCTCGGCCACGGCCATAATATATCTAACCAAAAGACCCTCCTCCCCTGTTGCCGCTTTACATTTTTTACGCATTTTCTCATAAACGAAAGCGTGCTTATGTTATCGCTTCGTGTGTCTTTATCCCATTTTGACCATCCGTCCGTTCACTTTACTCCTATGCTCATACAATTCCTAAAGGGTTTTAGATACTTTAAGAAAACTCCCTTTGTGAAGAGTAGATATTGGGAAAAAACGTCATTATTCGTGCATTAGATGTTTTCCGATAGTACAATTTTTCCGCGAGAGTGGGCAATGTTTTAAGATCGGAAACCTCTTGGAGAACATGTTGATGCTACACTCAAGTTTCTGAAATAAGTCGTCTGAATATACTGCTTCAGTAAGAATAATTCCATTTACTTTATCATTCCGCACATCAACATCATATGTTATTTTATTAGCTCTGTTAATTTTCCTCTCTCTGCCTCGTCTTCCTTGACCTCTCAACCAATCAACTTCTGTTTACATTTTAATCGTTCTTCTCTCCGGTTCTTTTTAATGTCACCACCTTTTTATGTTTGTGTCTATATTCATTAATTTCCATTCGTCTTCTAAATATGTGATAAATGAGATTTTTTGATTCACATTTCTCCCCTCCCTTTTTTTCTCTCCTCTACTTACTCTTCGGTTCATTTTTTGTGACAGTTAAGATACAACAACGTGAGGCAATGCCAGTCTGTTTCGCTCTCAATTTCTTTTTTTCCCCTTCCGTGATATCCCATTTCATTCACTCTCTAAACTCGATTAGTTTACATGTTATTCTTTTTATATGGCAGATGAACCTTCACGACTCTATATCTTCAATATCACCAACATAATTCTGAGATCTTTATACACAGCCGTGTTCTGATACCTCGAACATCAACACAAGCCGAAGATTTTTCGAGTTATCGAAACTTCGACCTTTCGAACGTAAACGAAAACTGATAGGAAAATGGAAAATTCGAGTTACATAGAGTTGCAAGTTACTGCCTGTTTCTGTTTGTTTCCATTTTACTCGTTTTATTTTATCTGTTGCTCCCTCGACACTTTTAATTCTATCCGATTTATCCTTCTTTCTTTTTCACCCAACTTCCCAAATCGCTGCCCTTTCTTTTCTCTGATTCATTCTCTCGTCCTTTCCCTATCTAGGCACATCCTGTAACCTGTGACATCGACGGTTCATCAATGAGAGAGGGTAGGGCTGATCTTATATCGTTGGATCTCGAGTCGGCGGGTTCGAGCATCCACGTGAGAGGCTTAATTCTTTTATCGCCAGGTAGCATCAGTCCTTATGAAAAACGGAAACGCTGTAAAAAAAAAAAAAACTGCTCCATTAAAAAATGCATAAAATATAAAATTTCCTCAAGAAAAAATCGTGTTCTAAAAGGCTGTGAGATTTTCCCTCCTGGATCTCGTATGATTAAATTTGATGCGTCTTCGCTAAAAAAATTTCAGTTTCATTTAACCGTGTATAATCAATAGTTTGTTGTGCTGAATAAATAATATTTTTGGAATTTTTTATCTTAAAATTTATTCCATAGGCAACGATGTAGTATCATTCTCCGAGTGTTATAATGCATTCGACAGAGAAAAAACCTAAACTCCGTGGGCAAGTAAAAAGTAAAAGAGGAAACGAGTGCATGGCAACGCACTAAAAAAAATTGGTTATTAAAACGAGGTAGGTCACGTAGCGGTAAAAATCACGAACAATCTTTCATTCGGTTAGTTCCGCTTTGGGCCACCGGAGGTGGCCATTGTTTCTAAAGGTGTGTCATTGTCGGGAGGGTAATTGCGGAGAAACATCATACCTCGCCATTTTCAACTGTCTCCAGCAAAATAATGCTCAAAATAATCCATGACCACCACCGCCGCCAAGAAAATCGTAGAAAAAAGGTGACATCAGAATGATGCTCACACCTCGTGATGCACCTCAATCTTACTCGGGCGGTTCACATGCGATTTAAAGTTTGCAAGATATTACAGCTAGGCATATAAATTTTATGCAGTTCTTTCTCACAGGTATGTTAGAGCTAACAATAGATAAAACAAAATATTACCGACTACAGCGATTTACTCGAGCACGAAATTGGTAGTAGAAATGAAGACATAAAAAAATTCATTCCATATCGAGAAACGACGTGGCATTTTTTTTTACACATTAGGTTATCAAGTGGAGAGAGAAAATGTTTCAGCGGCAGGAATCCAAATAGAAATCAAGCGATCAGAGAACAGCAACAACAGTTGGCGAAAGTAATTTCCGTCCGAATCGCTCACATGCCTTCGGGTATACGAACGAAGAGGAAGAGATAGAGAAAAAACATTTATCCACACAATGCGTTATTAACATAAGATGGTTACTGTTTATGGCGGTATAAAAAAGGCCTAACAGAGTCCACGATCGCATTAACAGATAGAAAAAGCACATTTTGCCGAAAACACGCCCACCGCGCTAGTGAAAGAGAGAGAGGTAGGGGGAAGGACGGAGAGAGAGAGAGAATCTTCAACATTAGCAGCAACAAGTGAAGAGGTTTCGGGGAGTCAGGTGTTGCGAGAGAGAGAGAGAGAATGAAAGAAAGAGGGTCGTATAAAAAACAAAGATGTGGGAAGCGAAGGCAGTATACTATAGAAGGAAGTATACATGATGAAGAGATGGGAGGTTGGGAAGGGATAAAAGGGATTGGGTGATGGGGGTTGGGGGTTTGCTGGGGTGAGGGTTAGGACGGAAAGGAGGTTCTCAGCAATACGCCTCGAGGTACAAGTAAAAAGGGGTAGGGAGGGATGGAGGAGAGAGGGGAGCGGAGGGGAGGTTCGGCGAGGTTCAAGGTGAAGAGTCCCATCAATTGTTCTCGGAACGCGAAATAAAAGAAGCTTTGGGCGAGAGTTCAGCAGGCAGGAGTGTTTGCATCTCCTCCTCTTTCCATCCTCCCTCCTTCGCCTCACCTCCGATTCTCCCACCGACACCTTTAATAAAAATCCGCCTTCTCTTCTCATTGCTCGCAAATACCTTCTTCCTCTTGCCCTCCAGCCAAGGGGGAGGAGAGGTAAAAGACGGGTCGAAAATCCAAGCGGTCAGTTTGCTACCGCGCGGAAATGGCGATTTATTTTATTTTTTTAATGCGATTAAACATTCAGATCTAGCAAAATGAGTTGACTTAAATTACCATAAGTAGGCCCGTAATCAGAAGAGTGATCCGTTCTTATCTTCGGAATCTAGCTGATCGCGGATGCTTTAAAGTTTTTCTTGCAGAGATTTCAGGAAGCGATAAAAAATACAACTTTGAAATAAGTTCTTGGCTTATTGTACAACGATTTTCTAAATTATTTATTTAAATTTTCATGAGTTCCATTTGTTGTTTATGTGGGAAATTAATTTAGACAACGGATCTCGAATTTTTTCATAAACTTCGATGTAACCAGTCGCATCGTGTGTTTGGATTTAATTAAACTTATAAGTACATCAAACTTTCTTACTTTTATATTCTATCATGAGTTATATATTAAACAATTAAATATTGAAATAAAAAAGTTTACCTAGTCAACTCAAAAGAATATGGCTGACATTGAGAAGTCACACACGGAAACAGTCTCCGCTCGTTTGTATATTACTGTTGAAGCCAAAAAGAGTTAACATTAAAAGAAGCGTTTAAAAATAATAAACGATGCGGCGTGACGGCTAAAATCGATCCAGAAGGAGTGGACGAGAAAGCGCAACCTCATGATATTTCAATCCTTTTTACGGGGGTGTATGAAGACCTCGTGATTTCAGCACGTATTACCATTACCACCGCGCATCGATACCGATTTTCGATCGCCATTTGTCATCTGCCACTCTTTTGATGATTCGCTCGGTTAAAAAAAAATAAAGGAAACACGCGGAAATGCTCTCAGTTTGCGAAGCTGGAGGCTGTGAAAGGATCCCTTTCGTGCAGCAGGGTCGATGACGTCAACGCGAGAGGAGGGACGAGAGGGTGAGAGAAAGAGAGACAGGAGGTTCTGGATGGAGGCGTATGTGGGTGTGGAAGGTGGAAGAGTGGGAGTTGGCAATACACCTGCAACCGGACGGGGGCCGTTCTCTTCGACCGCCGCCGCTGAGGTGTTTGCCGGGAAGGGAAAAAGGCCCAAGGGAGAGGGGGAGAGGTAGAAAAGGTGGGGGAATGGAGGGAGAGAGGCGGTTGAAGAGGTCGAGGGAGACGGAAAAGCCGCCTTTATCGGAACTATCGGGCCACTTCTTACGGTAAATCATTCCTGCATACAAAAGAGAAATAATAAGAACAAAAACAATGCGTGTGCCAACGGTGACATCAATGCATTTTTAAAGTAAACAAGGCGTTTATAAATATAAAGAAAGCAAATACGAGAGATAACCTAAGAATTAGAAGGCTTCGTCATATCCTAAGAAAGTAACCGCTTATTAAATAGGGGAAAGTGCTTTTAGTGCCAATACGTGTCCGTTTGCTGATGGAAAAGCAGTACACTTCGCTCTGTAAATATGAGGCAATCGATATAAAATTGGAAGGGAGTGATCATAAGTTTGTCACGCACCTCATATTAACTTTATCGCCTTCTTCCTACCACACACTGATTACGTCTGATTGTCCACGTAAAGACCTTGTTACATTATCAAGAACCGTTTGAGTTTTTTATGGAAAGTTAATCTTTTTCGTTAATGAATATATGATCCAATATTTAGAAGCATTAAAATTCTAATTAAGCATAAAATGAAAGGAAAAACTTTGAATGTCTTCACGAAAAAATTTTTTAACAACAAGGGAACATCAATTTTACAACGCTCAGCGGCGTTAAGGAAATAAACCAATAATAATG
The DNA here is from genome assembly GCA_036926305.1 of Uropetala carovei. NCBI lineage: Eukaryota > Metazoa > Arthropoda > Insecta > Odonata > Petaluridae > Uropetala > Uropetala carovei. Next base: position 4,093,089 of record JAXCHB010000130.1, read on the forward strand.
ACTGAAACAACTACTGCCATAGCGAACTAATTTTTCTTTAATGCTTTAGAATAATAGCGAATTAGAAAAGTGCTACCAGCAAGTTCTGTAATAATAAATTTGTAAAGTGAGATATGAATTCATATACTAGAAAAATAGTAATATTACTGCACATTCATCCCAAATGCACAAAAAGGTGAAAATAGCATTAGGGTGAGGTTTCTATCATTTGAATCTAAAGCTGCATGTCTACAGTACATCTCGTTAACACAGAACCCAAAACGCTTGTTTAAAGGAAACATACTTCAGTCCCCCTGCGAAAATATAGGCTGTTATTACCAACTTCGTTATTACATATAATGAAAATTTATGTCAACTGAAGTTTGCACTAAAGAGGTAATAGTATATAACCAAACTGAATACTAACATTTTCATATCCGCAAGGTTACAAATCGTAATAAGTCATATCGTTAAACCTCTGGCATCGTGCCAAGAAGTTTCGTGAGTCGGGAGGAAATGGTAATTCACCTTAATTTTGCAAAATATTTAAATCTCTACCACAAAACACCTGTGATGGCAAGATTAACGGACCAATGAGATCAGAGAGGGAGGTCAGGAGTTTGGGTGGCGAGGGATGAAACCCTCTCACCTTTCTCCAGATTTTCCCTCGGGCTAGGCGTAGGCATCTTTTCCTCCGAAGCATCGCATTCTTCCTTTCCAAACTCTTTCTCTCTCTCTATCTCCTCCTTCTCTCTTCTTTTACTCCTCTCTTTCTCTTCCTTTTACCACTCCTTTCCCTCTTCTCTACAACTTCTACTCCTCCCACCTACCAAAGAGCCCCTCCTACCTCTGGGTGGTCCATTCTTCAAAGCGAAAAGAGTTAACGGTACAGACGCCGAGCATTTTGGCACCCCCAGGCTTTTAATCGCTTTCAAAAAGAAACTTCAGATCTTAATAACTCATGCGGTTTTTTCTCTCACTTGAGAAGAAAATATATATATGTATGTATATATATATATATATATATATATATATATATATATATATATATATATATATATATATATATTCATTCCAAACCTCTTCTTTTGCCAGTGGAATAAAGTGGTTTATAATCAGGAATTATTGCTAGTTATTTTTCATGGATTTCTGGCGACGTGAGGATTTTTTGTCTTTCCGTTTTTTTACTCCGGTGAAAAAACAGCAGTAAAACCCCCACGCAGACAGTCGAATCAAAGCGGGAGGGTAATTTTTGCAACGAACACCTGAATCGGCCAAAATATCGCGTAATCGGAAAAGGTGTGGCTGATTTCTTGATGACAAAGTGCGCCTTACGGCACTAACACTACAGAAAAATTATAACCCGTACCGTTTTGCGAGTCGAGATAGACAACTTTTCCTCGCTTATCAACACATATAATTTGATACCAAATTAAAATAACAGCTCCCACTTAACATCCAACTTTTGGGAAAGTTGATTTACACAACTAATTTTATGTAATGATTTAATGATTTTACCATTTAAAAACTACTATCGCATTCTAAAACCATATTGGCGATAAACGTCACAATGTTCTTTCATAGCGTAAGATAACTTTTAAAAAATTACTGATATCTTCAAATTGGAAATTTAGGAATATAGTTTTTAACATTCAATACACCATAGTGATTACGCATTTTCCCTGGTTAATTAATGGATATAACTGAGAAATTTTGAAAATTTATATCAAAATATAAAAACAAAACGTGTTTGATCAAAGAATATTATATGCCGCTTTAGAAATTACTAGATATTTTGAAGATATCTGGACTAAAAAAAAACAAATTAATAAACTCAAGCGGCCCTAAGGCTTCGTTAGACACGTGTAAAATAAAAGATAGCCGTATCAGCACCGGTTTAAAAGCTTGTTTTTTTTAAAATGAGGAATCGGAATAAGAAAAGACTCCTTCAATCAACCTGACTTTACTCACATTTTTATAAACCTAAATTAAATGATGATGGGTAAGTTTAAAAATTAATGTGTGGCGTTTTAGTCAGAAATAAATATGTTACCTTGTGAAATTTTCTATGCAACTTATCAAAACCCTGAATTATAATTCAAAAAAGACACAATTATTTGATGAAAGGTAGGTCCTTGATTTTTAGAAATTTAACGCACGTAAAAAATGTTTACTCGTTAGCGTAATTCTGCTTCATATAGGGTATAACAGCGCTCGAATCCAATCATGAAATCGTTTATCTTTTCATCAAATAATTTTGATACTTTACTGTGAAATAGAGCTTAACATTACACTAATTGGCAGTCGTGCATCAAATTACTACAAATATTGCTAATTATTTATTTTAATACCTATATTTAGAGGCACCTATTTAGATATTATTGTAATATTTAAAAGTAAGGACGAATGCGCTTTTTAAGACAGGCATGATAATTAGAAATAAAACATCATTGGCGGATATCATTATAATGAGAGAATACTCGCATTTTGTTAAGAGTTTCCACACTTATTTCTCACTCGAAAGAAACCAAAAACTTAATGGTGCATCTAAAAATCAGGAAAAAACATATATTATTTCGGATCAAGCTGCTTTCTTAAAGAGTTCTCAAAATTGCATCCTTCTCGTTTCTTCCGATTTAGAAAACTACGATATTCGCACATACCAGCGAAGAGGAAAATAGCAAGAGAAAAACTTTTTTGACGCGTGAACCTGAGAGTCGATTAGGGACCCAAGGCGATGGCAACCTCAAGATTACTGCACATAAGGGGAATACATGGGGAGAAGTTCATGAATGGCAATAAAAAACGGAGAGGATGGAATTAAATACTTCATTCGCTTTCCCCTCCTTCCCACTCCCCCCCCCCCCCTCTCTCTCTCTCATTCCGTCTCCTCTTCTGCCTCCTTCAAGTCAAGAATTTACGGCCCCCGGTGCAAGGAACAGAATAGGCGAAGGGGTTTCTTCCCCCTCCCCTACCCACGCCTGACCCGCCTCTGGTGCCTCCTATCGAGCGCGAGCAATCAGCCCACGGACACTGGGGGCGATCACGCGATCTCCAGCCGCCCCCGACCGGAAGGAGGAGATGGCGAGAAAAGAGAAAATCGGAAAGAACGATGGTAGTGTGAAGGAGCGAGAAGGGCCTAAAAAGACACGAAATATTACCGCCATTAAGTGTAGGTGGAAAAGGGTGTCGCTAGTAAAATTGATGTTCCACCCAACAGGTGAAGCGGTAAACTAGGGTGTGTTCCGTGAGTCAGATTTTTTTTAACCAATCGTTGGATATTAACGATATAGGGAATTAAAAGTCATGTAAGGGCAGATTATTGTGTTAAAAGTATAACGTTTTTTATTTCGTAAGTTTTTTTCTATATTATTAGTGGATATCAGCGTTATTTCAACGCCAAATAATAAATTAACTGCAACAAAAAACCAAATAATCCCGCCACTGTACGCGTAAGAGCATCTTCCTTATATTTCATAGAAAAAAAGGGTCGTCTATTGCTAAGATGTCTCGTAAACATCATAATCTGCCGAAAAAATCGGGATTTTCCGGGAAAAGTGTATTTCGTGTAATAAGTAGTTCGACTTCAAAATCAACCTATGATAACAATTTCCCTGAACTGACATCTAAACATTTCATGATATTTTGTTTAGGATTGGAAGATTTGTCTCTTCGTTTAATAACGGGATAACTGGCTCGTTCATAACGCATTTTTACGAAGATGAGGTCATAATTTCAAATTCATATGTTTGCAACCCGAAGCAAATGATTATCTTCAAAATCCTTCGGAAACAGTAGCCACCATAATTAATCAAAGTTTCCAGCATGCTTTCATTCTTCAACAGCTAAAAAAACGGGTTGTAGTGTCAACTATAGTAGGGAAATGTAATTTGAACAAAACTGAAACAAATTGCACTCAGTATTTTAAAAACACTATCCGCTTTTGTACAAATTACTCCCATTCCCCCTATTATGGATTACCACCAAATGCCGGCCCCGTCAACTACTAAAGAATAAATTCGAAACGCGAGAAATTTAAAAAAAGATATGTAGCGCGAAAAAGATATTTTTAAGAGTGCTAAGGAGATTTTTAACGTGTTTACTTACAGTGGCAGGTTATAATTTTGCCGAGGGCATGGTCGTATATGCTCATATTTGTAACGTTGATCGTAAAAAGCCATTGAATGGTGCTGGTTAAAACAAATAAATAAACGAAATGTTGGTTTACCTTATTTTGGACATCATTAATCCAACTTCACCGACATACATATGAAGTCTCTCATAGAGGGATTCAATACTCAGCGGTTTTTTTATCTAACGACGTACTATAATTATATGCCAAAAATATTGCACATCACAACTGAACACTTAAAAATATATGAGAGGAAAACTACATTTCCAACCGAAATAATAAAAACATTTGTCAACAAATTGTTAGTTCGAGATTTCCAAACTCAAATTGAGGCGATAAATAATATTATAAAACCCCACTTTTTTCATACAACGTCGAAAGATAAAGTGACGCGGTTAGGAAGTACTACTTCATACTAACGATAAATTCGGCTAGCGTAGAACCTCACCAACAATAGGAACGGTTTGAGAAAAATTATTAATTCTACCGGTCGAAACCGCTCTCCCCCTCCGGAAAATACCCTCCTACGCCGGAATGTTTTCAAGTGCAATTCATCACAGATAATTTGTCATTACCCTTACAGCGTCCTTCTGATTGATCGCCAGTTTTTATAAAACGGAATTACAACCCTCCTCCGAAAGCAAACAAACAATGGTCCCCCATTTCGATTTTTTCGATCTTCCTCTCCCTCCCCCTCTTTTTCATCCAATCCTTGTTTCACTCCCCCTACCTCTTTCTCCTTTCCCCCTCTTCGTGTCCCTCCCTCTCCCTCCCACTCAATCTCTTGCTACTCGCCATCGTCTCCCTCTACGCCCCATCAATCAATCAAAAAAACTTTGATCCCGAGCCGCTCGCTGTCTTAGGCGAAAGAACAATCTCGCCCTTAGGCGCATGCGCAGGCATTTCGCAAATGTTTCTGAGCTCGGCGGGAGGTGATTGTCGGCCATCCTCTTTCCTCATAGCAACCATTTCGGGGTAGTAAGAGATAGGGGGAGAAGACTTGAGTAGGGTTAAGAATCGTGAAAAGAATAACGGAATTGTTTATGGTCGAGGTCACTTGTTCGTTGCACTTCCTTTTAAAGTAGATGCACGGGACGGGACAGAATAATGCGCCGCGCGGGACAATCGCGTGCATTCTAAGATTCTCCGCCGTTTTTTTAAAGCGGCGGTTGATCTTAGGCCCATTCAGACTTGAAGTCTCATGGATGCGCGCTTATTCCTCTGATCTTTCTGAGGGTATTTTATGGAGTAATTTTTTTTTTCAAATATGAAGATTTGGCTGTCTGGATTAAATATACGTATGCTCTAAGGATACTCCAATGAGAGTGCACGCACAAACACACATTTCTCTCTCTGAGTAATGGAAGTGATATTTTCCCCCAATCTTTCCACCCCAAACGTCTTTCACTTAGGAAGTTTCCACTGCACCCTTCCCATCCCTCTCAACAAATTGTCGGAATAATTTCCCTATATTTTATAGAACTAAATCCTAGTATTCTTTATAGAGTAATCTTGATGAAAATAAATTATCTATCATCTGCATAAAGTAAGGTTTACTATATTTTTCATGAATGTTGTAGCAAGAACAAAGTTAAGTTTTTAAAGAAAACAAAATAAACCAATCTAAGAGCAGCTGTCATTAAATAATATTTTTCTTCGCTATTTACTTCTTAAAGGAACCATAAGTTGATGAAATAACCACCCTTAGAATAACAAATACTGATAATATTTTCAATGCATCCAACAAATTTCAAAATACAATAATAGCCGCACTGCGTATTAATAATTACAGGATTCCTCTTTCTTCATTCTAAGCAGTCACCCTAGCTTCGCGAACGTCTTCCTTGATGTTGACATAACTAAATTCGAACTTGGATCACAAAGGACGGCAATTATTTTCAAATGAAATCGACAGACTTACAAACATGAACCCAGTAGTTAACTAAGCGGGTTTAGGCGCAGTTTTGATCCGAATTTTGGCTCACTTAATTTGATCCCTACGTAGAAATGAGGCAGCAGTTATGGAGGAGCGTGCAGATACAGTTTGGCATGGTAAATAAACGTGTAGGGAGAATTAGGTCGGGGTGTCGAAATTAAACTTACAGAGAGAGAGATGAAAAGAAGGTTAGTTGAGGCAAATGAACAGACAGATTCTTCAAAAGTGTCGAGAAGTGACGAGAAGGGATGAGAGAGATAGGTGCGAGAGAGAGAGAGATAGAGACGAAGCTTTATACAAGCTGAGATGCAACTTTCTTCGGACAACCACTCGCCCACGCCGGGCATACAAGACAAGCGCTACGTTGTGTCATGGAGGTGCCTGGGTCCATGTATGGAGAATGCCTCGTGACAGGTGTTATGGTTGCCAAGTGGAGGTGTCGGGAGGTGGGAGAAGGGGTATGGAGGGAAGGGAAGGGAGGAGAGGAATTGGGAAGAGTGAAACAGACACACATTCAGACGTAAGTAGAGAGAGTGTGTGTCGGCGGGTGGATGGGGTGTGTCGTGGGACGGTGCAAATGATGGAGTTAAAGAGAAAAGGGGTGAAAACGCGAGAAGTGGGGTCAGTTGCAGATGTAATGATGGGGGAGGGGTACGTAGTAATGCTAAAAGACAAAGGCCATAGTCGCGTGCAGTTTCCTTCGACCAAGTCAAACATTATAGTCTATTTTTCCAAACTCAGGTCTGATCTCACCAGTATAAACTGTGCGTCACTTATAAGTGTAACGTAAGTTCCACAATCTCAATCACAATGATATAATTAATAAGCTCCCTAACAAATAATCAATTTTGGTTCCTTCTAAACCCACCTTGATTTCAATGAATGACACAAAATTCCTAAGACAATATAACACTTGAGTGATTACTGTGCGCATTTCCACTAAAAAGCTCTCAATATCAATTAGTTGATATAAACAACAACCTGATATGGAGTTTAATTTTTTTATGCTAAACCTTGTTCCTATGAAAACGAGGGATCATAAAAAAAATAAAATTTTCTAATCTGCATTCCTCGATTGCTTGCGCAGACGAAACGACGCAGAGGCTGACGTTATAAAACGTCTTCTATTAAAGATTCTCTTATTGAGTACAATGAATAAATCTTCGTATGTAAAGCAGTCGCTGCGAGTACTTGACTGAATATGAGGCTTAAAACTATTAAATAACTCAACGCTTTCACTACTAAGTATACTTTATTCATCGTTACTAAAGTTTAAGATAGGATCTTAAGAAGATTAATAAGGACATTATATTCCAGCAAAAGCAGCATCATGCTTTAAGTATCATCTCCGATTAATTAAGAAGTGAGTACCACCGTCAAAATTGGATGCTTTCCAATTAAGGCAATAATATTTCTAAAATTTCCTTGTTCCCTTTACGAGCAATAACTATAAGTTAAATTGCAGAAATGCTAGAGATTTTAGTAGTTAAAAATAATGGATATGAAAGTTTTCTTGTATATTTACTAAAATTAAATCAATTAAATTATTGTTCCTCTCTATTCAGTACCTATTTACACGGAATCCATACTATTTTGTATTCATTTGGTGAATTTGCGAAAGAAAAATATTAAAAATCTCGTACAAATAATCTAAATCTTAATAAGTGATTCTTACAAGGAAGGATTTCCGAAAGATTTTTATCTACCATGAAAGGAAATACCTACTCTTTGGTCCAGCGAAAACCTTGCATTCTTCCCAACATCAGAAAATAAGCGGATAAACTAGCAGTGCAATTGATTTGATGAGGCGCGTTTATACCCAGAGATGTCTTGCCGCTTCGCCCGTTGAGTAAAAAAAAGAGCGATGGACTGACCGTGTCTGCTGTCACGAGCGACTCTTGTGGAGACTTTCGTAATCGCAAAAACGGAAGCACCATTCCGATTGGTCAGACATCTTTCGCAGCAGAATCAACTTCACACGCAACATCGCTGAGCGTTAGGATGCGTCGAGTTTGTCGGGTTATATGCTAGAGAGAGTGGAGAAACCGTGACAAACTAAACTCGAGAGAGGGCATCTTTTCCCATCGCGTGTCTGGCTCGCGAGAGATGGCGCGTTAGCATCTGAAATACAATATTTTGAGGACAATTTTAATGGGTTTGGGAAAAGTTATGAATCGGACTAGAATAATTTACGGGATGAATGTATGTTAAACCCAGGTCGTTTATTTTTTACGGCCACCTTGATAATAACGTTTTCACGCATAGAGTTGACTCTAGTCAGTATTTCGTAATCTTTTTCCTGCATTTTAATTTAGCCATTTAGAAATCTTGAAATTCAATTAATCCGTAGGTATATTGTTTAATTTAAAAGATGTCTATACGAACTAGCAAGACGTGATTAAGGTTTATCTACGAGGAAAGATACTCTCCATTGTTTTTCGCCAAAATATATTATCTATATTATTAATCCCAAGCAGTTAAACTATATGTAGAACGTCGTAGTGACCTGCAATCATATAAATAAAGAAAATGGTTTACTAACTTGAATATGAACGAAAATTATTGGCAAGCCACAATGAAGTGCTATATATATATTACACTGTAATCTCGTTACAACGTACTTCACAATTACGTATATTTCAAATTAACGTACTTTTTTTAAATCTCCGTCAATTTCCCCGTATAAATACTGTATAAATGTTTCAAAATAACGTACTTCAACTTAACGTACTTTTCAATATTTCGTATTAAATTCAGAGGTCCCGAAAAAAGATTGTGGTTTCAACGTATGATTTCATCCGTAAATGACGCAACTGTAACCAATTCTTGCACATTAAAGTTGTTCACACCAACTTTGAAGGCATCTTTAGTCTTTTGCACGAAAAGATCTACGGAACTCCGTTAAAATCCCAGAAGGAGATACTTTCCGAACTGAAAAAATTTAGACCCGATCATCAGTTATCCCTATCGTATTTTCACAATAGCATTGAGATAAAATCTTAAGTTCTAGGAATTATCTCTCTTGTTAGAGACTCTCATTCCTGCCTGTTTCGGTTTGAGCCGGACTTGCGAGAATGCCTATACCCTACAGAGATGCTTCCTGAGAAAATGCTATACTCATTGTGGGTATATTCAGTATACCGTACTTTCACTATAAAGTATAACAAGTTAGGAAAGTGTACAACGTATCACAAATGGGCGCGTTTCGTGCAATGGAATATTAGAAAGAAATTAGATAGCTGTACGTAAGGGAAATTGCGTTTTCAAGTTCTTTTCTTCGTCATACATAATCCATTTTTCATAATATTACATGCACACTTAAGGAAATTAAACGTTTGTTTGTGAGATTGTTTATGTTAGCAACAATGAAGAAGTAACCATGCAAGAAATTTTCAAGTTCAAGTTGAACTCGATTTAAGAGTTTTGTTTGATTTTCTCGATAACGGCTACTCCTACGATAAAAATGTATAGGGAAAGAAGTACTTTACTTGACTAGATCTACGAGTTTTATTTTAATACTATTTTGGTATGAACAATACTTTACGAGATATGACGGAAAGCTCATTTTTTGTCACCAGTAAAGTGGTACCCCTGAGTGACTTATGATTCATTTTTGCGATTTTCTTATTATATTTGATTGTAAGAGCCCTTAATATCAAATTTCATGAAAATCCGTTCTGTAGAAGCCGAGAACGAACATGCGGACGGACGGACAGACCGACGATAATAAGCGCTCACGCTGGAAGCGAAACGCGCCTAAACATTAGAGGGAACATTGCTTATGAGCAAAAGCCAGTCTTCCATTGAAAATGAGACGATTTTTGCAACGCTTTCTCTCGCCACCTCCTAGTGAGTAACTAATTTCTCAATCATTTTACGCGCTAGTTTAAAACTCATAGCATTTGACTAACAATAAGAATACGAATTTCCGAGAACGAGTTATTATTATTACGTCAATAAAGAATAATATGTACAGAAATTAATGATGAAATTATTTATTCAATGTCACAAGGTTATTCTACAACGTCATAAGAAATGTTGAAGATTTAATTGCTCCATCTACTTGAATCATTTGATTCGATAGAAAACCTCACCTTCCCTTTCTTGTCGGAGAGATGCGTGGAGGTTTTTCAGTGCTCATCCGAATCTCGAGCGAGTGAACGTACCATCGACGCAAGGATTACTGACCCCTTCCTGGTTTATTTTATCAGTAGAGCTCCTCCCGACATCTCTGCGGGTGGTGGGCAACTAAGTTGGGAAGGAAATATGTACTCTTCTTTAGTAGTTCTACAACATTTATTTGAAAAATATTTTGATATGAGCAATACTTTACGAGATATGACGAAAATTTAATTTTTTTTTCACCAGTAAAGTGGTGTCCCTGATTGGCGTACGTGATTCATGTATCCGATTTTCTTATTATATTTGATTGTAAGTCCTTGATATCAAATTTCATGAAAACCCGTTCGGTAGAAGCCGAGAACGAACATGCGGACGGACGGACGGACAGACCGACGATAATAGGCGTTCACGCTGGAAGCGAAACGCGCCTAAAAATGCATGCTCCGTACAGATACGTTGTATCGAGATTTTACTGTATATCGAATATACCAATTCAGGAAAGTATAAATTATTTTCGAGTACGTTCAAAAATCGACGAACCATCAAATGTTTCTATTTCAGCGATAGATTTCTCGAGAAATCATTCTCTTATAAAAAGCTTTACGTAAAGAAAGAACAAGAAAAAAGTTAATTCGCCGCGGCACGAATAGAAACGAGCAAATGATATAGTAATTTCGGCGCTCAAAATTAAGGAATTTCATTTTCTTATGAGCTTACTCCGCGGCTATTGACTTGATAGCTTATTATATTCAATGATTATTCTATTCAATCAAGATTCTCAATTGTATCTTTAATTAACTATTATTATCAAAGAATTGTATGCTCGGCTTGTTACATAAGGAAATAACATTTATGGGAAAAATATTATTTACTTTCACGCTAAATGCAGTAAATTAGAAGCAGACGGAAGTTCAAAATCGTGATACATAGATGTAAAAGAACATAGTAAATTATTGAACAGGTTTTCATTAAAAAATCTATCAAACACTATACACCGTTATTCAACTACGAGTATCTTCCAATGCAGTCTTATAATGATTCAAGCGTAAACAAGGCTAATAAAATTACAGAACATGTCTAGAAAGAGGCGCAAATGAAAGTGAGACAAGAATTACGTAGAAAAAACTATAGTAAAATATTATGGAGAAATATTAAAAAGCGAGATATGACAGCCCAGAAGAACAAGCACATAACTCGAAGCATACTTTATGAGAAGAGTTATGGAGTTGAACAAAAAAATTTAGTCAACAGATTGTGAGATATAAACACGATTGTCTAGAACATAAATAAGTCAGAACAACCGCGGAGAACCAGGGAAGATATTGTGTGTATTACACACACATATACATATATATATATATATACAGTAGTCTCGATTATCCGAGCCCGCTTATCCGAGGTTCCGGGTTAATCGAGGCGGCAGCGGCGTAACATGTCGGCCAAAAAGCGATCGACCAAAGTTGGGCAGAAATCATTAAGACTATTTTAAGTAATATCAATAAATTGTTCTTTTAGTTTAGTTACGTATGTATAAAATAAATTTTCTGAACATACATATACATAGGCCTATTTTTAATACCTAAAAATGAACCGTTTTATCCGAGTTTATCATTACCCGAGGTTAGCTTGGTCCACTTTACTTCGGTTAATCGAGATTCTACTGTGTGTATATATATATATATAATTATTAATGGATGCAGGACTTCACGGTACAAGAAGGAAAGCCGCGATATTCCACAGAATATAAAAATCTGTTTCTAGCACGACTTTCTTCATACAGAGCAATGAATATGATTACTCTCGACATCAGCATTCTCAGGAATAATTATCAGCAATTACACTTGTGAATAATTTTTTTAATCAATAGTTTTTATTTAAAAACAATAAGTAAAGAAAAATGTTAGAGTTTATGGATAAAAAATATCGATGTGCAATTAAAATAACCCTTGGAGGCGTACGCAACGCTATCAACAATTAGATATTTTTATCATAGCAGCGGAAACAATGGTATCACTTAGCGACGTATTTAACAAATTTAGAGGAAAAATCAAAATATTGGTTTTGTGAAAAATATTTTTCAAACAAAACTTGTAAAAAATTACATTATCTACAACTTGTATAATTACAACTATTTATAACAATTGAGCCTGAAAGGAGATATTAGGGGAAAAGGTAAAACGACTAGAATAAACATCCACTTCCGGTGGACCACTTTCATCCATAACCTTTTAATATCTTTATTTGCTAATAAAAATCTTAAGTATAAAGTTTGTGCTGATCTGATTATTAGTTTTTCAGTTAGTGCGCCCACAAAATGTTGTCACATACGTACACACATACAACACCGTGAAAATGGTCAAAACGTACTCGGGGGACCTCAAAGTGTGTATATCCGCTGAAATCTCGAATTCAATTTTTTTCACGGATACAATATATTTTCCAACACTATACTTACGTATGGAGAAAGTAAAAATATAGGATGATATAATTCTTTTTAAATCCCATAAAAATGCAAATAAGAAAATCGATCACATAATACCATTGTGATAAATATTTTTTAAATACTTTAATTCGGATCCTATGCGCATCTTTCCAACATTTATTAATGGAAAGTATATATTTACTCGTTATATAAATCTCATGATGTGTGGGTGAGATGATTATAACAAAAATTTTATTCGTTTTACATTTATTATGATTACAACAACCAAATTCCTATCGATAACCATCGCGAGGGCCAGATTAATGGTTATGAGTATGAGATTAATCTTTTAGTGAGAGGACTCCTGCCTTTTCTTAGCTATTAGTTTAATACGAAATGGAGAATTTTAAATAGACCCTAAAAATACGAGGGTCCAAGGCTAAAGAGTAGTTAACTTATGGATTAATTCGGCCCTGAATAATGTACTTCATTATTAAGCAATCAACAAAATAGACGAAGGAACATACAGCTAATAATTAATATCAATTAGTTAAGTCTCGTCTAGCGTCCGCAATATGTCTAATGTCTTACATTAGCTACATAACTTAGTTAAAGCCTGATTAGACGGTATTGTTAAGTGAATAATGTCATCAGAGAAAATGTTATTGTTTTCAAATAAAATTTCTGTCCGCCAAAATGGTATACATTTTGCACAGCCACGCCAATAAAATATATTTTGAGATCTTATCTAGATTGTTTTATAACGTTTATGTAGCATTCTAGACGCTGTTACTTGAAAATGTTTCTCAAAATTCCAAAAGAAGACACTCGGAGACTAGGGTTAGTAAGTTTCATGAAATTTTTCTCTTCGTCCATCATTTCAGACATAAGCCAGTCTTTCAATGCTAATACCGGAAATTAGCCGTGTCCGACCTTAGCCATAACAGACACACGAATCCACAAAGTTGTTTGAAGTTTATGGAAACAAAATTAATTTACACGTCACCAACTTTAACATCAGACTTGGCGTTGGTAGTAGAGTATGGGACAGAAATGAACAAGAAATATAAAAACAACCCAATGCGACATGGGGTGCACGCCCCCACGTCCGCGAAGAGGCGTTTCCATGTGAAATTTCACCGAACGGTTTCTTTAACAGTCTTTTTTACTTTTTTAAAGGGAGATTTCTCAAGCGAATCAAGCGTCCATAGGATCCTCCTATGATTTACATCGCCGCCCGGAGAAGGGTGAGAGAAAGTGAGAAGGGGAGAAAAGAAGTCCGTAACATAAACTTCCCGCTTGCATTACGCCTAACAATTCTTCGCGGAAAAATCGCGAGTTCACCCTAGCAAAGTTTTTACGGCATACTCAAACACCGAACATGCATTCACCAACCCTAAGCCCTCCCCCCTTCCCTTCTCTTATTCCATCGCAAGACCGAGCCTCACCCTCTAGACCCTCCTATATCCTCGACAACATGTATACGCAATCCGCAAACTCCTTTCACCCTTTCCGCTAGCATCTCTAATATTTGCATTCGAGTGGATTTCCACCCCTTGCCTCTGCCGCAACAAACCTTCATCCCATGAGGTATGGGACTAGGAATAGTAATGGTAAACGTCGTAAAATAACGTAAGTAACACGTAATATGCTCCGCTGCCCACCCTTATTAGTTTTTTCTCATTTTTCCCTGAACGCTCACGATTCCTAGAGACCAGCAGAGGTGCACGGATTCCTGTTATTGCTCTGTACCTTATGGTCCCATTTAAGTGTGGGCGGCGGTGGATTATAGAGGGTCAGGAACCTTTTGAAAAGGGCGGGAGAAGGGAATAAGCGAGGGCAGGAACCTGCCTTTTCGGTACAAAAACTCGATAGCAATTTTGTAATTTCAATCTTAATATTAATTTGAAATGGCAAAAATATTACATAAGCTTTACAGCGTTTTAGATAAGATTTAAAATGCGACGAGGATGATATCAAGATCTTCTGAAAGTTTAATTTTATGTCATTTTTAGTGAAGGAGCGTCAGTATTGGAAGCATACGAAAGCCAATTTTAAAATGCCGTAGTCACTTATAAAACAATTTAGCGACAAAATTAAATTTAAATACGAGATGCTCCCTGCAAGTATGCAAGAAATTACTGCACTGATTACAGTTGAGTTGGAGAAAAAAGACAGTTATAAAAAATGAAGGTTTCCGGAGACAGGAAAATCTGGAAAACCGTCTATTATTACAGATCTGTCTGCGAACAGGATACTATTTAACAACTACTATTACGAGAGACCGTTTACTGCAGCCCGCGAAGCTATAGCGATAAAGCGATCCGTTACATTGAACACACCATTTCACTTTTGCTAATTAAAATCATGTTCTTATCAGCCTTTCAGTTGCAATTCTATTGCTAAAACGTTTTAGCCTTTTAGGCTTGATTTTCTCTTAAACGTTATCATCAAATCCCCCCGTAATTTCACATATAAACTCTAAGAAGTACCAGCAGCAATAAATGATACATGACAGGCCTAAAAAGTTGACAAAATCCACACAGGACATTTTTTTGAAGTTTTACAAACATAAAGGATTCAAAACATTATTCATTGCAGTCCCTTGTGTCAGCAATATCTGATAACCAGAACCCAGCATAGGATGTTTTTCTTCTTGTTCCGCTGGCGAAGACGCTGAAAGGTTTCTCTATAAACCAGACCGACGTTAGAAGAAACACGAAGCTACGAAAGAAGCTGAATTAAATACTCGAAATATTCTATTCCTTTGAATTTTCATAACATATACTCCGCTCCTTTGTTCAAAGCAGCTCCCTCATGTATTCCTACGACAACCTGACAATCACGCTCAGCTGCTTCCTTTAAAAGTACAAACTGTGAGAAAAGTTAGCAGATTTATTTTTTTAAACACCGTTCACCTCTTGTTCAATGTATCGAAAGTTCGTCAATAGCCTATATCAGCGGTTCCCAAACTATGGTACGCGTACCACTAGTGGTACGTGAAGCTTTTGCCAGCGGTACGCGAGCAGAGTGAAAAGCAGCAGAATACCTGCTTCGAATAGGAAGAAGCAGGGACCGATCAATTGTGGTACGTGAGTTTGGTGCCACATTCACTACTACATTCACTACATTCATACTTATTAGTACTATGTGGTACGAGGAAATTTTGTCCTGTTTTTGGTGGTACGCGAAAAAAAAAGTTTGGGAACCGCTGGCCTATATCATTTCATATCGAAGGCTATAAGGTGTTTTGCGCTTAAATTTATTATGTTATTTATGACTTCTTTTCGCATCAATTAATTACTCGGATGCGTTATTTATTCTTCATGGATTCGATTTTATTTGAAAAATCGAACGGTAAAATTATCTAATTCACTCGTATCTTATAAGTGGTTCAACTACCGAATAAAATATGTTCATCTAACCATATGGCTGCATTTCTAATTGTTCGTCAAAGGACATAAAAGAATTGGGAAGAACCAAATGCATCTCGGCTAGTCATCCTCATTGGGATTGATTCTGAAAAAATCGAATAAATGATTAGTTTTTGATTAGCCAACGTGATTATTATCCATAAATTTCAGGGTAATATAAATTAGATTTAGATTCAATTCATCGAGTATATAGCGACATTTCTAGCACACTATATATTTTCATGCAACCTTCCATTTTTCTATGGTAAAAGCGAAAATATTATAAATTACCGGTGATAAATGCTTCCGTGAATTGCAATTTTCTATGTGGTTATAAGTTAACAACATAAAACTATTTAATCGGAAAAAGCGGAAGATTTTCGCGTGCTGAATGCCAATGATAAGTTATTTCGTTTCCCGAACGTATGAAAAGAACCTCGCTGTGTAAACAATGACTAATAAATTCACCACGTTGGCTTCTCATACACGAACGGCATCTGCGAGACTAACGATCTTCTATTTTATCCAACTATGACGGGTAAAGAATTTACCGCAGTGAAAAATAACGTCCCAAAAATACAAATAAAACAGCAGAATAATAAAGAAACGAGCCCTTATAAATGCCTTCAGTATCAATATCCCTCTTTGTAGTCATTATTGTTCAAGATTATTGTTTAGTGCAAATCGAACTGCTATTCTTGAATAAACGCGATTTAAATAAATGATGTCTTAATTTATTATTGTCAAAGATGCATTTCGATCGTAATGAAAATAATACCGGCCTTTTATTCAGCGCTTTATTAATCTAATTTTCATGGAAGAACATGTAAAACTAAAATATATATATCCGATTGACTGCATATTGATTATCCTTTCAACACAAACAAAATCGTGAATTAAAATAGTAAACTTTATTTTATTCTGAATAACATGCTAAAATTTCCACTTCATATGATTCTTTACGTTATGTCGCCCATTTCGTAAGCTTTTTCAAAGAAAATCTCATTTGTTCAACAACAAAAAAATGCAATCCAGTGACCAGAGACAGACATTACGTACTTTACATGACCCACGTAACACCCCCTTCGGAGAGTACTAAATTCTAACGGGGCGTGATAATAGGTAATCACCACGCTACGGACATTTCCCCGAGCATCCGACGTGAAGAAATAACGAAATTCATTCCGATTTCCTTCCCGTTTATTTTTCCATGCGGCGGAGGCGGAACATTTCCAAAGGAACGAACTCGAGGCATCCGTCCCACCTGGAGGGCCACACGCTTTTGTATCCCTCCCACGACCTGACACTCATTTTCACACCATTTACGACAAGCCTGGGGATTCCTCGACAGATCCAACACGTTCGAAATGTCAGTCAACAGCTCTCTCACCTCCATCGGTCCCTTTCCCTTCCACTCCGTCGAATTCCATTTTCCTTGCATTTCATCGCCTATCGCTAATCCTGCATCCTCGCTCCTTTTGGGAGGACGAACTAACCTCACCCCACGATTCCCCAAAAACCCCAATAATTCCTTCCACTCCTCTCCTCCTCCCCCCTGCCCCCCACCACCACGCACGAAAACGGCTCACGTGTAAAAAAATACGCCCACCCAGCGCGTTGGATGTACCACCTCCCTCACGCTTCCCAACGCCACCGACAACCCCTTCCTCCCGCCTCCACAAACCGCAAAATATTTCTCTCCCTACTTCCCATTTTTCCTCTGTGCCCAAGGACCTCACTCCCTGCTTTTTGACTCCGAAACCGCAAATAAAACATCTACCTGTTGTTGGGAAAAGCGCGAGGAGGGGAGGGGGATGGAGGCAAGGGGAAAAAAGAGCCTTTTTTTCTTGACTTCCGGCAACGGGGTGATAAATGGCCCGGTGGAGATGCGGCTCCGTCGCTAAGAAACATACGTGACACAGATGCCATCCTTCTCCCTCTCTCCCATCCCACACCGTTCATTAATAAGCCTCATTTTGTCCCAATGGAGCGAAGGGGCACTATTTTTAGCGCGTGGGTTTAAAGAGATACGTTTTATGATTTACTATGAACATTTTCTCCACACATTTTATTTCCATCAGAACTTTACATGGCAACACTTAATTTTGATCCAGTGATAAGAATGTGAACGGTGGAAGAGGATAGGCACTCTGGATGAAAATATCACCAGAACTTGTCATAATTTTAGGCAAGACTGCTTGTCATATTTTCTCGGCGGGTACAAATGCTGCAGTTTTTATGCACAGTTAAGTAGGAGAAAAAAGAATTTTTTGGATCGGAAAGGGTGAAAAACATGTAAGGACTTATTTAAAAATTACATAAAATGCTAGAAAAAAGCTTTTCTTAATTTTAGGGAAATTATAGTAGTATGAATTTAAATACGATGACGATGGATATAACTAAATAGGAATATTAGAATATATTTTTAAAAATTTAAGTAAAGCACAAAACAAATGAAAAAATAAGTAAACATATAATAATAAAGGTAAAAAGGACCTTCAATTACAATTAATATCATCCATAAACTGTAAGAAATAACGCATAATTTCAAGCAAATGAATATGAATTGTTTTCAAGCATATTAATATATTATGGCATCCGCATCATGCATTATGCTGAAGTATTGAGTTCTTGGTTAAAAATGAAAAAACCAGAGCATTATGAGATTCTTCAATTAGAGGAAAACGCATAAAAGAAAATAGGCACAATTTATCTGAACTCAAAGATATTTCTAATTCTTGAAAATGTATCTAAATTTAAGGCAGGAAATGTTTATAGACACGAAGCTAATGCAGAGGAAGCTTCTCTCTCAGTCGGAGGTTAGTCCGAAAACGTCATTGCATAAATCTGTGGAATTAAAGAGGATAACGGAACAAGTTCTCTTATCCCTATCACTTCTGACATTAAGGCTAAGAATGTCTTAGTCGTTCCATCTTTTTTAACTGTCGCTCCATCGAAAATCTCCTTTAATGGAAATTTCCATCGATGAGGAAAGTTCATTTTTCTTTTTCAAGTGAATAATATTATATTTTAAAATATGACGTATCATTGAATTTGTTTCTTTGCCTGGAATACATATTATACCATAATTTATGCTAAACCTTACATTCCAATATCTATAACTCGCCAAAAAAAATAATGCAGAAATCCATTCAACGAATACTCTAACGAGTAATAAGGAACATCACATATAAAAGGGTTTTCAGGAAATAAGTAGAGAACAGAAAATATATTAAATAGATAAAACAATTACACATTTTGAGGCTGATTCAATAGAAGATGAAGAGGAAGTGAGAGCTTTATGCGAAAGTAAGGAACCGTTTGGAAGAGCAAAAAAACCAAAGCGAAAAACAACAAAAAATAAAGGAGGGCGTGAAAAACCAGTTTAAGAAAATTTGTTATTCCAGAATACAGAGACACGAGGAGAGCTCGAAAAAAAATCAAAAATAGAGAAAGAGAGAGAGAAGACTGGTACTCGGGAGGATTTTCAATGCTGGGGGCGGGATATGGAGATGTATAAAAAGAGAAAACCTATCAGACGTAACCGATGAACTCCAAGAGGGGATTTATATGGATCATAAGAGAGAGGGGGGAGGAGAGTTAACACGCGTCCATCTGTCTCCCTCCCGCCTTACTTCCCTTCTCACACGCGTATATAATATATAATACAGGCACGCAAGCGCAAAGGCAAAATCGAAGACAGAAACCCGTCCGTCTCGTTTGCTAGCCGGTGAGACGCATGGACGGCTTTGGTCACAAATGCAACTGCAATAGGAATAGGATTTTAATGGCTGATTAAAATAGGGAGGGATTTTTCGAGGCAAAAGGAATGAAGTTGGGGAGGGATAGAGGTGGACGGTGGGTGGTATTGCAGGGGGGGAAAGGAGGAAGAGATGTAGAAAGAGGAGGATATGGTTCCGGTCTGGCGGTTCGGCCGCCATTCTCGCGTGGCGTAAAAGGTTTGGATTCGCACCGGTATGCCTTTCAAACTTCCACGTAAAAATCAACGGTTTTCGCCAATGAGAGGAACATACGTTCGACACAAAACGGCCGTTGAAACGGATCATGAAATGAGTGGGGCGAGATCGTAAAATACCTTTCATTCCCGTTCTCGGATACCGGGGAACGGGCTAGATGGTTAGGAAGGAGAAGATTAAATAAAAAAAACGAAAATGGGTCTCTGATATGGACGGATGAAATTTTGAAGGGCATATCAAAGCAAATATTCGTATGAGGGAGCATTTTGTTATCGAAAAAATTTACTTTTTCGGGATTATTAAGAGAATATTTTAAAATTAAAATTAATTGTGTTAAATGTGCAGCTTAAAATGTTGGGAGGGCGGTTTATTTCTTAGAATAGAATGAATTATTTTTTGCACTTGGCATTTTTACAGTTCAAAAATAATACATATGTATTAAGTATTTTGGAATGCAGACAGAAATGAGAAAATGCCTTTTTGAAGGTTTTTCGGACTTTATATATATAAGGATAGTAGTTCATACATTTAATATAATTATGAATGTTTTAATAGCACGATAAGGTTGTCTGTGATATTTCAGTCTAGAGTCGTAGCATAAAAAAGGCACTGCATAATTGCATGCAAGTTATGATAATTAATTTTTCTGTCAATAAGATTACGTGATGGATCGTTGAGCTCCCTCTAATGTATTCTCTTAAAATCTCATTTTGAAATCATTTGATGGTTCGATAAAGAGATATTTAATGTCTGTGTAAAATAAATTATAGTTTTATTCTAGATCTGAAATTATATCGCGTCATGACAATAAATTTCGGTACATTCTTTAATGTTTCCGCGCAAAGTTTCCTTATTGTTTTTATTATATCAGAATTCATTTTTTCCACACAGTATTTTCGATCTACCTGGAATAATTTGAAATGCCAATTTCACGCTGTGAAATTTTACATCAACTGAACTTAACGTGAAATAAATTGATGTGTCCAACACATGACTTTCTCCATACGTTAGTTGTCAACTAAAATTAAATAAATACGGCGATAGGAGCAGTTCAACTTACACGCTTCAGCGCTAGCGATTCAATTGTGTTGTAAATTCACCTTTGCCGTCACTACCACGCGCGCGAGCTGCCCACTAACCGTCAATTTCGAAGAAAATTGAATATCTCTTGAAATATTCCTCATATGGAAATTTATTTCAAATAAGAGTCGTAGAAAAAAATAAAATCTACAACTTTATATATATATATGTGTGTGTGTGTTTGTGTGTGTGTGCGCGCGTGTGTGTGTTAACAAAAATTCAGCTTTAAGCGAAATAGTTAAGAAAAACGAAAATTTTGCAGGAGTAGACCGCTACTTTCGGCTGACCGATTGTTATCAAAATCTTTTCAAATCTTGAGAATATAGTATATAAAATCACAAATATAGAATTTCATGCTGATATGGTGAATAATTTCTGAGTTACAGCGCCCACAAAATTTGTCAGACGTACGAACATACAGACACACGGGCACACAGACCATCGAGAAAACGGTCAAAACGTGTTCAGGTGACCACAAAACGTATTTCCGTTGAAATCTCGAACTCGAATTTTTTTCATGAAAACAATACTTTCTCTCTACTACGTATATGGAGGAAGTAAAAAGGATAACAATCCGCAAATCGCCTAACGTTGAACTCATCATAATGATTAAAAAAACGTGTCATTTTTGCAACAGTTAATATTTGTGATTAGGATTCGAGTCAAAATTTCGCAAGTAATATTTTTGCGACAAATACTGATTGTGCGAAATCCACCGCATCGATTAGATTTTTTAATTTTCCATCGATTAGATTTTTTAATTTTTGCACTGAGTTCAAACCCATCCTGCCAGGTTTGTAACAGACGAGGGACAGATGGAACGCCGTCTCAAGAAAGGGGAACGAATCGCTCATATTTCACGCAAGTTATTGTCCTCAGTGTGCCACCGGAACGAGCAAGAGAGGGAGGAGAGAAGCAAAAATGACCATAGAGAGAGAGAGAGGGTAAAACAGGTAAGAGAAGCAAGCGAGCTTTCCTCCGCTCCGGCGATGACACCATCGCATTACCACCCTTGGTAGATTGGCTGACCGTAGGGTTGGATCCTGAGTCAAACGAACCGTGGACGAGCGGGAGAGTTATCCGGTGGATCGAAAAATTGCGTGCTGCGAGAGAACCGAGCCTTGACCCATTGGGTTGGGTAGCGGAATAGGCTAAGTATTTCTTTATTTAAATCGGATCAAGGTTTCGATCTCGTCTAATCTTCGTCGTGCGCGAAATGTCTCTCTCCCTCCGCTGGACCGGACTAAGGAACGGGATAAATTCTTACGGACGCCTGGATACACAGGAGCATCACTTCCGCCACGACAACCGTCGAAAAGTGGAAAAAACTTAGTAAATCTGTAGTCTAGTATGGCTAGCTCCTACGGCTAGGATCGTGAGTCCGAACCTTGACGAGGGCATGTGTCCGTCTTTGTTGTCGTTATTGCGAACATTGTAACATGCAGTTGAGCGCTTTCAACTTATCAAAAAGGTTCTTTCACGTGTAATTTCCCCTGTAACTTCCTAATGAATCGAATGGTTCAAAAGGTAAAGAAAATAAAATGGCCAGTCGTGTAATTATCGACGTTTTATTACATTCTAAGACTAATGTTAATTACGTAAAAAGTTGATTCATGGAAAAAATGTTTGCGCTAAATGCTTTTATGTTGAAAAGACCAAATTTTTTTCTTTTTCTTTAGGTATGGCATTCCGAATTTTTGTTTACTATCAATCGCTGACACATTCACTTGAGTAAAGAGTAATGTTATAACAAGCTAGCAAATTTTTTGATACTTGCAATTTCTTGTGTTTCGGTACAATTACTGTTCTCCTAAAAACCGTAAGATGTGGTTTTCATAATTTCATACGTTGTTAAATTTTCATGCATTATTACAATGATTACGTCAAACGTTCAAGACGAAATTTTATATACTGTGAACGGGGAGGACGTAAATAAAACAAGGTACAATTCATGTTAGAAAATAAGAGATCACTAAAAACTCCAATGATGACTGAACAAATTTTGATTAACATCTTTCATGACGGAATCATATGTAAATAAGTAAGCACTATCGGGTATCTAACGATAAATAACGTTGCGTAAGACCGCGGATCAATAGTATTTAACGGGCTATTACATCGGTGTGACAATAAGTATTTCTCAGAAGAGCTATTCGTAATGGTAAATACGACGTATCCCAAATACTGACCAACAGATCCTCCCGACCCTTAGGCTTATGATAAAATTAAAATATATAGGTATTAATGTACATAAATATACGCATCAAAATCACCTACATCACTACACGAAACAATATTTCTTAATTATGAGTTGATATTTTGAAAAATATTTCTTCATCTGATGACCTTTCGCGATCCCACTGAGGGCCCACGCGACCCTGCTTTAAACAAACCGCTACGCAACCATTGACATGCGTCAAATATGTCGACGTGTTGAAAATGTTTCGAAACACTTAAAATATTGACGGAGAGGAGTTTTGCTCACGATTAGAAGTGTGTGACTTACAATAATTATCCCCATCATTTTTCATCATTCTAAGGCTTGATTAAACGTTACAGCGAAACTTTTTCGTTTTACTACTTTGGAGACTAAATGGAAATTCGAGACGAACTTTTCGGTATCCTTTCGTCCTCCAGTTGAAGTGAATAAGGCAAAAACACATAAAAAGCGAATAGTCTTTGGGTGTAAAGTTTTCGAGGGTGGGTCAATTTTGGAGTGTGAGAGAGAAGAAAGGTGGGGTTTAAGATTAGCTGAAAAGACAAGGAGAGAGAGAGAGGGCAATAGGTGTCCTTGAAGAGGCCGTGGCGTTGACCTTGCTTTTGGTCTCGCTGATGCGTATGTGTATGTTTTAAAAAGTTTTTAAACCCATCCACTTCGCCGTTCAGGCAGAAATCACACCCACCTCCACCCCCTACACACTTTCCTCGCCCCTTTACATTTCTTCCGCCGCGCTTACCTCCATCTATATTCCTCTTCTTCCTCTTTCCTCACCTCTCTCGCCGTTTCCCTTCCTCGTTCTGCCTCCTCTCTTCCTTCCCTCTCCATCTTCCTCCCTCCACCTCTCTCTCTCTCTCTGCGAACGATCAGATATTTTTTTTCAACTTTGGACTCCCTAGGTCGACGACACCTAAAAAAACGAAAGCTTTCTTTCGAGACGAAACGAAATGCGTCGCATTATTTTTTGCGTTTATAGTAAGCCCACGACCTTGCTGCAACAAATTTTGAGAGAAATTACATGAATGAAAGCATAAGAAGTTCTCATTTTTTAAAGAACACCTAGGTTAGTTGATGTGTAGAAGAAAAACATATTTTTGAATTAAATGAAGAATGCTGAAATGAAGGCGTTTTGTCCTGGAAACTGAGATAATGATGTCGCAAATAGAAATCTAATAAACCTTTAACTATTACTTGTCTGCAGTATTATGAACGTCTGATAATACTGCGAGATTTGTTAAAACGAACGAGCGGACTAGATTTATCATAGATCATTCTTGGTATAAATGAAAGCTAATGAATCATGTATTTACTCCTTGACGGGCTTATAAAAACCCTCCAACACGATAACATCAGTATGGATGTCAAATGGTGTTTTAGGTGCAAAAGAGAAATGAAAATGTCAGCAGAATGATAAGATGATTTGATGCACTCTCAATAAACTAAGCAAACATAAGAGAGAAGATTCTATGTTGTTGGATAAAACTAGCGTATGATACTTTTTCAATGATGCATAATTTTCGAAAAATCTAATGAGACTTTTCTCAAAGCTATCGAAGAATTTCTTACTCCTTGATTATTCTAATAATACCTTCATGATTAAAATCTAGATCTTTCATTTTTTAATAATCTCTCGAGCAAAAACAGTATTCCCATTAGATTGTTCCCTTTTTCCTAGGAGATATTACCTAAAACATCGATCGAAATAGTTCATCATTAGAGTCAAGCGTGAAAAAAGGTCCGGAATTTGAAATATTTTTATTGGGGTAATAAAATTAAACAATTATTTGCGTTCCAATCAAACGCATTCCGCGGCTCGAATTTCTTCTTCCCGCTCGTCAAAACAAACGATCGAAAATTTTTGATACGAAATTAAAATATTGAGATCGCCCGCGGGCATTTTTTATTGCGGGCCGCTTCTTCAGGGGCGGAATTTTTACCGTAAGAAAAAAGCAACAACCCGTCGTCACACACACACACACATGCGCGAGACCGAAGGGGAACCGATTCGTGCTTCTAATGACCCGAATGAGTCTCAGCCAGGAGATTACGTGGACCGACTCTTCCAGTTCCTCTTTTTTTCCGAGAACTTCACCTTTCTCTCCTCCCCTCCTCTCTCGCTCTCTCTCTCTCTTTCCGCCTGCCCTTTCCGCCACTCCCTCTTTTTTCCTCCGTTTCTACAACGTAGTAGACCCTCCCTCCCCTTCCCCATTATCCTTAATAACCCAACCCCCTCACCTGTAAAACTTCGCACGAACGAACCACGCACTATTTATTTTTCAGAACGCAGTTTCATTCTTACATCAAACCACCCTTTCCTCCTCCCCAATTTTCTTTGCATATTGTAATGTTTATTGTAGGATGTATATTGAAATATCCGAAAAATCGATTAATGTTCTTTATTTCGCATAACACTTTTAATTATGCCATCAGTAGGCTTCACAGGATTTTCACGTTATTTAGTTGTTCTTTTTTACTTGCAGTGGGGTTCCCGTAAGGTTTATTCAATTTTTTTCTTTAGTTTCTCCGCGAACCTATTATTTCCAACTTTTGTTTGTGATGTGATTTATTAATGACAGAAGGCTAGTTAGATAAAGAGATTTACCAATCTAAATCTCGCTTTAATCTAGCTACGCATCTTCCTCCTTACCGCCCTCATTCCCTTAACATCCCCTCGAACTCTCAACCATTTCACATTCCCCTCCTTCACACGAAAAAAAATCATAAAAACAACAGCAATAATAAAAACCGTAAGCGCCCTACCCTCTTCCATCTTACGGTGGTATTTTCCTTATCGAACGAGAGACGCACAAAGTTTATTACTTAACTTACTTACTTTCCATCCTTTTTCCCCGTCAAGTCTGCGTCGCATGTAATTGATTCACCGCCTTGAGAGAATCCTTTATTTTTTTAACGACGCACGAGGTACGGTGACCTCTTCGCCGTCGAGTCCCTGAGATTTTGCTGCCTTCGGGGATTTTAGGCGTATTTTTTTCTGATCCGCGAACGGGTGTGTTTCGTCACTCATTTCCTTCATTCAATCCCTGTCTTCGTTTCAGGTTTCCTCTATTTTTTCTGGAAAAAAGAGGCGCGTTATTAATGAATCGAAGAGTTCATTAAATTATTAAAGGGCCGCAAAAAACGCCGCGGACGTTTCACAATTCTTAAACGATGATTAATTGATAAACGCCTTCTTCCGTGTCAATCGAAACCGGCGAAGAATGTTGCCCTTTTTTTAAGTTCGAAGGTATTTGGAAACGTATTACCTAATGAGCAGTCCTTTGTATAATTAAAAAAAAAACATAAAAACATATATGTTCGCGGGATATTTTTCATAAATTAATACATTGATTTCTTCGGCATTCCAAGCGGAAAATTTTCATTTAAATTTTTTTTCCTTGGCAGATATTTTAGCATTACGAAAAAATAATTGCTCTAGAATTTTTGCAAACATTTTCGTTAAACCAGCATTTCCGCTAAATAGTGGCAACTACTTTATAATCACTTAAAACAGACACGATTTAAATGATACCACGGAAATAAAATCACGCCATGTATTAAAGGATAAATTACGTGTAACAATCACCAACAAAGTAACTATCTACCCCTTGACCATTTTAAGTAAAGAGAAATGTTAATAACTTTACTGCAAAACAGAATACTTCCGAGCGAAAAAAAACTGTTTCCGAGATTATTTTAATTCAGTCATATATTAGCTAAAGCGACAAAATAAAAATCAAAAGATTAAACCGATTTTTCCACCGCAGCGTAGGCATTATTTATTCCTGCGTGATTTATAAGTGCGTTAAGATATAATTAATTTCTCGGTTTAGAAGAAAATAAATGCTTCCTCTTGAACTCCTGACCGGTTACTCTCCAACCCTTGCCTCAATTACGCGTCAGTCACGTCTACCAACGAACCCCTGCTCCTCCCTCCTGTTTCTCCGCCTTCTCCCCCCTCCATTTTCTTCTCCCCATCCGTCTTTCTCGCCTTTCCTTTGCATCTGATCCTTTTCCTCGTTTTTTCTTCGCCTATCTCTTCTTCCACTCTTCTCCTTTCCATTTCGTTTTCTTTTTCTACCTCTTTTTCATATCTGCGTAACTTTTCGGTTTCTCTTTCCGTGCTTGCCTCTTCCTGGTTATCTACTCTATTTCCTTCTATCATCCGTCTCTTATTTCAGATCTACTCACTATCCTTGTCGCAATCTCTTTGCTTTCTCCTCCACGCTCTTCTCCCGTATCCTCGCCTTAATATTCGTGATCCTTTTTCTCCTTTTTTTTCCTACCCCTTCCTTCTTCCACTATTCTCCTCTATCCTTGTCATGTTCTACTTCCTGCTGTTTCCATAGTCCCTCCTTAGCTCTTTTTTATTTATTTCTTCTGTCTCCTCCCATTCACTCTTTCTGCCTCTCCGTAGACTTTGTCACATCTCACAGGTTCTATCTACTACGCTCTTTTCTCGATCTTTCCCTTCATTCTGTTTTATTACCACATACCTTTCCTTCATATTCATCCCATGCCCTTCCTCCTTTCTTTATTCCTCTTCCTTATCATTATGTTTTCCTATTCCTATCACATTTTTTTATTTCTTTCCCCAGTTCCCCTCTCCCGCTACTTTTTCTCTCAGAAATCCTCCTCCCACCTCAACTCTTCCTCCCTACTTACACTCTTCTTCTCGCTCTTACTTCTTGCCACTTTCTCCTACTGCTCGATCTCCTCTCGCCCCTTTTCAGACACGAAGGGCGGTCTCCTCCGTTGCCGCCCCCACCCCCGTCGCCCATCTCACGCACTCCTAGAGGGGCAACGGACTGACGGCGGCCCCCGGCGGGGGTGGGAGCCAGGCGAGGCACGCGATGGGGACGGAAAAAAAAGGGGAAGGAGATCTCCACCTCTCGCCTAATTTACTCTTCCTATCTCTCCTCCTCATTCATTCCTCTCACAGGGAACCATTAAAGCGTAGGAACTCAGGTGAGAACATGAAATAGTGACTAGACACTGCCAAGTAGACACATGCCAAAGCCTACAAGGGTCGAGGCGTAGCGATCTGGAAAGAATTTTATAAGGATATCGTCCTCCTTATGATTTTAACAACTTGACCTTATTAAAGGGATAAAAAAATGTCATGTGCTGGAAAATAATATCGACTTGGCGGATAAAAAATCCGGGAAATTACATCACCTCATTAGTGTCTCTAAGCGGTAAATTTTCCCTAGCTCTTCGGCGTGGTTAGGATAAGTTGTTGCGTGCGCAAATTTTTCTTTCTTGATGGCGTATGCGTGAGAATATAACAAGCGACGTAAATAGATGGCCCGTGGACAATGGCCACTACGGAGCAAATGCACATGAGCAGCGTTAGGTACCTTGACGCGTATAAAGACCCGTCGCAAACAAATAAAAACAGAGATGGAAAACGGAAACAACATTACTGCATAGAGTAACTCAATTATCCTTAATTTTTATAATTATATTGCAATTTTATGGGTAAATTTTAGAATAGGCCACTCTTCACATGATACCCGCAGTTAAAAATGTAATATTTGTTTTCTAATTAGTAAGACCTTAAAACCCATTGTTGAAATTACTGAGCATGTGAAATATATGCAATGGCTGACTACAGAAAGAAAACGACAAATTTAATTTAATATTTCACGTACGTTGTGAGACTGTTTATGTTAGCAACAATGAAGAAGTAACCATGCAAGAAATTTTCTAAGTACAACTCGGATTAAGACATTCTTGTTCGATTTTATTGATAACGGCAACTCCTACGATAAAAATATATAGGAAAAGAAATATTCTAATTTACCAGTTGAACAACTTTTATTTGAAAAATCTTTTGATATGGGCAACACTTTACGAGATATGACGGAAAGTTCATTTTTGTCAACAGTAAAGTGGTACCCCTGATTGGCTTACGTGATTCATTTTTGCGATTTTCTTATTATTTTTGATTGTGTCTTTAATATCAAAATTCATTAAAATCGGTTCCGTAGAAGCCGAGAACGAACATGCGGACGGACAGACAGACGTATAGACAGACAGACGGACGGACAGACCGACGACAATAGGCGCTCACGCTGGAAGCGTAACGCACCTAAAAATGTAGAAAAAGATAGATCGATCTATTTTCCATATAATTAATAATAATACCATTTTTATTCATAAAAATAATAAGTGCGATGCAACTGATTGTATGAAATGAAGAAAACGAGAGAATAAATGAAAAAAGTTTAAAAAGATCGAATCTCAACGTACAAACGATATAAGAAACGAGAGAACTGGAAAATTTTCCATTTTTACCTCCTTTTGCGAATTGGCGCTTTTTCTTTATTTTTTAAACAACACACTGAGCGCTCTCCGTGTTTTATGCATAGTTCCAATCATCGTGCGCGCAGCGGAGGCCACGTTGCGTGGCAACGTAATGGCCCCTCTATATCCGTTGGAACGGAACTGCATGCAATACGTGAGCTCCGCGGATTTCGAGACCGCTCGAGAGACTGAACCGGAAAGACTTTGCAAGGGGTCAAAAGAGGGGCGTAAATAAGAGCCTCCTCTCTCTATCCCGAAGTCGCCATGCCAACGGGTAACGTTTAGTGCGGTCAGTGGCAAAGTGAGGAAAAAGATACTCGCGGAACCGTTTGGAAAAGTTGGGACACCTGTTTGTAATTTCAGTTTAATGTTCAGAAAAGTCAGTGTATTCCACTTAATAGAACTTCATTTTCGGTAGATTGATGATAAAATTTGAAAAAAATTGTGTCCAGCACGTCTTTCTTCATATAATTAGTAATTGATATGATTGCAATAGTAATTGCAAGTTGCTCACGACAACAGCATCCTCGAGAATAACTATGGGCAATTACGCTCGTGAATAATTTTAAAAACTTTTGATATTATTTCAGATTCAAAAAGCAATAAGTAAACAAAGTTGTTATATGTTGCAATGGATAACGAAACATGGAGGAACGATAAAAATAATGCTGGCGGCGCTGGAATTGCTGTCAATATTTATAAGAAAATTTGTTTACAAAATGTGACGCTAGAGGTCGTTGGTATGATTTTGGTCGCGATTAAAATCACCTATAGCAGCGCTTGGACAGCTACCAACAATTATAAAATATTATCATAGCAACGGAAAGAAAGTAGTGATCTAGCGACATCAATTCACAAATTCAGACGGATTATCACAATATTTCTGATACTCTACGTTATACGAAAAAATGTTTCAAACAAAAGTTGCGGAAAGTTATATTTCTTATAACTTCAATATGTGCAAATCTCTCTATATTATAAAATCGTAATGGTCATCATGATGCGTAACGCTCTAATTTTGTGAATAACTCGATTAGAGATAAACATAGAAGCCTGAAATTTCTCAGGATTTCAGTGTTGATGAATCTTTACGTTATGACTAAAAAATTTCGAAAAGGTCACGGGAGGAGGATGAATGTAAGATAACACGTAAAATCAGCTTTTTGGTTTGAAGGCTTTTATTCTTTTACTCTTCAAAATATCTTAAAATTAAGTTGTCGACACGAAATTTGCGCTAAAACACGCCAAATGAATGAGGATTGTAATTCTTACTGTCGAATACTCATTCTCATTCGAATTCGCTCATATTTTGAATTTATAGTCGAGTTTTGGTAAATTTTTTAACATTTCAATAATAAGATTCCATGGTTGCCGATATTGTTGTCCTGGGTAATTTCCATGCATATGCACTTAATTAAAGGCTTAAAGATCGAAAATAGGATTTAATGCAAATAAATCGAACGCAGTATTCATGTTATTTATATTTTTTATCTGTATTACTAGAATCCTATTTCTGGTTCTCTCTCTCTCTCTTTAACGCTATATACCTCAGCCATTTTTAATCTCAGGGAATTTCAGCCCTCTAAGTTTATTTTTTATCTAGTTATTCAATTAATTTTCTTAATTTGTTATTACAAACCAAACACATCCCTTATAAAATATAATCATTAGACTCATATTCAAAACATATTCCCGTTAAAATAATCTAAATCCAATATGTACATGGTAGGAACGAAGAAACAGCGAGTAGGGGGCTTGCCCCTAGTATTTACAT
Organism: Uropetala carovei; assembly: GCA_036926305.1. NCBI lineage: Eukaryota > Metazoa > Arthropoda > Insecta > Odonata > Petaluridae > Uropetala > Uropetala carovei. Next base: position 4,124,448 of record JAXCHB010000130.1, read on the forward strand.
AAATTAAATCCCAACGAAGATAGTTGGAAAAAACTAAAAAATGACGAGACTTTAGGTTGACCAATTTTAGCCTAAATCTAATCGTATCTTGACTTATTAATTATCAAGTTTTTTGTTGATGTGATTAGCAAGTTTAAATAGAGTGCACATAAAATTCCTATCACGTAGACATCGAGAAAATAGTAAATACATACTAAGTGGACCAAACGTTGAATCTCGAATTCGATTTTTTCACGAAAAAATACCTTTGCTATACTGCGTATGGAGAAAGTAATAAAAGATGTATCAAATAAAAATATCGAAACGTGATGAGGTTTTCAATATCCGAAATCCGACAAACGTCGGATTTAGCGCAGAATAGGAATATTTAATTTGCAAGATACCTCTCGATTACTCTAATTAAAGTACCTCACGTTAAGCGCGACTTATAGAGAAAATATAGACCATCGAAAAATATTTTGATTCATTTTGTTATTAGAGAGAAAATGAAACTTCTACAATACTACTTTTTCAAATTCCAAAAGACGTTACCGATATATTTTGAATCAATACTGAAAGATTTACTTGAGTCAGGTTACATATCTTTGGTTAACGTACGTAAGCCTGTTGGACTTATCTTATTTTTTACCATTACCATTTTTATTACATCATATTTTTTCGGCAAAGTGCTTTTAAAACTTTATTTTTTTCTTATAATTTTTAATTTAACGGTATAAGTATTCCACCGATATATTTCAAACTCGTTAATTTTCTCGGATTCCATCAAATTACTTAACTGTCCCTCAGATCGGATAAGGCAAAACTCCCTGCGGAAATTTGATTAACGCATTTTTCTTAATATTACGACAATCACAACTTGCTGATACTACTTAGTATTCGCGTAATACGTGCACGCATAATTTTCAACGAACAAGGATTTAATATATGCAGCACCGGGTTTGATCTAGGAAGCTTATCCAGACTAGTCTCGAACGTTTTATTGTTGAATAAATGTCGGGAAAAAATTAACGGCTCGTAAACGTATCCTGGCGCGCCATCGTGCGAGAAGGTAATGATTCATTCGCGGGGCGTGTACCCTAAAAAACGAGTGATTCTCAACTAGCACGATAACATTAACCGAAGACAGGCTTACTCCAATTTCAAATATGAAAACAAGTAGAATGGAATGGACTTAAACGTCCTACCTGCATAAAAAAATAAACATCCACTTCGCGGGGCATAAGACGAATAAAAATAACTATCTCCCCATCTTTTCGCGTGACGAAAACGTTGGATTAGTTAGCAGCCTTATAAACTCTTAATGCGTGGATTATAACAGTCGACAAAGGTCGTTAATGCGAAGTATTTTACGCCGTTCGACATAAAAAGGTTTAAAATCTTTACAGCTCACCATTTCTGTGCGTGCGACGGGGAAAATGTTTTTGATGATATCCTCTCTATAGACGAAAATAGTGGCGTTGTGAGATGGGAGTTATATATTCCTCAATTCCTACGGCAACCATACAATTAACTGCGCATCTATTTATTTATAGATAAAATGACTAATTAAATAAATAAACTATGCATCGCCCTTATCTTCCATAACGGATTCAGTTACAAAATACGTGAGCAGTACTTTCTCATTAATGAGATCATTGAATGCGCGACTCGCTCAAAGGACCCTTTCAAGATAAATCAAAAGAATCAAGGGTACAAATTACGATAAAGTAGCGCCATTTGTCGAACCTAGGCACAAAAAGATAAACGCCGCGGAACTTCCTAGAGAACGACCTTTGGTTCATCAGAATATGTACATAAGCGACCATAAAGCAGATTTCCAGCTAGGTTGAGAAAGGATGGTTAGAAATACATCCATGATGCAACAAATAAAATCCAGAAAATTAACTTAGGACTTACAATGGAACACCATCCCATTATGAAAATTTTAATGTCATTCATCACCTTCTGCCACATATGTACAAAACTTTTTGGACCACACTTTATCATTTCTATTCTGATTCTTTCCGAACCTATGGTTGGACACAAAACTAAGGTCTTTTTTCAAACCGCATTTAGGATAATGCTCAGCTAAATAACTAGTGGTTTTCCCTAGCCAAATTTCACACTTAAAAAAAAACATAACTAAACATAAGAGCCTTCAAGTTAACAAGTTATGGAAATAATGATACCAAATCATTTACTTTACGATGATTCGTTGACAGAAAATCTCCGATATTTTTCAACCAATTTATATTCCTATAGCTGCGCGCAGTGAAACATTTTTCAAAGGATCCATAATTATTTAGTATTACTGTATATTTTGAAAAGTTTATAAAAATAAACATTTAATTGTTTAACTAACAAACGAGTACATGAGATGCATGCGCCCGAGTATTTTATCTGGGTAACATAGGCCTATGCGCCCTCGACTCTCCACAAAAGCTCATCATCCATCCTCGGTAGCTCAGGTAACATAATGTCTTCCACAACAATCAACCCTGAGGTCTAGATGCTTTGCGCATTCTGCCTCATTACTCATCTCTCCCTTGTACACTGTCCTACGAACTCCTGAGGCGATGAAAATGAGACAAATTCGGCGTAATTAATTCTTTCGATTAATAACAATTAACAAACAATATCCGTATCCTACGTTTCATATTGGCGAAAAAGAGCTGACCTCACGCGATCTCCGGACTCTTTCTTAAGGTTTTAAAACGAACGCGCGCACACACAAATACAAGCGAGACCTTGTCATCGTGTAGAGAAGGAATTTCGGTCCGTTGGTATCGATGACAGATCAGCTACTTAGCTAAGAATGATGGAAGGTTTGTCTGATCGTAAGAGATCCTGATGTTCCGTCTTAACTGTCCGTTAAATGACGCTAAGTCACTCTTTCCCCTCTTACCTCTCCGCGATGCGCTTTGTATGAAACGGCACCCGTATACTCCTGAACTTCGTAAGCCAACACCGTTGACGTGTTTGAGTAGTCAAACGTATTTCATAAGCATAGGTGGTCACTTATATCCCTAGAGAGGGCGATTAATCTTCCTGTCTAAATCCTTTCACGCTCTAGCATTCCTAACTACTCTTCTTTATCCTTCTCTCTCCTTTTCTCTCTCTCCTTTTCTCTCTCTCCCTCCCTCGCTCATTTCTTCTCCCTTTTCCTCCGCCTTTCTCTTTCTTTTAACTCCTCACTTACTTACTCATCGTATTTATCGCTCATTACGGGTGCTGCCAACTACCGGTTTTGAAATTAAAATCTAAGGCGAGTTGAATTACACTCCTGTCAAGGCAAAAATAAAATGTTTATTTTGTTATTTGTGTTAATTTGTTAACATTAACACGATCCCAAGAATAAAATAGACGAGAATATTGTAAACAAACCATCGAAAAGTAATTTTAGTCAATGCATTTGTCTTTGGCGGATGAAATTTTTAAAAATGCTACAGGTAACCCTTTCCAACGCGAGTTTCTCGGAACCGGATTTTATTAAACAGGGCTAAATAAATGCGACTCTTATTTATCCAACGTGTGTATAATTTAATCACATCCGGCCCAGAATCGAGAGCGCGCCACATTTTTACCTATTTATGGGGCGTGGGAAAGGTCGTTTCCTACAAGACCACATGATTTGTTCTAACTCAACGCGAATTTTTCCAAAGCGGCATTTTCCAAGAAGGTGATTACTGAAGTTGGATTTACTCATGCGCGCGTAATTATTTCATGGAAATCGACCCACTACTGCGCATCTTCGTTTTATATAACTTAATCACCGAATTTATGGTGTATATGTGGAGATTCATAATTAAAACTTGTAGAAGTAGCGTTGCCTGGCTCTTTAATTCGTGACTCCGAAGGTACCGAACCGGTAGGGAAAGAAGCGTTTTCCCCAGTCGTCCAAAATCATCATTAATGAATTATAACAAACAATTCATCACTCAGAGTTGTCACGGGAAGCCACTAATTGGGAGGGCCCATCCGATCAACTCGAAAACCTTACCTATTCTCTCATCCTCCATGAAAACCTTAAAAGAAAAAACACCTTCCCATTCATCCTAACCGTGAACCCCGTTCCGTTCATCTCGTTCCTCACGCTGGGGGATCTCCAGCGTACTCCCCCCCCCCTCCCCCCCTCTCCCGCCCAACCCTCCGCACGTATTCGTTGTGGGTGCAGAGAAGGACCCATCCCGGTAACTTCAAGGGAATGTCTTGCGAAAGGATAAGGGTTTTTTTAAATGTAGAGAGGGGGAGAGGTTAACGAGGAGAATCGGGTGAGTTTGGAGATTGGGTAACGCAGGAGATGGAATGTTTGTTGTAAGGCGGAACTGCTTAGAAAAAGAGGTAACGACCATTTATTTTTTTCTCCTGGGCATGAGGACATAAGGTCGACCCACGGCGTCCCGCGATGCGACGTTGTCCCCAGAAGTAACTGAGGCGCTGGAGGGACGTAATTCATTCCCTCCTCCCACGCCCGCCCACCAGTCTCGCAGAAGGGGGCGTTTTCGGTATTTGCGGCTGCGGAGGTTATCCAACCTCCATCTATCCTCTCTCACTACCTTTTCCTCCCAAGTCAATATCCTTCCCTCTCCGCCTCACCCTTTTTCCTCTCCCCTATTTTCCAACAATAATGCGGATGCGTAAAACGCCGTCGCCCCCCGTTAGGACAAACGCGGTGTATAAAAAAGCGTGCTTTATAACGCTCCCTCGCAATCGCTCTCAAGGCAATTCCCTCGTGATATATGTACTTCCTACTGCGTTTTTCCTTGCATGTTTCCGTCTCGCGACCTGTATCTCCTAATTCACTTCTCCCAAAGTACAGATCCGAATGATTTCTGAGGTGCAATACGCTTTCAGATTTAATATGCTGCGTTCGCTAAAGTGGACATTGGTTTTAACGGAAAGTCCCAGTGTAATTTGCGCATGTAAATACCTTTATTAGGTTGAAGTTGATGGTCTAAGTTGGGGTATATTAACGGTGCATGTCAACTGGAATGAGAGACGGAAGAAAATCATGAAATAACACACTTTTAAAAGAGGACTAACTTTTGCAACAGAATATTACTTTTAATTTTTAATAAATACGTAATGAAATAGAATAATTAATTTAGTAAATTAAGTGACTTTCATTTTCTTCAACTTTAACGCACTAATTTATTTTATTTTTTCAATAACCGTAAGCATTTTTGGGAGAAGTTAGAAAAATATGTAAATTAGGTGCGTTTCTAGCGGAAGATAATGAATTTTTTTCGTAGATGATTATTTTTTGTAAATTTCAGTTCTGAATTGGCATTAATACATAATTTTCACCTCCTTTTTTAATATAAATCCTAAATTCAAAATTTCATCGAAACCACTTCAGTGGTGTGGATGTATACGTGCGTGTATATCAGTGGTCTTCAAGGTGGGCGATAGCGCCCACCAGTGGGCGTTTTTGGATTTTTGGTGGACGTTAAAGAACTCACCAAATGCTATTCTAATTTTTACACTGAAAAATAAAATTCTATAAAAAAGCTTAATGATACGTACACATATTTTGTACAACTATTTTATGTACAATTATTACAGTTCGTTTGTCGTTAACTATAGTATCATATCATACTATACTAGCGACAATGTATCCATGCTGCGGTAAAATCGAAAGGCCCATGAGGGTGGTCGGAGTCTCTCGCAGAAGCAGCGAAGCGTTTAAGTTTAATTTTATCAAATATATAAAATCATAAATTTTTAAACACTGTTATTACCACTGAGGCCATATTCGGTAATCTCATCTAATGTCAATCCCACGAGTATTAGGGTTACCATACCTCTGTAAATCGCTTTGCTACTGGGGGTGCAAAATTCTTCTTTGCCCAGGGCACCAGAAATCCTCACTACACCACTGGGTGGGCGGTGAACTTATTTCAAAGGACAACATATGATAAAAGTGGGCGGTGACTCAAAAAAGGTTGAAGACCACTGGTGTATATGGACAAGAAGACAGAAGGACAAACTAAGTCCCATGACCGTTTTTATTCTTTTAAAAATAAACGCGTCTAAAAATGTGTTTGTCTAAAGTAAAGCAATAAAATACCAGTATCAAAGTTCCGTTTACGTTGTATACGTTTTCAGTCATGCCAACGTAATTTATTGTATAAAGGATTTTAATATTTTAGTGGAATACATACTTAATAGAAGATAGAGATTAAATAAGTTTTCCTTTCTCGTTTGACAACGTGAATTTTTAGGCTTCTTACACATTTTCGCTACTCCAAACTCTCACTTTTCATTTCCAACCTTGTAAGAACCTCAGGTGAGACGGCAACAAATATACACATTATGTAATGAAATATTTCCCTTTGCGCGAACTTTATACATACGATATATTAATTTTTTTGGTGAATTCATAGCAACTATGGCTTTTATTGATTCTAGGGTAACGCGTCCGCCTCCCAATCCTAAGGTTGCAGGTACATAGGTATCCTGCTGTAGGCTTATGTCTGTGATCATCTTAATTACTGGCTTTGTAAAAATTGTTGCTGTATAAGGGCCAATGGAAATAAATAAATAAAATACCTTCTCAAATAAAATGTCTTTCTCCTCATACAACATCCAATTTTGCCTAATACTAACCACAAGGCACACTAAACAAATAAAACGATCGCATTTTCGCTCGAGATTGAAATTCCATTTATCTTATACAAAAATGATTCCAATGAAGCCTAAAATGTTCTTATTTAACTCAATGCAGCTATTCATGACACGTGGAAAGAAGTAAGGGGGAATGGTACAGAGAATTATGATTTGGAACCCTGGAATTAATCCGTGGCGTGTGGATGTGAAAGTGCATCAATGAGAGAAGTTCGAGAATTAATGCACTAACACGAAAGGATCGCGTGCAAAACGCGCGAAATTATACGGTGGCGAGTCTGATGAACGACTTCACGTGTTCCCTCTGCGATAGTTTTATGCGACGCGAGTAAGTTGAGGGAGGAAGGAAAGAAAAGCAGAGAGAGTAAAAGGGACAGATATTGCGGGACCGAGACCGGAGTGGCGGGAGGCAAAGGGAGGGGAGTGAGAGGAGGGGGAGGCTGGAAGGGATTGATGGAGTGAGCATGGCTCCATATTGCCCGTTTCCATCTCAACCACTCCATGAAATGAGAATAAATTCGATACGCTCGCTTATACGTAACACCCACGCGACCAAAGGGTTCCGAGCATAAGGTTTGCAAGATACAAGGGAGACCGTGTAACACGGCCACTGTGCTGAGAGAGGTGCAATGCGTACACCGAGTGGGTGTCTGGGCACGAAAAGACACTCAGGAAAGCGCGAAGTTAAGTGATTGCCAATGGCAGGACAGAGGCAACTATATTACAGTTAGAAAGGGCATGATCTTTATTGTCCGGGGATAAAATACTATTAATTTATTTTGTTGGTTAAACCACAGGACTGGAAAGTGGAAAATCCGGGTTCGATTTTCGATCAAGTTCAGAGTGTTTTCTCCTTCTCTACGTTGAAATTTAAAATATTTGTCTTAATTTTGGTTGGAAATATTATTTCATGTGCAATGAACTAGGGATGCGTATCGTAAAATTCCATACCATTATTAAATATCGTTTTAAAAATTGAATAAAGTATTGGAAAAGCTATGTGCGTGTTGTCTCCTATTTGAAAGAATCTATAGAGAAATTATATATATAATATCTATTTATTTGGCAATAGAATATTAAATATCTTAAGTGGAGTAAATATGGTGACAAATTTAGTTTTGTATTTACATGAACTCATACGAAAATTTCGTCTAACTAATTTAGGAAGCAGGTGGACATTTTTTCACTGTGGTGATATTTTTAAAATAAAGCAAAGAAAATGAGCAGTACGGATATATAATTTTTACACATTTTAAGGCAAGGTTCAACTGATGGTGAGTGATATGTAAACAAGTTAGGGAAGTCTACAACGTATCACAAATGGGCGCGTTCCGTGCAGTGGAGTATTACAAAGAAATCATACACCTATACGTAAGGGAAATAGCATTTTAAAGTTCTTTTCTCCATCATAAATAATCCATTTTCTTCCGATTTAAAAATATTGCATGCACGCGTAAGGAAATTAAACGTTTGTTTGTGAGATTGTTTATGTTAGCAACAATGAAGAAGTAACCATGCAAGAAATTTTCGAAGTTCAACTGGAATTAAGACATTCTGGTTTGATTTTCTTGATAACGGCAACTCCTACGATAAAAATATATAGAGAAAGAAATACTCCAATTTAATAGTTCTACAAGTTTTATTCGAAAAATATTTTGATATGAGCAATAATTTACGAGATATGACGAAAATTTAATTTTTTGTCAGCAGTAAAGTGGTACCCCTGATTGGCGTACGTGATTCATTTTTGCAATTTTCGTATTACATTTTATTGTAAGTCCTTAATGTCAAATTTCATGAAAATCCGATCAGTAGAAGCCGAGAACGAACATGCGGCCGCACGGACGGACCGACCGACGATAATAGGCGCTCACGCTGTAAGCGAAACGCGCCTAAAAATATGCCAACAGTTAAACTAATTTATCTAAGTTTTGTAAAGATATTCGTTGATTGCGAACAAATAAAAATTAGTTAGAAAAAATAGAAGAATATCGTTGTCAATCAGGTTTTATTCGAAGTTCAGCAACAGTTTTCACATTACTCCCCCTTTTCCATAGACCAATGAAGACAGGTCACCTTTATGGATTCTAACATCATTTTAACAAAATTATTTTCTCTTCTCTTCATACTGAAGATTTGATAGAATCAGTCAGATTTTGCTATTCACATAGCTAAATTCCTATAATAATGGCTCTTAATACTTTAGCATACAAGAAAGCTCCATAAAAAACAAGAATTTTTATAAGAAGACGGTACAAATTCGAATATATCCTAATGAAATATAAGGCCAAGAGATAACGAGCAAGAATGTCTTCCGCATTATATCTCTCCACGAGTATTGAGAAGAAAATACTGGAGAAAATACTGTAAGGTGCATCGTGGATGCATTAAACGAATAAAAAATTTTATAAGAATGACCCTTTCGTCAACCTCCAAACCTCATCCATTCCCCCTATTCTATCCTGCCTTTCCGTTTAAATCACGGACATTGCGTCACGCGCAACACAACAACGAGCTTTAGGAGAGGAAGAGAGAGAGAGAGGTCGACCGGTTCCTTAACCTTTTCAGAGCCGCGACTCCAATTCCTCCTTCTCCGCTATCTCACTCTCTCTCTCTCTCTGCCATCCGAAAGCCCCACTTTCATCGCCAAATCGATCTGCTTTTCCGTCTCAACCACGCATGGACTACCGAGGTATTCCTCACGACAAAATCACGCCAGCCATCTCAAACTCATTTAGACATCCCTCAAATCCGATGCCCCGTCACCCTCTGTCCATTGTGTGGACCGAGAGGAAAAACCGATCGTCTGACCTGGATCTCTCATATCTGTTTTTCCTTCTCTCGCTCGAACAGGCACATATCCAGGAAGAGGTAACAGGTGCACAGATTCTCAGGACACAGCACGTTGATGGTACGGAGATCCAGTCTATATGCACTAGATTAAATTTGCATTCCTCTCGGCTATGTCCTTTTTTTAATACGACCTTTACGAATTCTCCGAAATAATTATTATGCCCACCAACTGTTTACAAAACAGTTGCTTCAAATTGCACAGATAATCAAGTAATATTTCTGATTATATTTCTGTAATATTTTTAGACAGCTACGCCTAGAGAGCGACACGCTTTACAGACTATTTTACTCAATACTGACAAGCACTTGATTTTCTCAGAAAAACCAACAAATAATTAGCAAATTTCCGAAACACTGGTTTATTTAAGTATAAGATTACTCGAATTTGCGCAAATTAAACAGTCGATGTCATTTTTCGATCATTCTCCAAGATTTATGTACTCATTATTAATACGGGTTTACCTTGGTATTTCACTTACAAAGTGATAAATGATAAAGCACGCCTTCTCCTGTACTTATAAACATGTACATGTTACCTAGGCGTACTTTTAAGTAAGATATGAAATGGCATGGCAGAAGGGAAAGCCGCAAAATATATTAAGTAATTTTGAGCGACGGAAAACACAGTATCGAATGATGCTCTTAAACTTTGTCATTATTCAACTTTTATTTGATAATCAATTCCTGCAAACCTAAAAGGCACGACATATAAAATAATCATGAGGGAGATATTAATATACCAATTAATGAATTAAATCCAGCGTTTTGTTTCGCTCGATAAGTGTTTCGAATATTTTAGCTTTATTTATGGGATACAGGGAGTAACGATGATACGATCGGAGGAAGACAGGGCATCATAGATCTTCGTTTCCTAATTTCGACTTGAGCGAAGCACGAACTTTATTCATGTTCAACTCGGCGTTTACCCCGGCTTCGATAAACACGCACGCACACAAACGCCCACGCCTTCGAAGTTTGCCTATACCAATCATTTAGCGTCAACTAATGAACACCTTCGGCATCCTTTTACGTTGTTAATTCAATACCTTCTCATATTCATTCTTTTCCTTCCTTTTGCGTTCCTTTTTCTCCTCCTATACTTCTCTCTCCCTCCCACACACACACTGCCCACGCACCTCCTTTCCATTACTCTTTCTTCCTCTTCAGTCTGTCTCTTCCTCTTCCTCACACTCCCTCCCCTCTAACTCAACCTCATCCCTTCCCTCTTTCCCTTTTTATCTCCTCCCATCCCCCTCTTTCTCTTCTCTTCGCATCTCTCTCTCTTCAATTTTACCCTTCCCCTATTATAACCCCTCTCTCCAACTGGTATAAGGCACACCTGACATATTATATGTATTGCATAAAGAAGACAAACTCTAAAAAGATATTATACAAACTGATTATACAAAACAAAGTGCAACTATTCGTGGATTGTCGATCACGGGACAAGTTCTCCTGAACGTACCAAAATACCGCCAAATACTTTGTATTTTGAGAACTTAACTATTATTACTCAAGGTTTCTATTTACACTCATACATAGAAACATCTCTAATAATCTTTAATATTTATATCACAGCTTCAGATACATTATTTTTTAATAAAAATGATAAATTCCGCAATAATAATAATTAAAATTCCTTAAAAAAACTCGAAATGTAACTGTTAAACCAACAACATTCATTTTCTCCTTTCGTATAACCCAGGTGTCTCGCACGACTCTTGACAGGCGATTTATGAATTATTATTTCTACGATTCCCTCCACACGCAGAAAGCATTAATTCCGTTTTACATAAGTGGCTATATTTAATAAGAAAAGAGAACTTATTTTAATAAGGTCCGAGAAAAGACCATACCTTACTTTCTCTTTTCCTTTCTCTATTATTATCTTCACCTCTTCCCCTCTATATCTCTCCCATCCCCTCACTATATCTCCCTCTCTCTCTCTCTCCCTCCCTCTCTCTCTCCACCATGAAATAAATACTCATCTACCTGTGAATCTATCAGTGCCTCTATCTATCCTCCCCTTTCCCTATGGCTTTCACACCCGACTTTTTCCTTCGGCTTCTCTCATCCTTCCACTTCGTTACTGGCTTATAGCCAATGCCTCACTCAATCCATTTGCCGCGTCACGGGGTAAATGGGGGTGAGGGTGGGAAGGAGAGAAGGAATTTCTTTTTTTTTAACCAACACCACGGCCCAATCAAGCGTGCGTGCGTGTTTTCTAAGGTAAGAGAACGCCTCCCGGTTACGTTGCCTTTGCATTACAAATTCAAGTCAAAAAATCATAAACACCCCGAACGCAGGGGCTCCTTTACCCAATTCTTGCCGACTGGTTTTTCGAAGCAAACTTGATCTTTCCGGCATGCTAATTTAATGAACCCGCAGAAACAAAACGTATGGGGGAGGGAGAAATCAGCATATGTACTGTTATTGTGGTTTTAGTTCGGTTCATTAAATGCGTTTTGTAAAACCCTCACGTTCGCAGGGTTTCGGAATTTTATCGCGACAGAACTAACAACGTAAGTTATTTTTCCAGAACATCCAATTAATAAGAATTTTACTCATTCCCATTTAATGCGTTTCATAAATTGAGTTAACGGTACAGAATGTCAGAATTTGAATCGAACCTTCCGCAAACCTTATTTATTCTTTGTCAAACATTTGAGGGAAGATTGAATCCAGTGTGGGATTAGGTTGAGTTTCCTATGCACGCTTTAAGATTTATAATAAATTAATAATTATTGGTAATGTGGCATATTTATGATTAACAACAATAGCTTAGTATTTTTAATGATTACAATAATAAAAGGAATAGTTGCTTTAAGGTCACGTCAAATATGTCTTAATTTAAAACAATGGAAAAATAAAAATGAGGCAGTCACAAATTTTGATGAGATATTATCTTTAGTAATAATAGTGACAAAGATCGGCTTCTTCATTTAAGATTTCCCAGGTTTTGAAATGAGCTACAGGAATATCATAAAAATATTAAACGCGTTAATTTCACTTTTCTATCAGGAAGATATTTCTTATTGAACTATCCTTATGGCCAAATTCAATCGTATTGTTATTCATATGGAAATTCAACTGTCTTTATTGTAGTCACACTTGATATTAAAACAACACCCCTTGATCGAACGATTCCTCGTATATGAAACATCAGTTTGTCCCATCCAAAATCTTTCTCTTCACCTACTCATATCCACCCCTTCTTTTAATAAGTCCATTATTCCTTTTCTTTTCCTAACTCTTAGTGTTTTCTTGGTATCTTTCCATCTATGAATTCTTTCCACAGACATTTCAACAACTTTACCTCTCGAAATTTTACTCACCGATTTATTTTTTCTTACCGTTATTACTTTAATTAAGCTTCTATCTTCTCCAACAATATTTAAAACTTCCTCATTTGTTTTTCTCTTAGCCCAACTAATTCCATATAGTCTATCCCATGCCCACCTCTCGAATTCCCCTAATCTACTCACATCTTGATTCATAACTTTATCCATATTGCCTGTCAACAGTGTCCGTCGTCTCATAAAAGCCTCCTTTTTTCTTCGTATTCTTGTCCTGCTCTCTTTGGCGCTTACGCCATCCTGAATCAGAGTACTTAACTATGAAGTTCATTAATCGAACCATTAATAGACTCCCGCAAGACCTCTAGGTAACCATAAAAAAATGACGGATAGCGGACAAAACCGTCTCAGTTTCGCTACCTCTTCACTCGTCCGAATCTCCAGATTTGAAGTGGTGCGCGCGAGACGAAAAATGCAAACACACTCCACGGGACCCTTTGACGAACTCGCGCGTCCCAAATATCCTCTGCGTCCGTCTCGTGTCCCTCGAGCCACGCAACCCTCCTCTTAGAGGAGATGGGGAAGGGGTTAGCGGCTGTGCGATAAAAGATGGATGTGCAAGAGCGGTGACTTGTCTTCCGAACCCCTTCTCCTGCCCCTTCCATCGACTACTACGCCTCTCCCACCCCGCTCTCTTGTATCTCTCTCTCTTTGCCTTTCTCTAACTCGCTCGTGCCCTTTCAACTCCTCTCTCTCTCTTTTTGGCCATGTAATGTTGACCCGCGCACTTCTCTCCTCAGAGGGTCGTGGACACTGAGAGGTCGCGGTTTACAAAAGAAATGCGTACACACTTATTCCCATGGCAACAATTCTGCGCAAAAGAGCGAAGAGATGTGCTCGCTTACCCCTTTCCCACTCCTCTCCCACTTCTCCAGATTTGTACGGGCACCGACTGTGCGATATAAAGGGAGAGAGCAGGCATCGTTGCGTTTTTGTTTGCACATTTATCCAGGTGATTTTTTTGGTTGGTGCTTTGGTCTTATATGATGATGAGCCAGGGATATTCTGGAGGGAAAACTTGGATTTTGTGTAAAGCCTTCTTGGAACGCTATGTAAATTACTCTTTTACGGACACTAATTAAGCTATTGTATAAACTACCATCATACTTATTTTGCTAACAGTCAGTATTAAAATTTATAAACTGGGAATTTCTACACGGTTCTACGCTTTTAAAAATATTCCTGTGTGTGCTTCCGAAGATTAAAAAGTAACTACTCAAATTATTGAGTAACATACACCGATCTCACGCAGTCGAAACATCGGCGAAGAAAAAACAGTTCTAGTCGGAATGAAAATATCCATAAAATTTTCAAAAAATAATAATTTCGACCGCTGAATAGTGAGCGTTACATCGCCGATGCCGCTGGCGTTTGACAGCTCCGAGCGTGGATCCATTACAAAATCAGAGCGACGGATAATAGATGGATTTCGTATTGAAGGAATGCATCGCGGCCGAAAGGCGGAACAGCGGGACAATTGTGGGGGTGTGAAGCGAAGGGAGGGGGGGGGGGGGAAGAAACGAAGAGAAGAGGGGGTGGCCAAGGATGAATCGTGACCCGAATGGTTGGTCCTAGTCGTAAGTACAGAACCGGACAGGTGGCTACCTGCTTGTGTGACCCAGGCATTCAGGTGGTCAGTTCATCCGTCAGGAGAGAAGACAGAGATATTGAGAAAGAGAGAGAGAAACAGAGAGCGAGGACGGGAGTTTGAGGGCGAGAGAGAAGTGGGATAGGAGGAGGAATGCTGGAAAAAAGACTACTTTTGAAATTTTCAACTCTTAGAATCGCTAAACCCGTTAACTACGCCCCTTCGGAGGAACTAATTAAACGAGCCTTCGTGGGTTAATGTACGTTCATTTGCTAACTAACACTTAAAGGATTACCTGTGCATTAGAGTAGTAATATTTTAGAATCAGTATTTCTAACCGATATATAAATTTTCGTTGGAGCCTGAAATGGAAAATTCCGAACGCGACAATGTTCCTAAAGAAATAAGGTTAAAATTCTGTTTGTATGGGTATAAAAATTGTGAAACTCGTTCCGAATAGGCTTTCGCTAGCCATAGTAATTAGGAATTATTTAGCGTGGTTTAATTTATGAAGCCTTTTTAAACATGCATTTGTAAGAGGTCTTAGTTTTAAACTTCTCACGTAGTAATCAAAGGTTATTCAAACGTAATTTTTAAAATTAATTGTCATATTTAGCGAAATAAAAATTCCATTATCTAATCATATCGTCATCATCATCATTATAGGTAGTCTGTCCGTAACCAGGTCCGTGATTATTCATGGTTAAACTTGGTTCTCCATATACTCCTATTATCCGCAATCTTCTTCATGTCTTGATAGCTCTCTTTCCCTTTCAAGTAGTCTATCAGCCAAACCTTTTTCTACCTCTTTCTATTTTTCCATCCAGTTTTCCATCTAGCACTTCTTTAATCTCTCTCCTCAGATAATGTCCAATCAAGTTCGCCTTCCTCTTTTTGATAAGTCTGTATAATCGTTCACTTCTCTCCTATTCTTCGTAGTACTTCCTCGTTTTTCACCCTATCTGTCCATTTTATCTTCAGCATTCTTCTCCATGTCCACATTTCGAAGCTTTCCAAGGATTTTATATCATTTTTCCTTAGCGTCCATGTTTCAGCTTCATGCAAATTTATACTCCATACATAGCATTTTATCAACTTCTTGCGGACATCCTCATTTATATTTCCCGTTAGCAGGAGTTTCTTTCTTCTGAAAGCGTCTTTTGCTTTCTTTATTCTAGTCCTGATTTGATCGGTACATTTTTCTTCTCTCCTTATGATGCTTCCAAGGTATTTATAATCTGAAATTTGTTCTAATGGCTTTCCTCCTATACTTACGTTCAAATTTCTTCTTCTTCTTTAATTGATATTTGCATGACCTTGGATTTTTCTGTATTATTTCAATACCGTAGTTTCTACCTGTTATCATTAGTCTATTTATCATTTTCTAGAGTTCCTTTTCCTTTCTTGCTAGAAGTACTCTTCTTATAATCCTTCCTCCAATTTTGATATCTCCCGTGCCTTCTAAAGCTTCCTGTATTAGCCTCTCTCCATGTATCGGCGATAGACAACAGCCCTGTCTTACTCTACCGATATTTACTACGCTGGTGTCCGCATTCTCCAACATGACCTTTACAACATGATTCACGTATAGATTCCTCATCCTTTTCTGAAGCCGAATTGATCTTTCTCTAGCATTTCTACGACCTTTTTCTCTAGCCTTTTATTAAGAATCCTCGTGATGATCTTCGAAGTGTGTGACAGTAGGCTTTGGCTTCTTCTTTAGAGGGATCATTGTTACATCTAAGAAATCCTAAGGCCACTCCCCCGAGTCGTAAATCTTCTTGTTAATTAATTTCGTAATCACTTTTAGTTCTTTCGATCCCATGACTTTAAGTACCTCTGCCGGTATTCCATCGCTGCCTGTATTTTTTCCTTTCTTCTGTTCCAGTATCGCCTTTTATACTTCGATTTTCATAATACTTGGTCCCAAATTGTCTTCATCAATGTTATCCTCTTCTTCCAGTTCTATTTGTGCCGGTCCTGCCTGCTTGTTGTATACTTCCTTGATGTATTCTTCCCATACCTGTGCTACATCCTTTGGTTCTGCGACTATTTTTCCATCTGCATTCATAATTCCTTTCCCACGAATCCCATTAGGCTTTTTATCTTCTAACTCCAGTGCCCTAGTGGACATCATATCGTACCGTCGTAACTTCTCCATCTGTTGTAGTTCCTAACATTTTTCTTTTATCCAATTTTCCCTAGATTTATCTGTTACCCTTCTCAACTCATTGTTTATGCGTCTATAGTTGGCTCTACCTTCTTCACTGTTAACGTTTTTCCATTTTCTTCTCTCATCCATTTCTCCAGCATTTCCTTAGTGATCCATGGTTTTCTGATTTTCTTCTCGTTTCCCAATCTCTTTATTCAAGTTATCTTTGATACTGTTTTTAATTTCCTCCCATTCTGTATCCACGGTCTTCGGTTTGTTTTCCAATTTTATAAAGCGATCTTCCAACATCGTACTGAATGCACCTTTCTTTTCTTTCAGTTTTTCCAGGTCCCAAGTCTGTCTTTCTCTTCTCGTTTTCCGTATTTGTTTAAGATTTGTAGTTACATAGACTATTAGAAGGATATGATCTGAATCAATGTCTGCTCCTGGTAATGCTTACAATTTTTTATGCTGTTTCTGAATCTTTGTTTTAGTAGGATTAATCTATTTGGCATCTCATTCTATCTCCGGGGCTTTTTCATGTGTACAGTCTTCGTTTATGGTTTTTAAACCACGTATTAATCACTACTAGATCATTATTAACGCAGAATTCTAACAGATTTTCTCCTACTCGGTTTCTTCTCCCGTCCGTAATGACCGACAATATTTTCTTCTTGTCCTTCTCCAACTATGCTGTTCCAATCTCCCATTATTATGCAGTTTACCTTTCCTCTTCGATCTTCTTCGTAAATCTCGTTCATTTGTTCATACATCTCCTCGATTTCTATTTCTTCATGATCGGACATTGCATATATACCTGGATTATCAACATGTCCACTGGGACTGATTGGAGCTTTATTGTCATCAACCTATCGTTCGTTGCTATTATTTTTGTCACGCTCGTCTTATCTTTCCCACTATTTCCTCCAGAGTAAACTACCGTGAAATCTTTTGAGTCGAACTGCCTTCTCCTTCCCATCTAGCTTCGCTCAGCCCTATTATGTCAACCCTATTTCTTCTCATTTCTTCTTCCGGGTTCTCTAGCTTTTCTGTCTTCCTCATGGTTTTCAAATTCCAAGTACCTATGCGTAAGTTACGTTCGATAAATGCTTTCTTCAAGGCAGTCCCCGCCCGGAGATCCGATTGGCGGATTTTTTTACCTCCGGAATGTTTTACCTCAAGAGAACTCATATTGTTCAACCATATAATCATTACTAGGGAATTGTAATGTGGTAGTTTCCCTCTTACTTTCCACATCGCAGTACCGTAGCCGTTCACATCGTCCCGATCACGCCTACAGCTCTATAGGATATAGATCCAGCCAACATAATTTGTTTTCGGCTCTATACCATACTGACATTACTGCTGCCTACTGCCAGGCACCGATGGAAGTTTTTTAATTAATTAATTAATTATTATTACATTTTTTGTGAAAAAACCTCCATTCGCGGGGGTCGAACGCCGGAACTTCGTAAGGGTAAACCGACACGGCAACCACTACACCACCAATGCATATCTAATCATATACACACACACGCGCGCACGCACGCAAACAATGGCATTTCAAACTTTAATGCATTAAGGGCGCACAACAAATAAATTCCAGCGGGGAACAAAATACATCCAAAAATAAAATTAATGAATTCCCTTCCTATCTTCGCATAATTGAACAGCGAGAAAATTATCTCCCACAGAGCACCAATTGAGACATAACAGTAAGTCACGCGAGTTTTAAAAAAAAAGGAGAATAAAATAAATCGGAATCATTCGGAAGAGTTTTTAACTTGCAGACCAGCCTCTATTTTTTTCGATAAAAAACGAAGAAGAAGAAGCCTTCCCTTTTGACTTGTGAAACGATTATCGAGATACATATAAATATATTCGGTCGCTTTGAAGCGAGAGAATTTAGTCCCATACTCTTTCTCTCTCCCCGCAGAGAGAGAGAGAGAGAGAGCGCTTTATGAAAAGGACCCCAGAGGTAAGGCAAGCCGTCCAGGGGATCGATAAACTCCCGAAATAATGAGAGATGGAGAAAAATTATGAATCTTTGTAAGAAACGAGAATGGAAAGGGGAGCGAGGTATAGCTAGTCCTAGGACTATGTATGTCGAGAGAATAGAAAGAGTGAGAGTAGAAAGACGGGAAAGGCGTATCAGGAAGAACGATTCTTTTAAAAAAGAGGTTGCGGGATGGCACCTAGTGGGAGAGGGACAAAAGACAGCCCAAAATCAAGGAAGGGGACACAGAGAAAGGAGGAAGAAAGAGGATTCTTTTCCTACTCCTCCTCCTCTCAACTCTCTTCTCCAGATATTCTCCCCCACCTGCGTTGCGCAACTCTGTCATAGATTAGCATCCTCGAGAATGAGAGAGAGAGAGAGAGAGGGGGGAATAAAAAAAGAAGAGCGTCCAAAAAAAAAGGTGTGCGAAGGATAAAGGAGGGTGCAGGGGAATGGAGAGAGAGGATCGAAGAATAGAAAGTAGTAGGAGGGAGAGAGATAAAAGGGCATGTACATTCGGAGAGATAGTATACAGCAGAATACGAGAGTGGGTGGACTAAAGAAGGGAGGAATAAAAAAGGAAGACGGAGTAGTGGGAGTAAATCAGAGTTATAATGGTCGAGCCGGGAAAGTTTGAGGATTTGTTGTCGTGTGAGGTGCGCGCGGGAGAGGTAAGTCATTGTTGGGCTTCATTCCGTAGCAAGATCTTTCTTTCTTTGCCGCTTCTACTCTTCCTCGATCCCTATTTTCTTCTACACTCACTCACTAGTCCTATCTCACACTGCTTAATTTTTATTCTTCCCACGCTTTCTCATCCTGTTCTTCTCCTATCATTCTCCCAACCTGCCTTTCGCGATCTAACTTATATACTCATTCTCAGGAAATCTTTACTACTCCCTTTTAAAAAGCAACCTAAATAAAATCTCCTAACTCGACAAAACACCTGTTTCACGAAGTTCCCTAATGAGTACCTATCTATCTGAAAAAATGATTTTCTAATGTAATAAGTGCACAAGAGCTTCTCACGTCATATTATATTAAGATAACCTATTAAATTATTTCCCTTTACTTGAAAAATGCATTGTAAATTTTCAGAATAAAAAAGGTTTGCTTAATTAAAGGCAAGACTACTGAACTAAGAGGTTTTATTTTGAATCCTCCAGTGATATTTTGAAAATCCTTTATGACACTGTTAGTACCCGATACCTGTAATAAATGTACGAAATGAAAACAGATCAAGTTCTCCATTAAGTTTTTAAATCAAATTAATAAGTTTTTAGTGATGCTAATAAATTAACTGGCATTTCATCGTCACAAATTTATCATTAATAAAATTTTAAATGGTGGATATTTTCAAGGGAGGAAGTCATATATCAAGCGTTCTGATTATGTGAATTCTTTCACTCGTAAGACAAAGCCATGCATTACAGTCGTTCCACCTTTTTTCGCGTCACGATTATTGAATTGCTCGAACTTTTTTAGTTTCTAGGAAGTTTCGAAGAACGTTCAGCTTATATCTGTTTTGTTATGGGATTATGGCCCACTTTCCTTTTTTTATGACCAGGCCACGAATAAAACGCTCACATTCTCATCCGTTACAAAAAACCAAAGTTGATGAGTGGAGAAGTAATAGAGTTTCATTTTTTAGTTGTATTCCCATAATAAATATTTATTATGTCAAAGTCGAGGAAGCGTCGAGTTTTTGTTACATCAAGCTCATTCTAATTAGTGTCCGAAAAAATCTAAGATGAATACGAGAAGGTTTTTCTTTGGTGAACTAATCCGAGATAAACAAAACCCTGGTTAAAGATGTAGATGTTCCCCAGGTCAGGCTTAAATATTTACGATTCCGATGGCAAGAGTAGTTTGCGAGTTTCTTAGCATTTATTTATCGAAGAAGAAATGTGCAACAGAAAGAATTGTATGTAATGCAACTAGAATTTGTCTATTCTATAAAAGAACATTGAAAAACAAATACGCGACCCTGCGCATAGCTTTACATTACTTTAAAGGAATTTCAATTGGGTATCTCTAGATTGAAACTCTTAGAGAAGTAACTATATCAGAAACCTTAGAAGAGAAAGTATTCGGAATAATTGAAACACCAACTTATATAGAAAGATAAGGAGGCGATGATGAAAAACGTGAGATAAACTATAGGACGGTGCAATATTGGGGATCATTTTTTCTAGAATAATTATGTATCACAGCAGGTTATTCAATTCTACTAACGGGAAAATAAAAGAAGATACAGGTAAGAAATTGATAAAATGCTTTGTAAGGAGTATTATTTTGTATGGAGCAGAAATATGGATAACTCGGGATATGGTATAAAATACTTGGAAAGCTTCTAAATTAAGGTAATAAAAAGAATATTAATGATAAAATGGAATAATAGGATGAAAGACGAGAAGATTAAGAAAAAGTAAATGATTATAAAAACTATAAGACAGATGAAGAACTAAATCGGACATTACCTGAGGAGAGAGAACGCGTGGTTAAAGACGTGTTAAAAGGAAAACTGGAAGGAAAAAATGAGAGAGGGAAAATTTTTCAGCAGATAGACGCCTTGAAAGAGAAAGAGAGCTATCAAGAAATGAAGAAGACCGCAGATATCAGTAGTATGTGAAGAACCAGGTTTAACCTATAACAATGACAGACCTGTCGACGGACCGATTACCTATTATCAGAGTCGGGGCAAGATATGTTTGCGCCCTAGGTAATTTTTGAAAAGATACAATAAACAATTTACCTCTCAGAATGATAATTTATTAGCAATGTAGTACCAATATATTTTATAATATTAAACGTCCTATGGGGGTGCCTCTCTCGCATTGTCCTTGTCCCGGCAATATTATAGACCGGCTTACTTAGGGGTAGTGCAGTATCTCCGAACGCGGGTCGGGGTGCAGCAAATGCCTCAAGCAAAACCCCGATTTTCCCAATGTAATTTATATGATGGAAGTAATAAACTGAGCTTAATAGTTCGTCTAAAAAACCCACACTAAGATCACATCTCTAAGTTTAAAGCCCTCCACCCGCACGAACGATGGATACAACCGTTCTTACCATCGAAGTCGAGACGACGACACCAGTAGATTGAATAAACTCCCCCAACGGACCTTCTACGAATTCCTAGAAACCGGGCAAAAACCAAACTCGGAGGCCGTAAAAAAAAAAACGGAAAAAATATCGTGAACAGCGGAAAACACAGAAGCCATTAGTTCGCGACGTGAGCAGAAGAAGTCTTCGGAATCGTTGCGTGATCGCGCGTGTGTGCGTGCGTTTGTGTGCTTGTATGTGGGTGGGAAGAACGCGGCAGATGGGCTGAACGGCGGCGGGGGAGTGGGAACTGGAATGAGGGAAAGAGACGGAATGGCTTTCCATTCTTCGAGGCATTGAGAAAACGCCGTTTGGATGGAGAGATAGAGAGAGAAAGAGTTTTTTAATTCCTTCCTATCCGAAGAGCTCGTAATTATATTACGTTCTCGGAAGGTTTTTTTTTGTTTTCATTTGGTCGAGCCACGAGGAGTAGAAGTATTCCTTGGACGACCTTTTTTTCATCTTCTTTAGGTTGTGCCCAGTTTCTTTTTCGCTCTTTGATTTTTTTCTTTCGTCCGCGTGGTCCGCAATCTTTCTTTCCGCATCTCTCTTTCTCCATCAACTTCTCTCTCTCTCTCTCTGTCGCTCTCTTCAATACGGGACTTCGACCATAATAAATATTGCGCAAAACGAAAAGGGAATGAGAGAATGCGGTATGGGAGTGGAGTAAAGGAGAAGGAAAGGGGCGTGGGAGGGAAAGGAATGATGCGACGGGAGGCGGAAAGGTGGGGCAAAAACGATTAACCCTAAGCGAAGGAGTGGGGGAAGAATCAAGAGAGACGGGAATGAAGAGAAAAAGGAACTTCGGGTCAGCAATGTAGAGGTGAGCTAAATCTAATCCGGAAGTGGAATGCATTAAAACTCTCATTGCACGTGTTAAAAGGGATTGAATTACGTATGAAACAAAGAAAAATACGGATGATCAGAAGGATTAATTTATTACGACAAAATTATTTAAAACATCTCATAAGTACTGTATAAACCAATTTATACAAACACAGTAAAAACAGCTAACGATAAATGAATAAATAGAAGTGAGATGGCAAAAAACTTAGGTCGTAAAAGAGGGAGCATTGAATATATGTTATCAAGGAAAATTATGACCTACGTCATAAAGTCAGTTCGCCCGATTAATACGCATATCGTGTTTTTACGCTAGTTACTGATGGAACCAGTGCCTATTGTTAGGCCCTTCAACGTAGAGACTCTCAAAGCCCCGATAAATATTCTTATTAAGGTAAAACATTTTCGATGTGTTAAACTTCATAGAAAAATACGTTATTTTTTCTCGTAACTTGCACAAGTATACTAGTCCTCTTACGTTGAGAGGTTGCGATAACATTGGAGGATAAAACAAGCGAAAACCTTGTTTGTTTGATGGAAAATAATAAAAATAACGTTAAAAATGATAAAATGCGTACATGTTTCAAAAATGTTCATTGCCGATGCCGTTAGTTCTATCCCAAAATGAAATCACACTTAAGCCGTATCGTTTCCAGAGATAAAACCTATGGATGACCAAAGAACATCTTATGCTATGCCATGCCATCCTTCCTGACCCCTCAACCTTGACCCGGCTGAGTTTATGACACGCGCTTCACGTTCTCATTTACACCAACTGCTAATTTAAGGTTCGTGTTTTCTATAAAATATGAGACTTGTGAGCCAATGGATACTCCGCGCATGGCTGACCATTCTCCGCCACAGCGGAAAACGAAATAAAGATTTATATGGCTCAAAGGTCAGCAAGTCTATCTGAAAAGATTATATATAAGCATAATTACCCCTATAATTGATTTAATTTTTACTCTCATCTTTACTTTAATTAGTTCGCTTTTATTGCTTGGTTGCGAAGGTCTCCTACGCTGCAGCGCCCAATAAACAGTTTCCTTCCTCTGTTTAGAGTTTTTATTCGGTTTGTATGATAGAATGAAAACGGAAATAGATGGAAATGTGAGTTTGTAAAAACGAGAGGTGTGATGACGAAAAAAGCGTAATAGGAAGCGTTGCTGGGTGAGACGAAATTGTGTGGAAAATTTTGCGCTGTGATCACGACGATCCAGAGCGAAAGGAGAAAAACAGAAGAGGATTGAGGAGAAAAATAAGTCGGAGAGAATGGAAGAATGGAAACCACGAAATGGAGCGGCGAGGCGAATGGAGAACAATCGTAAAATAAAAGTAGATTCGGTTACAGCTTATAAGGGACCGAGTGATTCGCAAAATAATAAGGATATGACAGAGGAACTGGAGAGAGAGGAAAGTATCCAGGATAAATCAAGATGAATAAGGAGCGAAAAACAAACTCGGGTGAGATGCGCCTAGATCTTAATTTTTACGAAAGACGCTCCAAGAACACTTTTAGTTGTTTATCAAAGATCTTCATAAACACATTCCCATCGTTTCTCGTACTGATTCTGATTAAATATTTTTAAGGAGATGTTTGCTATTCTAACTTCTAAGTGCATCGCCAAATGGATAATCTGATAAAAACAAGTTCAGTTGGACATCGATTTGGATCCAGTACTTTAATTTAACGGGCGCCTTAGAGTCACAGGAGAGTGAAGGAAATATAAGTTTTAATCATTTCAAGCGAAAAGAAAATAACCGACTTTTAGGAAAACTGAGAATTACGAATAGTTTCAAAATGAAAAAATTCAAGAATGAATTACCGAGCTCACTATCTGCCTCGAGATCGTTGATAAATTTTCTAGGCAAATTGTCGAATAAACGAGACAATAAAAATCAAAGGCCTGTAATGACGGCGAATTAGTAGCTATAATATATGCTTGTCCAAAAAAACTGTTTTTGGATACAGGAATTAAACTAGATAATCTGTCATGACTAGAATAAGATTACGACAAACGAAAATTTGACGAGTTACGGAAGAGAAACAGGCAACATAAGAATAGAAAGATAAGGAAATAAAGAATGAGACATAAGAAAACGTGAATTAAAAACGTGGATTAAGCAAAATTACAGAACTCGGTGAGATAAAAGTTAGGAAATGATTGAGATTGAGCGCGATCACCTGCAGGATACGAATGAGAACAATTTTAGACAGGAAGAGAAATTGGCGAAATACATTAACGATCGATGGAAATTGAATAAATAAGCAATATTTACTGAGGGTTTCTTTCATATTTTAAGAACATTCCTCTACATACCCATGAAGATTAGTTAACAACACGCATTATGATACAGCATCTAAAAATCATTATAACTGCTTTCGTTTCGCTTGCCACTTCAAATTCCCTTTGCTCGTTGAATTATACTCATATTGTATAAGAAAAATGTCATCCGGTGCTTATATTCTCTCGGCTCATTGTGAAAAATAGACGGAAATGGTACCCCGTGGTGTTGAGTAACATTAAGATGGAAACAGTCACACAGGTTTAAGTGATACAAGTGTTAAGAAAAAATAACGATTAATGGTGATGATGAAAGATTTGTGATTAGCAACCATAAATTTCGTTAACCAACAGGCGAAAGAACTACCAAATTAAAGCGAAAACAAATTGACTTTTTTTAAGTGACAACCTCTTGAGGCTAAAATATCATATTTATGCACATATACAAGGAGTATAATCCATGAGAAAGGTAAACTGTAGGAGAACCATGAAAAAATCGAAAAAACAAGCGGAAAAAAGGAGGAACAGTTAGAAAGAGGGGAAGAAATTGAGATTTGTGCGAGAGAGAGAGAGGGGGGGGGGCGAAAGATACAAGACGCGAGACAGAATGAAAGAAACAAAAGACAGATAACAAGAAAGATACAAGACAAAGACAGAGAGAAGAAAGCGTGGATGTGATTACGGACAAGGAACTGAGAGAGAGGGAGAAGAAAGATCGACGGCAGATGATGGGATGAGGGCGAGAAAGAGAGAGAGAGACATTGAGGGAGGGGCGAGGATGAGAATGCGGCGGCGTCGGTGGTAGGAATGGGGTAAGTTTGCCCCGGTGGGCAGCGGTGGTGGTGACGGCGGGGGCAAGGGAGGGGAAAGATTGAGGTGGGATGAGAGTGGGTGTGGGGACCGAGGGGGGGGAGCGGAATGCCCTCGTCATCCTCCGACTGCTTCTCTCCACATTCCGGGGTGGTGGGCGGCGGGGCGTGGAGAGGGAAGTGACCGCTCCGGGCGTTGGAAGAGGTAAGAAGTTGGGAGGAGAGAGAGAGAGAAAGAGATGGGAGGGACGGTGGCTGGGAGATGTGGCCGGCGGGAACCAAGTGGGAGTTGGGTAGCCCCGATCTTTCGCTCTCTCTCTCTCTCCCTCCTCTCCCCCACCTCTCTATTTCCTTATGTCTCTTCCTCCTATCTCCTTATCTTTCTGCAACACGCTCTATTTCTTCCTGTTTCTTCCTACCTCTCTCCCGTCAAACTATCTTCCTCGTTCCCTAGTCCACTATATCGCTCATTCTATCACTTTCTTTTCTCGCTTTCTCTCTCTTTTCTTTTTTTCTTCGTACACTATCCTCAAACTTTCATCCTCTCCCCATCTATTTCCGTTTACCAAATTCTCTCTCTCTCTCTTTCCATTTTGGCACTATTTTGTCCTCCCTATCACTTTATTTCTCCGCTATTCCCTATTTTCATCTATTCTTTTCCAATCTGCTTTCCAAAATTTATCAATCATATTCAATTTATCTCCATCTCGACTGCTCCCTTAATTTCCCTCTTTGCCCTTTTCTCTTACTACTTTCGTTCCCTTTTTCTACCTTCCTTCTCCACGTTGTTTTTTCATTTTCCATAACATTTCTCGAAACCTTAATCATCACTTGGAGATTCGCCATGCCCTTCCTCCGACAAAACTGGCGAACAAAAACTTAAGTGGTGGATTTCTTCCTTTTGCCGCTTAAATATTTTTTAATTCTTTCTTTTAACGATTTTCTCGCATTTATTTTTCAGTAGCTATTCCTATCTAATTCGACAAGCTCGGGAAAGAATCATTTACGGCTCCCATTCCTTTGGTGCCGTATATTTTTTGTCCGAAAATGAGGTAATGTTAAGGGCTCTCATAAAATTCACTATCTTCGTTAGCAGCTTATAGAAATGGGCGTTTCGCCAAACAAACTAAATATGTTTATACCGTAAATTATACATCACGTTACAAATGATTTAGGGGAAAACGCCGCAATGTACCGTCGTCTGAGCCCAACCAACCATCAAATACATTTCTTTCATTCTTCACTGCCTTCAAGATCAGACAATGCCTTTAAAATCCAGTAAAATTGTACGTAAATTTTGATAATATACCATTAGAATTCTTCATTATATTAAAATTTTAAATAGCCGAATACAAAAACTATCGCAGAGGGACATTGATGTCATTTCTTTTAAGATTTCAAAAGTAAGCGATTATATTTTAGATTTAACATCTAATTAACTTGAAAGAGAAGAAAACGGTAAAAACTTCTTAAAATAACTCATTCGAACAACGCAGATGCTTTCCAATGCGGAAACATATGTATACCTTCAAAATTTCCTCATTAACTGTAACTTTTCAGCATGCCAACAAAATGAAAAAGTTCGCACGAGTCATTAACTCGAAATGAACTACATCGAAGTATAATGAAAGCATTATATCTTGAGTCAGCGCAGTTTATTTTCATCTTCAACCTATGAATAAAGGCTCTTCGAGCTTAAGAGCTTTTTGCAACTTTTTGGTGGGTTAAATTACTGTTCTAATTGCAAAACAATGACAGCTTGTAATCAAGACTAACATTTTCCGACATCTGGTCATTATCTTTTGATATACCGTTGACGTCGAAGATAACTACTGTATTTTAAGTCGAAACAGTCCAAAGTAAAGAAAAAATGACTAGCGACCGTGGTGAAAACAACGGTAAAGATGAACATTCAAATAAGAGAATATTAACCATGCTACGGATGTTCCAATCTTTATGTAAATTCTCCAGGGAAAAAATCACGCAGTTCCCCAGTTATCTTTTAGATGCAATTCGCTCGCAAAAGATGCGCTGCGCCAAATGCAACGAGTAACATCCTCGCGGAAGCCATTGGCGACGCAATCAGACCTAAAGGAAATAACCGCCGAAGATGTGGGAACTGCTCCGCGGTCTTTCCCACGCGTACCGTTAAGAGAGAGAGGCTATCGCAGGTGGCGCGCAAGTTCGGTAGGACGAAAAATTTTTCCACATCCTCCAGTCGCTGAAAAACACGGACTCCAGACATCCCCCGAGGGGAGAACTCCTTCTCCCGACTCCCAGACTTCCCACTTTACCCATCCCTGAGTCCACCGCGCCACCTTAAAGGGCTGCCAACCAATTAGATCCTTTTATTTTTTCAATGGTACAGTGACCCTCCAAGTTTCTCCCCCGTGTGACACAACGGCAAAAACCTCAGGGCCCAGCAAAAGAGAGGAAGAGGTCACCCCGAGAGCAACCGATCGGTACGACCCCTTCCATGTTCTCCTCTGCGCCTCCTTCTATCCCTCCCCTCCCGGGCTTTCCTCTTCCCTCCTACCTGTTTCCCCTCCCTCGCATTTTGTCCCACCCTTTTCTCGCTCATTCCAAACTCTCTCTCTCTTCGTTCTAGCATCTTCCGCGTGCCCCTCCAACAAGTGCCTCAGTCACCTCTAATCTATCTCGGCAACTCCTGCTATCCACATTTACTACTCTTCCGCCTTTACGCTTTATCTCTACTCCCTTACTCCTTTCCACTCCCCCTTATCCTGTAACCCTATTTCCATGCCCTTATTCTTCCTCTACTCTCCTTCCTCCTGCCTTCTCGCTCCTACTCTTTACCCACTCCTCTCTCCTTTCCTCATCCATATTCCGTCCTTAATGCCCTCCTCTTTTCTTCCTGATTTCCAACTTCCTCATACTCTTCCTCCCTATCTTGTGTTCCTTTACCCCTCCACATCCTTTCCCCCTCTCTCTTTCTTGTTTTCCCAATCCTCTCCTCCAATCTAATTCTCCAATCTCCCTCCTCTCCTTCATTTTTCTCCCTCTCCTCGTCCCAATTTCTTTCCTCCTCTCCTTCTCCACTCCACTCGCCTCCTCTCTCCTCAACTCCTCGCGCAAACCCCCAGTCCTCTCCCTCTCCCCCAATGAGGACACGAGGAATGGCTCCAAAGGCCGGATTCCTAGAAGAGCAATCCTCACACGAGAGAGCAATATAATGAAAGACTCGCAATTAAGATGCACCTCAGTCCGCCCCAGACTCTCTTTCAGGGAACTCCTTTCCCGCGGACCTCCGGTTCGCTCACACGCCACTGCATTGGGGGGAGGGTAATAAACTGCGCAATTAGCGGAGAGATAGGTAATGAAAATGCCGGTCAAGTGAGAGTGAGTGGGAAGCGGATAGCGCGGGAGGTTCAACATCCACGCACACTGGAGGAGATGCATTCGTGAGAATGGCACGGTCAATGCGTTCCGAAACCACCTTGCGGTAGATTTTGATGCACTAAAAAAAATTAAGAACGGGTTCGTTTATGACCTCCCAATGCATTTTTCGTGCATTGAAAATTTCGTAAAGCGAGGCGGAGCGTTAGGGACAACAAATTTCCTTAGATATATAATTAGCGCTTTAAAATTACATTTCATTAACAGTCAACAAGCTATCTCTCTCTTCAGTTGAAAATCACTAAAAGTTAAATAAACAGCATATGATAAAACATAGTTTACATTTATGATGGCATTCACATATCCAGTATATACCTGACTTTTAAAAAAGTAGGTAATTAAAAATTTCTATCTCCCGGTTCCTTTCACACAATCTTTTTCCAATAATTACTACTGTAACACAAAGTTTGGACCAATCTATGCGCTTGCTGCCAGTGTAATTTTTGAGTGCCTTCTCAATAATGAGCTCAGCAGTTTACGCACTGCATTAATATCTAGCTACTATTAGTAAATAGTTAAGATTTTTTTCCGATTTGAAATATCTTCTACATTCTAGTAATTTTTTACCGTTTAAATGTTGATATATCAAAAATCTCTTTTTATTGCCTATTTGACAGCCTTGCTCACAGCAAAAATATTTTCCTGCTCTAATACCAAAAGTCTGAATAAAACGTATACATACTTGTGATTTTACTGCGGCCATTCCTCAACGTATTAAATAGAAAGATACCAAGAATAACATGTGGAGTGTGGAGAAAAATAAAATATTGCTTGAGGATTAAGCTACCAACCAAAATTCTATATTCCTTCCGAATATAATCTATCCTTTGCTCGTATAATAATTAATACGTGAATTTTAATGTTAAATCCAGCATAACTTATGCAACTCACATTAGGGTTGGCACGCTGATGAACATAAAACAGAAAAGTTCTGACTCGTTTTTTGACCAAATTTTACAGCAAGCCTTCGTCTAAATCATCTTACAATGAACAGAACAGTTGCCCAATAAGAATTTAAATTCCTACGCAGAAAAAGTCGAGCCGAAATAAATCGAATTTTTTAATAGCTCTATTAACATAAAATATGCCTTATCACCCTGACTGGTCAACAGTTTGAAGAGCTCAATCGACCGAATTCATTAACGAATATGTTCAACTTTCGGTTAATAGGACTAATAGAATTCGGCATCCATATACAAGGTGAACGAGAGAGAAAGATTGACGTGAAAATAAGAGGTTTGGCAGGAAATGATGTCACGATGCCATGACAAACAGAGAATTTATAAGGAATTACTAGTACGACGTTCTACAAGTTAAAAGGTAAAAAACGCTATGGTGTTGTTTTAAAAGCAACCGCCTGTCTTTTAATGCTGGGAGAAATCAGTCGTTGTTTGGATTTAGTCTGTTTCCCGTCTCCCAAAAGACTTCTAGGCTCTGAATCTGTTACGTCCAAGTTGAGTCAACACATTAACGCACCATGGAGTAACTTTCATTAAAGCAATACCAAAGTCTTCGATTCCTGATACCAAAAAATGTTGATATTTAGAGAATTTTTTACTATCTGATACGAAGTATTGAGAAAGTATTGTTACCGCGAAAAAAATTGACCTCGAGATTTTTACGTAAATATACGTTTTAGGTGTCGGTGAATCTGAAAAAGTGGTTTTTGCAATGCCGTCTGTCTGTCTGTTACTGGCTCTGGCGCCTAAACGGTATAGCGAAAATGAATGAAATCTCGTACTTAGGCATTTTATCATACTGAGCAGAGTATATGTAGAAATGGTTGATATTGCTCAATAATTAAGAGTAGTTTATTCAAAGCATTTTTAACAACAATTCGATTTTCTCAAAAACGGCTTTAACGATTTTGATCAAATTTTGTACAGTTACTTGAGTTTACGTCTTCAATAATACCAAATAGTTCATATTTCTCAAAAAGTGAATATAAGACTAGGTTATTCTAGGCAACTTTAACAATTATTTTCTTTTCTCAAAAACGGCTAAAACGATTTTGATCAAATTTCGTACAGTTACTTGAGTATACATTTATAATAATACTACGTATTTCATTTTTCTCAATGAACGAATATAAGGCTAGTTTATTCTTGGGCAACCTGAACAAAAATTGGATTTTCTAATAATCGACTGATACGATTTTCATTTTCTAAAGATAACTAAACGACGCATTGGTATATGGGAAAGTTTGTACAATGTATGTTGTACAGATTTTTGCTATAGAATTCACAGCGAAAGAAAAAAGTAATTACCAAAATGAAGTGCATTTATGTACACCATCTATAAGACTCGATCGTGAAAAGAGAAATCAAAACATTTCTCATCAATTTCAATGACTCGACTCCTATTTTTTAAAAAAATATTGGCTCCTAAAAAGCACTAGCAGACTTATTACAACATGCGTATCAATGGCAGCAAAGACGAACACATACGGCCATCCCCTTCATAGGATTCGAACCCGTGACAGTAGCTTTGGGAGGCAAATGTCCAAGCCATTCCTCTTCAAAGATCTAATCCCTTAACCTATTATGACCATAATTCTGTAGTCTCAAAATGCTAATGTACTGTTTGACTTCTTTGGAAAACCCGAATCTCTTCCTGAATTTTCATTTTCCAAATTAAAGTCACCCGAGACCACTTGCTTTATTTCGCTCTCGTGTTAGTCGATGTGAGCATGAGAATAATGTTATGGAAACGAAACAAATTTAAGATGCGTTTCATTATTTCTTAAAACGAAATTTCTTCAAATTTTACCCGGTTCGGCGGAAATTGCCGCATCAAATGAATAACATCAATTTGCGAGGTGCAAAAACAGAGCATTTTATGACTAAGCGACCGTTTATCGCAGCACCATAAACTCTTCTACTTTCGGGTATTAATGAAGCCTTTACAGAGCTTTTTTTCACGGCGATTCGTAAAGAACCGATTTAAGGTGTATCAAAAGGGTTAAACACACACTCTTGCGATTCCTTTACGTTCTTCGCCCCGATTTAAAAAAGAAACATGAAAAAATCTGTGACAAGAAGAGGGGTGGTTAAGATTTCGACGCACTTCCACGCATCTAATCTCCAAGAGAGGAAAGGGCGAGAAAAAGAGCAAGAAAAAATACACAAGTTAGTGAGAGAGAGATCCGCCAATTGGCAACACCGTCTTGAATTATGGCGCAGGAAATAGCACCTTATATCACGCCGATAAATAAAAAGCCTTTTGAGGAACTCCTCGCTCGGGCGGTTGTTTTTCTCCCACCACCACGTTTGCCCTCGAGAGGAGGCAAGTGTGGTCTTCTTTTTCGTTTCGTTTTTTTATTCTTTTCGTTCGTTCCTTTTAGCCTCTGGAGGCCCTTTGCGAAGGTGGATACGCCTTAGGACCAAGAGGGAGGTTGGAGGAAGGTAGGAGAGAGGAAGTAAAGGAAGATAGCTGAAAGGACAAGCAGGAGAGGTAGGAAAAGGTAAAAAAATGGGAATGAGAAACGGAGGGACGAAAGAGAAACGAAGAGAGGTAGGAAAACAGAATATGTAGATTGAAATAAGGGACCAAAGTGAAGACGATGAGAATAGAGCCGACACTAGTTAGAAAAGTGGCAAATTAAGAGAAGAATACACGTAAGAAAAGGATAGAGATATAAATATGTAAAATAAAAGGAGTAAAGATGGCGATAGCACGAAGCGCGGACCGAAATTTAAAAAATTTATTTTAACCAGCTCCTAAAATGCTCTTGAGAGTATTTTTAATTAATCATACCAACAGTATCAATCAAGAGCACATACGACCATGCTCTCGGCAAGGTTCGAAGCAAACAAGCCATCATTGTGAACCAGCAATTCTAACCATCCCTCTCTCAACTTCAGGACATGGCAAGAGGAAGAGAACGAGGTAAAATGAAAGAAAATAAGATCAGAAAAAGGATTAGAGATAATGGAAATGGAAAGAGGAGAATGGAAGGTTTAACAAAATGATGATAAAAAAATATGGAAGTAAAAGAATGACTAGTAATGTGATTAATAAGTCGGAGTGAATTGAGGACAAGGCAAAAGGAAGAAAAAAGGAAGGAAGGAAATACTGAAGAGCGGGAAGAAGAGAAAGAAAAAGATAAAGAGGCAATGAAGAACGGGGGAAGAGTGCCGAGGGTAAAGAAAGAGTTGGAGGAAGAGAAGCGTAGAATAGAGGGAGTTGGGTTGGATGGGCTCCGTCAAAGAGACACGAGTTCTCGCGCCGATTCAACAAGCCGTGTTCAGGTTTTCTTTTAGGACCACCGCAGTGGGAGGAGAATAGTGGAATAAGATGAATGTCTAAAGCCTTTGCCTTTGGGAAGAACAAGAGATAGCCGGAGGAAAGAAGAAGGAATAGAGGAAGAGGGAGGAGTCTCTCGCGGCGCAGATGCTGGGGTCAGATAAGTACACATTATATATATACACACACACGAATAAAGATTGGCTAAAAAAAAGCGCATACTCAAAAGATGCATTTGGGTACAGGCAAAGTCGGCACTGAAGGGGGACCGGATGCGAAAACCAATAGGGGCCCCCACGATATTAATATTTATTGTAATAACGAACGATTTATGGAGCCCCAGTTTAATATTATAACTTTTACGGAGTTTCATTATTAGAAATCGGTTTGAAAGTTAATTTTAGTAAATGTTTTTATAAAATATACCCTCGATTCTCGAATAATTGAGAACTTCAAGGGCCTCGCATTCGCCGCATCCCACTTTTGGCAGGCCCTGGGTGTAGGAAACGGCTTCATGGGATGGGTCGATGGATTAATAACTCCAAGTGGGACGGTGAATGGAGGAAATAGTGTCGAACCAACGTTACGGAACATATGTCTGAGGCAATGGTCGGGCGCTAGCCTTTCTACTCCGGTGCCCATCACGGTTGCCGGACTAATGCAAAGAATAATGGATGACCGATTCTCATGGCTTATAATGTCCGGTTTCAACCTTCGTTATAACTGTAACGAGCTCTCTCGATGTAGCATTATACATCCTTAAATAGCCTTTTTGTGATCGATATGTCGAAGTTTGCTTGCAGAAGTGCATTTAAAATAAAGATAGCGTAAAACGACCCACCACATTAAAATGAGAATGAGAAATATCTCCGTCGTGATGACGAACATTATATCACATTGACATCTATGTTTTAAAATGAGATAAAATATTTGGTCGTTTTAAAATTTAAATCACTGACGTCATGCTTCTATATTCGTGTTGGGGGCTCAATCACTCGAACCCCTATCCACTCCCCCAAACAATATTCCATCGCGCTTATGATTAATACCTTATTATCAATTTTACATCCCCATTTACATTAATGGGGGAGGAATTTTGTGTGCATCGAATACTCATTCGATGTCATGAATAATATTATTATCTCTTAGCGTTTTGTCGCGTAAATGACTTCAGCGCGAAAACGAAATGCAGAGATGCTCTCATATAAATGCTGGGGAATAATTTACCGTCTCAATCAGAATTAATAACATAGATTCGTCGAGATAATGGAGTCTCGTTTATCTTTTGGCACGTGGGAATATAACGAATTAATGCACGAATCCGGGACTTGTAGAATTGATGTTGACGATTAAGGTTTATAAATGCCTCCCACTCTCAAGGAAACCCAGTCAAAAACCAAACGTTAACGGTAGATTTTGCTGCACGAGTCTCCTAATCGCGATAAAACCCTCCTGATGCATTCCCATAAATGCTAATTTTTACCCAAGTGAATATAACATTTATGGTACCATCTAGTTAACAGCACCGTGTAAGGGAAAGATAAAATGCGGAAATCTATGTAAAATATTCAAAGAAGAAAGTCAGACGCGGTGAATCCTTGGTAGTTTATCTTGGTAATAACAAAATTCCCGGGGAAATGAGACAAGTAATCCTAAATAAAGGATTAAAGCTTAAGGGGGGAGCGCGCGCACACACGAGTGTACGCATCCACTCCCACGCCATCTATTAGCGGCGGCAAAACGCTAGGAAGAAATAAAAGAACGACTGCGGAACAACACCTCGGGAGATATATCCTTATCTCCATCTTAAGATCTTTCGGCCCTCTCCATCTTGACTCAGATGGTATCGAGACAGCGAACAAAATGCGACTGCACCTCAAGCAACTCCCCCTCACTCTCCTTCAACTCCACCCCCTAAACATTTTCCTCCACTCTCTTTCCACGAGTCTTCCTTCCTCCCTCTCTCTCTCCACCTCGATTTCCCTTATGATCCTTCCCTTTTCCTTTCCCATCACGGTATTTTTCCTCCTATCCCTTGGTTGCGTTCTTATTTCACTCCTTGCCTTTCCTTACCGTCTCTTCCACCTGCTTCACGTCCTCGTCCACTCTTTTTCATCCTTTTTCCCATCCTCTCAAATTTTTCCGTCTTCTTTTGGAGTTCTCTTTAAATCTGTATCCTCTGCAAAAATATCTCTTCTTCTTTCCGAGTTCTTTCTCCATTTTCAACTCGCGGACCCCCGAATTGTTTTTTTTTGTGAACTAACTCGGAAATTCTCCATCTTCCTCTCTATCTCTCTCCCCTCCTCAATTAGTCATCCTTTACGTCCGGTCTTTCATTTTCATTTTTCTTTCATTCTCACTTCGCTTTATCCTCGCTATAGTATAATTCTCTTTTCTTGTCACATTATGCGCAATAGACAGAAGAGTTAAGATAGACGGGAAGAGTTTTTGGAACTGAATCTCGCCCTTATAAAACTACCTATCCTTCATGTTCATCCATCATCCTTTCTGTTTTTCTCCATTTGATCAAATCAGTCTTTGGCTTTCCTTTCTGTGAGCGCTCACACCTGGTCACATGGGAGGGATACGCGTTAAATATAACGAAGTATAATGTACCATTGTAAAATTAATGAATTACTTCCTAAGAGGAGGCCAATAACCTTACACGGGCTAATTCACGCCATGGTAGGTTTGGCTTGGTTTTTTTCTTAAAACTAAAATCCAAAACAATAAACATGAGTCAAACGAAAAGTTTAAACAGTCGCTACTCCGTAAAAATTGACTGAAGTTGGTGCAACTGCTATAGATTGGAAAAATAATTATAATATAGTGAAAAATGTTTGTCTATATAAACTCTGCTCAAATGATGCAAACGTGATGGCAAGAAACTAAATAAGACTATGGTGAGTTAAAGAGCCTAAGTAAAATCGAAATCATACTCAAATCAGATACTTATCAGAGTTTCATAAGCTCCCCTTATAAATTATTGAGTTACGTTAGCATTAAATAAAAGTCAACGTCTTCATATTACTAGGAAAAATAATACAATAAACAATGAAATAATTCCAGGCATTCATACCTTTTCTATGAAATCC
Organism: Uropetala carovei; assembly: GCA_036926305.1. Lineage (NCBI taxonomy): Eukaryota > Metazoa > Arthropoda > Insecta > Odonata > Petaluridae > Uropetala > Uropetala carovei. The sequence goes on from JAXCHB010000130.1 coordinate 4,160,795, forward strand.
TGCAGCGATGGAATAGCACATCTTCCCCAGGAAGACCACTGGTAGAATTACAACAGTCTAAAAGGAAAGAAGAATGATAAATTAGATGCATGACGAATACAAGTTATCTTTTGAATACACTTTAATTGCCATTTTTATTTCAAATAGAATATGTTCCCATGGCATCGTAAACAGGCATAGCAAGTCACATGATTTAAATCTATTAATTTATTTATTAATATCACTCTATTCATTTTACCGAAATTTTAATTTAAAAGATATTCTAACCACATCGTGTGACTTTTTAGATCGACAAGAAATGTGCAGTCCTTTAACAATGCTGTATCGTCGTAATTAAAACCATTTATCGACTATCACCACGGTGAATGATCACCTTTACTTTTTCCTAACTTTACCGATCTTCCGCACGCTGCCGTCAATTTAGCAATTTCTCCATTTTAAGCTTTCCAAGAAAAAAAGTCTTGCATTAAATTTTGAGGACATACGCCATACTTTTGCTGTCCCAAACGATGAAGCCGGTTCCTGCATACATGCAACGTTTCAAAGGAAGCCAACAGTTGCTGAGAACGGCAGTGTAACATAAATGAATAATATAACCACAAACAATACAAACAACAATTATTTTTTGGCTCATACGACAAGTAACATGGTTACTTTGTGGTCATTTAGTAGCAAATAAACGAAAAGAGAAAGCTAGCTATTCGAAATTTATGTAGCATTCCCTGTCTTCCAGCCACGGCACGTAAGAGCAGTTACGTAACCATGACAAAGCTCGTATCCGAGCCAACTAAAAAAAAAAGAGGTATCCTACGTATGAACCGTGCCAATTCCTTGATTAAAACGTTTTAAATGCATTAATTTCAAACAATAACATTATTCCGATTTATTAAACAAGTTTTAAAACGATTGTTAATTACATCAATGAAACCAGGCTCAACTTTGTGGAATTTACTCATAATAACATAATTAAAAACCTGGCATCTTCCACTAAAATAGAAAAATAGAAAAATTTTTATTGTTATTATTTTTTAATTAAGTCCTAATTTTTAATATTATTATTTACTAGCGTAAGAGCCCGTTGAATTTCAACGGATTTAGTGAATCTACTTTTGCTGCCAATTCTAGGATATGCAAAAACATTTTAGTCTACGAAAAACTGAAAATCACTTATAATGAATACTTTTCCCCTTAGCTTTTCTTAACAGTTAACCAAATTTGTTTGTTAACAATCTGTGTCCGAGTGTATTGCATTCAACTATAATTTTATTTCTATCATATCACTTTCGCCTAATCCACCTTTATTTCTTGTGTAATTATGCCTTTCTGAAATGTTTACTTTTATATCTTGTAAGCAATAAACCCGTGAAAAAGGCTATTAGTTGTCCATGATTGAACACTGGCTTTGATACAGCGATAATTTCATTGCTTAAACAAAAGTGCGAAGCGAATAACTTTTATTCTTTCGTCTATTTGAAGACTTCATTGACGCTAATTGAACCGGAGGTAACAATGATGGTCGCCTTGGCAACGCCCGGAAAGAGTACGAAAAATCCAAAAATTTCCGGAAAAAACATCGCAAGAATAAGATAGTACATAGTTGTAACCGTCGAGTACAGCAAAAATGATGAAAAATAGTCCTCATTTATCTATTTAAATGAATGAAGAAAATCTTGGCAAGTTGAAAAATCGGAAATCACGTATAAACTTATCGGAAAATAATTATTGAATTAAACACCCCTTCTATCCCAAAATTTTGTATCGCAATATAGCCTATGTCAGTGCTCCCCAACCATTTTTTCTCCACGACACAACTTCACGCATGCTTAAAATCATCGCGGCACACCAAACCACCCCTAATTAATTTCACTGCGTAAAGACATAATATACGAATAACGAAATTCGCATAAATACGTTGTTGAATTTGAAGCGTCATGTTGATGGCATATTCAGATATTGAAGTATATACTTTTAGCTTTTAGAAAACAGACATCTAAAGGTAGCACACTAATTTTAAGTTGTATGATCGTTGATAAGGTCTATCAATTCCTCTCGTAGTTTCAGGGTAAATTCCTTGGATGATAAAATTTATGCGAAATTGTTTATTCCAAACACTTTTGTGAAAATTACATGCTCTCAGAATGTGTGGCATACTAGTGACTTCCCCGCGGCACACCGGTTGGGGAGCACTGGCCTGTTACCCACAGGGTAACTTTATATACCGATGCGAAGTTTCGTAACGATATTTTCAAAGGTGTAGATTTGTAGAGCGGACAAACAAAATTTGAATTATATATAAAATACCTAGATAACAGTTATCACCAATTTCGCGAGACAGCCCAAACGATTAAAACCACAACTTCATTTCTCCATTATATATCTAAATCCAATTTATGTAAAAAGGTAACTTTATATAATGCGGAAATTTTAGTGCCCACGGCGTAGAAAAGCTAATCCACCAACACACAACTATACATAAAAAATATATAAATAAATAAGAAGATAGATTAATTTATATAATAATGAATAAGCGAATAAATATGTATATATCATCATAGGTAATCCGTCCGTTAACAGACATGGGATTTTAATAGGTTCAACCCTGCTCTCTTCATACTCCTGTTTTCCGTTATCTTCATCTCTTGGTAACTCCATGTACCCGTCAGTTCATCAAGGATCTGAAAGCTTTCCTTCCTCTGTCACTTTTTTCTTCCGATTTTCCCTCTGTGTGCGTGCGTACTCGCGTACACACACATTTATAAACGTTCAAGAATTCGTTTAAAGACAACACTAATACTGCAAATTTCAATCCTCTTAAAATTTCTTCTCAAGGAACGTTTTGATTACAGCAACGGGAGCCCGACCTTCCTTCTCTCCGGCGCATCCCTCCCCTTTTTCCCTCACCTCTCTCTCTCTCTCTCATCCCATCACTCAAGTCTTCTCGATGTCTCAATCAGCTAATCCGTGTCTCACGCCTCCTCGTCCATCAGAAAGGCAGGGGCGCTTTTCCACGAAGACGCATGGGTGTGGAGGGAAGAAGAAGCAGACAGCTGCGTTTGGTACTTCACCCAAACTTGTAGGGGGAACGCGAGGTCGCGTGGCGTGGGAGAAAGGCGTCTATGGAACGGGGTGGGGCCCGCCCATGGTATGAGACTGTGGGAACGGCGGAATGACAGGAGATGATGGTTAGACTCTTCTATCCTGTAGCCTCATGTACCCAATCAAAAGTGCCAACCTTGTCCAATAATTCGACGATGACCCGATCGATAACGGAAAGTATCGATCCTTTAGGCTCATGGGATCTAATGTCGCCGAAGAACTCGTGTCTCTCGATAATAATAACGAGTATCAAATTTGAGTAATGAGGAGCGCGAATCGAGAAAAAATACAGGATGTCAGAAGCGCGCTGAAATAAAGTTCTTATAATGGAATTCGGTAAGTCTTCTCTAAAATGCTTTTTCATATTTCGTCACTGGTATATTTAGCTCCCAGGTTCTTTCATTCTGTTACGATGTCATGACTTTCGATATTAACTTCTCGTAATTATTCAATAATCAAGAAAACATCATTAAACATGAAAGATGAGCGGATTTCTTTAAGGAAAAACCTTTTGCAGACACGCTAATACATTATACATCAACTACGATTCTGTGTAACAAATAACGTTATATGATTTAAAGTCAATGAATAATGCGAATACGACAAGGCAAAAATTAGATATATTGATGAAGAATAATTATGAGAGGCAACGGTGTAGTGAAAGAACTCATAAAAGGGAGGATACTCGGAAAGAGTCAAAGAGGTAGTAAGAGAAAATGAATGTTTTATTTCTTAAAAGAAAGGGAAGGGAATAAAATGGAGCAGTCCACAAAATTATTAGGGGTGAATGTGGATAAAAATGTAAAATAGAAAGAACAAATAAATAGTGTTTCAATAAAATTGAATAAGGCATGCTTTAGTATGTCATGTATTGCACCAGTCACCAGTATGTCAACAAGGCTAACAGTGTACTATGGTTATTTTTATGCTATATTAAAATATGGTATCACTCTTTGGGGAAATGCACCTGGATGAGAGATGGTATTCAAAATTCAGAAAAAAATGATCCGCATTATGAATAATTTGGGAAAAAGGGAGTCATGTAAGCCACTTTTTTTTTTTAAATGGCATACTCACTTTTCCTTCCATTTACATATATGAACTGCTATGGTACGTTAATGCAAATTTGGAAATTTTCAAAAATTTACAACCAGATCACCAATATGAAACAAGAGGCAAAAATATATTTCAATATCCAAAGCACAAGTTAATGTTACTTAAAAATTGTCCAAGATATATGGGGATAAAATTATATAATAAACTGTCCATAGAAATGAGATACAAATTGTCTCACAACAGTAATATTTTCATGAAAAACTTTAAAACTTTTCTTGTAAATAAATGTTACTACTCTGTAAATGAGTTCATAAAGGATGAAAATGTTAATATATAAGTGATGAAATGTGTATATATCTAATGTAATGTACATGAAATGTAAATGTATGTATGAATACGTAATTAATATTGGGTGTATTTTTTTAGTTTTTGTTATACTTTGACGAGATACCAATTTACAAACGGACTTTATATTCTGTTGTTATGTAAATGTTTTATTGTATCAATAAACAATTCTAATAACAATATGAAAAGAAAGGTCTTTGACAGATTGGCATGGGGGAGTCAAAAACATTCCGAAAGTTAGAAAACATAAGAATGAAGAAATGAAGTTCAGTCGGTGTGAGGATGGAAAGAAACAGTTGTCGAGGTAAAGGATGAGTAAAATCAGTGTCAAAACAATAGACATCTGTTGTCCATAAAAAAGCAGAAAATACAGGAATCGTCTGGATAAATGAGCCAAATCAGTAGGAAATTCCTTAACTAAAATTTCAAGTATCAACTTAGCAATGCATAGAAACCTGTTATATTTTACAAAGAATATATTTTAAATGTTCAGCCTATAAATTACCATTTTAAATTACTTTAACAGCGTTTAAAATGATATGGACAGAAATCGAGGATTTCAAATTCCGATAAGTGAGCAAAGTTGTGTTAATACAACAGATAAGGAGTTATCGTATTATTCGTAAATCAGTACGGAAAGTTGATCAATACAACGTCATCAAATTCGGCACAGTATTGAATAAATCAGTTCGCCTGGTCATTTTAAGTATGAGTAAATGCAGGGGTGTATGTATAGCTGTGGTCCTTCATTATTTCTAAGACATATAGACTGATAAGAGTTCGGAGAATATCATACTATAGGTAAGACAAGAATGACAACCTATAGTAGGTAGATACTCTATCGTTGGGCACAGTTAAATCTTATAAACATGCTCTGAAAGTTTCTCTGAGTAAATGCAGACAATATTACTCGAACCTACTAGGATAACAACTAAAGAAAATTTGGGTTACATATTGATTCAACTCATTTAAATAACGATGGAAGATATCTCCCTCGAGTGTTCTAAGATTGGGATTATAGGTAATAAAATTCTACAGGCTCCATTGAATTCCCATTTAATAAGCTATTTATCGTAAGATTATTAATTATTTCAAAGCCTGATCAATGTGTTGATAGTAGCTAAGCTGTAGATAGAAATTTCGTCTCAGATGAAGCGCAGTGTGAGAAGGCTTACCAGGAATGATTTTATATGATTATACTATGAAGTTTAGCTTTGAATGACTGTGGAAATGGCTGAACAATGCGACCTTCTCTCGAAAATATATTTCTTCGTTTCTCTCACGACGGTCTCCAACATAACAAACGATCGGACATAAATATCGTCCCTAAAAAATTCATACTTCGCCGGATTCGTCTTATTTGCATCTCGGGACAGCGATCCAAACTTTTTCGCCCGCGCGCATAAAACGCCATTCCTGGCACAGCTCTTGTGAGATACACGGGTTGTCTTGACCATTATTACGGATGTGAACCGTACCGAAAAAAGCGATGAGAAAGTGCCTTTGCGCGCATGCGCGGTTTGTCAATTACATTCCACGCTCCTTTGGGAAAACTTCCGTGGTCCCAACAGGGTCCGGAGAATTACCTTGTCTGCATGGAAACATCCTTATTTACCTCTATTTGGAGAATAGTTTAGGAATATCCAGCAGGGAAACAAAAGGAGGCCGCCGAGATAGTAATATTCCCCCCTTCTCCGTCCCGACTACACACCCGCATTACTATTCAGTGAATCTAATCCTTCGCACCCCCTCCCATTCTCCCCCGCACGCATGCCCCTGTCTAAATCTCTAACCTCCTGTCAGGTTTCCATCTATAGTGCCCAATACAAAGTTGGCGTGACGCCGTACCGTCGGGCGCCAATAAGGCACACCGCCTGGGATTCCCTCCCTCATCCTCCCACCTGTCCTTCCTATACCCTTCCCTTCCTCATTGACTCTCCCATCTCTCTTCCACCCTCCACTTCACCCCTCTTTAACTGGCGTGGGGCTGATCAGACGGGCGCTAGAGACCCTTAAGCTTTCTTTCGTGCTTCAATAAGAAGGCGACGAGTTCCGATCGTCCTGGACGACAATGGATTCCAACATCGGTGCATACCATTGCATTCGCCGATACGAACCGAAAGTCTTTTTTGTCTCGTTACGTGCGACGGCGTGACTTCGTAAGCGCACGAATCGTTTGAAAGGATTGAAGGTGGTTGGCGATTAGGGATTAGGAATTGTCGTTCACGTATTTCCCTGGAAGCACCTCCGCTTTCTCAAGAAATTTGGGACGGTACTTTGTGAAACGGTTGGATAAATATTGCCCGGTATGAATATGCATGTGGTATTCAAATTGTAGTAAGTAAAGAAGTGACGGATAAAGTCATGCGGAATCAATTTTTTTTCATGGCTCTATTTAAATTTCGGTACACAAGTACCAAAAAACTAATTCTAAGAATCATTTTTATTAGTCTTTTAAAAACTATGGTTCGATCTGACATAATATGTCTCGAAAGGGTTAAAGGAGAGATCTTATTATTAAAATCATAAAATCATTGATAAAGTATAAATTTCGGTGAGTTGTTATAAAATGAAATCAATTTCTACGAATAAATAGCTCAGTTAGTTGATTTCATAAATAGTAATAGTATTTCTATCACAATGCGAGCGAAATACACAGTAAGATGCCATAGCGTCTTTACAATCACGTTTAACATCTGCCTATATAAAAAAACAACCCAGAACTCGATCCGAACGACGTTTAATTCCAGTAATTAATTGAAATACAGTTTTTTTCAAATGTAAGGAGTGCTTTACCCTTTACCATCGAGTTTTTTTTATGTGTTCATATGTATATATCTCTGTCCGTCTAATTTGCGGCAACCGCCGTCTGTTGCACACCTTTGTCCACGCGCCATTGCTTCCTTTAATTAAACCCTCTATCGAACGATAAATTATTCTCGAATCGACTTCGCTCACCATTGTCCATCACTTTCCATTGAAAAGAGCGTGCCTTTAGGCATGCGAGACGCCATTCCCATCCAGCTCCATGGAGATTTTTCTCGACTCAATTGTTGATCAAGAGCCTTAAGGAGCATACTAAATCATTTCGCTCGAGTCGATAGTTCGCTAGATCATCTGATTGGATTGGGAACGGAAGTTGGCAGACAAAAAAAAGTATTTCGCGGAATGCGATGCTTGAATATGTATTCCGAATAGTGGAATTTTTATTTTCTGGTCGGATATGCGTTTTGACGTCCAGTAAAATAAAAAGGCCTTGCGTTCGTTCCGTTCATATATTTTAGTAAGAATGTGAAAAATCTCAGATAATTCGTCTCTATGTTAAATAAACGCTTCAAGTCCGCATCGCGTACAAAATATTCAAAATAGAAAAAATATTTTATTATGATTAAATCCATACTCGAAAATGAAAGGAAGTAACTAAGGGTGTTCTTTTAAAACTAACTGGAAGATGAGATCGATTATTTATTACATAAAGTTTTCTTCCGTATGCTCAACATCAGTTTGCGGTCGAAAGATGAGCTTCTGCAATAAATTAACAGTAACAAAATGAATTCCTTAAACCAGATCGCTTTTAGCTACTGTTAATTTTTCCATCTTAAAATTTTTAAGCTTGCATAAAGCCTGTCACAGTAAATTGAAATCACTTAGTGAGAGTAAATTGAAATCACTTAGTAAAAAAAGGTGATTTCAATTTGTCAACGCAAGGTAAGCAAGATCCTCATTATAATACTGATAAATTACAGCAAAAATTTTAATTGCTATTTAATAATCCTTAATTGGATGCACTTATTAGATGCTGAACGCAAAGAATAAAATTACGCATTTTTAACTCCTGGCTAAACAACCGACCTCGGCCGAATACATCAATTTAGTCGGCAACAATAACAACATGACCATTATGAGTAACCGTCTCGGCAGGAAAATACGTATCAAACGGCTGATTTACTTCCTGGAACTCAAAAATGATTGGTGGACCAATTTAGGGAGTAGTCCTCTCGGACGAAATTCCACTTCAACTTTCGTGTTTCAGAGTTTCCAAAGAGTTATGGCCAATCAGTTTAAAAAAATTTTTAGCCTCTGTTAATTGAATCAATTAAAACTGTACAGATAAATTATCAAGGGTGAATTTTTAGTCTACATTTACATTGAATTTTGATGCGTTTCCCATTTGAAAAATTTGCTCCGGAGCAAACTCCAGAATATATTATAAATGTTTATCTTAAGTATATACTCTCTCGTCAGCTATTTGGCAGACTATTACCTTAAAAAATTTCATGAGTGGCCTAACTTTCGATATAATAATTTTATCAGTTACTATTAGAGCAGTTCTATGATAATTATTATTATCACAAATAAAAAGTGATCGATAAATAAACAAACTATTTTTAAGTCCCTCAACTAAACATGATTCTTAAAATATTACCAAAAAGTAATAGTTTCCATCGAAATATTGTACCCATTTTATTGTTAAAATATAACTTTTAATATTTGGATTAATTTTTGACAGGTACACCCGAGATTTACGCATTAAGTATCTTAATAAAGATTTATGGTAAGTAAATCCATTATGAAAATTACAAAAAAATTAATTTATATCGAAAGTTCAATTCATATAACCAAGATAAGAATGAAACTCAGTATGAAGATACAAAAAGATTGTTTATTCGAAAAAGAATAAAGCTGCTCCGTGACAATCTTCAGTTTCAGTCAGTAATTTAAGCTATCAATTCAATCATAATGGAGTAAGCTGGAAATTGTACAAGTCACTTATAAGATCGTTTAACTTTAGTAGGATATTGCCTGTTTTTTGTAAAGCATTCTCTCATCCGTGCTTGACTTGAAAGGGATGACAAACATGAACGTGGGTGGCCTCTTGATGTCCGCGGGCACAAGTAGAGAAACTCCAACACGAGAAACTCAAACGATAGCATCAAAAAGAGCTTTTAATTGTTCTTTATTACACAGCTCAGAGGTTTCTTACTCTTTCCTTAGGGGATTTATTAAGCTGTTACATCGAATAATGCGTACTACATAGATCGTGATATTCCTCGATAATTTTTAGCGCAACGGTTAACTCCATTTTATCTAACAATTTAGCTTCATAGTTTGGTAAATACAAAGTAAATGAGATGCACTTAGCAGGCAACAGCTATCGTACTCGATGAATATATTGGAGGAAATGTGGACTATTCGCCATTTCTTTCCAGACAAATTCAGTGATTTCGAGTGATTGGAATCGAAGCGATTATACCGAATCAATTTTGGTCGATTTATGGGAGATTTATTCAGCATAAAAACGAAGACACATTAGATATATTACGAAACAACCGTCTCCGAATCTATTTCAAATGAAATAATATGCGTAATGACATGTCAACAAAAATACTATACACCGCCAAACAGTCGGACCCTGCGAATATCTAAACATCACCCGTTCTATCTCTGTCGCGCAAAAAGTACACTTATTCGAATATTGATTAACGGGCACGCATCGATCGCCGCTAGGGACAAATCTACAGGGATAATAAATAGAAAAAGAAAGAGTATGGAGTATGAGAGTGACAAGGAGTCATAGGGTAGATGAGGAGATGGCAGGGAGGCGAGGAATGAAATAAGGAAGTCGGCTACTAACTACTGGAACGGATTCCATGCTGGAGGACAAAGGGGCATGGCTCCCAACTTCCAGCCTACTGCTCCTCCTACCGGAATCATCCTCTCACGAGGGACCTCTGGTCATAGAAAAGCAGTAAGAAAAGGATGGGAGAAGAACATTACGTTCCGAGATCCTGGATAGCGGAGATATTGCTGCGTCGAACAGCACTTAGCGCTCGGATGTTTAATGCAGACCCTGAGGGGAGAAAGGAAGAGATATAGGAGAGACGCCGCCACCCCCTCCTCCTGCTCACCCCTTAACCCCACCTCCCCCCACGTACGAGGCAGGGGAGCACCCACGCCGCCACACCCTCCGATGAACCACGACCTACGTCGAAGAAGTTGGAAGATGCTATCGGCAGGGATAGAAGGAGTTATTAAGAGATGGAAGAGAATTTATAAAATGACGTGGCAGTGGAAAGAGGTGGAAGGGACCTCAGGGGTGGAGGAATAAAATAACTGGAGAGAAACGTGTTGATTTTAGATGAGTAAAAACGTTATTTCCTATCGTAACAGTGGAAAATGTGGCCACCACATGTTAGACCATTGGTTCATACCTCTTATGCCATTCCCTTCATTTACTCGTATATTCAGGGTGTTATTCACATCCTGTGAACAATCTAAAATCTTTGTTTTCTTCAATTTTCACGTCTCTCACCTAGCAAATAATTCCAACACCACCTATGAAGATATCAAAATCTTTTCCTCTTTCTACTTTTGCAACATTTTCCGCGATCATTTGAATATTCTCATCTTCAATCTGGAATAATACTCATCTTTTAATTCTCTAAGCGTCATTTTCTTTTACTCTACGTCAACATTCGTACATCTAAATATTATAGCGACACGATTCGTTATCTGAATTTCGATCATCATTGCCAAAGTCTGCACGATCTTCCCCTTAAAAAGAGGGAAATAAATGGAAAACTATAAAAGCCTTCAGACATTTTTATGTCAGGCATCAGTGTTAAGCGTGAAGATATATTCAGAAAAAACGGGGTAATGTGTCACCCTACCTATTGAATACATTTAGACTTGGCAATGTCGAAGTTTATATTCATAATAAAATGCAATAATGGCATTATGAAGTGAATTTTATAGTAAATACTGTTGCCATAAAACTATTTTAAAACTAAATTCACAGTTAAACGTCAGAGTTACCGTGCTCCTTTGCAATTGACCAAACATCTTTTCTACGAAACACCGAAAAAGGATTCCCTTTGCTTAAAAGCGCAATTTTTTTCCACAGTAGTCTCTTGGGTTCAGTCCACAAGGTAAGTTGGGCAATTAATTTTTTGAACATAGTAAAATCCTAGTCGAACTCGTGCCGTTAACTAGGACCTATTTCTGTTACATGCGGATCTCGAAATGTGGTTTCGATGAGAGCTTTCGTATTAACGATGCTAATCAAGCGCACAACAAAAATGATGATGTATTATTTATGAGATGAATCAGTAAAACATTGAGGGATCATCGCGATAAACAAGCGCGATGCGATATTCTTAAACGGCATGCTGAGCTTCAATCCGGTTGTTATCGATTTCTCACGACAGGGGGCTCATGTCTATTTTTGTTTTTCGATGTTTCAACCGTAGCAACACATTCACGGAGCTTGATTGTCGCGAACAATTGGGCGGTTCGCGCTTGTCGTTATTATGCAACCAGTGCATAATTAACGTAACGTTCAGTTTTTATTAGAGTAATCCTTCCTTCAGAACGAAAGTTTTGCCAAAACTGTCTTTAAAAAGCAGGAGGCTATTTCGCGAAAATCTCTGCACTGTGGAGTACAAATGGAACATTTGGAAATCTTTAACTTTAAACGTAGTGCCGGCTATAATACTCGATCAGATAGAGGAAATAAACGAAAGGAGGAAAAATTTAATAGAATTATTTGATAATTAAAATTCATTCCACTGCAGTTCTCCGCAACCAAATTTTATTTCGACGCACACTTTCGGGTTGGGTCCATCCTCGTTGAACATCCAATTATACTCTACGAATTCAAAATTGAACTTATAAACAACAAAATCGAAAAAGTAAGTACTTATCCCAGGTATCTACAATATCCGTAACATGTCATGAATAAACCAGATGCGCATTTCGGCTTTCATGCAGCCGTCGTCAGCGGTATTCACCGATAATTGATTTGATTCATCAGTTTCGGAGCACTGATCTAGCTAATACTAAGGGGAATAAATTTAGTCAACAAATACTAATTCTTTTTAAAATCCATTTTATTATGTGAAAATGGGGCTTTTTTAGGCGGGTGAACACGAAGGTAACGCAATATTTATGGACCGCGTTATACGCGGCAGTTACCACCCCACATTTTAAACGCTATCCTAAATATCCCAGCGATGACAGGTAAATAAGAAAGAGAAAGGCCGAAACAGCGGGAAATAAGAGGATGCGAATAACATCACGTAAGGAGAAAGGAGAGGTTAATGAAACGGGACGCAGAGTTGGAAACGAGGATGATCTTAAAAAAGAAGGCGCGACCGCGAATCACGACTGAGAAAGAAAACGCTAAAGGAAACGGGGAGAAACGCGTTAAGTTAGTTAGTCGGGAAGGCGATAGGTTTGAGGAGGCAAAAAACCAAGCGGAGCGATAAATAACGAATTCCTCAAAAATAAAACAAAAGAAAACCGATGGACGAAATTAAACCGATGGATTCGAAGGCGCGAACGCGATGCGAAGCGGGAGAAATAATTCAATGAAAGCAAAAGAAAAACGACGGATGATCGAATGGACAGGATTAAAAAAAGGGATAAAAAGTCAAAAATAAAATAACAAGTAGCGAAACGTTATTACAGTGGAACAAGGAATAGGTTTCGGAAGATTGGGTACGGTAGGAAAAAAAGCCCCGAAGTAAGACGAGTTTCTTAATTTTTTTAAAGACTTACGCGCCTGGCTTTTGAAGTGGTGGTGGATTTGGGTGGGGGTCGGGTTTATATGTAATATATATCCTCAGAGAGGAAAGATAAGAAGAAGTAGGTGGCAGAGAGAGAGAGGAGCGATTTCTTAAAATCGAAATGAGGTAAGAGGTCACCTCTTTCAAAATTGAAAGGTAAACAAGATCGATATCTCTACCGTGTGGGTTGGCAAGAATTAGTTGCGTGATGCCCGACGGATGAGCTTTCTGGGCGTGGTCATTTTTACATGGATAAGAAGGGAAGGGAGAGCTTTTATTATTGTAGCGATGGAGGGGAATGGGTGGATGTGAGACGAAGTGGGAGTAGAACAATCGGCGGAAGGGTTATGGAGGTTATTATCTAATGAGCGAGTTGAGCACCGCCACCCACGTGATTAATGGAAACGATCGCCTCCGCGTTCCGGCGATGTAGGAAAAGAAAAAAAAGGAGAAAGGGGAACGCATGGTATTTTCAAATAAATTGAGTTTATTATCTAAACGGCGGGGTCTTCCGATCGGTACGGCCTTTTCCCCCGCCTGCGGTTTTTTATTTGCTTTCTGGTTGGGAACAATTATTAAGCCCTATCGGCCGTTTACTTTGGTTTATGTGGGCTTTTTTTTTGCCTTGATATTTTATATTTTTTTCAAGAGGCTGTCGTAGCGACGGCGATAGCCCCTTCTTTTGCGATGCTGGTAATCTGATATCGTATTTAAAACGTTATCCAGCCACAGGTATTCCAGGTAGAAATCATGTAAGTATTTTTCCATGTATGATATTTCCTTGGATTACGACCATACAAGAATCGCAAAATACTACTTTTTCAGCCATTGCAAATGACGGAAGCATTTCATTTTTATAATGAATTCGCAGGGATACTGAGCATTGGAGGTTTTACACTAAGGAATTAGAAGAACAAATCAACCCTACACGGAGCGGAATTAAAAGCTGAATATCCTAGCATGCGAAGCACTTATAATTCAACTATCAAGAAAGAAGAAAAAGAGAAAATGATCGTTTTTTAAAAGTAGACAATAAAAACTATCAAAAAAATAACATTAAGAGTGTGAAATTTCTCAATTGGTAATGACATAAGGTATTTCCGCGGATTACACTGATGGTACTGGCTGACAATTCTGTTAACATGTTGCAAATATTACAGTAAACTGCATTTACCCAATGACTTAATTTGGAAATAAGCACGTAAATGCTATCTACTAACTCATTTTTGAGCAAATATCTTCACTTCAGCCTGTTCGTTCCTAAATAACTTTGATACATCCAGACGATAAAACTTATGACGGTGACCTAAAAGCAAACTCTCCCCTTTGAAATATTCACCTAAGGCGATTACTTCCTGCGGCCGTTCCGATTTTTCCAATAGCTTGCGATCTACGTTCAGGAAGAAAGTCGCCGAATATACGTAAAAGTCCTCTAAGTCAGCAGGTGACGTGACCTGTTGTATAATTAGGAGCCACGTTCCAATCCCAACCTAAAATTCTCACGATGGAAACGAGTCCTTCACTTTGTCCACGCCGACTTCTAAATGCCAAATGGCGCGCGACCAATCTGAGATATTACGGAGGACTGGCCGTAAAATTTCCTTAGGATGACAGTCGCAGAAGACGTGGAAAAAGGTCGGAAAACAAACGAGGATCGAGACTGAAACGAGGATGAGGAGACTCGCCTAATCCGACTTAGAAGGGAGGAAATAATGCAAAAAAACACGGACGCGTATTTGAAGAGGTTACGGAGAGTGGCACCCGTGCCTTTGAGTAGAAAAATTAATGAAATTTTGAATAAGACGAAGGATAATGGCTCAGAAATTCTTTGAGAAACTGGCATTATTCATTTCATTCCGTCAAGCATCATTAGTATCATACAATTAAACACGCGTCGGACAAAAAGTTTCTGAGTGGATAAGAAGATTGAATGCGATGATTTTCAACGAAATAGCAAATTCGATAGACTTTCATAGAATTTTTAGACATCTGCTATTTCATTAAGGGGTAATTTATTAGAGCTATAATTATAAAATGAACATGAAAATCAATTAATCGCAGAACATAGAAAAATACCCCGTATTTGTTATGCCAAATAGCCAGAAAGCACAAGTTTTCATAATGCTGGAAATGAATTTATCATTTCATAGAATCACATTAGCATTAGCTATCAGTCACTAATGTCTGATTCTAAGTTGTTTTTCCGTGTTTAAAAAATACAAATCTTCCAACACAAAAGTTTGCGTAGTAAGATGTTTTCTTTTGTTGAAAACTTTAAAAAACATGTACTGAAAGAGCTACTGAAGCAGACTGTAAATGGCATTAAAAAATTTATTTTCGCTTACAAACCGAGAAAACGTGCTCAACGAGACAGAATAGTGAATCGATTGACGAAAAAAAGAAGTCTCTTAAAAATACGTATTTACACTATTATGTGTGAAATGCAGTGCTTCTTTTAATAATGCAGTGCTTCTTTTAATAACTCAGTTCTTCTCTTAAACTAAATTTTATGTTTTTAGATTAAAACGCACTAGTTGAATGTATTTTTCAAATATTTACGTTCATTTTTATAATATGCATTGAAAATGTATGGATGTACATATTTTATGACAATGATAGAGACGATTTTAATAATGTCCAATTATCCAAATTTTAGGTTACCTGATCCATCATTGAATCCAATCCAATCGAAACTCGACTGCGTCCATTTAATTAAACTTACCTAGACCACTCGCACTGGAAGTCATTAGTGTATTTTACCGACAGCGTACAACAACAAAATTAAAACTTTCAAACTATTTCCACTGTGCGTATAAAAATAACATCGCAGTATTCCAGTCATCTAATCCAAGCCTGTACATTATCCCACCCTTTTCAACAGAGTATCGAAATTCCATTTAATCCGACATCTTTAAGCGCGGAAAAATAAGATTAGCATCTAGTCGAGCAGCGATAAAGTATATTTTTTTAAAGCATATTTTTTTTAAAGCCAACCTCCTTATTTCTTTAAACGACCGAATATCCTCGGAGAATAGTCGGAATTCTTTTTTTCGTTGCCTTTTCTTACATCACGCGTCCGTTTGAAAATGGACGGACGTTTATAAGCAGGTGGGAGGTTAGGGGGAGTTGAGGAATAGTCGTAGTAGTAGTAGTAGTAGTACACGAAAGAGGGATTTATTTAAAATACGAGAAGGAATGGTAGACATGGAGAAAAGGGAAATAATAATGGTAGCCGAGGACAATGAAGAAACATCATCCGGTTAGCAAGTACTCCACCGTGTCTTAATGGCCGCTGACCCTTGAGGTTATCTCAACATGAAAGGGAGCCGGCTAAACGGCTAGCGGGTGTCTCTTCGAAACCATTCCGTTTCTATAGGAGCTGCTTCTCGCCTACTAGAGAATGAGGTTCACCGCTTTAGTGGCACGGATCGTTTCTTTTCGTTCTTTCCTGGGCATCTCCATTCTCACGATCAAACTGGCGTCAATGTTCACTCTTCGCGCGCTAACTTTCCGAATTCTCTCTCTCTCCAAACGTGTCGAGAAATAGCGATAACATGTCGTTATGGATTCGTAAATGTGGAATTATTTTCGGTTTTTATTGACAGTCCTCTCGCCATATAGAATCTCTAATTTTAATTTGACATCTAGCAGTTTATTTCCCATAAAGACCACAAGTACATATTTGGTTTTCCATTCCGTCCCTTACGAAGATATTCTAGATATGTATATTAAATTCGATTCTTAATTAGCATCATTCATTTACAATTGTATTTTTGGTATGTTCATCTGTTTGTTTACAATTACCTTTTAAATAGGAAACATGCCGGGGACAAAACGATTTCTGCCAATGAAAAGCCGGGACGTTTCTTTTATTATTTGATACACTAACTTTAATGACGTATAATATAAACGAACTCGAAATATCTTACATGTATAATTATCGCTATTAAATAATTTTACTAATTTGCCAAATACTGTAAAAAAATCACTAAAGTCGTAAAAAAATAAAAACCCTTTCAAAAATTAAATGTCCATACAAATTTTGTTTTCTATGAGTTTTAGCGCGTCTTACATAGAGATTGTACTTTGTTCACAACAGTATCTTACAAATTTACAATGGAAAACTCAGGACCAAATAAAAATAGCAGAAGCGATCCGAAAGTCACACATAAGAAGCCTCAGTCTGAGTGGGGTGTCACACGTCTACGACCAGCCCTGACTTTAACTCATATTTCCCGGGACAGAACAACAAACCGACCGGGACGAGATCTCTAAACAGGGACAATCCGCGTCAAACCGGGGCTTATGGTAAGCCTAACAATAAACATCATAACGTCAAATTCAAATAGAACATTAAGTTACATAAAGTTCTCAATCGTTCAACAACACGGCAATATTCTTACCCACGGCCTCAGTATTGAAAGACCGGTTCTTTAATTAGCTCAGGATTAAAACAGACAAATATGTGATCGAAAATCAAAGATTAATATATCATTCGGTATTTAATTATCAAAGGTCATGTCCAAAATAAGCTGTTCACTGAATATTATTTTTTTTAACAGTGCAAACACGCATACTATGCTATGTCTACTTCACCCAATTATTTCCTCATCCGTCATTACCATTTATCAACATTGTCACAATTTGAAGTTTGAAATACTCTTAGCGATCTCCGGGAGGTCTTCGACAAAATTTTCACATCATTTATCAAGAACGCATCCCGGTGTAAATTCTCTCTCAAACTCTCGTGGCTTAAGTTAAACGTTAAACTGATACAGGGTGATCATTTTAAATGATAACTCTTAATTCTATTAAACTTTGCTGTTTATTTTTACCTCCGCCATTTTGGATGGAAAACTGCACGATATGAAGCATATTGGCAGATCCCACCTGTATTGTGCTGGATGGATATTGGTATCGATCTGCGATGTGTTGTTTTCCGATTAATCCATAGCGTGGAATATTTTTATAAGCGCTATCCTTGATAAAATCCCATAAGAAAACGTTCAATGGGGGGCAGAATTATCAATTTTCATGCTTATAATCAACTCTTAATTATTATTATTATTTCTTTTTTCTCTCGGAAGTTTTCCGGCATAGTTTTTATACAGCGGAGGTAACTAAAGCTGCATAACATTATTTATTTTGCTTTTTGTTTTTGGTGTTCAGGTGATATTTCCTAAGAATCGTCTTACAATTGAATTTGCATTAACAATCACTGATTTTTGTAGTTTTATGTATAATTTGCTATTTAGTTGCAGTATGTTAATGCTGTTGTGGAGACATTTTGGGATGACATCGGTGAATGATAATACTATGGGAATAATGCTTACTTTGTCTTGGTTCCACATATTCTTGATTTCTTCTGCTAGCGTTGTGTATTTTTGTATTATTATTATTAGAATTAAGGCTCATCACTTAAAATGACCATCCTCTTCTTAAAAATTTCGGTGCATTGTTACGTTCTATATGAAAGACAGGAGAAAGCCCTCTCAACTGACGCAGCTCCAATTGCGTCCAGCTAAAACTAGCCGATTCCGTCAAATACTTAGGCGTTACTTTAACAAGCAACCTCTCGTGGGATATGCACATACGAAATATATGCGGGAAGGCTAAACAGAAACTAGGTTTCATCAAACGCATAGTAGGTAAAAGTGAGGAAAAAGTCAAAGAGACATGTTACTTCTCGTTAGTAAGACCGCTATTAGAGTACACGTCGAGCATATGGGATCCGTACGTGAAAGGATCAATCTCAGAGTTAGAAAGAGTGCAGCGAAAAGCCGCTAGATTCGTCAAAAATTGTTACGATAGAAACAAAAGTGTTACAGCCTTGATACAGCACTTAGGATGGGAATCACTAGCTGAGCGCCGATCACGCTCTAGGTTAAAACTTCTTGAAAGATTTAGAACGCATATATTCTCCAGCGATGTCGAAGAAATAATATATATATATTGGTAGAATGGACCATCCTCGTAAAATAAGAGAGATAGCCTGTAGGACTGAGAGGTATAAAGGCTCGTTTTTCCGTAGAACGATAGCTGAGCAGAACAGAAGTTACGAAAAGAAATCAGCCGACGCAGAGTGATACTATACATTATCATGCGCTTTACCTTGGTGCTATTGCACCCCCTGCCACACAGCATTGCGGTGGCTTGCAGGGTGAACTATAGATATAGATAATTAATACAGGAGTAGGATAGGAACCAAGAGCGTTAAAAATGAGAGAGAGAGAGAGAGAGACAGACGTCTAAGGAGATGATGAACCAAAGCTCCGTTAAAACGGAGGGAAAAGAGGAGGAGGGACGACGGCGGTAGCGAAACAAGAGGAAAACTACAGATATGAAATATGTACCGGTAAGGGATTTGAAGGGAAGACATTCAAAGAAAACGCATACACAGGGAGAGAGGGAGGATGGTAGGTTAGCGTGTGGTTGGTAAGGAGGTGGGGGGGGGGGGGGGGGAGGAGATGTGATTGGAGGAGGGAGCCCCCCAGTTAAAGGAGGATATATGCGTGCCTCCTAGCAGAAGTCGATTCATTAACCTCGCTCATTTACCAGATCACGCGGTGGCGGCTGACGCACAAAACACTTCTCTCTTTCGTTTTCAACCTTCCTCGCGCTTTCCTCTTTTTTTCATTCACGTTTCCACCTAAGCGGAACGGTTTGAAGCAAAAAGCGCGAAAGGATGAGTTAATGAAGGCCGAATCTCTATCACTCTATGCGCGGTAGTAAACGAAAGAGAAATAGATAAAGAGATATTGACAAGGAGGGATTGAGGCGGTAATTGAGAGGGCATGAGAGGAGAAATACGAAGAAAGATAGGTAGGACAGACTTAGGGAATAAAAGAGAGATGACTGGCTGAAGGATAGGATGGGATAATAGAGGAACGCGAGATAATTGAGGCAAAATATAAGTTGTATGCGAGGCAATAAGGATGTCGGAGGAGGAGGAGAACCATAAACGAAGTGAAAGAGAGAAGCATAAAGAGAAATCAGCTGAAAAAGATTCTAATGGAGTTGCGATGATGAGAAATGCGGCAGGAAAAATGCAGGTCGATCGTTATTTGCGTTCACTGGAAAAATTATTCAGTTAAACTTTACTCACAATCAGAGACAAGTTATTACGAATGCAAGAGGGTAGAGATCAACTGCACAAAATCGGCTTTTCATTGATTAAAATTTTAGTTCGACGTTACGTTTTGTTCCTCCAATAGTCGTAAAAAGTTTGGGAATGCGCATTTCGGCTACAAAGTGACTGACATTCGTGGAGATTCGCTTATAGTAGATTCTAAAAAGACCACATTGGAGAGGCATTTTGCTAATTTGAATCTTGACATAAGTTGAGCTTTATAACTTTCTAGAATTATAAGATATTAAAATTTAAAAAGTAACATGAATCACAGAAGATTGTTTGAAAGACGCATAGGCACAGTAAGAATATAACGAGAGTGCATCCGAGTAACACTTCAGTAAATTTTCAATAAAAAGTTTGCATTACCTTTGTTTCTTGAAAAGTAAAGTGAAACCCCGTTGAGAAGACAACTTGAACACATCTGTCGAGGTAGAGCTATTTATTCAAAACTCACGAGGAAGGGATTATAATTACAAGCACTGAGGGTGTACAGGTGAGCTCATAGGAGGAAAACATGGGACATAAATGAACAACCATTGTACCATATCGAATGTTTCTATATAAGGTCTAAAATTGACCTTGAAAATTCATAACTAAGGCATGATGGAGTAATTTATACATTTTATGTCTACATTATTATTGAGTAAAACTGGTATCCATTTATATTATTTCTATCAACTTCCAAAATTCATCAAGCGTTAAGCACACATACATATATGTTATATGTAAAGGCTTGATGTTCAGCTTGCTGTACAACAATACCGTATTTGTCCTATGAGTTTTTATAAAAAGAAGAATCTGATACATCTGAATATGGTTTTAATACTATTTAAAATATTCCACTGATTTTCTGCAGCAGATGAGCTATGGATAATACCATCAATCTCCTACCAACTAATGAATCCATAGAAACGAGATATGAAGAGGTTTTCATAGTTTCCATTTTTTCTCCGCGCGGTGAGAACAGAGACAATCTAACACCTGCTTGCCGGGAGAACAACGGAGAGGAAAAGAGATTTATAAATCAACAACGAGGCGACAAAAAGAGAATGACGAAGAAACAAGAATGACCGAAAATTAGCCGGAGACATTCGAGCGAGGAGGGCAGAAGGAGAGAGAATGCCGGGAAATATGACAAGAAAGATATGTCAACGAGGACGGGATGGTTGGAAATTTCGGGGTGCATTCTTCCGTCAAAGACCTACACGATTGAGTCGCCAGTTGGGAGCAGGAAGTCCAACGCGAAATAAAAGAAGTCTTATTCCTCTTCTTCTCTTTGAATTCCATTCGAATGCCAAGAGAGAGAGAGGGGGGGAAGAGGAGGGAATGCTTCAAAAAAGTGCAGCACTCGTTTTCGGAAATGGAAGGGTTTTTTAAGGACCCGTTGTTTTCCTACGCTCCAACCTCTGACAAGATGGCAGCAGGGTCGTTCACGCGTCACTCGTTAAACTCAAAAGGAGTCCCGAAGTTTTGAACGTGGAGCGCAAAGAATTTCTGGAGAGAGCTGCCTGCCTGGTTTTGCAGGTTTAGCTTTCTTCGGAATAGTTGAGATATGACATTTAAAAACTTAAGGATGAAATGGTCAAAACCGGCAAGTTTCGATAAAATTTACAATTCCAATGCCGTCTGAAAAGCCATTACATTTACAATAGAAAATTAGTGTATTTTTATTTTCGAGATCATAAGTTCAAATTCTGAGGTGGAGACATATTTTTCTCATCATTTTTAATATTTATCAAATGGTTTCAAATGGCACCAGGTGCCAAATTTGAGCTAATATATTCTAATTATAAACAACTCACCCGGGTAGGTGTAAGAATTATGACTGCCAATGAAAATCGAAAGTCTTGCAAGGAAATGAACCTCAATGTGACTTCAATGTCAGAAGACATCAACCATAGGTTCCGTAGTTCAATCCTCACCCAATAAGTACATACTTTTTCCTTCCCGAGGTTTATTTGGAGAAGTTGTCGAAAGCATTTTAAACAATTTATTTTTTTTTAATGTTTCTTTTTCGTATTGCGATCACAATTCCGTAACCCATTTGTTTTGTTTACGTAACGACGGTCTATTTTTGATGATCGTTCCTTTGTATATTTTTCAAAAAAGAATTTGTCATATCATCTTGACATTACTGTCACATGATAACTAAAAACCAGCCATTGCTTTTAACCGCAAACGTTTGCAGATTTCGATTATTGAGTAAGTGAACCTGAAACAATAAATAATCAAAATGACCGCTGTAACACATGCAAAATATCTATTTGTTAGTTGCTTTTGCAAATTTGGGTTTTTTTTATAAACACAGACAAAGGCTTAAATTGATGGAAATGATGATCCGAAGATCTTTATGCGACAGGCATAAACTGAAATGATGGGACATGTGGAAACAGGTGAAAAAATCTGCTATGACCGAGAATCGAGCCCGGATCATAGCAGATTTTTTCATCTGTTTCACATTTCCCAAAGACAAAGGCATAAAACAATATGATAAAAAAAGTGACCCCGAATGACGTTAACACGAATTTCTCGCATCTTTAAGGGCAGAAGAAGCACCTGTAAACCACATGTTGGACCGAGGTTTTGGTGTAAGGACTTAAAACTTGCAGAAGATAAGGGGAAGAGAGAGGGAGGGAGAAACAGAGAGAATGAGATAAAAATGAAAGAAAAAGAGAAGGGACAGAAACCACTTGGTCCAATAGCGAGAAAACAAAGGAAGGTCGAATTCCGGGTGAAAACGTAGAAGGCAGCGCTGATGTTGGACACAAGAAGGCGAAATACGCGATGATAGATGTGCGAGTGAGATATAAGGCAGAGAGAGAGAGAGCGGCGAGAGGGATTGAGTGCTATAAGAGAGCATTTATCTTATTTTAAAGAGGATCTCCTAGCTGAACTCCAAACAATGGGGGCAACCATACGCCTGGAGGTGTCCATTTCATTTCCCATGCAACATTCCGATAAATGGTGTAGGAAATGTCAGTTACGACATTCATTAATATTCTGTCCTGAATTCATTCCGCTGACTCTGCGACGTTTTTCTAACCGAAACCTCTCAGAGCCCCGTTCCATGATATTTGTTTATGCATTCACGGTTGGCTAAAACAAAAGCGAATTAAAACATTCTCTGAAAAGGGCTGTTTTGTTGTGAGAATTACCACACCAAGATAAATTCATATTAAAAAGTTACGGTAAAATGAGGAGAATCAGTTTCTAATATTTTTTCGTTTGAATACTATTAATCAGTTTTATGCACGTTTGTGAACCCACCTTAAGCATACATTAACCAGGCCACATACAACATTACCAACAAGATGCTACAGTAGAATAGAAATTCAAGGAATTAGAAAATGATTTCAAACACTAGCTGAAAATTATGATTAATAATAATATATTTGACTCGATAATGCAAATTTTTGAAGAATTTTTACCTGTTATCTGACGAAAAGAAATTTTTACATTACCCGATCATAATAGACAAATACAAAAAATTGTTTTACATTCGTAAAATAGTTTAATAGTCGAATTCCCTATTATAGGTTTATTGCATCAATTCCTTGTATCAATAAAAATCTCGATCCAGATCTTTATGTACAATATAAATAGCTACGTCGAAAAAAAAACTAAATTTATATCATACCCCGAAAACAGACGAGTCTTCGAGAGACTTCAACGTCAGACTTTCACGCCTGAAGCTGGACTTCGACACAAAAAGGAGGAAGTAGAGCGAGGTGGTGTTGAAGCGAAGATCGATGTGAAATTCTCTCGCATTCGAAGGTTTACTTTCCGATGATTTATTCCTTGAGGCCGGATAATGGGGTAGATGAGACTGGCGATAAGGAGGTAAAGAGGGAAAAGCTCTTTTGTGAGCTGAAGAGCGGGGGGTGGGGGGGGGGGGGAGGATAGTGGAGAGATGTTAGAACGGGATTAAAGACCGTGTGTGTAGTGTGGTTAGACAATGAAAGAGTAATGAGACAGGTGTGTTTAGGTGGCGGTGAGGAAGTTTTACGCTTAAAGACAGTAAAAATGGGAGAGGAAAGAAATGGTGGAGGTAAAAGGGTAGCGGACTGCTGGAAAATACACTGAAGGTAAACATCTTAAAATGTAGAAAAGAGGAGTAAACGGAATATAAAAAGCAAGAAGTAAAAACTGAGAGAAAAAATAATAATTTTCGATTCCAGTTTAAGAATTTGATAAAAGAAAACAGAGATTCGCCAGATTTCCTTTTTAACTTACTCAAGCAGAGTGGAATTCGGAAGTAAAAATGAGAGCTCATTTACGAATTGTCCAAAAATCGTATATTTACCGGAATACGGTGTCATTATAACAATCAAAATAAAACAGGCTATTATAATTTGCTTTCGTAGTTAAACTTTTCCTAATAGCTTGACGGCCATGGCAAAAAGGGTGTTATCAGCAAACGAAAAACAATGCATGTGAAAACATTATTTCAGCGTGCGCACGGGCGAGCATGCGTGTTTTCATCAGTCATAATGGCAAAGCGCCATTCATACGGTAAATAAAGAGAAACGGAGTGAGAGAAGAAAGAGGCAGGTTGTGGTGACGAAGCGGTGACGACATATGTAGGTGTGAATTTGCATACAGAAATTCGGGATGAGCGGGGAGAGAATGACCGTGACGCGATGGAGAAGGAAATGGAGGAAAGCCTTCAGCGCCAGGTGAGGTGTATCATTCTTTGGCTTGAGAGAATAGGGAGGGGGAGATAAGGTTAGGCTACCTACATTTTTCACCAGGACGCTCACTTTTCCTCCTCCCCGTCTCACCTCGGTGTTTGCTCCCACCCCTCAAGCCTACTCCCTTCACTCTTGCGCTTTTGTTCTCTAAAGGGACACGGCCGAATGGACACTGAATCAGAAGGCGAGAGAAAGTTCGCGGAAGATGCTTTTATGACTAGTTTCAACTCAGACGGAAATACTTTCTTCGCCAGGCGGTGCTTTGAATTAGCGGAATTGGTTCGAAATCTTTGACAGGGGCTCTTTCTTTTTAGATTGAATAAATATTTCTATTCTTAAAGTATGTATGACAGTACTCAAGATTTTTAATTCTGAACCTTCCAACGATTAATTTTTTTCTCAGTTTAACATGTCAATCTTGGTAATATAGTAACAATCCGCTTTAAAAGTATTTAATTTATATATCACCCTTATAAATCCTATATATATATATATAGGTGATGAATACAAGAACGATTTTAATTTGTGCCTGAGTACATAAAATAATAGTAATAATATATTAAAACATATCGTAGTACAGTAAATACACAATCAACCGGTACCGAACAACCGGAATTTCGATTAACCTGAATTTTTAAACAACTCGAAAAAGTTTTACTGTACTGCGTACGTGAATATGTGGTCTTTACTTGTCCGACACCTAAAAAGGTTCTTTAACCCGTTCCCCACATTTTTCCCATTTTTGGACGAAAATACATTATTTTAATTTTTTCTTTCACAAGTATACCTGTGTATAATCGAATTATAAAATTCGCGATGAATATTTTTCAAATCATCAAACCAAAAAGTAAAATATTTGAAAAACAAATTGAGCTAAAATACTTTTGGCTGGGAACAGGGTGTTTTCTTTACTATCTAATGTTCAATTCATTTTTAACTGTTCATATTTTACCTAAATGTCGATCAACTGCAACAGCCGGAATAGTTTTGGTCTCGAGGGAGTTCCTTGTACACATTCAAGGTAATTATGCAAAATTAATTTCGTTGGAAATCTGAGTTGAAAGTAAACAAAATTTTGTGTTACGCATATCTAATATATACAATTGACTTCGTCGTCGTTGTCGGCCTCAGTGGGAAAACGGAACTCTTTAATGCTATTTTTAACAGACTTTCCTAGTAGCTAGAAGATTGACATTTGGTAGTAATGCTCGGTTCTTAAAGTAGAAGCCATTTACGAAAAATAAATTTCCAAAATCGACCCGGGTTCGATTCCCGAGAATGATTTCCATTCCTCATAAGATAACATGGAAAAATCGATATTTCGATCCGCAACCTTATTTTATATTGCTTATTAAAATTCGCATATTTGACCTACGATTTTCGGACTTGGACTGTATTAAAGAAAAATAAATTCAGTTTCTTATTCTTATCGTCTTTTGTCGCTTTCGAATTTAACGTTTTAATATCATATTTTGACAAAATTTAGCGTTTTTAACGTGAAGTTGCCTTTCCAACCGATTACATTGTTAAACTCGAAATCCAATTACTCTCACGTATGCTCACGTTCACTCCGGACCTCCATGGACCCTCCCGGCCCAATTCTTAGGTATCAGAGATATCTCAGAATTAGTTTTTACTTTCTCCAATATACGTAGTATAGAGAAAGTATTGTTTTCATGAAAAAATTCGAAATCGAGATTTCAACGGAAATACACGTTTACAAGAAAGCTTTGAAATAAATATTAAAACATATTTTTCTAATTTACAATGCCTTCATCCTTTGGTAAAAAATGCGCAAAAGGTGAAATGATTGTATTACCATATAATATATAATTTTATTCGCCAAAGACGTCTGGCATAACCCGGGCATCGCCGGATACTTTCAGCTAGTATATAATAATAAATGAACGTATTTAGGTTACACACTACACTATTCATTTCATGAGGAAACGACTCAATTTAAAATAGATAAATCTTCAATGCAGCTCTTTTTCTGTACCTTTATAACAGATATTCCTTTCATTTCGCTCGAAATCCCTTCTCTCCCATTGTTTCTCTCGCAAATGGCGCTAATATTTTGGCACCGTCTTCTCGGCTTCGCCTCTTTCGAATCTCCCGGGGACCCAACTCGGTGACAAAGACGCATGAGGGCCCTCACGGTTCTACGGCACGAAAACAGCTCTTCAATCGTCTCCATCTCGTTTCTCTCGGCATCTCGCCCCATCAATCCACGCCGGCCCATGAGCACTCAAGAACAGCCAACGCTCTCTCTGTCTCGCCCTCCAAGGCGAAAACACACGCACGCTGTCTCTTAAGCCTTTTTAGCTGACTTTGACGACATTTCTTTCAATCAAATCAACAAAACTATGACCAAAAAGTTAAGTATGTGCCTGCGAACAGGAACTCAAGTGCATTCACAAATACACAAAGTCTTACGTATATAAAATCAAGTCTTGCTATACGCGCTTTTACATATCAATTGTAAAATTTTGTTGTACAACGGTGATGAGTCCTTTCAGATAGAACATGTTTTTATCTTTTTAGATGTATCTTATTTAAATAAGTAATTACATGGTGGATTATGTAATTAAAACCAATATATTTCCTATAACTTACTAATAATTTGCAAGATTCTAAAGTCACTTATTTCTGACAAAGCCAAAATTTCCAATAGAAAATTTAAACGAAAAAAGCAAAGAAAAAGTTAGAAGGGACCACGGCATCCAGGCCCATGTGGTATGCATTTTTCTTGTGCTTGAAGGCCTAACACGCTTTAAAGCCTTTCCAGGGAGTGTATGTCAACTTTTAATAACAATAATTTATATATTATTATTATATGGATTATTTCTACATAATTATGTATTTAAAATGCATATTTATTCTTATGGTTCTATGTTGAGTCCTTCTTTCGATACGTTGACAATTTTGCAATTCGCGGTTTCGGCATCTACGTTGTTTACAAGGAAAGTAACCCCTATATATTGCATGGCCGACTGTGTGCATGTGGGCGTGCATATATACATAATAAAACCTAATTCAGGATTTGAAAGCGTCTGAAGAATACCCTACTATAAGTGAGAGACTGATGCTAAAAACTGCCTCAAACCATCATATTCTAAATATTCTTGAGACATATTATAAGCAGTATTTGGCTGAATAAATGAATCATTAATCACATTGCGTCCATTCGAATAACGAACTACTCTATCCGTAACATTTTAAGGTCCTAAATAACATTGGCTCGAAAAATAAACCAAGACGATTATTCGGAGCTATTTAATAAACTTAAACATCTCTATAACTTATTCTATGCAGTGTTAACATTGCTTTCATTTTCTTAGTCAGGTTGACTAGCAGGTTTCCATATATGTATGTCATTGTTACCACCAACATTCGGTCTAAACGCCCATTATTTCATTATAAAACTTTTTTTATCGAAGGCCGTATTTCCGTCGTTATTTTAAGACATAAAATATTGTTCGTATAATTAACAAAGAATAAATATTCCGCAAAAAAGTTTATACCGCCGAATGTAACCGTAAAGAATCTCCGCTGTCTTTTTTCCCCTCAGATTCTTCAACTTCCGCAACTGTCATTTCTTTTATGGTGGCTTGACAAGTTTTTTTCCATTCGCGTCAGAATTCAGGCAAATAGCATCATTTTTACTTCTTTTTAAAAGAAGCATCTTTTCAAACTAATGTCGCATACCTTATCTCCTACAAGGTTACACCCACGAGTGCATGTTCCAAAGTATTAAAGTGGCTAAGACGTTATGAAGCTAATAATACCCCCTCTCTCATCCCCCAGAGATCTAATTTATTTTTTAACCACGAAAGAACCTGAAATCATACAATTCTCAATTGTAAAGACACTAAGAAGAAAAATCTTTGCATTCTCAAAAAAATGTAAAAATTTAATGTCGTACATCGGATTACTTAGAATGATGAATGAAAACGTTTTATCAATCCCTGATTATTCTTCTAGAAGGCACAGTGGAGGGAAGAAACTGCCGGGGCAGACCAAGTTTGGGGTACATTAAACATATAATGGATGATATGGGATGTGAAACTTATAACAGAATGAAGCGAGGACCGGACAGCGTGGAGAACTGCTGCCAACCAATCTTTAGATTGAACACACAAGAAGAAGATTATTCTTCATGTGTTTTGTTAAAAAAGTAACAAAGTAAAGTGATGATTGCACATAAAACGCGCAGTTAAGATATGACAAATAATAACTCTATATCAAATTACCTTTCCTTAATATTATGCTCGTGCACAATCTCTGAAGTTTTATTTTTTTAAATCCAGTCGATACATTTGTATTTGTATCATGTTCACGATGTGACAATAACACAATTTTTTTAGTGACACTTACTTATTTTTCAGTGCAGGTTACTCTTTCTCTTCGCCCTCCCACTCTCACAAAGAACCTTGCTTGTATTCGGCAAATTAGCTGGTGCATTTACTTCGCGAATCGCCCTCCATCGAACTAACTTACAGCACTCTGCTGTCGCTTCGAACTCTCCCTTTCCCCTAATATTTTAAATGGCCTATTTTCATATCTTGCCATTCACATCAACCTGTCTCACTTTTTCTCTTTTCTTTCTTATCTCTTTCACATTTTCATTAGTCAATGAACATTATTTTCAAAATTCAACTCAAATCTATATTTTGGTCAGAAAATTGACCATTCAATCTCGCAAAAATGTTTGATTAAGAATAATTAACAATCATATCACGGTTATTTCTCAAAATCAGCCTCAGATGAATCAATTTTGCTACAAACATGACATTTTCTTTTTTATGCAAAAAAAGCTCTAGCACTGATATTAGAATTATAATCTTCTTTCGAAGAGTTAGGGCTGGCAGATGAAATGTGTTCCTTATGACGAAAGAAGTAAATTACATTTTGTCAATTCAACCTCTACAATTATTTAGCTATCTATCTCATATATTCGATAGCAAATAAATTGGTAATTATGGGATCTACAATGATAGGCATTCAGTGTTTTATAAATCCGTTTTCTTATGTCTATATGGAAAATGCACTTAAGATTTTTGATATTTTTAAACAACAGTTTGCAAATCAGCTTCTATAAGAATTAACATTTTGTTAGCGAAAACAAATTTCAATAACTTTACTTGTTCACCTTTAGCTAAAATTCTCACTATATTGCCCAAATTTTTGCCCCTTAAAACTGAATTTACATCCCAAAAAAAATAAATAAAACCTACCACCAGTCCTTCTCATTTAACAAAAGTATTCCATTCGTATACAAGGAAATTTAAGAACGTTTTCCCTAAAAGAAATCTTAACATACTTCCAAACAGGGAAACGCATTTATCAATCCATCTTTAAATTAAACCAAAATCATCCATTCGGAAAATGCTTTAAATGCCGATCGTCCAGATTAAAGTGAGAATCCTGCTTTCAAAGATACTTACTATCCTTCTCCGTCCTACAAACTAGCTTTCTTCATTTTTCCTCCCGTCAACGCCTAAAAAGCGTTTTTAAGCTTTGTGTGTCCTATAATCACGCGGTCCAGGTCCCAAAAACAAAGAATTCACATCCAGCAAGAACGAAGCCCTTTCAAACATTTAGTTCCTCAGTTTCGCCAAACCGCTCTCCTCCCTCCCCCCCCCCCCCTCTTCCTCCCACTCAAACCGCTCCATTTCTACAATTCCTCTCTCTCCCGTTATATTCGGGTGAACTTTTTTCAGCCCTATCAATCCTTCTATCTCCCTCGCATCTCCTCTTCCTTCTCCATTATTCACAATTACACCTCTCTATATCTCTCCCTCCTGTCCTCCTCAATTGCTGAAACCTCGCTCCTTCTTTTTCTCGGATCGATCCTTAAATCTCACTTCGGAAAAATTGCTAGAAAAATAAAACCTCCTTTGCACGACTCTCCTTTCACTGTACGGCTCCTTTTCTCCGAATTCCTTCCTCCCTCTTCCTTAGTCCTTCTACTTCGAAAGAGGGATGGCAACAAAGGAACCTCAAGACTGTTTTGTGTACTTATCTCTTTCTTGGTAAAATTTTCTATTTTGTTCTACGTATGCCCCACTGAGTTACCCGAATAAAGGCACATTTAATATTAGGTATATAACTAGTTCCTGATGAAAGGTTTCTGAAAATTTTACTAATAGACCATGACATGGGATATAGGAGTAGAAGGAGGAGGATACAAATTATGAGGCACTTCCACATAAGCTACAACTTGAAATTTGGTATGTACATAGTAGGTAGTGCTGCCACCTCCCGAGGATTCCAAAACCGAAGATATGAGTAAAAAATTATACAGAATTAAGTATTTACATGAAAAAAATTCTCATGCGACAATGTATGGTTCTTCGATGATGTTACAACAATGTATGACATTGCATCGCACATCTGTCCTTGGTGGCTTGTTAAATCCAACGCGGAGTCCGAGTTGATCAAATTGTCTTCAAGATACGCATACAAAAAGATTCATTGGAACGACTTATAGATGAACGAAATTTAGAAGAAGTCATAATTTAATAATGCGGGACGCACTTTGTCACAAAGTCCGTCCCGTATTGATTTCACCCAGGATAATGGACATTTGAGGCAAATTGGCTGAAAAACGTCCCGTAACCGGAGGCTGGTTATTAAAACCGGAGACCGGAGATGAACTGCGAAAACCGGAGTCTCCGGTCGAAAACCGGAGAGGTGGCAGCCCTACATATATGTACATAGGTAGATCTTGTGGCAAAACCGACGAAAAAAATTTGAAAATCACAAAAATGTTAATTTTTTTGGCCGTAAAATATCCTAAAATTTAAAGAAATATTTTATTGTTAAGGTATTTCTAAATGTGCTACTATGCTGACATTTTTTTCTAACTTTCGGCCGAGCTATGGTGACAAAGGTTTTCATAAAGTCAACTTGGCGTTCCAAAGGTAAAGGCATTGAAAACTGTAATGAAGTTTATTATTGTGGCTGTTAAAAATTCATAATTTTAAACAATTAAATCAATATAAATGAATTTTTAGAGGTGCTACATCATTAAAATTTCGCAGGAATGTGTGCAATTTTAACGAACATTGGAGAAAATATAAAATTAATAAAATTGCAACTTTTAGTGACTGTTTTGCCCCATTATAGCACCATACGAGGATAAAAATTATGACGCTCTTCAGATGAGCTAGAGACTTCAAATTTGGCACTCCTCTACTACTACTCCGTCTACTAGTACATACTAGATATGCGGCTATGGAAAAACACAATGGTTTTCAAACCCACCCATTTAAAGATTTCCCAGAGTTAAAAGCCAGCGTGAAACAAATACCATCATGGACTGATAAGTCTAACTTGAGCTATTATAGCCATGAAAAAATAGAGAGGAAGATATTTAAAAAGAGAAAATGCACAGCTTTCTAAGTCTTTCCCTTCGGATCATCCTTGTGTATTATTTGGTTACGTCTCCCCCTCCTCTTATTTATGCCAGAGCTAAATTTAACCTTCTGTCATTACAGAGCGAAAATCTACACTACAAATCTGACTCGTTTTTGTCGTTTTCTTACGATTTCGATTGAATAGAATGCGCAGACTTAATGACGGACCAACGGTCACGGTGAAACTACATTTTTATGACTAAAAACAGAGTTAAAAATGCGATCAAGCGTCGGATGATGCTTTTACCACCCTTAGGAAGATGTAAAAAAAGATAGACAGCAGGAACTCTCTTGTCCGCCTCACCATCGCCCTCCTTCTCATCTTTATCCTTATCACTCCTTTCATTTCCTATTCCTTCATCGATTATGACTGCCCTTTCCATGTCTCCCCTTTTCCTTTTCCTCCTTCTTCCACACGCTGCTCCCATCTCTCCCTCATTCGTTCACTCTCCTTCGCCCTCTTTTCTCTCCCTCTCGGTCATCCTCCCCTCCTCACTCCGCCCCACCAACTCTTCCTTCGTTCACCATCTTTGCTGCCCATGCATCTCTCGGACAGGGCCATTCCTTTCTCCTCCAAACTCCTCTCTCTCTCCCTCACTCACTCTTCTCGCTGCTCATCCTCTCCGCTCCATCTTTCGGCACAAAAGAGGAGCGCCAACTGAGGAATGGACATTTAAAAAATCACGTCTCGCTGTTTTTTCGGACGAGGAAGAAGAGAATAAGAGGCGAGAGAGGGTTGATTGATGGAGGGAACGGGATGGAGATAAAGGATTACACAAGTGAAGACTCTTGGAAGAGTTTTTGGTGTTTTTTTCGATGCTGGAATGAGGATACTATTTTACAACGTGGAAAATTTGAAGAGTTGGTTAATTGGTCCATTTTTTTATTCAAATCTTGAGTGATTCCTGCACTTGTTCGCGAGTTGTTTATGAAGAGAACATTGGGATTAATTTCGAGTGCTATCATATTTTTTCATATAAACGTTTTTAACAAAGATGCACACAATGCAAAACAAATAGTACGTACTTCGCAAGTATCCCACACATATGTAACCTATAAGCACATTATTAGAGGCGCCACTACCATAGTATGGCTTTTCATAAATAACTTTTGATGATTTTATTAGTAAATAATATATATGCACACCATACGAGTATTATTGTCTTTTCTACAATTCTGAGCCGAGCACTGTTTGACCTTTAACTGGAGCATATGTTTTTAACTATCATCAAAAACCAACCTGGCTTTAAATTTTCTTTCCTCAATAATCCCGCGGGAAACTGATACATCTCTTCAGTCAAATCTGGGTAAAAATGGCATTAACGTTTCTCTGTGAAGCAAATACAATCTAAATCCCACCAGATAATTTGCTAGTTAAAGACATTTTTGCTATAAGAATGGGAGGAAAAGGGAAGGACCCATAGGAAGTGGAAGAAAAAATCTTCTATGAGAGAAAATAGAAGGGAAGTAGGTCGTAGGGGAAGAGGGATATGTTTTTTGGTGCAGGCGGTGGATGTGCTCGGAGAGAGTTCAGTGGGAGGAGTGAGCAGAAAAAAATTAGAGGTGGAGAGCGAAAGAGGGGAGAGGTACGAGTGTCTGAAAAGGGAGGATACAAGGAGATGACGAAGCACGGCGTCTGGTACCGGATAACGGGGTGGGAGGGGAACGAAGAGCAAGTGGGATGAAGTTGGACGTGGGAGCAACAGAGGAGGGTTGGGTAGTAAAAGGGGTGTAAAGGGAGGCGGAGGCAGGCTGCGCACGGGGGGAAAGTCAGGTGGAACGCACTGTAAAAGAATTCAGAAACGACCTCGCCCACGCAAGAAACTCGACAATGGCACCGTCAAAGGGAGAGTTTGAAAACAGATTGAATGGCTGCCAATTAAAGTGATTAGTTCGATTCGCAACGCTTTTCAGTGGCAGAAAAAAACATACTTTTTCTTCTTGTGCTTAACATCCGTTATTTTAGGGTAAGTGGTCAATGCATCAGATAGGAAGAGTTATTTAGTCCCATTATAAAAGTACGCACTGGAAGATTGCTGTCATTTTAATTGGAGGGTTGTCAGATGGACTAGTCTTTCAAAATTTATTACATTTTAGGCCTTATTTTTAGTAATTATTACAAATAAAAAATGATTTATGCTACTCATTTCTATTTCAACGCCATGTAAAAAGACGCTTGTTAGATTATATACGGATAACTAAATCCAACCCGTTATCAAAGCTTTGCAGCTCTACTCTCCTAAATATTAGCTCCATAAAAACCCAGTTTATGATACCTACATCTATCTTCCCGAAAAAAATATAAAAATAACAAATTTCTCCAAAGCAAAACAATCTTAGCCTTAACATCCTGAAATGGAAAGTTATTTACTAACAGCTATAAAAAA
Source organism: Uropetala carovei (assembly GCA_036926305.1). Lineage (NCBI taxonomy): Eukaryota > Metazoa > Arthropoda > Insecta > Odonata > Petaluridae > Uropetala > Uropetala carovei. Next base: position 4,195,490 of record JAXCHB010000130.1, read on the forward strand.
ACTTCATGAAAAATAACCCTTGTCCTAGAACAGCGTCTGAAGAATTGCAACTAAAGAAAATTGAATTCCGACTACGTAGTACGTGAGAATCTTCGTTTCGCAGCCACACTAATGAACATTTGCCAGAGGATTGGTTGCAAGGCTAGTGCGAAAGAGAGAGAGAGAGAGAGAGAGAGCAAAAGATTGGGAAGGTATAGAAAGGGGAGAGAGAAAGAATAGAGGGAGGGAGATAAGAGTCGGAGTAAAAAAGAGAGCGTTGGAAAGAAAGGTGGGAGAGTAGGAGAGGGAAAGTGGGAGGGAGATTGATTGATTGAACCCTTTATTGGCGAGGTTGGGCCCTGTTGGCCCTCTCTACCACCTAACCTCGTACATCGATCGATATAGAATAAGGTACGAAAAGTCAGTAAAGTAAACAACAAATACAGCCATAAACACTACACACAAAAAATGAAAGCGTAGAGGGAACAAAGGAGAGAGGAAAACAATGAGAAAGGAGGAGGAAGAGAGAGTGGAAGAAATATATAAAGGGAGAAATAGACGGAAGGAGAGAGAGAAAAATAGACACGGAGGAAAGGAATCGAAGGGAATGAAAAAGGAATGGAGAGAAAAGATGGGATGGAAAAGGAATCACAGGAAAAATAAGAGCCACTGAGAAGAGAGAGAGGGTGGAAAGACCTGGAAAGTAAGAAGTGAGAGAAGAAAGTAACGAGAGACAGGGGAAGCGGGAGAGTCGGAGAAAGTGGAGATATTGCGATAAGGAAGGGGGTAGGAGGAAGTTTAGAGTTGAAAGGAGGTGTCTCCTCCTCTTCCCTCCACGTCCGAAAAACATCCGAGAGATGGTAATAGGGGACAATGCGGAGGAGGGGAAAAGGCTAGAGAAATGAGGGAAAGAGGTTTGCGTGCAAGGGCAAAATGACGAGAGGCCGAACAGAGAGAGGATGGGGAATACAATGGTGGGAGAGGTAAAAAAAAAAGAGGGGGCAAAGGGAGTGGCGGGGGATGGAGGGAGAGGAGTGTCGGAATGCGACTGCCGTCCCTTTGAAACCGCCTACGACTCATTCCAAATGGGACCGTTTTTTCCCATCCTGACGGTGGCCACACGGACGCGCGCGACATCCAACAGAGAGAGAGAAAGAAAGAAAGAGGGATGAGATAGAGAAACAGGGGAGAGAGTGGGAAACTGAGTGAAAGACAAAGAAATGTCGCCCGGCGCAAGAGAGATGCTCCTCCGCCCGAAACCAGGGTCGACACGAGGTCGCCCCCTCCCTGATGACGTCGGTCCCTTTCATCATCTGGGGGGAAAGAAAAGAGAGGTGGAGAAAGAGAAAGGGAGAGGGGAAGAGAAAACTAGAAAGGGAAAGAAAGAGGAACAGATAGAAAAAGAGAAGGTAAGAGAAAATGGAGAGAATAGGAAAGAGAGGAAGAGAGAAGGGTAGAAATAGTGAGGAGAGAAAAAGGGTAATTAACAAGGGTTTAAGAATAACAAAGCTGGGGAGAAGGTGAAATGAGAGAAAAATAGAGAACGTAGAAAGAGTAAAAAGAGAAGGTAGAAGAAAATATGAACGCAGGGGTGAAAGGGAGAGTCTCATGATTTTACATGGCAAGAACCTAGAATTTTGCATATTACACCTCAACTAGGCAGAACATTTTTTTCTAGCAAAGAGATCTGAAACGTGTCCCCTTTCTTGCACATTACTGCATCGATGAGGTAGGAAAAAAATAAACCTCGAAAGAATGCGTAAAACGATCTACAAATACACTAATCCCCTGAACTGCATGGTTTCGCTTTACACGCTTTCGTGCGATTTTCTTTTAGAGAATTGTCTCAAAATGCACGGTCATCAAGTTGGTTTTGAAATGTTTTCCGAGCGTAAAATGCTCCAGTTCGACTCAGAGGTCATAGAAACGGTAAAGGGAGCATTGCTGAATATAGTGCAATGTTAAGTATCATATTGAGTACATGTATTCCTATGGAAAACCCTACCCACTTTGCACGGTTATCCAGGAATGCACGTAGAGTGCAAAGCAAAGACTAGGTATAATGTGAAAATTTAACTTTTTTCTTTTCCCTCATGGAAAGCTACGTAATAATTTAGACAACCGGGCGCATTTTCCCAAAGTAATAATTTTTTAAATTAAATACATTCACTCAATACACAAAAATACGACGGGGGTGACGTGGCGTAGTGGCGAGGGCGTTGGGATGCTACGCTGAGCATATCCGGTACGATTCACGCAAAAGAAGGATTTTTTAAGAGGTTGCCCGCCCCCCTATCTGCGTGGTTAAGAGAACACGCAAATCAGAGTTCCGTCCATCGGAAGGGACGTAAAGCCTTTGGTCCCCTTGGTGCTTATCGTTATGAGTAGTCTATTGCCGGCATCAAGTTCCTCTCTTCAATTGCTTTGTGATTTTGATTGAGAAACCTTTAACTTTCCCTGTTTTCTTCCTTCCTTCTCTCCCCTTTCAACCCTATATCTTTCCTCCATTATCCTCTCTCCCTCTCCTCTCTTTCTCTTCCCCCCTACTAGCGCTGGAGTCGTTTGAAATCACAAAGTCCCCCCAACAGAAAATACGACGGTCTTAATCTTTCGCTTCATCTTCCATTCTTCTATAATAATAATAATACTAGTCCCAACCGAATATACAATAAGATACGATAACGTATGCAGACAAATTCATCTAGCAATAAAATATAATCTAGTAGAAAACATCAAAACGCCATGGTACCAAACAAACCGGTAATTGTACTCTAAAACGAAAAAGTTAAATTAAACTGGAACACAGAAATTATAACCGACAAAACAATTGCCCATAGCAAATCAGACCACGCTAATAAAAAAGAAAGATAAAATAACATATCTGACAGATATAACAATCCCAAACACACCGAATTTAGAAAAGAAATTCAATGAAAAAATACAAAAACACACATCACTAGCTGAAGAAGTCAATAATATGTGAAACCAAGACAAAGTAAGCATTATTCCCATAGTATTATCATCCACCGGTGTCATCCCAAAATGTATTCACAACAGCATTGACACACTGGAACTAAATAGCAAATTATTCGTAAAACTACAAAAATCAGTGATTATTAACACAACATCCCCCTGTCAAACGCTTCTGGCGACTTGCAGGGTATTAATGTAAATGTAAGTTTCAATTGTAAGACGATTCTTATGAAATATCACCTGACCACCAAAAAATAAATAAATAAATAATCTTACGCAGCTTGAGATACCTCCGCTGTAGAAAAACTATGCCGGAAAACTTCCGAGAGAAAAAAGAGATAATTGTAATAATAAAAGTGTGTGTCAGCACGATATCTCTAAGACCATGAAACATAGAGACCTGATACTTAGCATGCACACTGAGGCCCTGGGATTGTGCACCTGGGTGTTTTTAACATTTGGCTAAAAAATTTGCCCAAAGTTTATTCCAGTCGGTATCCGGTTAAGTCTCACTTTGAAACGATATGGCAGGATGTTTACATTACAAACAAACAGCAATTAAGATTTTCAATAAATTCAAATGCTCAACTTTTATAAGTTTTTGGTATGACTAAAAGTTCAGGTTTTCAGCCTGTATTGCATAACTAAGATAGGGAAAAACATATAAACACGTATTTTTAATATAGGGAAATACGTATAAGGTATAATTATTGTAAAAAAATAACAATTTCATTATTACTACCTGTGCGAAGTCGGGTACTTTGGATAGTGGATAATAAAGCGATAGAGTCAACTTATACATAAGAGATAAAATTACCTACATATTTTTCCCGATGGATAGAGGATCGGAAGAAGCAAATGACGTAAAGACGACCGAAGCACACGAGAAGTAGGAATGCGAAATAAGATCGAATGAGAAAACGGATTGAAGTAATTAGAGGAGAAGAATGACGCAAAGGAAATGCAACGGAGGGGTGTCTTTATTAAATATGTAGGAGTACAACACAGCGACGAAAAAACTCAAAATATCATTAACAAATCGCTCCATTATGTTGATATATTTATATACATGATTTTACAGGTAACACGGAAACGTTTTTCTGTATGACAATGTTGTAAAATAACTAAACCAGCATCGTAATTCCTGGATAAGTTTTATGATGATTAGAAATCCTCTTCGGTATTACAAGGTAAATTGATGATGAAGAGATAAGAGGCTAAGCCAATCGAGCGACCTCCGTTGGCGAAACTCGGAAACGAAGAGTAAATTTCACAGATAGGGATAGATTTTGGAGAAAAGCAATTGAGAGAGATGAAGAACAACTTAACGAACGCAAAAAGAGGGATTAATTTCATAAATCGAAGGACATACGATAACCCTAACAGAAAGAGCCACAAAACAAGAACGAGGAGGCGGAGGTAGGGGGAACGAGAGAGCGGTCCAAAAATGGGAACTTTTGACAATGCATCTCATGCCTCTTTTTTTAGACGCATTGGTTAAACCGAGCATAAGGGGACGCTGATCTTTTCGCTGAACTTGAAACCGCTCCATAAATTCTTTTGGCGGAGGGGAACAGCTGAAAGATGCGCGCGTATGCCCGCGTAAAGAGTCGTGGATGAAGAGCAAGACGGGACCTTGATTTTTTTTTCCCTCGTCGCTGTGGAGTGAGAGAGGGAATGTGGGAGGCGAGATTACATGGAAGGAGGCGGAGAGAAAGAAAGGGGTGTGGAAGTGAATGGACTGGTCCGGGAAGAAAGAAGAGAGAAAGATATTTAGGACGGTTAACCGAATTGCCTAAATCAGATGTGATGACACCTTTCAAAAGAAAAGGATTCTTCCATTTCGGTTTTCCGTTCCGTGTTGAGACGGATTTTGAAAAGTTTGCATATCTTCCACGGAAATCTTATGTCCCTTCGGCGTAAGGATGTTATTTATGAGAATGAGACGGAAAATACATCGCCATCAACCTTATTACAAGACACACACACACACACATATATAGAAGTGTAGGGATATGTGAATGTATAATATAGCAGAAATGTCGAATAAATCGATCTACAGGAAATATGAGTGATTTGGTGATAAGTACTCTTTCATTATTCTCATACCGCATGCCTTATATTCGATTAAATAAAGAACGAGAAAAAAACTTGAATTTGTTTTCAAAATGTTTTATCTTAAGAATATGTGACTTAAGTTTAAGTATGCACACATGTAAATGTATAAATACAAAGTCGAAGTTGTGTAAATATTTTAATAAGAAAATTGAACATTTAATTTCAATAAAAGAATCATCGAGTTCACTAATAAATGGAGAAATTTGAAATCCAAATTTAAATATTGTTGAAGAAGTATTATAATGGAAGGAGAAAGATAGGGAGAAAGGAACTTAAATAGGACGAGAAAAAGGGAAGTTAAGAGGGAGGAAGTGAGAGGAAGAGGAGGGATTGAAGGAGAGAGAGCGGAATCGAGTAAAAGAGAGAGCGGGAGGAGAGAGAAAGGGAGGCATAGAGAGGGGTGGGGAGAGGGGAATTTTGCATGAACAGCTTTAGTAAAATATGGTATTTTGATTAAGTTTGTATTCATTTTAATAAAAGTTTTTGTCTTTCTATTTAAAAAAACAGAAAAATGCGTTAAATTTGACGTTCCGTCATTTTTTACGGGTATTTACTGCAGTCAAAGCTTAAAGAGCGATTTCCACAGAATAACTTCCTTTCCAAATTATGCTTTGCCGCCTTGCAAACGCTTAGCCACCAGCGGTTCAACCTTAATCTTCGGAAATATATTAATGCAATCTCATCCTCATTACATTTCGAATATATCCTTGGCACACTTCTGCGTTTTCGACCTTGCACGGATACCGTCAAGAGAAGAAATAAAAACGAACATTGGCGAACGAAATTATGTCATCGTTTTAAACTCGGCCGCATTTATTTATACCCCTCCAAAACGTTCGCGATGAATCGTTCGAATCCGTCATGGAGGAAATATTTCCCAAAACAGCTCCTTTAAAAAAATGAAAAAATAATTTTAAAAAAGAATCACGAGGGCGTAGTAAGGAAGGGACCATTTCGCCGCGTTGCTGTAGTGTTTCCCAATCCAGCTTTCGGAACTCCTCTGTCGTAACAATCGACCCCAGTGTTTCCAAAACATGAGAGTTTTAAATAGACCCCGTGTGGCAACGGTTTAAAGGGTTTGTGGTGTGGGCTGACTATTCCAAGGGCAGTGGAGCAGTTGATGTCCCTTATTTGGGGGGAAGGAGGGAGTGCAGGGGAAAAGCGAAGCGACGCGATGGGGAGGGATAAGGAGGACGAGGAGGTAGAATGAGGGATGATGGAATAGTGCGGAGAATATAACTCTATGGCGAAAAAGCGCGTGTTTTAAAGCAGTGTGACACACATCCAGAATGCGGGGTAGAGATGATTGATGACGCGATTGCATCGAAATTACTTCCAGAGAATTGCGTCGCACTTCCGCTTCACTCGAGTAATTTCGCGATCGCAAACATATGCTGCGTTCATATGAACGAAACCGCTAAAAAACGACCAGTTTAAAATATTTTACGAGCATTAAAAAAATGTCAACCGATGCTAAAAGAAGATTTTATTCATTAAAATAAAGGTAAAACATTTGCGAGCTCGAATAACTATAATTAAAAGGATATTATCAGCTGTTTTCTCTTTATTCGCCATTTTAATAAAGAAAGTATTTTAAATTTAAGGGTACTGTTATTACTACGATTCTTTATACTGATATATGCTTTATTGATCATAATCAAACTTAAGCGATTCTTCTTCACTAATATCAAACCAAATGAAAAACATATTATTATAGTTGTGTTTCCATCTTCTTCGATTCACTGCTTGAATTGAATTCTGCGTCAGATGATCCTGATTATTTTTTATGATGACTATGCTCATAGCATTAAAAGACCCAATTTCGATTCTTAAAAAATGATTAAGATAATTGGAAACATATGTTGAGACCGTAGATTACAGTACAATCAATCCGCTGAGTCACACTGAAAGAATACGCACAAAAATTAAGTTCCCTTACCTTGATACGTGACAGAAATATTTGTATCGAAACCTCGATAATTCTTTTTCTCAATTAACTTTAATTGTCGCAAAAATCCATTCAACTATCGCTAACAGAAATTCCAGCAGCACGTTAAGAAGTGAAAAGTCGGCTTTAAAGGATCGAGAGCTCAATTAGTATCAATACGGATGTCTGCACACTTTCCAGGAAACCAGGCATAGCCAACAAATTAGCAAAGCTATTTGCTACATACTCCATCTAAAAGTAGACCTAATTGCAAAACAAAAAATAAATAAACCGGGTTCGGTTCGGTTTCATACTGCTCCCTCACAAAAAAATATAATTGTGCTATTTTAACGATTCTATGGGAATTAAACCAATGGAATTCTATTATAGAATTAAATCTTCATTTTAATTTATATGTTCTAACAACGTCATAATAACACAAAAGTCAGAACTTCCGAGAGTAAAATCAAGTTATTCGCGGATGATACAGTAGTTTACAGAGAGGTTAACAGTCCTAATGATCAATTATTACCTTCCGACGACTTAAATTCAATTCTCGAGTGGTGTGAAGAGTGGCAGTTAGAATTGAACTTAGGAAAGTGTTCCTTTATGAGATTCTGGGGAAACAAAAACATCGACGCGACGAATTACACTGTTGAAGACGTCCAGCTAAAACTAGCCGATTCCGTCAAATACTTAGGCGTTACTTTAACAAGCAACCTCTCGTGGGATATGCACATACGAAATATATGCGGGAAGGCTAAGCAGAAACTAGGATTCATCAAACGCATAGTAGGTAAAAGTGAGGAAAAAGTCAAAGAGACATGTTACTTCTCGTTAGTAAGACCGCTATTAGAGTACGCGTCGAGCATATGGGATCCGTACGTTAAAGGGTCAATCTCAGAGTTAGAAAGAGTGCAGCGAAAAGCCGCTAGATTCGTCAAAAATTGTTACGATAGAAACAAAAGTGTTACAGCCTTGATACAGCACTTAGGATGGGAATCACTAGCTGAGCGCCGATCACGCTCTAGGTTAAAACTTCTTGAAAGATTTAGAACGCATATATTCTCCAGCGATGTCGAAGAAATAATATATATATTGGTAGAATGGACCATCCTCGTAAAATAAGAGAGATAGCCTGTAGGACTGAGAGGTATAAAGGCTCGTTTTTCCCTAGAACGATAGCTGAGCAGAACAGAAGTTACGATAAGAAATCAGCTGACATAGAGTGATACTATTCATTATATGCGCTTTCCCTTGGTGCTATTGCACCCCCTGCCACACACCATTGCGGTGGCTTGCAGGGTGAACTGTAGATATAGTTATATCCAGAAGCCTTAATAACACCGTTGGAGTAAATGCTAAAGATTTATTAAAATTCAAAAGTATAAAAGTTTCTTCAGGTTAACTGCTGACAGCGTTAATAGGACATCACAACAGTAATACGCCGGCTCAGTTGAGAAAATTATATCGTTACCTGGGGTAATATTCAGGAAAGAAGTATCAGAGTAAAAATGTCGGAGATAAATAAAATACAGGATTTGTATTATTTTTGCTAATCTTTACTTGACCGTCCCTTTGCGAGCTACATTATTTTTTCCGAATTAAGAAAAAACTGCTCTAAAACATTAAAAAATTTATTTATATATCTGGCTGAATTTAAATCATTATCACTCGCAGTACCGTTTCTTTGAACTTGTGTAAGTAGAGATAAAAAATTATCGAAAGATACAATAAGAAAACGTTAGCTAGAAGTTAACAATGGGTCTCACAAGTACTATAAGCTCTCCACGCGCGTTACTATTATTACTCGCAATTTACTATCAAATAACGACTCAAAACATATTAGACCTGTGCGTCTTCTTAAAAATAAATGTATAGAATAAATAAAGAAGGTACGCGGGTGTAAGATAGAGGAAAGAAAATTTGGGAGGGACTCTCACGAAGAGATAGAAGCAAGAGAGAGAGAGAGATGGGGGAGGGAGAGAGGAGTGGGAGGGATAGAGCGATCTCTCGACCTCGAAATCATCCCGATGCCAGTTATTTTACGACCCATTCCGATCAGATCGGCCACTCATTAAAAAGTGGGGGAGGTGGCGGGGAGGAGAATATTTCATTACACGTTTATGAGAGAGAGAAGATCCGTTAATAAAAATGTCTCGGAATGAAATTCGGGCCGTATAATTTAGAGCGGTTTCAATCCCATCCACGTAATAGCGACGGTGTTGGTGGAGACGGCGGCGGTCGGAGAGGGAGAGAGGAAAGTTTGGGGGAGGGAGGAGGAACTATTTAAAAATAAAAAAGACAAAAAGATGAATAATATTTGCGCGGTGAAGATCGCCATTAAGATTCGCGCCGGGACGACCTCCTGACTCCGTATCTAACTCTCTTTTCCTCGCTGGCTCATCCGGTTGCACTCGACCGAATATTAAAACGAGCGGAATTTTCGTTCGAAGCTGTATTTTTCGCTCATGGACGCGCATATGCCGGGGTGAATTACGGGTACGTCGCGTCCTTACGAGTTAACGCTGAGGAAGGACGCCGAGAAAAAAAATCCCTCGAGATAACGAGTGCCAAGAAATTTGAATTTCGAAACGTTCTTGGATTTAAAAAAAAAAGTTCCGAGACTCTCTCTCATTCTACTACTTTTGAAAATCTTAAGAAATATTTGAAGTTGAGGTAAACTAACAGAATTATTAGTGCTATGGGGGTACTAAATACATGAGAAAATTCTCTCAACTTCTTTGAATCCTTAATATATTTATGCTTGGCACTTTGTTATGAATTGGCTAACGTCCAATATCGGGCCGTACGAAATAAATACGTGGTTTATTCAATTCAACAGACTAATACACTAACGTAGAAAATCGGTCATAAAAAGTCCAACTTGGCCATTGAAACACAAAAAAAAAGAAATTAACAGAAGATAGATATACCGTTATCGATCGTTTTCAACGGGCTTGTCCTCAATGAGAGAAGTAGCAAAAGGTTCAGCAAGATAAGTATTACCCAAGATTCTATGAACATTTGCATATATTTTTATTACAAAACGGTTTACTTTGTATTTGTGGAAGAGCCATCTGAAATATTTTGGAATTTTAAACCTGTATTGCATGGCATTTTGCTTCCTTATGTTCAATAAAATCTCATGTGGCCAACACATGACTTTCTCCATATTTGGGGTATAGATATTTAAATTATTATGAATAGCATTATAAGGCAAAATTATTATTTCCTATCGTAAAAGAATACAGTCGTCCTTATTGCCGTAAATTAGGTATATTTTGAATGTTTACAGAATTCACTGCTACATGGTGGTGGCGCTGTATACTGGAAATTACGAAATGGATGGCTCTACGAAAATTTGTTTCAAAGAAAACTTGGAAGAAATATTATTCTCTACAACTTTGGTTCTCGCGAAGATTACCAATGACGACGTTTTTAAGGAGATATTTGACGGAAACCGAAAAAACCGATTATTTATAAATAATTCCTAAACTATAACTGCTATGGAAAATTCTTTCAAATGAAAGTTGTAGGAAATTACATTCCCTATAATCTTTGTATAGAATTGTGTATACGATAATGATGTTTTAACGGAGAAATATCGCAAAAACCGAATCGGGTTTCGAATAAACCTCAACTTTCGTTTAACCGTTATTGTCCACAAACTAATCAGTTCTTTTTGCTCATGCTAAAGTGTTATATATGAAGTTTGGTAACGATATGGCAAGTACCTTTTGAGTTAGAGCGTCCACAATCACATACATCCACACACACACAGACACACACATAAACTTCATTCGGAAATTAGTCTAATCGTGTTCTAGGGACCTCAAAACGTATATTTCCGTTGAAATCTCGAAGTCGATTTTTTTCGTGATCACAATACTTTCCCTATATGGAGAAAGTAATAATGGTGAGAGGCATTTGAGCTATATCATATACCTATACCTCCTAATCTCGTAAATATTTGGCTGCTTTTAGTCGCGCGGGGTAGTTTACAGCATAACACCTGACTGTCCCTTGTAGTACCTTTCAAGGACAATAAGGGCTTTGTGACGTATATATTTTATAAAATCTTTTATATTTGTTCGTCTGATATTTATATATATATATTGGGGTAGACCATTTTCCCCCCTCATATCTCTTGAACGAATGATCGGATCGTAAAAAATGTTACATTGTTTGAAAACTTATGGCTTGCAGATGGTTTTTAACACATAAACAATTTCGTATTTAATCTAGAAGTTAAACTGTGAATGTGCAAAATCTCCAAAAGTCTATTTGGCTCTGCATATTCAGCATTCTGTGCCCCAACGTTAGAAAAGATAGCGGGAAATACGGATTTCAACGTGAGTTGTCATTCTGACCAAAATGGTTCCTTTTGGAGTGTATTTTTATTCATCACGCTACGGTAAAAAAGTATCTTCGAAATTTCAAAGCTTGCGAAATGGGGTGCTGTGGCATAGTGGCCAGTGCATTGGCCTGCTACGCTGAGCATACCCGCTGAAAACCTGCGGAAGTTGCATTTTTCAATTGATCTTGCGGCCCCCTATTTGCGTGCTTATAGGAGAGCACGCGAATCAACGCTTCATCCTTCGGAAGGCACATAAAGCCGTTGGCCCTCCTTGGTGCTTTTCGAAAAGAGTAGGCTAATTCAGGTACCGGGTTTCTCATCTTATTTGCTTTGTGATTTAAACTGACGAGCCTACAAGCACTAGAGTCGTTTGAAGTCACAAAGTTCCACAAATCACAAACTTTGACATCAATCATTGTAAGAAAGCGAATGTGATAATTTATTTATGCTCATAATTTTTCATTGAATGTCATTCATTTTCGCATTTAAAAGATGAAAACAAGTATGAATTTTAAAAAAATTCAAAAATAAAATATTTTTGCTTTATAAAATAGGCGGCCTTAAAAGGAAAAAAAAGAAGAAAATTTTCAGATTATTTGTTCGTTATAAAAGATTTTGGTGTCATGTACTTGTCATTATTATAATTTACATATTATTTACGTAATAATCTCATTCCATAAGCTGCAGTAAATGGATTTTGAATATAAAGTTAATAGCAAACACATTTTATTAATTAAAATCCTCCTATCAAAGCGAAATTATTATGTAAATGATATGTAAAGCAACAGTAATGAAAAGAATATGACACCAGAATCTTTATAACGAACAAATAATCTGAAATTTTTCTTGTTTTATCCTTTTAAGGCCGCCTATTTTATAAAGCAAAAAGATTTTATTTTTGAATTTTTTTAAAATTCTTACTTGTTATGCCGGTCTGCTTGTATCCTCTGACCTCGTGAATATAAACTGTGGGCTGGAGTATTGAAATTCGCCGTACGACTAATGGCGTTTCAGGTTTTCTTCTCGTTTTTTTTCTCCATCCGTGTTTTCGTTACTTTCGTATCATACTGACACTACTATGGAGGGGTTTGATCTTGAAAAGAGCCGAGATATCATTTTATATATGTTAGCTGAGCCGTTGGACGAAGAATTCGGTGCAAATGAAAGTGATGAGAAGAGTGACCACGCGCAACAAACTGGTAATTGCCCGTCAAGTGAGGAAGACGTTTCTGACAGCGGTGTTCATCTCGATAATGACTCTGATTCGAGGTGTGTTTGGGAAAGATAAAGAGACAAAGTTGAGTCGTGTTGAACCGCCGCTGAACGTAAGAGTCTGATCTCATAATACTGTCCCTCATCTACCAATTTACAAGCCAAAAGTTAAGGAATTGGTGACACTGTTGAGTTGTTTAGGATAACAAATATTGTGGCTTCCACTAATATTTACATTTAAAAAACTGCTCCAAATTTCATTAGATAATTTTGATCAATCTTGAGTCAAAAATTGTGAAAATATTCTGTTGTTATAATCCATTACAATAAAAGTCAATTCTCATTCTGTTATTTCGTGCATACGATTTTGTAAATAAAAGTGTGGTTCGACAAGATGGTAATACTTAATCTAATATATTAGTAGTGAGTAATGGCGATTGTTTATATTCCAATTGCGTTAAAAATTCTACACTCGATAAGATATAACTGATCAAATAAAGTTTATTTTTATTGATAAGAAAATTTATGACTACGTTGAATCAAATTTGAAAATAAATTTTAAATCTTAAAAATCCAAATTTTTATCATTTAAAAATTAGATAAATTAATTGCTTTCGGTTATTGTACAGATTATTGTACAGTTAAATATTAACAATGAAATCATACGATCTGTTAATAAAAAAAACAGGTTTCCTTGATTACTTATGCTGTACATTTTCAGCTCATAAGCAATTCTTCAAATTTATAAGTGGTTAAATAGTAAATAGATAGACTTTCGTTTAATATCGTAGGCTTTAAAATACTTTCAGGTGATTTGAAACAAAAATAATATCAAATTCCTTTTCCTTTAAAATCCACAACATAAATCAGGTTTTATAGTATGTGCAGTGGCTTCTCTAATCATCAGACGGGTGGAACGGCTTTGAATTCGATAAGTTCTGGTGCTACAGAGGATGAAAGAGGAGGGATAGGAGGAGGAAGGAGAAAGAGAGAGAGGAGAGAGAATGAGGGAGAGGAGATAAATAGGGAGGAGAAAAGGAGGAGTGGGCGCTGAGAAGGGAAGGCATCGCATAGGCGTCGCCATGCAATAAAAAATGATTCGACTGGTACCTCCTTGTTATAATATAATCTTCGATCATTGCCAGTTATGAGAAATACAGCAGTAAATTAAGAATATTCCAAATATTTGCTTCGAAATGATAGTAATACTGAGATACATTGCAAAGCGTCAAAATTGCGAATTAATTGCCATGCAAAGCAAATAGGATTATAGGATTTTTTAAAAACCGCGCCAGAAAAATCGGCGTTGCCAATGCGAATGTACGACTGTCGAGAGGAAAATTCTAATCTGTCATTCCAGCTTAGCAACAAGCCCTTGATCTCAAAGAAGGGATCTTATCGTAATGGTTTAATACTTTCTCTGCAGAAAAATCTTTAATGAAGCTTGCCTACCCCCATGAAGTCGGCGACCTCCATATACATACTAAACAATCCATTGACTGGCTGGGAAAACTCGTCTTACAAGTAGTGTTCAATGTCGTTCATTTAACGTTAGTCAAAAATAAATGTGAAAAAATCAAGAAAAATTCTGTATTTATTGTATTTAGATGTAACAAAAAAGCTATTCCATTTGGACAAAAGCCACTTGTAGCCTCATCTTCATATTAAATTGTGATACAGAAAGTTCTTCAAAACACAAAATTTTGTGTCAGAAGTTTAAAAAAATATTTTAGTTACTAAAACTTTTGTGATCTTATAGATCAATGCAAATGAACAATTTTTATTCGCACCATAATTACAGAAAATCTGATATTTTTTAATAGAAAGGAACGTGAACTCCCCCTTGTAAATTGAACCACGACCATAAGTATTCCAATGATAGTTTCCTTTCGTAGACCGACGGCCATTTTCAATGCAACTGGAGTTTTTAAGTGCCCATAATTACGTAAGCCTCTTTTTCCGATGAATATAAACGAGTCTAATAAAATATATTATCCCCATAAAAATGTTTATTGACATCATTCTTTATCAATATTTATTTTTTTATCGGTAGTAAAACGATACATATACATGGCAAGTTCGCCATGTCGTGAAGGTGATGGATAAAATTATCCTTATTCCAACACAACCGTCATATTTTCATACGCCATAACTCCGGATGGTTCAAAAAGTCCAGACAATAAGCTTTCGGATAGGTTGAATGAACGAACGAATTTTCTATCCGGTCTATTGCCCGATAAATAATAAAATTGTGCGTAAACCTCATATGTTTTCCTTTCTCGTCATGTCAAGACCGCCTCCCCGCAAGGTTATGAGTCCAACGGAATAATATCTCAGAGACGATCGCTAACGCCGTTTTGTTTTTTCTTCTTTCTCCAACCTTCCTCGTCCTGGGCCTCGGAGAAAAACGTATAAAACGCTGGATCAGAAAGGGAAAACTAAATCTTTCCCTCTTTACGACTCGAATCGTGCAATAACGGGTCTTATACGGCGCCGAGGTTTTCGTTCCTTCCCGCCCATCCCGTTTACGAGATGAAAGGAAACCGATGATGGTTATTTGTGAGGGAGGATGCAGAAACGGAAGAATAGCGACGATTTAGTTGATTATAGATGGTTATCGATCGCGGAGAGGAAAGGATATTAAACGAGCGAGGTTTTTCTCTGCGGAATAATTTGATCAAGGAAATTAGTATTAATTTAAGTGTATGTACGTAAAAATTCCGAAAAAGGGAATCCATTTAAGTTTAAAGTAAATGGCTAGCCGGATTTTTTAAAGAGCATATGTTGACAATTAAGGAAGTTTATCGTTAACCCTGACCACCTACTTATGACCGATGAAATCGTACGTAATAACTGTAAAAAGCAGTGCTCAAGTGAAAAAGGAATTTGAATAAATTACGTCTGACATCGCAAGCTTCGTGGGCGACGTCTGTGATTTATTTTTTATCGCTATTTATTACTATGCGCAACTAATAGGAAGTCGGTCAAATGAATTGATATCAAAGAAACTACTGGATAATTTGCCGTAAAGGTAAAACAAGTCCGAAAGTCAAATGGTTTTGGTCTTACGAAAATGAGGTCGTAGTTAACAATCTTTTCTCATCGACAATAATGTAATTTACCTGCAGATGTCAGTGGAATTCATAGAAACATAAATAAATTCTAAACGCTTATGTTTGATAATGTTTGTGATGCATTTTTACTTTCTCCATCCGTGATGTAGGAGAAAGTATTGTAGTCGTGAAAAAAATTAAATTCGATAATAAACGATTTGAGGTCCCCTGAGTACGTTTTCACTATTTTCGCGATGATGTCTCTCTGTGCGTGACAATTTTGTGGGCACTCCAACTCAAAAACTACTAATAATATCAGCACAAAACATTATATCTAAATTTTGTATTAGTAAATGAAGATCTGATAAGGTTTTGGCTAAAACTGCTCAAATGGAAGTCTTTTTTCCGTTTTTTTCCAAATATCTCCTTTAAAACTCTAATTATGTAAATATTTGTCAATATCGAAGTTGTAGAGAATGAATTTTCTACAAGTTTTGTTTGAAATTTTTTTATAAAACCGATGGTTTAAGAGATATTTTGATTTTTCGTCTGAATTTATATGAAGTACGTCGCTAAGTGATACCATTGTTTCCGTTGCTGTGATAAAATTTTCTAATTGTTGATAGCGATGCGTACTCTGCCAAGAGTAATTTTAATTGCGCGTCGATATTTTCTTAACCAAAGAAAGAGCTAGCCATTTTTTGATTATTGCTTTTTTAAATAAACATTATTGAAAATGTTTATAAATTATTCACGAGTTTAATTGTCGATAATTATTCTTGAGGACTAAGATGTCGAGAGCAATCTTATTCATTACTCTGTATGGAAAAGTCATGTGCTGCACATCAGATTTTTTAGATACAAAGGAAATCCTTTATAACTATAAACCGTCTTATACGACATTAAGATTAAATTTATTTTTAAGGTATCATAAAATTAATTCCATCCTTTTATGTATGACATTTTATTTTTGATGTGACTAATTTTTTATAAAATCTATGTTTCGAGAAAAAAGACAATGCTTCATTAACAAAAATCTTTTCACGTAAGTAATAGTTAACAATACTTTCAACTATATTTTTGGGATGTTAGAAAATATTAGTGAATATTGTTAAAACGCTAATACTTTAAACTAATTGTGTACCACTTTCGATTCCGACATTACAAAAATAGTGCTTTTACATGCCGCACAATACCATCTAACAGACACCCAAAAATTACAACCCCCTTTCCGTGCGAACGTCCACTTAAATGATCTGAGAAACCAAAACGGCACCAGCGGCAATGAATACA
Organism: Uropetala carovei; assembly: GCA_036926305.1. Classification (NCBI taxonomy): domain Eukaryota; kingdom Metazoa; phylum Arthropoda; class Insecta; order Odonata; family Petaluridae; genus Uropetala; species Uropetala carovei. The sequence continues at coordinate 4,212,405 of JAXCHB010000130.1, forward strand.
GTTAATTAAATAAATATGACGATCCATAGGGAGCCATACACTCCACTGTCTCCTTTACAAAGAATCCATTTGTATCAATGGTCGAGGGAAACTGATTGGTGAAGACGTGTTAAAAGAGACACGTGAAGACGGCTCCTATTAAGCTGTGGACCCGATCTCTTCAGCCAAAAAGGAGGATCATAGTTCTCCCGGCGTCACGTGCGGCCACCCAAATCGATACAAATTGGCCGACATCCATCACACTCTCTCTCCAACATCCAATTGCTCCAGCGAGAACCGCGATCGATCAAACCACAACAAAAACACATAGTACGAAACGTTTTTCAAGTTCAACAGGCTCCTAACGTATTTTTCAGATCCACGGAAAATTGTACGATGAGACCCAACCCCCAAAAAAGTTTTTAGACGAAGATAGGAAAAGGAAGAATCACTTCGGATGGTTTAATGAATCTTGAAAAAAAAAATGCTCACGGACTAAATGCTCTCTTTTTTTTCGTATCTCGTAAACTAATAGAGACAAATGAGGTTTTCGGAGAGAGGTAGGGCGGGGAAGGAAGAAAAAAAAGAAGGATGATGAAATTATTTCCGCGTGGCAGTCTAACATGGCAACCGGGAGGCAGGCAGAACGCATCATGCGAGGAATAAATAGACAAATGAAGGCGCACCGAGAAATTATACACGCACGCACGTCCCCTCGTTTCCTGGATTTGGATGCGATGGGTGACAGTAATTAATGGGAGGGAATCCCTCACTTTACCGGGTCGCCGTCACTAATAAGGGCAGTGACTAATTGTTCGGCAGCTGCAATAGAGGATCGGGAATAACGCGGTCGTATAGGTTGACGGGGCGAAGTGACGAGATGGGCGAGCATGAGGGTCATACGGCGAAGAGGTGAAAAGTCAAATGGTTCTTTATCTGAGGATTATCGTCGGAACTCGGAAAAAAGTGATTTTTAGGAGCGATTATTAAGAGAAAAATCGCCCATTGTGCTTGTATTTTTTGTGTCTGTGATCATATGTCAGGAGAAGTAATTTGGAAATTAGGATTTATAACGAACTGAGAAATAGAAGTGACGCAATTGGGCCAAATCACCCAAGCAGTACTGTCAATTACTCGACACCAATAATGAAATTCTTGCTTTAACTCATAAAATATTCGACAGATAAAATTATTTCTTTTCTGGCACCGGAGAACAGAACAAAATAAACATTTCTTACCGAAAATGTTTTGATAGAATACCTTATATGAGGTCAAGGCCGAAGTTTGAGCAGTACAATGGATGCGTAGTTTTGGGCAAAATCGCGCGTAAAAGCTTTGTATTGTGCATCTTTATGATAAGCATTTTTCCATTTTTAACGATATATAAATTTGAGACACGCTGTTAATATACGTGACAATAATAGCATATGTGAATCACGTTAGTTAATCACTGTTGTCAGTTTTCACATATATCGAAATACGACATGGAAATCACTTTTGCGTTGGCATAAATCTCGCAAATATAAATTAATCGTTTAATTAAAAAACTATGACCGACTTCTTCATTTATTTTCATTGAGATTCATCTCAAAGAAGATTATTATTAAGAAATCTACAGCTACGTGCGTGACTTTTTGACGAGAAATATCGGAACCTATTAAATTAGACCAGAGACATTTCTACTGCAACCGCAACATAGCACGGAAGGCAGGAAGACTATTTTTGGCCGCTGACTTTTATGGAGTCATCACTTGTTAATTATCCATCATCAGAGGGCGCACTTTCGTGTGCGCAGACGCTATTAAGATTCAGAAAACAAATATTTATACATTTCTTGTTTTTCAAAGACTCGCGGTAACGAAGGCGCGGCGTCGAAATCTTACCCCCACGGGAGCACTCCTTTCCATCTCTTCTACCTCTCAGAACGAAAACCTAATAAAAATAAGCCAGTTTATTGAGATTGCCCCTCAAATAAATTGCAACAGACGCCGCCTTCAAGTCTCCCCGCGGGGGTGTTTCGGAGCACATTCGCAATTATCACAGAACATACGGCCTGCGAGACTTTTAATACGACTGCAGCGTCGGCGGCGGCAGTAGAAATAAAAGAAAAAATTCCCCCGAAATGCATTCCCGAGCCCATCTGAGAATGACTTCTGCGATGGAAGGAGAGAGAGGGAGAGAATAAGAGACGGGGGACGTTCGCCTGAGCGAATGGAAAGGAGGCAGGGAGGAGAGAACTGCGTTTTATAAATCACGTGTTACGTTTCTCCGACGTCGCGTTCGCAGCGCCTTTTCCGCCAATTTTTACGCAGGACTTGCAAGAGCATCTTGCTGAAAACAGACGGTTGCAGCTATTAAGAAGGAAAGGAAAGAGAGAGAGAGAGAGAGGGAGGGGGAGAGTGAAGCTGACGAGTTTTAGAGCGGAAGAGGTCGGAGGAAGAGGCTAAGAACGGAATGGGAATGAGAAGAGAGAAAAAGAAATATGGTAACATGGAATGAGAGGAATAGAATGAAAGAAAGAAAAAGTGTGGAGGAGGAGAAAGGAATAGAAGAAAGAGGAAGGAATTAAATAGAGTGAAACGGATAGGAGGGATTGAAAATAAGATAAAATGGCAGTAAAAATAAGGAAACGGCAGATAAAAGAAATGAAAGAGAAAAAATGAGGAAAGTGGGAAGGTAAAGAGGAAGAAAAAAGATGACGAGAGACATCGAAAAGGGCAGAGAGAAAAGAACAGGGATAAGGAGATGAATGGAAAGTAAAGGGGAATGACAATCAGATGAAGAATGAGAAACGAGGCGGTAAACGGAAGAAGAGGGAGAGAGAACCCAAAAAAAAAGAGGAGAGAGAAAAGTTGCATTAAAAAGATAATTAAAAAATGAACAAATCGGCGAAACTCCGCAGGGAGGGCAGCTTATTCACGCACAGAGACTTAATCATTCAAATGTCTGAAAACATCGCGCCACGTCTCTCAGAGTTTTATTTTTCTAGCGCCGACCTTTTTTATTTGAGAATGAGAAAATATTATATTTATTTTCCTCTATGCTTACTCTGAAGCCCTGAATGACAAGGGGGCGTTTTTATGCGAGCCGGTTCTTGTATGCGAGGGTTTTGGTTGGAAAATTAAACCAGGCGTCACGCGCAGAAAGGTAAACTTAAATTTCTTTCCGAATGCGGCGCGAAGTTGTATTGATGGTAATTAATAATCTAATGTTCGTCGCCTTATTATCTGTCAAGTTTTCTTGACAGATAATAAGGAAACTAGAGTTTATGATAAAGAAGACCTAATACGGTTAAAGTAATAGTTTTCTGTACGAGATAGAAGATCGTATGTGTCGTTCATGAATTTAAATAACATCACATCCATGTTTTTCTACCAGGGCATCCTAACATAAATAATCTCACAAAAATACGTTTAATTTCCTTACTTGTGCATGCAATATTTTTAAATAGGAAGAAAATGGATTATTTATAACGATGGAAAGAACTTTAAAACGATATTTTCCTTACGTACACTCAAAGATTTTTGCAAGTGAAATGAAATGAATAATTTTCAACTAAGGAATAAAAGTGGACGTAAAAGAAACGAATAATTTTCAACAGAGGAACAAGTTCAAAAACGTTCGTATAATAATTTTTTTCAAATACTCCAGTGCACAAAACGCGCCCATTTGTGATACGCTGCACATTTTCCTAACTTGTTAAAATTTAAAATATCGTGTTAATAGTCAATTTACTCGGATGAGTCACCTCCACCACCTTTGAACAGAACGTACTTCCTGATCTCTTTAGAAGTAATTCGTTCATTTAATTAAAACAACAGATTTTTTAACCAGGAAAGTAATCCATAACTACGCCTTTTTCATCGCTTCCAACATATATTCTCTCTCTGTCTTTCTCTATGTCTCTCCCTTCGTATCACTCTCATCCACCGTACTTGCCTTCTTCTGCCTTTGAATGCAAGTAACCAACTTCCATTTCAAACGTGCGATGCACGAGACGGCCCCTCGTGAGCCATCTCACGGCTGGCATTGTAAAAACAGAAGACCTAAGCCACGCGAGGACCCCTTTAACTATTCTTTCTCTTCACACTCCCTTTCTCTCTTTCGTCCCTCTGTTCTTTAAAATCTTCCCCATCCTCCGCGTACCGACGCAAGATGAGGCGTGCAATCCGAACGAAAATAAGAAATCCCTGTTGTGCCGTCTCAAGCGTAGCGACTCTTCACAAGGAACCATCTAAAGTTGCTCTAGTATTATCACTTGTGACACGTATTCCGCCGTAAGCTAACACACATTCCGCATATATGTATGTGTGCATTAAAATCAACCATAGCAAAATTAGAGGGAATGGTTAAATCATATTTCTATTAGTGTGTGTCGTAATATAGGATGATTTAAAAACTTATGGTAAGATATAATATTAATAATTCGATCAACGGGAAATATCTATTACTACGAGGCAATGAGAAGTGAACTTTGACCGAAAGTAAATTGCCAACACATCAAAATTGTCCTTTGACCGGGGTATTTTAAGCGGGTTCTACATAAATACGTATATTACATATCTCGCTACCGCTCTCATCAGTTTCATCAATTCCTTGTGTCTCAAATTATCAACAGGATTAAATAAAGCATTTATGTAAAACTTAACGTAAAGCAACGTTTTTTCGATTTGTTTCGGCGTTTTCTTAAATGGCAAGTTTCAGTTTCAAACATTGCCTCTCAAAATTTAGCTTATGAAAACTCATAAAGGACAAATACCAAGTCAAGTCTAATTAAGGAAAAAGATGCTGAAGTAGACAGTAAATGGAGTTTTTTAAATGTAAGACAGGCGGACGGACGAACCGAGAAAAAGTGCAATACGAAACAGAATACTGAATCGATAGGCGAAAAAACAGTCTCTATATGCTTTCGTTTAGGGGGAGTTAGCACGTCAGACAGACAAACTGGCAAACCGAACGCAGATACGGATTTTTTTATAAAACCGCTAATAAGCTATTTCAACAATTATATAAGCTATATTTTCAATATTATCCCAAATTAGTTCATAATAATATTTCTATATATGTGCGTATAGGCACTTTATTCATCGTTAAATGATTTTAAGGCTTTCATAAGCCGAAAAAATATCAATATTCTTTACACTGTTTTCTGACTTTGCCTTATATAAAGTGGTTTTAAGTAATGGCATATTGGATGCTAGGACATAAAATTGTTATTAATTATTCTTTACACTTGATAATATTCTAATGACGATATTATGTAATCTTAGCGCTCACAATAATGGGAACGATTTCCACGAGATAATACTATCAGTTCTAACCTAGTCATATTTCATCACATTTTGAAACGCTTCAGAAATTAGAGGAAAACAACAGTACAGATATTTAAAAGTGACTGACAAAAGATATATAAAAATGAACATATTTTATTGTCACTACCCTCAACCTTGTATAATTGATAGAGAGATAGATAATTCTCCCATGCTAGCGTCATATACATACATAGTAAATTAGGCGTTCCTTTTGACTTTTTTCTTCCTCTTAAAAATTTAATTACAGCTTTCACAGGTTTCCCAAAGTCGCGAACGTTAAACCAAACTCTAAATCTTACGAATAATAAAAAAAACTTTTAGAGGAAAAATATTCGAATCTTCCTTTGTTTTAAATATTGCTTTAAATCCCGAGAAAAAATATTTTTGGCTTTGGCATTGTGAAAAAACAAACATCCCCGGCAAGGAGGCTAAATTCAGTCGGACCCGCATCCGGAAACTCATTGAGATTTCTCCACGTCCGTGGTCAGCCTTAACCGGACACCCGTTATCAGTTCCACATCCTTCTCCTTCCCGCAATTCCTCCCCCCATCCACCATCCTTCAACGTCTCCCCCGCCGCCTCCCCTCCCCCTACGCACCCGGTTGACCACTTCCCTCCGCGGAGAAGCACACAAACAAGTGGTGAACCAATAGGAGGTGAGGGCGACAGTCTTCCGATAAGTGTCGCCAAGGAAGGAGTTGGCGCCATGTCATTAAAAGGGGGAAAAAGTCGAGATAGCGTAGCGGTTATTTTTAAATCTAGCATAAGCTGATAGGTGAGCGAAGGAGGAAAAGTCGTGCAAGTGAAGACTAGTTTGCGTTTTTCGTATGCTTCCACAGTTGCTGTTGCTGAAGATTTCATGTGTTTCACCTTCCTACAGAGAACATGACGTCGAAAGGACATCTTTATTGTTGAGTGTTCTTTTTTTATTTTGGTTTACAGGATTTACTGCACACGAAATATCAACATGTGGCACAGTGGTATATCTTTGATTTCGAATTTGTGTTTCTCAGTATACGAGGACAATTATAAGGTTTGATTTCTTATCTCAAGTTAGGATCAGGAACAATTCTTAGGTATATGAAGATCGAATATTTTGTTGTTTACGAACAATTCGACATTTTTTTAGATTTTTGTGCTCGTTATGCAGAATATTACTAACGCACACTGCGTTTTATGCTGGGGTGCTTTAAAAAAAATAATCCTAAAAATACGGAATGGTGCGATTAACCTAAATAATTCCGAGATTGTTTTGAATGAATAAAATTAAAATTAACTAATCGATCGAATATCCTATATAAATTTATTAATGTCCTATCTTCCAACTACAATTTATGACTCGTTTCAAAAGAAAAAATACGTCCTCGCATTTCTCTCTATATTATAAAATCGTAATGGGCATCATGATGCGTAACGCTCTAATTTTGTGAATAACTCGATTAAATAATAAACTTAGAAGCCTGACATTCCTCAGGATTTCAGTGTTGATGAATCTTTACATTATGACTAAAAAATTCGAAAAGGTCACGGGTTCGACTCCAGAGGATGAATGTCGTTTCCCATGAGATAACACGTAAAAATCACCTTTTTGGTTTGAAGGCTTTCATTCATTTAATCTTTATAATATCTTAAAATTAAGTTATGGTCAAGAAATTTGCGCTAAAACAAGCCAAAATGAATGAGGATTCTCATTCATACCGTCGAATACTCAATCTCTTTCGAATTCACACATATTTTGAATTTATACTCGAGTTTTGGTAAATTTTTTAACATTTCGATAATAAGATTCCATGATTACCGATATTGTTGTCCTCGGTAATTTCCGTGCATATGCACTTAAATAAAGGCTTAAAGATCGAAAATAAGATTAAAACTTGCTCGAAATGACCGAAGATATGAATTTAATGTAAATAAATCGAACACAGTATTCATGTTATTTATATTTTTTATCTATATTACGAAAATCCTATTTCTGGTTTTTCTCACTCACTCTCCTTAACGCTCTATACCTCATTGTCAGCCATTTTTAATCTCCGGGAATTTCAGCCCTCTAAGTTTATTTTTTATCGAATTATTTAACTAATTTTCTGAATTTGTTATTACAAACCAAACACATCCCTTATAAAATATATTCATTAAACCCATATTCGAAACATATTCCCGTTAAAATAATCTAAATCCAATAGGTATATGGCAGGAACGAAGAAACAGCGAGCAAAGAGGGGGGGGGGGGGGGGGGGGGCGAGCGCCACAGAGTAGGGGGCTTGCCTCCTAGTGTTTGACATAAAAATGCTTGTCTGCTAAAAATGAAGCTTATATTATATTAGATTTATTCTTTGCGACCATTAAAATTTTTAAGATTATTTTTAATGCTTATTTTTTGGAGACAATGTTTCGTTCGTACAAATCGGGGTATCGTCGGCTACTGTAGTCATAATAAGGGAATAATGCGACTGTATGTATTTCGAAAAATACATTCGGAAACGAAAAACAAACAACTCTTTATTGCAGCTAAGTGTCAATATTAATTAAAGCCTCTATCGTAAATTTATTTCATAAATTATATATGTATTCGAAATATCATATAATTTTGTTTGTTTATTGCAAAGAATGTACACCAGTGCGGAGATTTCATTGCGAATGCGTTAAATGTTTTGTGTGAAAGAATTATAGGTCCTTTCCCATAATTGTCAAAGCAATGCAAGGTGTTCCCTCTTTACGCGGAAGATTTTTCAAATTTAAAATGCCCGGCGGAAAAATAATGGTATGCCCAACACATTAAAATCAAATTATCTGCGAGAATTATTAATATTTACGTTCAAAGGAACGTTCGAGTTAACATAATTAGATGAATGACAAAAATCTTTATCTATTAAACTTTCCTTGTTAAAATTGTAAGACTCGTTTAAGTATTAAATACTTAGTAACTTTTTAACATTTTATGAGGTTCATTATGCAATAACTAAAATTTACTATGCAATGCAATTTAAATATATGCGAATGTAATAATGCAATATTTACAACGAACATTTTCACATGGTTATTTATAATTTATCAGGGGATCTAGCCAAGCAATAATAACATTTTCGCCCATAAAACTTGCCAAAATTACAAAATTCGTACCTACCGAATCGCAAATTGTTGCTTATGGCATTAATATCGGCGATTATAAATAATGTCCAGTAATGTCCACCCATTGTGATGACGCTGCAAAGTCAAATCTTTCTGCGTGGGAAATATAGGACCACGAGATCTAGGTAGGAGATTAACGAAAGGCTTACGCTTACACTTTGATAATAAATGTTAACGTGATAAGAATCAGTCATTTGAAGAGGCATGGAAAGATGATAGCGGTCACGCGAATTCGAATAAAGAAGACAAGTTACTCTCGTATTATATATGTTTACGTTGATGAAAATGCGGAGGTGCGCCGCACTCTTTGTCCTTGATATTTTTTATGTAAATGGCCCTAGTTTTGAAGAAAACAAATTTACACACTTGCGCATATGTGAATGCACAGGAAGAGATACTGTATGAGAAAGAGAAATAATGGATAAATGCAAATAAAAGGCGAATTATTTTAGAAAATAGAACACAAACACGTGACAGTATATATATGCCATCTAATTACAAGTCGTGAAAATTTTGTTTCCACATTCCTAAAACATCATGTTTTACTATTTTCACTAATTACAGAAGTAATAAAACATATAGCGACCTACACTTAACGATACAAGGAGAATGAAATCTCATCATATGCATGTTGCACTGATAGCCAAGTATGAGTGTACAAATTGATAAAAATCACAATTAAAAAAAAAGATTTTGCGTAACTCAAAAAATGGAGAAAACTGCGCAAGACCATTTGAGTTCACCGAGTTCAATTTTTTGTAAAAAAAAAAGAAGTAATCGTCAGGCGGTAAGAAACTTCACGTGCTTCGAAAGATTGGCAAGAGGAGTTGGATTAAAGGCTTAGGACAGGAGGAGATACGCGCTTGAAGACAACGCCATGGAAGCAGAAGTTGGTAACTAATGGATCGTTCAAGGCGGCAGTTAACTTCTTATCGCAATTTCTCTTTATCATTCCGGTCTCGAAGCCGGCACTGCAGAAAGGAGGTTTCGCCCACGCTTCAGACGCACGCAATTTCCAGTGGAAAATGCAAATTAAACCTAATCTCTTTCATTTTCGTATTCTTTTTGTTATATTACATATTCTCGAGAATAAAAAAACTAATATCTTCCACCAAGATTAAAAGCTACGTGAATTTCTATGTTTAATTAGGTGGTCACTAGTTCAAAAATCGCTCATTTTTTTAGTAAAGAACTGATCGAATGGCGGTGATATGAAAATATTTCAACGGGATTTATATCATATAACCGGTAGGCCGTAAAGATTGCTGAGTATAAAGTGCACCGTATATAAAATTGTAATTACAATAGCTCGGGATAGCGGTGAGTAATTGACGTTATCGCAGCCACGTATTGCACATTACGTATGCAATATCGAACAATACTTTCATAGCTTCCCGGCTAGCATTAAATTCTTGAGCTTTATCGCAAAGAAAATTTATCATAACTTTAACCTTCAAATTAGTTAAAGCAAAACAATGCGGCGCCGTAGATTCGTTGATTAAAGCGCCTATATAGTAAACAGGAGATCAGGATTTAGAATCTTTCTAGCGCCTCACAAAAGATTTTAGTGCTATTTCTTCCGTCTCAAACATTTTAATTTCTTGTAATTTGATTCAGACTAAAGCATTTTTATATTACTCCTAACAAAATAGCGATAGCAATTAAATAAATCGTCATCTGTGCAGTAATTATCGAAATGCTCAAAGAACTCAATCTTCTAGAAAAATACCTCCTATCAAAAACAAATTACATTATTATCACACGTAAATAAAATTTATAAGCCAGAGCCGTGATTTCTAATATAGTTAGAATTAGATAAATAACATGAAACAAGCAAAGTAACAAAATAATTAACGCTTCCAATTTCCATTTTAAATAAAATGTGATGCAATACGAATTCTTTAAACTTTAAACCAATCCTGAGATTTTTCGATCTATTTTATTACCAACTCTGCTTGTAAACGTTACTTAATAAAACTGCAGTTTCGCTCGATTTATTCCTGGCGTAAGATAAGGATAACAAACTGCGTATATTTTCATATGTTGTGGATTTTATGTTTAGCCCACGACACATATTTCGTATATTCAAATTAGGAAGGAACAAGCAGTTGCTTGCTATAAAAACGCTGCTTCGGAATGGAAAAATTAACACATCAAGCTCCATTTGCATGTCCTTGATTTCTCTAAAAAAAAACGATTATCGGCGACACTGATTTCCGCTGGAAGTCGATAGACCCGCTCAGTTTGACGATTATATGTTCATTTCGCCCGACTCGACAAATTTAGACGCACGGAAAATTTATTCCGAGGCGAATATTTTAGGGCGTTATTTCACGCGTGAAAAAAACCGGGAGAGTATTCCTTGAAAAAGCGAAATGGGCAATATTTGTCATAATATGACTGTAACGTAAGGTAACGGATCTTTTATTTCGATGTTTTGGGAAAAACGGGTTGAAATGGAAAGCAAAGCGATTCACGGGCGAGGCAAAAGTGACGGAATGAAGAGCGGCTTACGCCTGGATACAGGAAACCCACATTACAAGATACGAATTATTTTTCAAGGCAATTTCATGGCTGGTAAACTGAGACGAGCAACAACTCTATAAAAAAAAAAGTAGCTGAACTAATAGACGTGAAATTCACCTGAGGTATGTAAATTGTTCGAAGATATAATCATACAGTCTTACTGCGTAAATTTTTTCGGTGCCTCTTGAATGGACGGGAATATGTCAATCCGAGTTAATACATCGATTTGAAATGTCAACCGTGTGGCGTAGAGCTCTTTATTTATTGCTGTTAAATATTTTTAGACTAACTCTTGCACATTCAATCTCGTATTAGAGCTGAATTAACTTAATATATAGCAATTTTTTTAACATGGCACACCTTGAAATTTGCACATTCAACGACACTGACAAACCACAGTTTTATAAACTGTTTGCCTCTCGAGCCAGCGAATAAAAATTTTCTGACAAGAGTTTTTATTATTTCGCAATAAAAGGCAATGTGTACCTACTGAAGGAATGGCATTTATCCGATAGGAACATTTCGCTTCCTCCTGTTTTGGATGTATTTCAGCTGGATACACGTTTAATGCTATCACTACATATTTCTAGGTTCGGGGCAAATATTTATAATACATCCTCAACTAAACAAAGGAAGCTTACAATATTTTTGAAATGTGTGAGTGGCACTTCAATTGAATGAGGCAAGCACCTATGACAATGTTTTATTTTTCATTGTTATTGAATACATTTTTACCCTTTGCCTGTGACGCCTTTTAGAGTACTACGCCCAGCACAAGCGTCCCGGTTGGCCCGCCCTCGTAACGACACTGAATGCTTTCTTTATCCTTATGAGAAGGTTAAAGTGTCCGTCTGGTAAACAGGAGATCGGGAGTTCGATCTTTTTCTTATTTCATTTAAAAAAAGTATTTTCACGTTTTGTCGACGGACTTTTTTCATTTGATAACGCAGACAACATTAGAGAATTAATAACAAACTTAAGGTGACCAGCATTTTGATAACACTACGTCCCTGGACGAAAACGTTTACGGTGTAAATGCATGACCTTATTTTATTAATTCCCTTTCTCCAGATAAGCTTGACCGAAGAAACACTGGACATAGCATGATTGTGTAGTTTGGAAGCAGTTGTTCAGCGGATTATGAGTTACGAGGTAGGCAGCGAGCGCCGCGTGTCGGGAGATATGAAAATCTCATCTCCATCTACACGAAAAGATAGACTCCCCGTCGACTCGGCGGTTTATACACATGCATAGCTAGCGACGAAATGAGTGGAGGAAGGAAGGCGAGTTGGAGGGATCCCTGCAAAACACAAGTGAGGGGAATGCAAAACGACATATAAGAGAATAGGCGGAAAGGAAGAACCCATTAATCTGTTTTCGCAAGTGAAAGATATTGCCGTTTGTATCTTAGATGGATGTCTATCAATTGTTTAATTTTTAGTAAAAACATTCTCTGAAAATCTTTTTTCATTCGATAATTAGTTAATATAAATCACTAACGTCGCCAAGGACGCATGCTAATTCAAAGATATCTTTAACATCAAAATGCTAATTGTAAATGGGCGTAAATAAAAATTTAGTGCTGCATTTTTAAGGAAGTTGATATTTTCTCAAGGCTTTAAGGAAAAACTTGAACGTGAAGCTATATCCTATTCCTACTTCAAAAATTGCAATTATAACCAGTTTTATTATAATTTCAGCTCGACTCCATATTCATATGAAACTAAACTGCAGGATAATATTAATAAGCAGAAAATCAATTTAAATGTAAAGAATGTTTATGATTTATGCGCATACAAATATTACTGAAATATAGCCAAGTCGAACATTTATAGATGAGTTCTAAAATCACGAAAATAAAAAGTCTTTACAATAATTTTAGCTTCAATTTTAACTCAAACATTTACCAAAAATACGCGCGAGGAAATAAATATATATATTCCAGACACAATCCAGTCAATCTTCGAGAATAAGCTAAGAGTCGCGTCTTAAAGCAATTAATCATTTAATTAAATTATAACGCGGTTTAGACGATTTCAAATGAAGGCTCCAACTTCAAAGACCACTTTGACTGAAACATTCATCTAAGCAACTTACTGCCTGCGAGGTACATGCGGCTCGAAGGAGAATTATATACGATTGGCGAAGCTTTGACGAAAAAGCTATCTGTGATGTTAAATACTTAAAAAATAAATCTCTAAAATTAAATAATATAAACCTTTTATGGAGAAGTTTTAGGGCTGAAAATAGTTCATCCTTATTTTTCATTTTATAACAATAAAATCTCTTGAATAAGCAAGCCCCTTATCAAAAAATCTGTCCGCTGAGAGACTAGAAGCTTATAATTCGGCTCCCATAATCACTCAACACGTTCCTGATAGGATCAATACTGACATAACACGAGAAATAAGTGACATTAGAAATAACGGACTGGATACGACCTGAATCCGAGAGATTTTTAAATCGGTAAAAAAAAAAGGAAATGGCGAAACGAAATGGGGGAACGGGAATGGTCGGGAGGAGGAGGTCAGCGGTGGGAGAACAAGGGAGGAAGAAGTAGGCGCAGGTGTGGGCAGTGAAAGACAAATGGGTAGGCGGGTAAAACACGATGCCTTCCCCTCGCGACAGAAAACGCTAGCGAAATAAAACACGCCACCTCTCTCTCTCTCTCTCACTCACCCGGACCGCGGAGCCCACGTATCACGGGAGCACCACCGTGAAAGCGTGTTCAACATCGCCAAACACGAAGGATATATTCCCCTTGATTCATTTTTATACACCTTTTCATAAAATGGGGAAAAGAGCAATATTCGTGTTTTCAAGATAATGGATTGCGGGAGGGACAGTTTGACTATGGAAAATAGTGAGGGAGGTGGAAGTTAGAAATCCAGAGGAAAAAGAGAGAGAGATGCAAATGGCGAAAGAGATGGGGGAAAGTGTTGGATCAAAAACGGTGCTTAAGGGTTACATAGAGGGAATGAAAGGACAAGGAGGGGGGGGGGGGAAACAATTTCTTAGGGAAACCTGCGGAGTGATGGTAGTCAGAAAGAAAAAAAGTTTCGGAGAGAATGCGATTGTGGTTGAAACGGACGGAGATGGATGGAAGGAAGAAAAATAGGATGAGTAGAGACGGAACTTGGCGAAGGACCTTGGAGATGACGTGTATTTATGTGGAAGCGTGCATGCGTTTTTAGGTACACATTTTAAATGATTACATTTTTATAAGTTTACATACTTAGACATATGTGTGTATATATCTTTGAATCTGCATGTGCGCACTTGGGCTGACATACAACCCGAACAGGTAGCTGAAAAACGTAAAAGTTATCTGCTGGACGTTGACATAATGGTGTGGAAGTCGTCGAAGACATACCTTTCAGATGTTAGTGTAATTACACAATATAAGTAAATTTATATGGACTTACCTAATAGATAGAATAGAAGACGAGGAGTCTTGTTAATCTGCATGTGGATCATAGAGATTGCCTAGAATAAGATACAATCTGAATAAATTTAAATGAACAAAAAATTAAATAACGACAGCTTAAGCATATTTATATACAATAATTAAGATTGTACACACCTCTTGTTTTAGATTTGGTAAAATTAGTTTTAAAAAATATGTATAGGAATGATTTTGACACTTATCAATGATATCTAGAAACAATTCATTTAACAACGATTACCATTAACACTAATACTGTAAAAATTCTACTGTTAAAATAATTAAATTAAACAACAGATTTTCACATCTAATCATCTCATATAAACCATATCATACCTTGCCAAATATTATAAGCTGTTTCATGGTACGTGACAAAAAAACATAATAAGAGAGACTGAGCGAAGGAAATGAGGTGTAAGTCAAAGAAGAAAACGATAAAATGTGCTAAACACGAGAATTAAAATCTCTTTCCGCAACCGCAAACCCAGAAGAAAAAAAACAAAAAGAAGCTTAAATAGCGAGGGAAATTGATCGCCCGTTTGAAGAGGACGTGCCTCTTAGGAATTTGTGGCGAAGGGTTGATAATTATGCCGCATGAATAATGCAACCGCGAACAAAAAGAGATTTCGAGTCAATGCGACAGGTGGAAGACAAGACTTTTCCTACCCCGAGAGAGATTCGCCCACCCGTCGCAATTCAAGGAGGTGGATTCGTCGCGATGGAGAAGAAAGAAAGAAAGGAAGAAGAAGAAGAGACGGAGAGTAATAGAAGAAGAAGAGAGAGAGAAAAGCGCGCGAGGATGGTGGGACGAAGAGACGAAGGAATGCGAAAGGTTAAACGCGATTCGGATCGTGGGACAAGAAGAGAAAAGGAATTAAATGACGTACCATGGGATAGGGTAATGAGTGACGGTGACGAGGGATGCAAAATTCGAATAAATAAAGGAGGATTTACTTAAAGATAACGTGGAAGGTTAGAGGGAGTTATAAAGCATAGTTAAAAACGATGAAAGGGAACGGATCGGAAAAGCGTTCGACGAGAAATGAAGGATTAGTTATTTCGGACCATGGAATATAATAGGTAAGGAACCGACTTTTGCTTATACGTTGACTTTTCTGTAGAGGAAACTGCTGATTTAAACAAAACAAAAAACTAAGAGTCATATTAAGTGGGAATAGTTTTTTTTTAGAAAACTGCAGAAAAAAGGAAGGATACCGGATAATTAAAATAGTCATAATTTCTGCATTCAATACTTTCAGTACATAATAACCATGTATTAAATAGATGTTATGAAAGAATGCATTAAAAATACGAACCATCGATTACCCATTCAAGATCGGCTCAAAATTGCACATTCTCTTCATCTATAACAATACCCATAATATAATTCATGCATCTTTTCCGCTTCAATCTCATAACCAGTGCACTAATTATTCCTCATGTATTCCGTTATACACAACTGTTACGTGTGTTACAAGCGAAACACGACATGCTTCAGCAACAAAGTTAAAGAAACCACGCTCCTCTCGAGTGAAAAATAGAGAAAGTCTAAGAAGCTTGAGAAAAAATAACAGCGGAAAATGATTCCGCAATGAAATCATTTACGGATAAGCATATATTATTTATGCTCGCAAAAGAGCATAATAAGAGATAAATATGCCAGAATTGTAAAGACAGAGAAGAGAGAGACAGGAAAAAAGAAGGGGATGGAGAGGGGAGGGGGTAGCAATGGGTACTCACGGCACCACAGCATATAAACTCAACCATCGCAGACTACCACAGCAGAGTCGACAGCAATGAGAGGGAGAGGGGTAATAATAAAGGGCGTACATTAAATAAAGAAAGATTTGTTTAAGAGAGGAAGAGAGGGTAAGATGCAAAGAAGAGGTGCGAGAGAGAGAGAGAAAGAAAGAATAGACGAAAAGAGAATGAAAATAAAGAATAAGAGAAGGCGAATGCAAGATGGTGGGGGAGATACAAAGGCGTATAGAGAGGGATGTAAAGGGAGAAGGAGAGAGGGATAATACCACATCATACTTCCCGTCTCCTCCTCCCAAACAGATGTCCTTCTTTTCATTTCTTTCTTGTTTCCGTCGTGAGAGAGAGAGAGAGAGAGAAGGGTTACGCCCCCTTTTGTCCGCCACCCGAGGAAGTCGGAAGAGAAGAAGAAGAGAGGGTGAGGCAGATGGAAGGAAAACGAAAAAAGAAGAAAAATCCCTTTTACAAGGGGAGATATTGATATTTACGTACACAAAACGCATCCCGGGATCCTCCTCGGAGATACCCACCCACACACCCGCCTACGCATGAACACGAAAAAAAACCTCCGACGCTCGTTTGTCTCCTAACCACAAACCATTTCCTCAGGAAGATGTGGAGTGGGAGAAGGGGGACAGTGAGATAGGAGGAGAAGAAGGGGAGAAAGAGGTGGGTAAGAGATGTTAAGGGATGGTTAAGGGGAATCCTCTCTCTATTTCTCTGGAAAGACAAGAGTCGCGACAACGGGTGGGAGGGTGCCCGCTGCTTTTTGTCTCCCGTTTTCTCTCGAGGATTCGAACCTGGGACCTCCCAAGGAGGGAAGGTAAGACCCGACTTCGCCACGGGATGTCTGGTCAAGTCGTTCTGGATGTCTCCTACAGCCTCCCTCGCCTACCTTCCCCCTACCAAGACCTTACCACAACCCTTTGATGCTTAGGTGTAATATACTTTACCGTCCGGGGCAATAAAAAACCATTAAATGGCCTCATCTTATCCGACAAAAGCTGGTAAAGACGCTTTTCTCGTTGGAACGTAATACCGCGCTTTCGGGATTTTTATCGCGTTTTTTTTTTAATACTTCTGCCGCTACTTTTCGGAGACTTTTTTCTGGAGAATTTACGTCCTGCGCCTTTTTTAGAAATCGTGGGAGTTTACAGTTTGTTCTGCGGTTTCAAAAAGGAACCGTACAGATTTACAGGGCTTTTTTCGCAGCGGGGGAAAAACGGAGAGAAAAAGTAAGATCAAACTGGTTTTTTCCGCGTTCACCCGGCGCATGGTCGGACTATTTTTACGAGTATATAAAATTCACGTCCTCAGTACTAAAAAAAGCCAAAATAGATTAAATGTTTACTTTCTGGAGGAATTAAATTACTTTAATGCTTTAGACTCCATTATGAACGCAAATTACGGGTTAAAATACCAAATAAGTGCATGAAAATGTTTAAACTGTGGGTTTAGAGGAAATAAATTGAATAAAAAATAATTTCGAGGAGCGCATTTTGAACTGACCTGCGCAGAAAGCGGCGTTCTTTTTGGAGGTTGAATGACATCATTGGTGGATTTGATGGTATTTTAACCATTCATCTGACTTAATATGGAAGCAAAATGTCAGGGTGCTCCATAAAAATAGAGATACCTCTAAGCTTCCTATAAAATGAAGCGTGCCAGAAGGGTGTTTTATATGAATTCTAAAAATTACTAAAGATAAACAGCAATAAATAGCGGAAAGTCAGACAACGAAATCAGTGTAGATGACACCAGAATTAAAGGTCACAAACCTACGTGATATTTTCGTCGAAAAAATTCTTTTCGTTAAATAGTTTTAATTTTCAACTTCTAGATAAACTACCATTTATAGGTGTATCACTATCTATCCATAGGTATTCGGTCCGTAGACAGGTCCGTGATTATTCATGGCTAAACCTGGTTCTCCATATATGTACTCCTATTTTATTCATGTCTTGCTAGCTCTATTTCATATCAATATATTAGAATACATTAAAATATAAAACCAAATTCAACATTAATGTTATTAAACCTATAATGAGAAACGATGCACTTGGTAATGGAGATGCACAAACAAAATTATTTATACATTAAATATAAATATAGGAAGACTGAAAGAATTAAAAATTAAATTTTAGCGATGAATTTCTCTTCATAAGTATCTTCATCTTTATTTTTAAATAATAACAGCAATTGAACCATAGATAAATACGAGTATACGAGAAAAATATTACTTTAAATATACGCAACTGTATTTTTAAGCAAAAGCGGAGACTGTACAAGGTGATTAAAGTACTTTGTCGCAGCTGGCATGTTTTTATTAAAATAACTTCACAGGCGATATCACGAGAAATAACATAGTAGTAACACTTAAAAGATCATTCATGTAGTCTGCTTTTCGATAAAAAGTTAAAATTCAACAAGAAATCATATGACATGTCGTCAAAATATGTAACAGTTTTAGATGATAATAATTAGCAGTCGAGACCTATCTCTTCATGTAAATATGTACTTGGTACATTTATAGCAAAGGCTTCAAAATCCACGTTAATCACGATAAACAAAGGGTGAAAAATGCCGAGTTTTGTTGAAGATGTCGCCTGCTCCCACCGGCACGACAAAATAAAATCCCTCTTCTCCCTCCTCCACCGCTCACTCCCCTTCCTCCGGCCTTTTTTCTTCCTCCCATCGCACCTCCGGAGCCGGAAAGATGGGAAAAAGCGCGATGTTTTTTTTTTTAGCGCCGCTCTGAAAAAACTCCTTCACCTCCACCTCCGCAAAAAGCCCGTTTTGTCATGACGACACCACCTCGCATTAAACGAAACATGAATTTTCAAAGAAGTCTCGCCTTTTTTTGTCAGTCACCCACTCTCGTAACGCCCTCTACACAGATGCATATGCCGTCTTTCATGTATACATATGTACAATACGGATACATGAGGAACGTACATTCCGCGACGCTTTTCGTCACATTTTACAAAGTTTTTTTTCCACCCTTCCTCTTCTAAATACTCTCTCAGCCAAAGTATTTTCTTTCTCACAGCCCTTGCCACCCCACGCTTGTTCCCGCCACACCCCCGCGCCCCGCCGCTCCTTTCTTCTCAAAACCTCGCCTCTTTCCCGTCACGCCCCACCCGTACGTCGTCCTCCCTCTTTCCGCGACGCCCACCATCAACGCCCTCCGCCGGCATTTCCGCGCCGAAAAAAATGAAGAACGCTTTCCGTCCCTCTTTCTCTCCCTCTTTTTCCCTCCGCGCCTCTTTACGCCACTCCGATGATTATTCTTGCTTGCGCCAAAAACCTCTTCATCCATTCTTTCTCGCTCTCTCTTCCCTCACGCTCACTCGCACACACCCCGCCCGACTGCCTTTTCAACCCTTCGCTTTCTTCCATTCACTTATTTTTTTACGTTTTTATTTCATCCCGTTTCTTTTATTCTGCGAGAGAGAGAGAGAGAAAGAGAGGAGGAAAAGAGACGCGCGACCCGCCTCTCGCATCGAAACTTTTTTTTATCATTCTTCTCAAACACCCCTCCCCTCGCCGAAAAAATATAAAACTCTTCTTCCCTCCCACTCCTCTCCCTCTCTCTCACCTCCATACCTCTTCGGGATGTTTTTATACGGCTTGTTTGTGAGACTGATTCTGCGTTTTGTTTTTATTCCCCGACTCCGTTACCTGTCTTTTCTCGTTTCTTCTTCAGGTGACGTTTTATCTCTCTCTCTCTCTCTTACCATATCTCTCTCTCTCGTTCCGCCTCCTCCTTAGGGGAGTACGACTCTCCTTCCGTTCATTATTCATACATCACTCCCCGTGGGTGCGCTGCCACCTATGCTCCTCTCTCTCCCTCTTTCTCTCAAGTGAGAGGGGGGGGGGGGGGGGGAAGGGATACAAAGATGCGCAAAAGCTGAGTGGCGGGGGAGGCGAAATTCGTGAGGTGAGGCAGAAAGGGTTAGATGAGCGAAAGGGGAGAGAGGGGTGGGAATAGAATGAAAAAGGGGAGAGAGACGGAATGGACTCCAGAAGTGAGGGAACGAAGAGGGCAGGGAGTAAGTGGGACTAAAAGGAATGGGAGAATGGCGAGAGATGAAGCAGAGAGGAGCAGAGATTTAGAGATAAGTGGTCAAGAGAGAAATTGTAAAGACAGAACCGCGATGGAAAGAACAGCGAAATTTTGAAAAGTATATGTAAGTAAATAGGTGAGAGTGAGAAGAGTGTGTGGATAACAGGAGTTACGGAGAGACATATGGTTGCGGAAGTAGGATGTAGTCTAAGTAACAGAGTAAGCTAAAAGAATAAACAAGAGGGACAGTAATGAGGTATATTTGAGGAATATAGAGGAAATATGTATACAGAGATAGACAAATGAAGGCGAGGAATAAGAGTTTAAAAAGAGCGGAGTAAAGAATGCTAAGAAGATAGGTATATACGATGAAATTCGTGAAATTTTCAGTTATTCAGCAGAGCATGTTTTTCTCCTACTAAGCTACTCTTAATATTCCCGTAACAATACCTTCCCTTCAAACTTACCGGAATTCCATTCCTCCCTACATTCTTTTAATTACTTGATAAAAAGCGAAAGAAAAAAAGGGAGGATTATGTAAATAAGTAGAAAGAAGTGAGAGGGATGATAATACAAGGGAAGAAGAAAGTAAGGCTAAGGCAGTCCAGAAACAATTGTGAAGTGTACAAAAAGAGAAAGTTAGCTATAAAATGGCGGGTTATCGGAAACAGATTGAAAAACACGGAACCAACGAGGATAATACGAGAGGAATGAAGGCTTTGCAGAAATCAATGGGAATGTGAATACGGGAAGGTGCAGAATGAATGCAATAAGACTAAAAGAGGTTTTATGTACGCCAAACTCTTTGGCGACTTGCGGAGCAATCCTCTAAAATGAAAAAAGGCAGAATCGTTGGTTTATTTTAAGGTAGAAGAGAAATAATGTTATTTTATTGAATTTTTTCAAAATAAATTTCGGAAAATATTAGGATGAAGGCTTATGTGTAACAAAACAATAAACAAGAGCTAGTGAGCTAAATGGATTGACGATAAACGGTGAAGGCCGGTTATAACGTATACGTGAAAAGAATCAAAAAATCAATTTCTTCGACAACTATAAAAGAAAACTATAGGAAAATGTCGAAAGGTATCGGTTAATTCTATTCGAATACAAAACATAAGACAGAGACATTAAACGGACACGTTTAATCATACAAAATCTTTCGCGATCTTAGTTTTTGTGCAAATGAATCAATCTCACGACTTTCAAATATAATATTAGCTTCGCCCTACGACTGCAAATCGACGCATGTCACAGAAATAAAATTTTAACCAATTTTCCATTCATTAACACAAAATACATGCGAAAACAAAATAAAGGAGGACTAAGGTTCGCATTTGATTTTTCCATAGCTAAGTTTTTAACATGAACGTTAAACGATAAAGAGGATTTGAAAGGATGAGGATAATAGATATAGCAAGGGGTTTCTATATAGTAATGATTTTTTGAGAGAATTAGATATGGTTGAAATAATACAAACGCCTAAGACTAAGGCGAATAAAGAGAGATTCGCTAAATATTGCAGGAAAGGGTCAATTGTTTTTCAGTTTAGAAGTGGAGCTACTAAGGTAGGTATATAATGCGTTGCAGTAACTGATTTGGTAAGGATAAGGAATAATTGTATTCTGTAGGGACTATATTTGGGATAAGTATATGGAAAATCATGTCTTGTAGACCTGCCAAATTTATCAATGCTTGCGTGATAAAGGGGTTCTTACAAACAGAAATTCTTTATTACATTAGGATTTTGGCATCTTTGTGTAAGCCGTCTCCGACAGAGTAAACGAGCCGTCATACATAATTTTCCATCCATTATGAAACTAGTGGAATTTTTGTGTAACGTAAAATATTACAATGTGATCGTTTTTGAATTATGCTGAATAATGCGATCGCGATTTTTATAGAGAACCGGATGGTGAGAAAAATGCAAAGCATTATGATAATACTTTCACTGATTATTCCGTTAAATTTCTATCGCAAAACTTTCAATTTTATGCGAAGTTGGAAAAGCAAATTTGTATAAAAACTAATGGAAATACAAATTTATGCATAGTAAAGAAAATTCATGTTTTGAGATTATAAGATTTTTAATGCGAACCAATTAATAAATGAAGTAGATAAATAACGTAGTTGCAAAATAAAAATTGATTAAATAAAGCTCTCTCTTTCTCAATTACATAATACAATTTCCTAAACAAAAATCACAGTATATGATCACAAGCAATGAATGAAATCTTAATAAAGGGCTATTATTAGAATTCTTTTTCTAAGATGAAGCCAAGCGAGGAATAAAAGGAAGATTTATTTTGTAAAGGTCGTAGTACGAGGACACATGTTGGTTCGCTGATACGTTTCCCCTTAACCGAGTTGAGCGTGAAATAAAGAGAATGATGGAGGGAGGAACTGGAAGGAAAAGAAGAGATAATAAAGAGGAAATACGGCGGGCTATGCAGAGTGGAACGGGAAAGACACGACGCCATCATTGCGTTGTGATTCACCTCTCCAAGCGGGAGCAATATGGAGACATGTATGAAGAGACGCACCGAGATGCAACGAAGAATGCAGCAGTAAAATACAGGAATGAATGCACAGACTTTTGCTACGTTTGTTTTTTTTGTTTCACTTATAATTTCCTCTCTCACTTCCACCTACATCCTCCTCCTTATGTCTTCATCGTTCCTTCTCTTATTATAAAACGTCGTGCGGCTCAATGCGACCCCCATAAGGTTATCATCCCTACTGATTTCGGTAGAAATGTTTGGAAAATAAATGCTGTGTTATGCAAGATTCAGTGACCTTTATAAGGATTTTTAATGATTTTCTAGGATACTTTCAACCGAATCATGGAATTCAGGAGACTTCCTACTTACCGCACAAGCCAGACAGATATTCCCCACTTATCGATCCACATACATATTTGTTGACCCAACCACTAAAGGCTAGGTTGTTTTATTCAAGAGCGTTAACGTTTTTGTGACTTCTATCATTGACTTCGCGAAGATTTGAATCGGTTTGAGTATCTTCGATACTTCCTTACAACTGCATTTTTGATTATTTTTTAAATTTTTTACCGGTCATCTGGCAACTTTTTTTGTGGAGAAACGTATTTTTCCTTTCGCTGCGTTAGCAAAGAAGTCTTCGGCAATTTCTTACGTCATGGAACCTCACATTACTATCCAGTGAGTTCGGTTTCAGTTTCTTTTGCTAGTTATCTCTTCGGCATACTCTCTGAGGATCCGATAGATTCACTACTTGGCGATATACCGATTGGTGCATCTCTCAGCTATCTCGTCGGCACATCTCGATTCGGTCATCAAGATTTTACAAAATAGCGGTGGAAGTTTATTTTCTTTCGATACAATAGAAACAAAGGCGTCCTGAATGTAAAAGAAGCACTGAAACGTTGACGAAACTATACATAGCACGCTTATTCTTATATTCGGCCAATTTAACACAAAATTAGTTTAATTATACCATTCGAATAAGTTCTTATTCTTATGCCTTTATGTACCAAACACATTTAAAATGTACTCATAAATATAATAGTTTTTCTAATGAGGAACATGAAAATAATTAAGGGTTGCACAATATAGCGGTATTTACATGTTCAAGGCCATTTACATACATTTTGAATAGCTTCCATTCATTGTACTTTAACCCTGATGGCGCCTACTCAGCAGCCTAAAATTCATTAATCAGGTAGATTCGATATTGAACTATTTCAGAATCTACCTGAGGGAATCACTACTGAGGGCATCTATTTTTAGAAGAAACGAGCATCAGGTTTTCGCAAACTTTTTTGTAGATATTTGAGCTAACTAGTTTATAAATTGGAGACAATGCGAGATCTATAATTATTTTTTAAATTAACCTGAGAGTCAGAGAAGAAGAATTTTTTAGAAAAAATTAAATTCTCCTAAGGCAAAAATTTCAGACTAAGGTTTTTTTCCAAAGAGGTTATTAAGTGCTAACTACTCGCACCGTGACGTGTTTTTAACTACATTGGAACGGAGGGATTCCTCTTCATTTTCATTTCCCGAAGACGTATCATAACTTATGATAAATTGTTATTAATACATTTCTTTTAATAAAATGGGAGAATCCTTCCTATAATTCCCTGATCTTGATAGTAACCAATAACAGGGAATGGCGTTTGCTGACAATCATCACCCTCGCTCACAAAGAAAAACATTCAGTAACAATCCTCACAAAGTGCAAAGACAAGCTAGCTGTCGATATTACTGTATACAACGATATTCGCCTGAATGACATGCAAGCTAAAGATATATTCGACAGAAAAATGCTAATAGTAAATTAATATAGTAACAAAAAACGGAGAAAATAGGTTTTAACTACCACTTTAAAAAATTAAACTAATATGAATTTCGAATCGAATCCGAATAAACCAACTCAAGAATGAAGAAAAGGAGATAGCGCATTAATAACCCGCACTTGATTTATTTTTGGCCGGCAACTTTGATTCCAAGAAAAATAACAAAAAAAATCGAAACGAAAAGGGAATCGGTAATGAGGGCTCCGCGAACGAGGAATAGATCCGAGATAATCACGTAACTCCGAAAGAGAGAGAGAGTATAAATTATGTTTAAAAGAGGTTTAAAAAAAAGGGAGAGGAGCCGAAAAAATGCTGCGATTTAAGACCACATCCTCGCCACCCACCCACCATTCCATCCCTCTGCTATGGCGCAACACCTTTTAGAGACCTCGCGTCCAAGGCGGCGAACATCAGAGGAGAAGGGCAAGGCGATCACTTAGAGCCCAAGTATTCACGTCACCACGGACTCATACTCCCCCTATCCCCACAATTCCCCACTCCTCCCTCTTCCCCAAGCATCCCATAGTATTCCCAAAGCCTCATCTTTCCTCCTACACATCTTGACGCGTAATCCTGCGACAATCTCAACGTGCTTCTACCCCCCCCCCTCCCCCCCTCCTCTCCACTACTCCTCGAAAATCTTCGTCCTTACTCTAAAGTAGCGTCCATTTTTCACGATGAATGTTATTCTTCTCGCGCGTTCTTCGAATTCCTTTCCTTTTTTCATACTTATGCTACTTATCCGTTTAACATGCTTAGCGGATTTTTTTCCAGAAAGCATATCCATTCCAAGATTCCACTCATTCTCTCGCAAAAATCAAGTTTTAAAATAATTGTCACGGTCGTACTCGAATTGGACTTTTTTTCCGACAACGCAGCAGCAGAAGATTAAATTGATGGGCTTAAAATTCCTCAAAAGATGAGAGCATCAACCACCATTTCTATGCCAGAATAAATACTTGCAAAATTGTTACAATGTTTGGTTGAATTAAATTCGGCTTAGCCGTATGTTTTGATAAATATATTGTTTCAAATTACATATGAATAATAGTGAAACGTTCTCGTTCCATGATAAAATTCTTTCTTTAAATGGAAGATGGCGCAAAAGTATACACCCCATCGGATAGAACTCCCATTTAATTTTATTGCACTTGAAAAGAGAAAAAATAGTAGATTATTTTTTTCGGTCTCCATTATCTGCAGCGGCACGAACTGATTCTCTTCCACTCACTTTACATCCAAGAGGCGAGAGAACTCTAACTCAATGAGATACGCGGAGAACCTTTTTCGAGTGTAAATTTCCACCTTGGCCGAAAAAAATACTCGCAGAGTTGTATCAAAAGAGTTCATAAACACCTCTACACTCCTTATTTTTCCTCTACGAATGGACCGATTATCTTCCTTGGTTGAAAGCAGACTTCCGCCTCCGCCTCTCCCCTCCACGAACCTCTTCTCCGCCCCCATTCCCAAAAAAAACCCTTCCTCTTACTCTGTCTCGGATTTATCTGGCGCAACAGCTCGAAGTATAGTGGCCGTGAGTCTGGAACAAAGTTTTGGTGGTGGGGAAGACATCACGTGATGTAAATCGAGATTGGAGTGAAATCAAATGCTAATATTTTAAAGGATATTTCGCTGAATGTGAGAGGTGTCATTAACGCCTAAATCATTTTTTAAAAAGTCCTAAGCGTATTTCAACAGATAACCTATCGTAGTTACCAGGAAACGGGACGTTAAATAAATAATGGCGTCAAATATCTGGAACCTGGTGTATTTTAGACCAATGAAAGACATTTACAATGCTGCGTTATACATTTATCTATTTTATACGGCACGCATACCGAGGTAGATCTTAAATTACAGTAAAATTTCATTTATAACCGATGCACTTCCTTTAAGCAGACAGAATCTTATGCGATTAAATGAACACGTGGAGAGAGAAAACAAGATAACCTGAATTACGTGAAAACACTGTTTCCTATTTTAAGAGTAAATATCAGAGTGTATCATGAACAGAACACACCATTACTGCAACATTAATATTCAAATCGTTGTATGCTAACGATGTAATTCGCCATTTCCGTGTAAAAAATCTGTGTTCGATGGAGTTAATCAGAATTCCATTTCTTAAAATTCCGAAGCTTGTGGTCACATTACAAATCCGAAAGTACGAATGTAATATTAAAAATGGAAATAATATTTAAAATATTATTATTAAGTTAATATTAATAATCAATTACATCAGATCATTTTTATTGGGCAAATACGATTCCAGTTTGGTTTCTATGGCGCCTTTTAAGTTCTCTCGTTAACCATCTAGGTATTAAAAATAAATCAATTAAATTCTAGTACGCAATTTTTCGGATGTATTTCGCAGTATGGGCTACATTTTAATTCGACCGTATCAAAAAGTGATTTTTTTCACGTTACGCTTCGGCATTCTTTATTTTCTCAAAGCAATTTGATATATAAATGCAGCGTTTTTTCCCTTAAAAAATGAAACAAATATAAAATATTTTCCACATACGTTTTATTTTAACGATTCCCCCTGCAGCGTGAGAGGAAGCTGGATATCCGCTCGTTTCCTACGAACAGGGGACAATAAAAAAAAAGAAGAGGGAGCTTATCTTCCTCCTCCTGCCCATTTTTTTTCAGCACAAGCTCACACACAACATTTACCCCAAGTGCGTGTCCTTTTACGCTTTTATTGCGGCGCAGACGTTTCTTTCGCAGTCATTCACACAGCTCGCGTGCACGGAGCTTTTAAAACCTATTGGCTCCCATAAGAGGAGAAAGGAATGGTTTTTAAGAAACCGACGGAACATCATCCTTTAAATGTTCTCTTGCTTATCCCACAAACGCCAGCTCACTTCTGGCGGACGGATATCCCTAGAAGTACATAAACACGAAAGAGAAATAGAGAGAGATTCCTCCACGCGAACAACTTTCTCCGGCAGTCGCAGCCTAACCGACCGTCCAATCCGCCGCCTGTATACAACTCTCGGAAGGCCAAAAAAAAATAAATTAAATAAGTTATGGTTGTTTAACGGTCATCTTCTCAGCGCTAATTAACCTCCGGTAACTTTTAGCGGGAGGGTCACGTGAAGCGCCTCTGTCGGACGGGAGATGAGACTGCAAGACGGGGGAGGGTTGAAGGAACGGGATTTAGCGGGAGAAAGTCGCATTTATTTTATTGCGCTGTAGTTTAACCGCCATCGACGATTTGTTTAGCGATAAGAAGTCGAGAAACCCTTTGGATATTATTTTGGAGTAGCTGTAAAAATAAAAATTAAAAGATTAGGAGTTTTTATGCATCCCGTTCAAGATGTCGTTAGCTTTTCCAAGAACTACCGTCGGTTTTTTTCCTTGTAAGATTTAAAAAATATAGTTTTGTTTAGTGTTTGTAAATATTCGGAGAATTAGTTACTGATTCGTAATTGGAGAGAAATTTCCTCTCGTTCAACATGTCGACCGATCGCTTTAGTCACAATCGTTGACTTGATCATTGAGTACAATGACGTACCTTTCCCTACCATGATATTTTTGTTGCTTTTCGTC
Organism: Uropetala carovei; assembly: GCA_036926305.1. Lineage (NCBI taxonomy): Eukaryota > Metazoa > Arthropoda > Insecta > Odonata > Petaluridae > Uropetala > Uropetala carovei. Next base: position 4,240,511 of record JAXCHB010000130.1, read on the forward strand.
AACGTTGGCATGCAACATTAGTGTCGTGGTGGCTGTACGGTCACCTTAATGTGCTATTAACGCAGAATTGGCTGATAGAGTTTTATAATCTAGAATGTTACTTTTTGAATCGACGATCGATGAATAAGGGCTTTACTTTTTTTCTGAAAAGTGCGTTTGGTTTAGTTAACCAAAATATGGCCATAGGAATTTCCTTAACCATATTTACGGTATCTTCTATTTTTACAAAGGAAAAAATGTTTTGCAGACGTGGCTATCAAATCCTATGAGAATACTTCTGCTGCCATACCTTCCTCGTGTGTCTGCAAATATTTTAAATGGATCTCAAAATTTCCAGTTAATTTTATAATTTAAAATTTCCTCCTCAAACTATGCTACCCTTGAAAAATACGTCGTGTATGCACTTAATCTTTGCTAACGATAAGCGAATGCGCGTACCTTAATATGCATATTTCTTGTGTAACATGCACTATACCAAATGAGCTGTCTTTATACAAAGAAGGGTCCTGAAAAGACTGAATAGAGCGTGTGAGCCTTTCTACGCGTATTAATTTACATTAAAATTACTTTGTCTGAAACGGCATTCGTATTGAAACATGCTGTGTAGCGCACTTATCTTGGGAATCAGATCCATGGCGAAGAGATAAATCAAATTCATTGCTGATTTATAAGACATTGGAGGTGTCGGTCACACATCTTTCCATCAACTCGATTGTTTATTTATGCCATAAGAAACAAGTATGTATGTGTGTCGACACCAGTGAGCAATCAACCACCGGAACAATTAACCGATCGATGACTAATACTTTGCGACAGGTCATTTTGGGGGAGAAGGACATATATTTAAAATAATGTTTTTTGACTTTTTTCAAACTACTGAAATGACTTAGTTGCGGATATCGGTGTTCAATTACCGCTGGCTGGTCTACTTGAAAAGCAATTTTGTGGGAGAGGTTGGACCAAAACTAGGTGGAGGTAAGAGCGAGTGCAATTCAGAAACAGGTTTTTAGGAAGGACGATCCGAACACTCTCCCATCTCTTTCTGATCTTCTTCCTCTCTCTTTCTCTCTCTCTCTCTCTCTTTCCCTTCATCCCCTTTCCCCATTTTCTCGCCCTTCAACTCCTTTATCCTTCTATTACACTATTTCCCTCTCCCGCTTTCCCTCCCTCATATCCATGCCTCTATTCCCTCTTTCTCCGTCAACCCCTAAACCCTCTCTCCCATTACTCCCTTTCTCTCAACCCTTTCCCCTTCACAATCCCTCCTCCTTTCTCCGACTCACCTCTCCCTCCCCCCTCCCTCGACTCAATCTTCCATGCGATGATAGCCCCTCCTACGCAATCACTTTCGTATACCGTTCACGGTCATCGATTCATTCTTACGTCAATGGCGCCAAGTAAGGGAAGGTCAACGGGGACGGCGACGATGCATTTAACAAATATAAAGATTCGACGTGGAGTTTTCGCAATTATTTCGGCGAACCAACATCTGTCATATGATTATGCGATAAAAAACGGCGTCGCACTTTGCCGCCGGTGATGATATAGAACTTTCGTGGTATTACGTTCAACAGTTCCAAGTTACTATCCACATACATTTATTGTAAATCGGTATTTAAAAAAAGAATTTTATAGAGTAGCGGTATAACTAAGAGATTCGCGGTACATGCGCCCTACTCATTAACTCGATCTCAAGGTGAATAAATGGAAGGGAAAAGATGTTTGCCCGCACGTATTCGCGCATTTTAAATCGAATTTAGCATCACTTTATTTTCATATTTATACCGTATAAATCGCCTTGTCGTGTGGTCGAGTCCAATATTTTCTCTCCTAAACTGGAGAAAGCGGAAATAATATCTTAGGCTTCGCATTCTAATACATGTCCCTAATTCCAGTCATGCCCTTTGTTAAAATGGGAAATACTTAGTGGTACCTGTAGGGTAAATATTTATAACCACAAAAATTACGGTATGATTACCATTAAAAAATTACCATAGAATGATTAAATTCCATGCGACCAAGAGTTGGGTACCGTTATACACAAAACAGGCCTTGGGAATGTATTTAAATTAAAGGAAACATTCCGAAATTTCCAATTGCACAGTAAATCTAATTTTATTTTTTCGAACGCGTATTTTTCGTTTGACGCGGGAAAACTTTGCATCACATATTTTCTTCATTTCATTGTTTTTCAACTTTTATCTTACAAAACGAAAATATTATTTACATACGTGAGTTATGTTACCAGTTATTTTCTATGATATGATGATCTTTTCCCTACGCCTCATATTTATTTCGTAGGATATGTTACGGGAACGATCCAACGTGACGCCGCTTTAGAATTAATATTAAATATTATTGGCATGGCATGCAGCCTACGTTATTCTAAAATGGATCAACATATGAGTCTATGTTTTATCCTAGGAACAATTAGATCTACTTAACCGAACCTGCAAAAATTTTACAATAACGCGGAAAGTTTTAAAACATATATTTTTAATTTACTATCAATTCTAATCCCCTATCGTTATCAGGAAGTAATCACTCTCCTATTGTAGATTTCTCTGGCAAACATTACTCGACGTATTTGCACGCACATCTAGTTGACTTGAGCTATCATTAGAAGAGTTATAAAAGTATAAAATACCAGCAGCATTCCCTTAAATATTGAGCTTTCATCGAATTTCTTGAGAAACAAGCGTCTCATTTTGAGTTTTTTTTTAATGTAGTGAAAATCTCATGAAAACCGCCCTAACAATTATTGGGCAAAACGTAACGCTGTCGATTATTTCTATCACCACGGGAGACGAAACGCATTATAGCACTGAAAGAAAATGGAATGCTTCGCTTCGACTCTTTTTGGATCAATTCTCCCAACACATTGCTCTCTGCGGTTCACCGCAGGTCTTTTTTGCTACCGCGGTTACTGTAGCTATTTGCGCCCCTCGGAATGAATACCACCCGCAAATCACGACCGAGCCAAACTCTCTTCCGCCCCATCACTCCCGCCCCGATGAAAGGAAGAAAGGCAATAGGATAAGAAGAATAGAAGAAAAATTATGTAACACAGCCGATAATAAAGGAGAAAGGTAGCTGGTGCCCCTGCCATACGCTTTTGGCGGCTTGCATAGGAATTCATTCATTCGTCGTAATTATACCTTCCGGTAGGTTTTAAGCACACCCAACTTAATCTGTGCTATCCAAGGTCTTTCTCTTCATGTTCTCATGCGCAGTTCCTTGTAATGAATCTAATATACCCTTAATCATCTCATTTCTTTCCTAAATTATTCCTTCTATGACTTATTTCACCAGATCTTTCCCTTTCAAATTTGACCCACTTACTCAATGTATTTAAAAGGATTGTCTTACAATGATCCTGAAAAACTGAGAAGAAAAAGTGAAGGCAGGAATCAGAAATGTACGATGAAGATGAGATATAGTTATCAAGAAATGGGGAAGGTTATGAATATCACGGATTAATCTATAATAACGGACCTGGTGATAATTTCTCAATACGCTTTCTAAATTGTATGAGGGAAAAGGCAACGTATTTTCTATGAAATTACAGCCTTAATGAATGTAGAATTTAATTTATTCGGATGAATTATGTTATGCAAATGTTAAAATGAACGTCAATTATTATTCCCATCTATAATCCAAAGCCGTGGCGCCCTAACTTCAAATTTAGCGATTTCGCTGGCATGAAATAAAATAAATCTTTTCATACGCCAATTGCAGGACGACTCTATTTCCGCTTTTCACTCCGCATATGAACGGGATTAAGGAAAATGCCGTCCAATTTTACGGAGCCCTTTTGCGCCTCTTCCTCTCTGATCACAACAGTGCCATCTATCGGCGAATCTATTCATACGCATTATTTCTTTAAAGGAGTGCGAGTGCGATTCTTTTTCAGGCAATATAATAAATAACTCTCCCTTAATCCTACCCTCCTTCTTTCCTCCCGCCACTTTCCCGTTACGTTGGCCTCCCTCCAACTCTTTCAACTCTCCCCCCTCTCCTTTTTCCTCCGAGGGTCCCGCAACCCCCTCTCCTCACCTACATCACCCCAACCCCCTTTAGCCATCCACTCCCACACCTCTTCCCTCCCTACCGTAGTCTGGACACGTATCTAAAGCCTGCAGGTAGGAGGAAGATGGAAAATGGGGGAGGGGAAGGGGGACGATGGAGCGGGCGAAGATGGCAGGAGAGGGGGCGAGACAGAGGGATACGCGCGCGCGTGTGTATGTACGGTTGGGCATTGTCGAGGCAAATAAAAAAAAAACACTAGAAAAACCTCACTCCGCTTCTAACACGAAGTCCACCCGGTCTGTTGGCACCCTTTTCCATTGCAGCAAAGGCAGGTGGAGGGCCCCTGGCACCCAGGGCAGAAACCAACCCCTTTCTCCCCGTCCTCCTCTCCTATCTCCTCCAACCCCCTCCTTCGAAGACCTTGACCGTAGATTCCCGAAGGACGCAGGACATCATTTTGACCTTTCCCAGCATACCGCGGTGAAGCTCGGGTTTTTTTGGCACGGCTGGACGCAGCGACGTCCAGGGAGAGAGAGAGAGAGACATAGATGGAGGGAAGGAGGGGAGTAAAAAAAAAGAATGGGGGATTCCCCATAGCGAGACTCTCCCACGGAAGAGAGAGAAAAGAGGAAATGTTTGGAAGAAGGCAGAGATAAAGAGAGAGAGGGAGAAAGGAGAAATCTTGGAGTTTGCAATCGAATGTGTGGAATATTGCTTTCGAAATAGCATTAAAGGATGTCTAGTCGTCCGTTCAGCAATCAAAAGATGGATTTTCCCCCAACTTCGGTTCGAAATCCGTTCGTTTATTTTAATGCTTCGTAGTGGGAGAACCTGGCATATGGGACTGCATCCGAAAGAGGAATTCCACTTCACCCGTCTTTAGCGCTTTGATATCTAAGGATTTTTGGATTTTAAAATAACTTTTGGGCAGTGACGTACCGGGTACTAAAAAATACCGGGTCCGGGTACCGGGTACCCGGGGAAGCAAAGAAAAATTACCCGGCCGGGTATCCGGGTACCTGGCCGAGTAGGTTGAACCAATTTGGTTCAAGATGTGTGGGATTGCTTAAATGAAATTTGTAACAACAAATCATTCGAAATTTAAAAAGGTTACCTCTAAAATGTTTCCTTTCATAAGCGCTTTGTTAAAGAATTTATTTACGGTTATCGCACTTTTTAAAGAAGATTCATTTGCTTTTATAGTAAAAAATATACAACGAGAAGGAACTTAATTAACCGATAAAATTCATTATTTTTACCTATTTAACAATTAAATTATTGATATGTGATTTTAAATACAATATTATTCATAAATCAAGGATTAAGTAAAATATATATACTCTGGATGTAAAATAAAAAGCTACTCATCCAACTTAAAACGAAATGACTAGGATTTTCTTAAAAAGAAAAGTAAACAAAATACCAAAATCATGCGTCCTAAATTACTTTCGCTTATTGAGTTGGTAAACGCAATTCATTTCAATTTCAAGGAATTTTGCCATTGCTTTTGTAAATCTGCCGCTATTATAAGTTCTGAGTTAAGTACATATTACATAAAGTATCATTATGAGAATTTGTGTGAAAATCTAGTTTTCTATATTTCATATACAACTGAAAACTGTATGCACTTAATATATAGCATATAACATTAAATCATTAAGAGCTGAAATGGATATAATTTCAAAAACGCAGCAAAAATACGACTATACGTGTATTCCAATTTTTCATAGGATTTATTATAGAGAATTACGAAATAGTTTGAATTATGAACATATTTCATCAAACTCCTCAGAGTAAAATGGAAGCTCATTAGAGCCGGATAATTTTTTTAAATGTTATCCTATTTTCTTATAAAATGAACTCCAATAAGCCGGAAATTCTGATATACGGACGGAATTTTTCCTCTCAATATAGCTTTGACAGAATGTAGCTCCTGAGAGCCGGAATTTGTATGACAAAAATTTTACGTTTTATCTTAAATCAATATTTAAATTAAAGCATTTCAAAAATTGTATTGAGCTAACTCCACACGAAGTTATCGAATTGAAGGAGAGGAATAATTTGAAAGGCAAACAAATTGCTGATTACTTTAAATGTCGAACAACACAGGTTTATGAATGCGCGAAAAACAAAAAAAAACATTAAGAAGAAATACTTGGAAGCAAAGTTTACCGAACTTCAATAAAAAAGCCACGGGAGCCATCAAATGACGAGCTTAATGACATAGTTTTTTTTAATGGTTTTGCATTTCAAGAGCAAAAAACTTTGATTTATGGACCAATTCTTCAACCCATAAGCTGAATTTCAATTATTTTAGAGCATCAAACAGATTGTCAAGTAGCTTCAAGACAAATCTTCGAATTGTTTTCTAAACCATTGTGGGAAAAGCAAATAGTGTTGACGAAAATTCTGTTACTTTGTTGATAACAAAATTCGGAGAAATCTGTGAGGGACATGATCCTGGGACTAACTGGGATGAGACTGGGTTATTTTTCAGATTGAGCCACACAAAACTTTGCATTTGAAAGGTAAAAAGTGTTTAAGTGCATGGTTTACAAAAGTCAGTCCTACCGACGATGTTCGCCGACAGCTCTATGCTGAAATCAATACTCATTGTAAAATCAAAAAATCTGCATTATTTTTTAATGGATAAAACTGAACTAAAACTAGATTATTGTTATCATAAAAATGTTTCGATGGCTGCAAATATTTTTTGCTATTTTATTCAGCTTAATCTAAAAATCGCAAAACAGAAAAATTAAGGTCATGTCATGGAGACACTTTTCGGATTTCTATTAATTACAAAATAAGTAGAATCCAACACAACAAAAGATGTAATACAGTACCGGAACACTGAAATTCAGAACATAATCCAAAGAGTGTATGACCAAAGTATTTGAGCCGCAGGTATTTACATTGATGAAAAAGTAGCTACCAAAGAAAGTTTCATAAAGGTCGAAAACGTCGTTGAAAAAATAATTGAACTAAAACAGGTAGGAAATTAGTCAGATGATGAAATGTATATTGTTGTTGAAAGTGTGGAGGTTTTTTAGGAAACAGTGACAAAAACAGATGTTTTATGTGTTTAGATAATTTAGATAAAAAAAGGAAACAGCATAGCGGCAATGAATTTTATTAGAAAACATCCGCTTTGAAATCTCTGTTCGTCAAAAACAAGTTGCTCATTAAAAATGAAAGAAACAACAATGAACGACTTTCTGCGAAAACAGACACCATTTCAAATTTTTGTTTTTGAATTAAGAAAGATAATTTCCTTTCTAGGAAAAAATGAATTAATTTTTGAGAAATTTATAAATTATGCAAAGCTTACTGTGATTTGTAAAAAAATCGTACGAAAAGCAAATAAAATAAAAAATTTATTGAACAACGATTTTTTAAGTGTGAAAAATTAACTCCTCAAAGACGAAAAGCACCTAAAAGCTGGAAAATTTTCGTAGCCTTTCGGAATTCCGCCTCTAAGGAGTTTGATTGTAATAGTTAGACAAACGTATTGTCAGTCGATTACAAGTTTTCCTCAACAGAAAAATCATCTTTTGAATAATTCCTCGCCTTTCTAATATTCCCCTACGCTGCTGTGTATGCGACCTATCATTACATTTACTACAAAGTGTATCGCCCGTATTTGTCCTTACAGTTACCTCATAAATCATAACGAACTGAATATTTACTCACTGCGTTTACCATGGAGCTATTGCTTTCACCAAACTAGCGATTTCCTTAAGGAAAGCAATATTAATGTGAATCTTCAAAATGAAGCCAGAGGATATGAACGACAAACTTATTTCAACTAACAATAAGATCCGATCTCTCGTGTCGTCTAGTATTGTCTAGTGTTTAGGGAGGCCCGGGTTTGATTCCCGGTACCAGAAAACTTTTTTTTCTATTCGTTATCGATTTACGAAAATTTGAAAATATTACATTCTATACAAATGCACCACCTGTCAGAAAGGTTATTAAGTTAAATATATGATGAAGTGTTTGTTTAATATTTACTTAACTCTTACTAAACATTTAAAAGTTTATGCAAGATTAATTGTGGTACAGGTTGCATTGATGAAATCAATGCCACCTTGATCACCGTTTAAGCGGATGGAGCTTCTAATTAAAATGGGGAAGCCTGACCGTTATTCCCTCTTGATTTCAAAGATTTTATCCGCATTCTATAATGGGGCTTATGCAGCTTTAATGTATTTAAACATTTTCTAAGCGTCCTCTTCAAAGGTCGTTGCAACCCCGTGGACAAGCTCGCAGGAAACCACTTCCTTCTTCAACAAGCGTATTCCAAACTCCTAGAACACGCCGCTTGTACTGAGTTGTTTTTACGCTGGGACATTTCCAAGTTCTGTCCAATCTCGCACGACGATCTCAGATGTCCTTCCTGTGTTCAGCTATCGGCCTAGGCAGTAATTCCTGCGATTTAACTTCGTCTCGATATCTAGGCTTACGTAGAATCGTAGTGCACGCATCAGTGATTCCTTCAATTATCTGGAGTTGTTTATTTTGTAATTAAAATGGGTGCTCTAGATAAGATAGTAAATGCAAGGGGGGAATCTATTTTCATTAATAAATATTCGTATGACCGAAAATGATATTATTTCAGCGCTTTTTCAACCCTTTTCTATATTGATCATTTAAGATCCTTGCGTCGCTAGCAATGCGCATTATTTGTATGTTATACACATTAAAAATATACAGTGATAGAATTCAAATGAATGAATTTCGATCCGTGAATGTGATTCTCCACATAATAACGGAGCTGTCTGCTATGCAGCGGAAAACATTATTTTTCGTAATGGGATTCTCTTGGACATTTATCCGCCGTCAATTCTCAAGAAGCGAAGATACATAATAGCCGATATTCTTTCTCTCTAAAGAGAAATCGGGCATATAAAAAGAAAACGAAATTTCTTAGCACCGCCGATAATTGACGTAAATCTTCGACTTACGTGCGCACGTAACCCGGCGGAATTCTCCGTGGTCAACGATGCGCGTATAAAAACCGTGGTCAACCAAATGAGCATAAAAAAATCCGTCATTATGAACCGGACATCAAAACATTAGGCGCGTATTTTTACTTTATTTTTTAATGTGCCGATAGCGGTTTCTAAATTTAGATTTGGACTGTGGCGAGAATGAGGTCATCAAACCCATGACACCGTCTCGAACCATTCCACCAGCACCAACGCACCATCAACCGTCCTCTCCAGAAAACCTTCCCTACCTCCTTATGAACCTTCCCTCTCCCTTCCACCTCTTAGAGAAATAAAACTCCATCGTTCACCCCCTCTATCCCCAACCACACGGCCCTCTTAATCATATTCGTCCAATTACCACAAAAAAGGAGGAAATGCCTTCGCTCTTACGCTGAGCAAGAGGTCACAGAGGGGACAGTCACCCTGCCCGGAATCCGCAGGTGACATCACACCCCAACCTCTCCCCTTAATCCAAGTACGTTTCGTTCCACTACTCCCACGCTTCCTTGCATAGCCCCGCGTTGCTGCGTCCAACTCCCTCCTCCTCCTCCTCGCTCCCTTCTCATTCCATCCTTCCCCTAGCAGCTTTTCTTCCTTCCCATCCTATACTCCGCTCTCCTCTCCCGCTCCTTCATTCCTCCGATGCCATTTCCATCCTCATATCCTTAAATCTCACGGTTCCCGAGTTTATTTCCTTATTTTTTTTCAATCTGAATTCCTCATCATTAGGAAAATTTCGACACCGCGCCTCTCCTTTCAACACCCAGTCTCATTTGGTCAATTTATGGCATTCTTTCTTCTACTTTTTTTAGGAGTCAGTCCGATTAATTTATTTTTCGCCTGTTTGGGTGAATCAGGGACCGGAAAAAAGAAACCGTTAGAAAGAATTTGTAAAATTTTGTTGTTTTTTTTTGTAATTCAAGCCGTCGGCTATAAATACCGATCCAAATTATTCTAACATCTACCGCAAAAATATTTTTCTTCCCCTGTAAAATTGAACTTCTGTAAATGCAACAGCATTTTCTGTCATCGAGTGTCATTGTACATCACATAAGATCAATGTATAAATGCCAGTTTTATAGCAGTATTAATACCATGAAAAATCATTCAATGATATACTGAAGGTCAATTTTATTTTATACAGAATTGCATTATTAAATGGCACTCTTTGTTAATATTCATAAAACATTCATTTTCTGCATTTTAATCACTACTAGATTATTAGTATTATTGATATCGGATCGACCAATAAATCAGGATCGATGCAAACTAGTTCTAATGTATGTATATGCTAGCTTTAGTTTTTTTTCTGATCCTGATAAACAAAATAAAACTTCCAAGGTAATTCGTTTTAGTTAAAGTAAAATCATTACTCAATTATTTTAATAAGATTCATTATTTCAAGGCAGATGACTCTTGCTCAGCAGCCTTGCGAAACTGCTGACCGTGCTTTCTCCCTCATTATTTACAACCTAAAACTGTTAACGCTATTACTATGGCAAAGGAATTTGTGAAATTCGACGACAAAACCAGTGTAGTACAAGATGGGAGGTACTCATTTGACATAGAAGGGCTAAGCGTGCATAAAAATCAAACAGCAATAAAACTGAGGTATCCACATCACCTATCGTCACTTTCTCTCTCACCTGTTATTCTACCCTCAATGAGCTTATCCTTGAGAAGAGCCACCAAACCAAGGGTCCACAATTAATGAAACTATGCCTATAAATCGGTTCTTTATAAAGTAGTCACGCGCTCGATTCGGTTCAACTTCGTCAACGCAACATCCACCTTGCGGATTTGATAATAAACCTCCCACTTCCTCATATTACCCGCCATTTCTCCCATTCTTACATCTTCCCATATTACCTTCGGTAACATGCTTAAAATTGTATCAGTATTTTCAAACTCTCATCGTTTGAGACCAAATGACCACAGTGCAGACAAGATAAGGAGAAGACAGTTCATAGAAACATAACATACAGCTCCAACAGTTATTCAGAAAATTATTTTCATACTATGTGGCTTAAAAAATCTGCTAATACGTATGTCCCTTTAACTGCGATTGGTGAGTAGGAATAAAACTGTCAATGTGACAATCACCTCTGCTGTCGCCTTGTGAAAATGCAAGCCTAACAATTTCTACCGCGTATTACCTTTATACTAAACTTATTTTGTGAACGTTATTTCTCGAGCTATCCCATGCAAAGTTCCTGTATAGTTTGACGCTTTTGAGGTGACGTCAACAAATTTCTAAAAAAATGTGAAAAACTTCTTTCCAAAATATCGACGTCTAAAAATTTGGAAACAACGTAAACGTTCATGATTTCAAAAATGATTTGAAGAAACTTCGTGAGGATTTTTTTCGCGTGGAACTCATGGACCACGTAGCATCTTTAAAAATCCGGTCGAACATCTTTTTCCCTCGCGAGGAGGGAAAATTTCGGGTTAAAATGTAATACTCCTAGTGTAATCGACATTTTTCGTTCGAAACGAATGGTTTTTCGCTAAACACCCGAGCTATCGTTAAAATGGAGTTTTATGCGGCGAGTCTCGTTGTTTCCCATTGGCCGCCTGTTTTTTCGGACCCCATCCTCCGCACCCTATTCTCTTTTGGGGGGATCGGAATTTATTTGACCTCCCCTCACCCAGGGGGCGCCCCGCAGGGAGCCACTCGAGGAATTCAGCTGCGCCGGCGGAATTTGATGAAACGGGGAAGAGGCCGGTAGATGTCTCTCCTGTTCGACCACCCCTTTTACGGAGAAGTTATTACGTTATTTAGCGCGGACAGGACAATGCGATGCACCGTGCTTATTTCAAAGAACAGAGGTCTCTCGGAGGGCCGGGGTGTTTAAGAAAAATTCAGGAAGAATAGTGGTCGAAACTTTTTAAGTTTTCGTCGAGGAGGAAGAAGATAAGGGAAAAACAAAGTAAAAGCATTCATGTTGCTAAATATATATTACAGAATATTAATACCCCTTCCTAGGAAATTTATATTTTTCAAGAAATATAAATTAAAGTTCACGGATGCAATATATTAGTGAGACTGTCGGTATCCCTCGCAATTTTCCTTTTTAATATATTACATTATACATTTCAGAATTTTAGGCATCTTCAAAGCCTGAAACATATACACATTAAATTATATGATAATTATTTCTAATTGATTTTCTGAATATATATTTTTTTATTTAAACTAATATCGAACTCTTCCAAGTGAGAACCCGTTTATTTTTCAAATAAAACAAAATTGATAGTAAAATAATCATCAGAAATAGCATTCATTGCTACAATATCGTTAAAAAATCAACGCTTTTATCGAATATTTGTTCAAATTGCCGTTTTAATTGAGGTCAGGGAAATCTGTGCTGCGTTCTCTTGAAAATAAAGACCAAAAGTAAATAAAAATTAAATAATTTGCTCAGAACTTAAGGATGAGGATAATCTACCTCTCATGGAAAGGACTATCATGTCTGTTCTAACTAGATTGAAGAGAGGACTGCAAATTCAAAAAACTAAGGGAAGGGCATGCATTTAAATAATTCTAATGGTCAAAATCTTTAGCTGAATGGGATGCGCTTGGTTTAAATTCACACGAAGAAAATATTGACGATAATCTTTTAAAACGTATATTTTTTCCTATACAGGCAAAATTTTTAAATTTACCTAAGATGGATGCATTTTTCCTCCAACCGTCCCTTAGTGGAACAAACTGCAAAAAAGATTCCCGGGAACGATATTGCATTTTTAATTCATTCACAGAACTGGATTAGTAAGCAGATTTTTATTATAAACAATGTAAATATTTAAATCATTCCATTCTTTTAATACGTCTATTCGAATTATCAATGCATACAACTAAGTAAACGATTAAAGTTGACAATTCAAAATAATAGAATAATTACAACCAAGCACAAATTAATGAAAAAATAAAAATGTGAACAAAAAAGCAAGGAAATCATTCATGCCGTTACTAAAGTTAACCGAAATTCATAATTATTTATTTTCAATCTCCTTGATGAGTAGAACAGCTTTTAAAAACTACTTAAAGAAACGAGAAGGTTTGTGGTAAATTTTATTTAGAATCACAAAAAAACGCGTGTTGCGTCTCTTTTATAAAGCTACAAGCATCATTCTTTGTTTGAATTCGATGCCGTACCCTCCGAATAAACCATTTTAAACAGCATCAAAAGTACGATAAGCAGCGCCTCCGCATGCAGTATTTCACGCGTCGGTTCGAAATTGATGATAAAAAAAATAAAACTCATCAAAATTCAAAGCGCCACCTGTCTCCCATTACCGTTTCCCGCGCGCACAAAAACAAAACAATGAGAAACGGAACGCAGATAACGAAAAAAATACGGACGATCTGAAGCCATGGACCGACTGAGTAATGGACGTAGACAGAGGGAGACAGACAGACAGAAGGAGGATGATGACTTCAGACAATGCACCGCTTCGGGAAGGGAGGAACCTTTGTAGCCTCAATGCGTTGGAAGTTCTTGAAAGCAACCGACTGCTCACGTATCTTTCATTCTCCCCTCCCTTCTAGAACGCTCTATGTCCCTTCCCCTTCATCTTCTCAACCCCTCTTCCTCCATTCTAAGAGAGCCACATTCATTCCCCCCCCCCCTCTTCCTCCCCCTCACTCCAACACGAGAATTTTAGCGTCTCCAGACACCTTTTGTCTATCCGTCAGGCGCCGTCTACGATAGGTAGACGCCTCTAAAACTCTTACATCCTTCAGGAGAGGAAAACGCTTCTTCCGAAGTTCCGAAAATTTTCAATTCATATTCCTCGCGCGGGGTACCACCCTGGCGCCCTCTTCCCCCCCTCTCGACTTCTCTCAAATCTATCGTGTCTTCTCCCCCACCTCCCCCATCTTTCCCGCCCTCCGTGAGCGCCTCCCCCCCCCCCCCTCCCTCTCCACAGTGCCCCTTTTTCTTCATCGTCACGTGCGAGCTTCAGAGGGCCACCGCTGTGGCGCCTTTTGTGGGACGTGATATACGGCGCCACCTTAACGACCGTAGCGACACGGCGCGGCGGTGGTGTTTTTGAGTTGAGGCGGGCTCTTTTATCCATGCCGGAATTTTCGAATCGGATGTAAAAAGTCCCTCAGGGTCATTTCCTTTTTTTATTAACTTCCTCCGAATGGAATCAAATAAGATTGTAAAATACGGCTTGGGAATTATGTACTTGTGTTCTTTTTTTGGTTGGAAGCGAGTGATTCGAATCGACAAGAGTGAAAATTTTTTGTCGTAGAGCAAACGAAAGGAAGTTATCCATCGCGCACATAATAACACTAGGAGATGTTAAAGATTACTTTATCGTGACCTTTTAAAAATTCCGAGAACTCTTTTTGATATGTTAAATGCATTTTCCTTCACTTTTCCCCATTTTATATTTCTATGTGTCTGAAAAACGAAAGTATGACTATTCTTATACCAAATTTATAAACGAACCTGACTGTATTATTTTCATGTATTCGATAGAATTGGATTAAGATTGGAACTGCAAATCATAAGTTTATATATAAATTTTTCGCGGACTGGATAGATGACTATTTTTTGCACGTCAAACATCTCATCACGCATCGATTCCTAAATTTGTTTCGAAGAGTTACTTTAACATATTTACTCCATGACAGCGCCGACTTTTAAATAAGAATTTATGGAAAGACCGGAACATCAGTCGTATATCTTCAGGAGAAAATAGAGTTATTAAAAATTTAAGATTACACGAAAGCAATATTTGCTACCGGACGAGACTGGATGAAAAAATATTCTGTCCCACGCTACCAAACTTGATTATGTCGGCTCGCAATGTATAAACACAGAGTCGATGCCAGGAATTTGGCGTGTACTTAGCAGTCAATTTGGCAATCTAGGTCGTGATGGATTCATTCACTCATCTTTAAAAAATAAAATGCCATTCCAAAATTAATTGGACGTTTATGAATTTCTCCTCGACACACACGGGAGAGTCCAATCCGGCCGAAATAGAGTCATAATTCCTGCGGTAACGACCCGATCGTCAATTTTTTAACCGAGTCATCTACCGGAGAGGAAATACAAAAACCGGGTACCAAAAACTAGTTTTGCGAGGGAAAACTCACATAAAACACCAAAAAAATATTAGCCATATTTCCATAACTCCAGCACACCATTTTTTTGCTCCGGTGTGAAGACCCGAAAAAAGCGTATTTACCGAAAGAGGGCCTCTTGAGGTGGAAAAGAACCGATCATTTTGCGAACGACTTCTATAACGCACATCTTCCTCTTACTGATCTCATCCATGGGGTGTTCTTCACACCGTGCGTTTTAAAATGGCCCGAGAGAAAAACAAATGACCATCTCCCCCGTGGAAAAAGGTGGCAGGATCAGCCTGATGTATTATTCATGGCGGAATAAATCATCACTTTTTGTCCTTATACCGATTTCTCTCCCTCTCCATCTCTTACTTGCGCGATATATAATTTCCTTGCTGAATTTTAATTTACTGCGACTCCTGATGATGCGTGCAGAACCTGAACTGGACGAAATTGCCCCAATAAAAATCGTCCGAACCTGGTTTATCAGTCAAAAAGTTTCCTCGCTTACACTTTTCGCCTTGATATATAATTAGAGTCACGTTTATCATTCATACGGAGCCGTTTGCAACTCCTGTTCCAGAATGAAGCAGGCTGGTGCCGCTGATACACCCGACGTTCGAGTTATTTTAAGTCGACAATTTGGATGTGTAGTGTCTCTTCTAAAGTCACTATTTCAACTTGTAAATAAAACTCCGCGGGATAAAATCGGGGATATTTATCCGAAAGAATCTAGTCATACAATAATTCCGCGGGCGCATACAAGTTTTAGATGAAAAACATGGTTTTCACTGTGTTCGAGACAGTCTTGTGAGATATAAATTCTTGTTTTTAAAGACGCCTCACTAGAAAATGTATGTAGAAAGTTCTTCTTGATTGCACGACTAATTAGCGTTAAGCATAAAATATAAACTTAAACGCATGACTATGGGAACCGATAATGAATTACTTGAAAAGGTACTAGATATCTGTACTTTCGTTTGATGGACGAAAACTTGCCTCAAGATGTGATTTGAGATGATTTTCCTTAAACACTACCTTAAGTTTATAAGCCAAATAATGCATACCTAAAATTACACAGGATTATTTCTCAACTTTCATTCATAGAATAGATTTATATTCGTTTTATTTTAAATAGTAAAAAGGTCTATAGATCAAGCAACTAATTTTAATCACACGTATGCTAATTCAATGATCGGCCAAAACATATTAAACTGAAATATATCTTTAAAATATAATGACAAAATCAACATTTTATAAAACAAGTAATAATACATACTATAATTATAGGCATTTTGGCACTTACAATATCATAGTTACGAAAAATCTTTAGAGAAACTAACGAATCCGCTTTACGCAATCACCCTTGTTATTTTTTCTATTCATCTACCAAATATACATATTCCAGAAAGGTATTTTTTAAATCTTCGTACAAGTCGAACTCTATGGCGCTAATAGAGAAAAGAGAGCCGAGAGAGGAACAAGTGCGTTCGACCCCCACGTCACTCAAAGGTCATTCATTCATACGACGGAATTCAGCGGAGAATCCGCGACGACCTTGACGATGCACCGTTACACCGGTCAGTCACCGACAAGTGGGCCCCCCTCCCACTTCTCTCCCTCTTTTTATCCTCCCCTCCCCCCCCCTCTCTCTCTTCCTTACCAAACCCCCACTCTCCATTTCCTCCCCCCTCCTCACACCTCCGACCCGACCCCTATCTCTCCGATGGATATACGGGATTCTGCACACCCCACCAGAGCCTCGACCGCCGCCGCCACCACCACGCCCCGCCGCTCCCTTCGCCGCAGACACACGCTCGTTCGCTCGCGACCCAGCCCAGACCTCCGCGCCGCATCCATCCATTCAAACATCCTCAGTGCCCCTTCCTCGCCCCCTTAACCCAACCCTCCTATTCGCCCACTAAAACACACAATAGACGGAACGCGTTAACTGTTATTTTCCATTCCATCCTCCCTCTCCCCCCCCCTCCCATCCTTTCTCCTCATCACCCTCTTCCGCGATATGACGTACCATTCATATTGATTTTCCAATCACAGTTAAACGTTCATCACGCACATCCTTGCATCTACGGGATAATTATTTTATTTTCATTCCTGTCCTCTCTGATCGAATGGGTAGAGAGACGCTTGGGGGGAAATAAATGGAAAGTACTATCAAAAGATTTCTTCGTCTCGGGCTTTTTTCTCGTCCAAATCCGTATTTATCGTAGAGTACTGCTAACCTTCAAGTAATGAGTACAGCTGGATGGGCCTCAAAGCTGATTTCCATGGCTTGCGAGGGATTTGTCAGTTTGTCTGCACATGTAAAACAGTCCGGGTTCGTTCTATTGTAATTTTTTCTGAGGTACCTATTACTCAAGTCTTATATGATATAAAAGGCCTCAGGAATGATTTTTTTCTTAAATCTATATAGGAATGACCATGACATTGTATACCACATATTTACCTTAGTGATCACAGCATCCATTCAGGTGGAAAGGTTATGGAACGAACTTGTCCACTTCAAATCTATCTGCACTCTCGGTTACTGAAAGGAAGATACAAACGGTATTACGGGAAAATAAGTAAAAAAAACATTTTATGTCCGGCATTTAATTTATGAAATTCATATAATGTGGGAGAGTTGGAAACAATGGTGTAGCCATACCTAAGCAGCCTACATGGTGTGTACGGGCCCACCGGCGGAGGATGCCCACTAAGAAGCGCTGTTTGCATTAATTACTGTTGCACGAGAGGTGGGGTTTATCATGAATTATTGCCTCATTGTAATACTCTCAGAAAAGATTACAAGCGTTATGGCGGAACGCAAACATATTTAAGCCATACGGAGTTAATCTCTTTATTCCAACGCCAATCAATCGATTGGATACGCATTGCAATTTTCGTCGTATTTTACTCAGTTCTTGCCTATTTCTAGAATTCGTTCTTTACCATCCACACCCATTTCCAATTCTTTCTCTTCCGTAGAAGACTTATTTTCAGCATTTAAATCCTATTATGATCTTAAATCGATAATTTAATCTCCTCGCTCATTACAATATTTTCGCATCACGCAATTTGCTAATTGCCTCTCCAATTACTTCTCTAATTAGTCCTTCCTTATTAACGGCCTATTATTTGAAAACGGTATATGTATTTATGTGTGTGTAGGTGCGTGCGAGTGTAGGATTGATAGCCGGAAACTTCTCAGTCACGTTTAAACTATCTACACATCCAAAACTTTAGTATGAGTCCTATGTATATAATCTAGAGATCTAGACGTTTCAACTTAGCCACATTCGTAAATTTTATTATTATTATTTTATAATTAAACGCTAATAGCTACACTCTACCTAACCTTCACTCTGTCTACGGCGCAATGACTAAAATGATGTTGTCTGAACCAAAAAGTCTAAATAAATTATTTTTCAGAAAACATGGGTAAGGTGATAGACAATTTATTTCTATAAGTGTTTTCATAATTAACTATTTATAATTTAATTATAGAAATGTTACTTGTTATTATTCTATTAACCGCACCTTCTTAGAATCTGCTTTCCACTGAACAAGTTATTTTACACTTTTTTACATAATTTCTTTCCTCCTTAAGTCATTGTTGACTGCATATTACCTTTACCATCCATAACCTTTATAACGAATGTGATTCTTACCTTCTTTAATGGAGGGAAAAATTATAAAATCCTAACAACTATACCGACTATAATGCTTTACATTTCTTAGTCCAGTTAAATGATGAAATTGCCTAGGGATTCAACCATTGATATTAATTTATATTTCGCTAAATTTGTACATAAATAAAAAAGGAAATCTTAGATTAAACATTTTTAGCGTATGCTCTAAGGCAGTGGCGGGGAACATTTTCAGGGCCGCATTGGAAATTGCCAATTGATTATAGTTAAATCGTAAGTTACCTAGAGATTCTTAGGCACCGCATGCGTGGAAATCTAGTTAGAATTTGTTTATTAGGGTTAAAATTTCAATATTAAACATCAAGATGGAATTAAATCTTAGAAATAGCTTTGAGAAAAAATAAAAATTAGCATTAAAAATACTTACTTGAATTGAGAAATATTTAATAAAATTGAGAAATATTAAATGAAGTCGGAATGTAACGTTGGATATTTTTACAGATTTTACTACACGGAAAATAACATTTGGTATTTAATTAAAATAAATTTTAAAAGTTTTGAAAACTATGCGGTGGGCCGCAGGTTGGACATCCTTGCCCTAAGGTGACGGTGACTATAATTTACTTCGCGCATCATAAGAAAAATTAACATGGCGTATAATTGATTTGCTAAAGAGGTTCTCGAATAAGAATTACAAGTAATGGATGATTTTTAAAAAAGAGGTACCATAGATGAGCTTAAGTGTTCTTTACAACCACCTTTGAGAATGTATGATAAAATATTTCGCATTTATCGTCGAAGCGGTTTTTCCACGCTTGAAAATACCGCCACTTGATCGCCGTGAAATGCGATCACCTGTTACGTGAAAAATATTCCAATTGCATCAGTGGATTTTCCGGAAGACAATTAATCATAATAAATGTAGACGACGGCAACTGGAAGGAACAAGCTCTCTCGTCCTTCAAAGAGAAGAGGTCACTGAATTGTTGGCGAGAGCGGAAAAAATTACAGCCGAACGAACATTTAAGGACACGGGAGCCCTTTCGCGAGTTATCCTTTATTAGCGTTGTCCGCCGGAATGAATTAGGAAGTTGTGTTGTTTATGATCTCTCATACACGGTGTTTATACACCGCCTTCGCCACACCATAGCCGACAGCGAAGCAAGCGGTAGACCTTTTTTGGAAGTCCCTAAGCGCGGCTACGACCGTATTATTTACGATAATGACCCGACATCGAAATTGCCGGGAGTTTTACAAGAGATTATAAAAAAAATTGAAATCGCAAATTATACCAGTTCTTTTTTCTTCATCGCGCGACTCGCGCCTGGCGTATCACCGAGAGGTGAAGATAACTCACTGCCCTCGCCACGCCCTTTAAAACTCAGCGTGTCTTTGGCAACACATTGACACGGACATTAGAATTAATGCGTGCAGCCTCGAAATTTATTCGTCCCGGAGTTGTGAGCGAGAATTAATCATCGTAAACGCTGGAACGATTCCATAAACAATATTTATTTATCCCGGTTTGCCTCTTTTGCTATCGTTGGCTCTATTAATGGATTTGCATGCTTTAAAACGCGCATCGATCAGTGTTCTCGATATCCTTAGCTCGGTCGAATATCTCATACTTCGATGTGTTCGTATAATCTCCTGGTCTGGTTTTTCTCTTAAAAATAAATTCTAGCACCTCAAAATTCCCGTGAGGTAATTGTGCAGGATAAAAAATAATTATTCGGAGGAATTTTTATGGTTTAATCCGAACATTAACGCCGATCTTGCTAGCAATATGGATAGCGTGTCCGTCTTTCAGATTTCAAATAACCAAGTTCTAATTATGCCGTGGGCGTGGAGGTTTTCCTCCTATTTGTTATCATTAAGGCGGCGAAGAAGTTATGGGAAATTGCGATGAGAGGGGCTGGGTAAGAAAAAGGAGAATAAGATTCCATAGGTAACACAGAAAGCAATACGACAGGTTGATGGCAGCATAGAAAAAATATGGCATTTAATGTAATACAGTTAATAATCTCAAAATTGTGTAAAACGAAAATAATACCCAGGCATCCATTGATTGGTCACTACGTAAATGTCTGGATGAATATGGGTACTCTTTAGTCAAGTAATAGCAAATGATTAGCTTAGATAGCGTTTAGATAAAATAGGTAAAAGCTTAGTTACGACATCTAGCCAAAATTTAATAATTTTAAATATTATTGAAATTAATATAATTAATAATTGCAATACAAATTCATGTGAATGGTTTCAAAAACACGAGAAAAAGATCTATGGCAGAATAAAACCTAAGAAACAATGATTATTTTATATTTATTCATCAAATTAAAAATATCACGAATGTTTTTATTTATTTCTGCGTGGAATTTTTTCTTTTCCTGTTTTACAATGTACGCCATGCTAGTAATCAATACAATGCATCAAAGAAAAATAATGCGTGTGAAATTATCGTGTATTTATTTTTTATAGAAAAAATAACGCATAGGTAATATATTTAATTTGTCGTACCATAAGTAGCATCTCAAAGAATCAATTATTGTCAACGTCCATGCCGTTAAATTGGTTCCTAGGTATTCGCACTTTTCTCGAGAAATGTCACCGCTGCGTTGACTTTTCAATTAGAGATTTCATGCGAAATGTACCTTCGCGAATGCCAGAGATAACTAAGAATCCTCATGAGCAACATAAGCACACTAGATAAAAGCGTAGTCAGAATGCAGAAAATCTTTGATAAAAACTTCTAAGCAGAAATCAAACTACACGTGTTGCAGAAAACAATGACGCTTAGAAAAAATTCATCATCGTCTCATGTCTATGAATGACTGAATGATTAGTTAAAGCAATGGTTCCAAAGATTTTTGTAGTCGCTGCACCATTACAAAGATAAAATTAAGGAATTTCCCGGCACCCAAGCCTAGAAACAAGGTTTATATATTTTTACATTCGGGCATTACAACCTTAGAAAGAATCCATATTTTGTATTAAACAATAATCAATTCATTATAGGGGAAATTACTGCCTTAGTTACCTATCGACACAAAAAATCGTTCACTTATTTACTAAACAAGGTTTTTCGCGTCCACCTAAATATCAGCAGTGGCATCCAGTTTGGATATCACTGGACTAACGTAATCAACCCTGAGGATAAACTCATCTACATATTTTCAAAAATTATAATATCGACAAGAAAACATGCGCCATTTTCCATCCAACTTTTCAGCTAATTTACCAAATTGAGGTTCTAGAATGGAAATATCATTACAATATACAATAGTTTCATTATATGGCGAATAGAAAAAAGTTCATACGTGCACATTAGGATAAATTATTCGACGTAGCTAAAAAAAAAAGAGATAAAGATTAGGGAGAAACGAAATGCTGCTACTTTTAAAATTGAGGACATAATGACAGGCAGGCTTATCCCAAATAAAATAACAAAGACTAACAACCTAAACCAAACAAACTTTATTCGACATATTTTTATATCAGTCGTGCGTCCATTCTCCTACGCTCACCGCCATCATCTTCTTCGAGCCGCGATTTCTTTTCCGCAAAACTTCACCCACCCAATCCCCACTTTCGGACTGGAAGCCGACGAGAAGTGGGAGGAAAAACGATTTCTCTTTCCCAATGATGCGCCTTCCCTCGTTTGGAAGTTGTGACGAGTACCAGGAAGTTAAAAAGGACGTAAAAGATTGAGAGGGCACGTGAGTCAGAGGAAACGAGAAAAAATAAAGAAAGAATCGGAAAAGAGTGGGTGTCAGGAGAGAGATTCAAGAGTATGAGAAATAGAGGAACAATTGAAGGAAAGGAAAAAGAAACAGAGAAAAAAGGGAAGTCGACGAGTGCGATGGGAAATGAAGGAGAAAATTGGTCATATTACAGTGCCTCTACCTAGCGAAACTTCTTATATCGTAAATCGTATTTCGTAATATCGCCTCGGTAACTGCTCGACTCAGTATAATAACATCGCAAAATAATCGTAATTCTCCATATATCGTAACGACAATATTCTTCCCTGACAAAAATTACCACTAATATCGATGACTCTGCTGAATGACTCATTTTATGAGTGTTTACAGCTAATAATGCTCTGAATACTAAGTGCTTAGAAAGAAATTGAGATTAAATATGAGATGCATATAAGTTAGGGAAAATGTTTTGTTTTTGGGTGAGACAGAGGAAACGACAACTACACAACAAAGCGTATTACATATTAAGATAAAAATAAGTTAATGTGGTGTTATATGGCGGTGCAATGAAATTACCTTTCCCTGATAATAAACGCCTAAGTTTTGCGATTATGAATCGAAATTACTCCTGTACTCTTATATGCCAAAATATTTGGCCTCTGTCATTTCGAGGTTTAATTTTCATAGATAGGCTTTAGGATACAGTTGATGAATACAAATAGAACGAATAATAATTATTTAATTTTAATTAATTATCCCATTTACAGCACTTTATTGCCTTTTACGATGAACATTTTATCAATAACAAAGACGAGCCATGTCCACGGTATGGTTCGAAACAGCGACCCCCGCATTGGGATTCAGTCACACTAACCATCTTTCAAGAAAGCCGAAAAATTTGTTGATTGAGAATGTAAAGGACGACCTAAAAATAGGATCAAGAATTTTCATGGAAATTAATATAAATCTTCATAACACTGGAGAGTAGGAGGACACTTCTAATGGTGACAAGAATAAAATCAAACTGAGTATGCATAAACTGAAGGTTCCAAAGAAATTTAACAAGAACCATAATTTAAAGGCAAAAAATAATGCATTACCATAATTTTCATTTATGGTCAAACTTCATCAGAAATAATAACATTAACACCCTTGAATAAAATTCGTCGTGTATTTTATAAATGCTTTAAAAATCATAATAAATAATAAGTTGGTTTCCAACCACTTGGCCAACTATATCGTTTCTTTTCCTTGAATTATTCGATTGTGTTTATTACTGTTTCAGCGATGTCTTCCCAAAGCGTTAATAAAAATACTACACGCAGCCCTTACAAAAGAGTGAGAACGCAGTAAAACGATTTTCGACGCAAAATCCACGAAGTAAAGATTAGGTAATTTTGTCATAAGTACGGGAGACGTAATTTTAGCACGAAAAATGAACAAGAAAAATAATATTTATCAAAAGCACTAAAAAGTTGACTGACTCTTTTCACCCTCTTCCCAAAATTGAATATTAATAATATATTTCTCTATCTTCTTTTATATACATCACGCCCCAATTAACATTTTCCTCTTTAAAAAATGACATGTGATATCCCACCATCAATCATCTGTCGTGTTGACAAATTCATGCACCAAATTATACCATTTTGAATAAATCCATATCAAGGGTTTTACAACATAATCAGTTCATATACCAGATTAAAAACCCACCTGATGCTAAGAGGTACATTTAATCGTCGCAAAAAAACTTCTTTTAAATAAAAATTATCGTCCTTTATGATACCATTATTAAATCAAGTTGGACTACGCTAATGCTTCATTCTTTTCACTCTCTCCCCTCCTATCTTCCCCTTCCCTATCCCTCAACTTCCGTCTTCGTCTTCCTAATTCTTCACCTTTTTTCTCAAGCTCATTTCCCTCCCTTTCTCTATCCCCGTTTTCTCCATTCCCGTTTCTCCCTCTCCATCTCGTCCTCCTCTCTTCCCTCTACCCCTCCTATCAATTTCTCCCGCCCTCTCTACTTCCCAGTCTCTCTCCTTCCCTTCTCGTCTCCCACTCCCTCATTTATCACTTTCTCTCCTTCAAACTCCCCTAAGTTTAACTCTCTCGCCATTCCTGCCTATGTCTCCCTCTACCTCTTTTCTTTTCTCTATTTCCCCCTCTCTTCCACCTTTTCCAATGCGACCTCTCTCACTCTCTTTATACCCTTTCTCGTCGTCTACACAGCTGTAATGTACCCTGTTATGTTGGCATCCGTAATAGGTAGAGAGTGAAGGATGTTTTGTGCCGGAAAGGAATAGATTGGTTCTCCGTGTACGTATGAAGATGCGCTGCGCGGAGATCCCAGGCGAATACAGAACAGCAGAGGGAGGACTGGGGGGTTGGGTTGGGTTGGCTGGGAGAAAAAGGGAGTGTAGGAAGGCGGGGGTGGAGAAGAAGAGGACACGAGGGAGGGAGGGAGGAAAGGAAGCGCAAAAAGGAGACGCTTAAGTGGACAAAGACCGCGTCAAACAGCTAAGAGGTCAATATGGTAAATAAAATATACTTTTTTAATCAACATTATTACGGTTTCGATTGCTGAAAGGCGATAAACGCAACAAATAAATGCTCCATTCGTGAAATACCTAAATTCATATTTATGGCCTAGCGCAGTGATGCGGAAACATTTCAGGCCGCGCCTCCCTTTTAATACACGTAAAAGATGCGATGGCACTCCCCCCTCCCCCCTCCCATTTCAATCGGAAAAAATTTGACATTACATACAAAAAATAATCTCACATTAGCTCAATAACACGACATAACTGGCGTTTTAGTATACGCAAAGGAAGAAAATTGAACACTCCAAAACAAATGACGCACTGCGGTCTTTGCTCATTCTTAACCAATGTCTACGAAAATAAATAGTTCTTTGTATTTTCCTATTTATGATTTAAAGATGCGTGTTATTTACTTGTACAAAGAGTTGCCTCGTCAGATACTTCTTTTTCACGTACCTTCTTTATTTTATTTGCAGCAGCATGTTCATCAGATGAGCACGCAGCAGCACCACCACGTTTTGCACCACCCTTACTAATCCACTTATCCATATTCTGGGGAGATAATAATATTAGAGTAAATCTACCAAGCGATTGAAGAATACGAACAAATGAAAGTACACTCTCCTCACGAAAGAATATTTGTGACTGAGACCGAACCTTCCATAGGCATTCAATCTGACTAAGGCTAAGGAAACCGACAAGCAATTTTACATTTAATGGCGCAAGGTTTTTAGGTCTAACATCCAAGGTCCTGGAACGTAGCCTCATTTTTACCATTATACCAATACCACGCGGAACGCGGAATTGGCCGGAACGTAACCCACGCGTTCGGCGGCGGTCAAGTGTACTTACAATTAGTTGTGCAGCACTACAAAGAATCTATAAATGCCAGAGCGTAAAATTGTTAAAAAGAGTTAGATTGATCAGTTAGTTTATCATCGGCCACGAATACATTCACGTAAAATCATGGTAGTCTGTGCCAGACCGGGTGAAGTCGCGTCTCTCTTTTAAAAAAGAAACCGATTCGCGGCCCCCGTCAAATCGTTCGCGCCCCCCAGTTTGCGCACCACTGCCCTAGTGAACGTAGAGGCATCATTACCCTTAATCTTATGCAACCTCGTCATGCTTAGTTCCTATGGGAACGCGTAAATGCAGGCAAAACCCAAAAATCATCGCTTTGAGACCCAGAGGTGCTCTGATTTTTTTGATAATTCCTAAACCCTTCGCGAATCACACCCATATTGTTGCTATTCATAATAATTATAGCTATATAATATTAGTAACAACGAGTGGTTTTATTTAAACGCTAAATATAAATAAGTAATTTTGTGTTTTTGTTATGTTGCTGTTACGCATCTATACACGACCTCGACAAGAAATTAAATTTATTCATTATATAAGTTAGCATTGAAGTTTATAAGCAAGGAGAACAAGAAATTCAATTTATTCATTATATAAGTTAGCATTGAAGTTTATAAGCAAGGAGAACCACGACTCTGGTCCAATATTATATGCAAATTAATTTCCTAAACTAACACTCGAATCTTCGAGGCATATTTAAATCGAAGACAATATGGGACCTAGACCAACAAAAATTTGGAGAGTGTATATGAAAAAAGGTATCTAAAATCGCAGTTCATTTGTGAAGAAAAATCTAACGCGGGCTGGGGATAGAAATTAAAATAAAATGTAACATGTCGTAGTTTAGGCTAGATAAATGAATGGAGTTTAGAGAAACGTTTAAATTAAACAGCACCAAGCTGAAGGCTGGCTTATAAACCTGACTTGTGGGCATTCTCCAAACCAGTTACATAATCTTTAGTTATCGTAGCTTTGAAATAAAAAAATCATGAAATCTAATGACGTTAGCAAACATATCTGAGAGAGACAGCTGAAAAGTTCTAAGCATTCTGTCTTTCGAAAAAATATCGAAAGAACAAAATTACTTTCGTATATAGAGCGAAACTTAAGTCTCACTTCCTTCTCTTCCTTATAAGCTCTCCATTACCGTACATTATAAATTATACATAAAAAATATATCGAAATATAATTTTTAAGTGCTGACAGTAGCTCCTTCTTTAACGTATTTGCGATTTTCATTTATTTCTAAGATCGGATTAATCGACAACATTTTCTCAGATTTCATCACCATGGTACGTTGACGCAGACACTATTTATCTCGACTGAAAGTCAACTCCGAAATCGGAAAAAAAATCCAAAATTTACTGAAAGGTAACTAATAGTAGCGCGCAAACAGAACCTCTAAATTCTGCTGATATTATAACGCCCCTTTACTCTTCGTTTAACTCAATTTGGTGTGTTATTGAAATCCTTTCTGTAAATATTTTTACGAAATTGAACATATATCGAAATATGCTCCTTTCTACCCTGCACGCCAAAAACGTACGGACACTATTTCTACTAAGCAGTTGATATGCGTATTTGTTTTAACATTGACGGAAAAGGAATCGTACCACACACACCCTCCGGCTATTTACCAGAGACAGGGGCAAGAAAAAATTCTCAGGAAGAATAGCGGGCGAATGGCATGGAATGAACTGACACGGAGGCGCGTAGAAGCGCGTGTGCGTGGAAGGGGTGATTTTTTTCGACGAGAGAAGGGCATACAAAAGGGAGAGGGTTCTTTTTTTTAAGGGTGGAGGAGACCTTGAGTTATACGCACGCCTGGCTCTTGCCTTAACGAAGGGGATGAGGGATCGGTCAAGGTCCCTGGGTGACCTCAAGTTGGGCGAGCAGAAAATGGGGTGGTGGGAGAGGAGTCGGGGCACGGCGGGCCGAAGCCCACGACACGCCCTGTCCCGTGACTACGTCACTCTTCTGTGAGCCCACCTGTGCGAGCGGAGTGGAAGAAGGGTCGATCATTCTTTCCATTGGCAACCGGAAGAGGGAGGGAAGGGGGAATGCACTCTCTAGAAATTCCTTTCTCTCACTCTCATGGGCAAGGATAGAGAGAGGGAACGAAGGCTGTACGTAATTTGGCAAGGTTACCCTATGACGTGGGGTGGTTTCCGTCCGCCGTGCCAAAAAGGGTATTTTTAACAATTTAAATTTTGCCGATCCCAGGAATTACGTACGGGAGACAGAACGCGGCGAGCTTTATTTATGCGTATCTTTAAATTAGCCTCATCTTTTTCAGTTCCGTGTTCCGTATATATTTTGATAATGCGGAAGTTTTGGTTCATTTCGCAAAGGAAAAACGAGTACTTATTCGGTAGGTTAGTTCATGCCGCTTTTTGTACATGATAGCATGTTCCACAACGATAGGAAGGCCAGAAAAAAATCGATACATTTTCTTTTAATGAAGACAGTCATTTTATGATACTATCATCGCTACCACGTTCTTCATAATTTATGTTTTATCATTTCTCTATAACACGATACCATTAATTTCTTTCCCTTTTCGAGCTCAATATGTGTCAAAATGTGAAATTTGCTGAGCGTAGTACGAAGAAAAATATCGGGCGAATGAAAGATTAAATTAAGGTTGTGCGCGGTGTAAATTAATCGCAATGAATTAAAGGTTATTAAAATACGTTTTTGGTAACATTCGGAGAAGTGATAAGGTAGCCGAGGCCTTAAATCGGTATGAAGTTAAATGAGCGTGAGATATATTTTCATGTAGTTTTTTTTATGACCCCCATTCATCGATGGATCGAAACAACTGCCTTGGAGTTTATAGGCTAAAACATACAGCGCGCCCTGTACGGAGAAAAATTATTCATCCTTTATTTTTCAAATAAACATTTCTTTACCGGAAGGTTGCTTCAACATGGTGTTTAATCCGATGAAATGATTTTCAATTAGTTTCGGATTACGGAAGTCAATAAACAAACCATAACGGGGAAAACAACAACATGGGAGAAAGAGTAACATATGGGAAACAAATTTATTCACGAAGTCGACGTCATAAAAATTAAAACCCAGCAGATCAGGGAATTTTGCGTTCTTATAAAATAATGCTTCTCGTGAAATCGTGTCTACTTAAGTATTACGCCCATGGGGAAATAAGAAGTTATATTTAGAGCTTTTGAACCGGAAATTCCCGTTCCCGATAATTTATTCAATATTTCTTATTCCCGACTCCCAGGAGAATTTTTAATAATTCCCGGGAATTATTTTGTTTGAATTTTGTGCTAATGTATGATTTAAACGTCTTAAATAAATACGAGATTTGGCAGTGAATTAATGAATACATTAAAATATCATTCAGAAGAAAGGCGACAGAGCTAGATGATATGTTTAATGAACTATCTAATAAATCCTCTATGTATTGAAATAAATCCAGGCAATATACTTTTTAAAATAAATTCAAAAAATAAAATTATACAATATGCCAAAGATACAATAAAAACAATTTGAAGATACATACATTAACGAAGAAAGTGGAGACGAAAATATTCCCCTGACTTCAGATGAAGAAAAAATTTCACTATTTGAAGAATTTGAATATGCAATTACAGAGAGTTTGAAAAGCGCTTCATCCAGGAACGAATCATACAGTATATTAATCAAAGCAAGCAATTTTGTGACATGAAGAAGAACTGATTTGAGTAACAAATCAGTAGTTGCCTAATTTTTAAAAGATTTTTAATAAACAATTGCGATTCACGATGAGAATACGAATTAATTCTTTTTATAAAAGGTATGTTAAGAAAATAAGCAAATCAGTATAAAACTATCAATTTCTTCGGATTTTATTTTTTATTTTTTTCCGCTTTAGTCATCATTTTCTATTTCTAAAAAGGCAGCCAACATGTTTCAACTTACTGCATGTATTTCATTTATATGTATTGGCTTTACCTTTTGTAATGGGATTGATACACATCCTGTTTCAGTGAAAAACAGTTCCTTTAATAATAAAATAGTAACTCATTACTATTCCTGTTCTCCCGGATAAGCCGGAAAATTTGTAAATCTGATTCCCATTACCCGGGAAAAACATATCGCCGGGATCCTAAAACTCTAGTTATATTCTTAGGTCTCAGTTTTTATTTTATGGATTATTTGAATTTTGATTTTGGTCAGACTTGAAATACTTCGAATGTTTTATAAGATTTCACTGACGTAAAATCAATAATAAACCAGAACGCCCGTGAAAATAAAAACGCTAGTACACACTAGAAAAATTTCTCATGCTACATTATTAATCGAGATAGTGACACGATACTCGTAGGAAAAATACAATAATTTGAAAACAAGGGAGGGGAATGCGATTTATTGACTATACTAGTGCAATTTCCGCTGAAATATCAACGGAGGAATTATAGATAGATTGATTATTAATATTTGCATTTAAAATAATTATTAGCACACTTTTACATATGAAATATTTCGTCATATATTACATTTCTAGTGAATATTCTGTTGTCGTTTAGTAAATGCCTTTGGTTGTACTCTGTACTTACGAAGAAAGAAAGCTTACTCGAATCCTCAATAATATTCTCCGTCGTTATGTATTACATATTTAAAATGAAACTCTCTAAAATATTTAAATTAAAAACTAATTAATCAATCAGCCGAATAATTTCTTTGAATACTATCTGAACAAAAACAAATCAATTTATTTCAACATTGTAAACTGTTCCCTTGACGTTTGAATGGATTGTTGTATTGGAGATCCATATTAACAAAAAATAAACTAATTGTTTATCGTAGAAACCGTTAAAATAGTTTTAAATTGATTTTTGTTTTGAAATATACTTGTCAATTCAGTACATACTGTAAATTCCAATTCCTTTTATAAAAACAAATCATTTCATTAAAAGATTCACTGTTGTTTCTTCGAAAATTGCCTGTCAGCAGTTTTAAATGTCCTTTTAATTTTAATTGAATTTTAA
Source organism: Uropetala carovei (assembly GCA_036926305.1). Classification (NCBI taxonomy): domain Eukaryota; kingdom Metazoa; phylum Arthropoda; class Insecta; order Odonata; family Petaluridae; genus Uropetala; species Uropetala carovei. Next base: position 4,271,371 of record JAXCHB010000130.1, read on the forward strand.
TTTATATTCGTTTCCAAACTTCGGCCATTGTTACGAAATTAATTCGAGGAATAACAATATAAATTCGTAAGCACGTATGGTTTACAAAGAATTTAATTTAAGAATGCTTTTTATTTCCAATTTTTCTAAAATGACACTGTTGATACTTAAAATTTTTTATATTTACGTTAATATACTTATTTCCACAAAACACGCCAATCTCTCCCCTTCCTTCCTCTCTCTCGTATTGAAGCACTCAAGGCACGCTTATTCCCAGAAGGATGTATATACAATAATAGTAATTTGAGGCGTAACAATGATAATGGTCGACATAGCAACATCACGTTAAAATGGCGAGATTTCCACAAAATATGCAAATTAAACGTTTAACATAGAATATTTCGAACTGTAGGCGAAAAAAGACGAACGGAATAAGAAACTTTATAACTTTTTCTTCAAAATGGTTCAAATCCGAAGGTCGTCTGTTAATTTCTTCTAATTTTAATTTCCAAATGAATAAAAGCCTGCACGTCGAAAAATCGCGTTTCACATGTTAAGTAATGAGAAATGGAAATGCCTCTCTTGGAGACGAGCCAAAGAATTTTTTCGCGATTTAAATTTGTCATTCTCTGAATAAGTGTTAATCAAGTATTCCTACCAAATTTCGATTTTCTATCATTATTATTTCTCGAGTTATTAGCGTTTGCATAGCGTGACCAACCAACCAACCAACCAACGGACGACGGCTATTATTATATAAAATAATAAACAATCAACGCGCATATTATATAAAACTAGCTGATCCCGCGCAATCTTTGCGCGGGGAATTTTTAATTGATTTATAAAAAATGATGAAGTATGTAAAATAAATTGATCTCAATAATTCACATTAAACTCTAAAAATGCATTTCATTACACAGTAATTGATCGCAAACTTTTGTTTTTCTTTTTATTCAAATATATGTTCTTTCTTTTTTTATATAACAATCAATGCAACCGTTTATGTAGAATATCAATGAATAGAAGATAACCATGTATTGTGTTTAAAGTAATAACGTGTGTCCCTATTCTCATTTAATTTAAAATTTATGCTTGAGCCTATTTGCGTTAATAAACATTATGGATGTATGATATAATGGTTCTACGTACAAAGAGATAAAATTCCAGCATTCAAACGATGATAGGAAGATTCAACTGCTTTGATTAAATCGTTAGATACGCTTCCCATACGCAGTTAACTGAATAATTATCCGTAAATATTTATGCTGCTATGTATAAATGTTGACATTGCTACAGCAATAATTTCGATGTTTAAACAAATTGCGAAGCGAATAACGCTATTCTTTCACTTATTTGAAGGTTTAATCGGCATTAATTGAATCGGAGGCAACAATGACGGTCGCCTTGACAACGCCCGAAAAGAGTACGAAATATCCGTAAAAATTCGAAAACAATTGCGTATTTCTGAATGTAACATGTAAAACTTGCAAGGATAAGATAGTATAGAGTTTTAGCCGTCGAATAAAGCAAAAACGAAGAAAATCGGTACATATTTACGTGTTTTAATGCACGAAGGAAAAAAAACTTGCACTCCCGTGTAAACTTATGGGAAAATATAATTGTCTCCTGGATTCGAACCCGGGACTGTATGAAAATGAGAATAGTTTTCTAGAGACCTTCCTAGCTTGTAGAAACAAAACGCAGTTTACCACATATCTCTACGACGAACGGATTTTGAGATACAGGACGGGACGGACGGACATCCGGCTATTATAGATATAGATTATTTTATAGTATATGATAAGGTGTCAAAAAAGTTCATCCATTCCTGCTTAAGGTAACATCGAAATAACGATGCAGGATAATTTCTACTCCCACCTTACGATAAAAAATCGGTACAATACACATTGTACACACTTTCTCATATACTAATCCGTCGTTTACTTATCTTTTGAAAATATGAACTATGTAGTATCAATATAAACATCAACTTAAATACCTATACGGAATTTAATGAAAATTGTGAGCTGTTTTTTAGAAAATATAATTGTTATTAAAGTTGCCCAAGAATAAACTAGCCCTATATTCATTTTTTGAGAAATATGAACTATGAAGTATTATTGAAGACGTAAACTCAAGTAACTGTACGAAACTTAATCAAAATCGTTTTAGCCGTTTTTGAGAAAACCAAATTATTGTTAAAATTGCCTAGAATAAACCGCCTTTAATTAATGTGCAATGTCAACAATTTCTTAATAGCTTCTATTCTGTATGATAAAATGCATTTTTATCATACCGTTTAGGCCAGGGGTGGGCAAACTACGGCCTGCGGGCCACATCTGGCCCGTGAGAGCACCTTTTGTGGCCCGAGATGCCTTTATAAAAGAGAACCGTGAAATGTGAAACAGTAAATTTCACATTATGGCCGGAAAACCTTATATAGCGAAGCTGTTGTATTAAAAATGTATTAATAATTGATTTTCACTAATAGGACCCTTCGCATTCTCTCAAATAACTTCCTATGTGAGACCTAATGTGGCCCATCCCTGGTTTAGGCTCTAGAGCCGCGAATAGACAGACGGACAGATAGACGGAAAACCACTTTTTCGGTACATCTAAAACGTATATTTCCATCAAAATCTCGAGATCCAATTCTTTCGCGATAACAATACTTTCTCAATATACTTCGTATATGAGAAATTAAAAAATAAGAATACGTATTAAGTGACTCTTTACTGCGTCCAGAAGGCGGACTTTCTGCTGAACCATTATAAAATTTCTTGGAGCCAAAATTATCATGAGACACATTACCATTAATCTAAAATTATGATGAAAATTACAAAATTCTCACCTGTTCAAAATCCATCCATTATAAATCAAGTTTTCAGTTCAAACCGAAGTAGAACTCACGATCCCGCCAATTCAAAAAGGTTTACTGAAAATAATAATTAACAAGGCATTCAATTCGAAGCAAAGATTTTTAAAAATTGGTAAAAATATAAAGATGTCAATAAATGTATAATTACCTTTCTTTCTACATGCGCAGCGGTTCAATTTCCGTGGCAATGGACTCCCATTAGAGATGTTTCAGGAGAATTGCTTTTTGGTGGGAAAATGTTAATTACACAGGTAAGTGTTAATAATATGTTAGTGATTAATGACTTTAAAATAACTTCATAGAAACAAATCAAATCACGCGTTGAAGTAACCCTAATTATTAATGGCTAACATTCCTAACATCCCTATCATAAACACTTCGCACCTAGAAAACACGGAACATGACCGAGACTAATGCAAACAGCTGTTCTGTTGCGTCGGTCGTACAATAATGCTACACAAGGTTAGTTAAGCGTTAGTTAAAAGTTAGTCATGCAATAAAAGTTTCTTCTACCATTCGCTGGGGCCGGAGCATCGTCCGTCGTCCATCGTTGGGAGTGCCATCTGCGTTGATTAATTACTGACCTTAGGAACATTTATTCCATCGGCGGGTGATGCAGACATTCGGAGATCCTTTCGCAAGCCCTGCTGCAGCTTCCCGAGTCCAACAGAAGTCTTCATTTCGCGCCGAGAACTTGATTCCCACCATCCGTAGACATCTTCTGCAAATTCTTCTTGTAGCACGGTGAACCTGGAGATCGAAAAAAAATTAAAAATCACTTATTAAATGACTTTTACGCCAATAATGGCCAATTAGGCATCATAATGATACTTTTTAAAATAGGTGAGAAATAGTAATCCCCAGAACAAGTTTATAAACATTTAAAAAATTTATTTGTATTAGAATTTCAAATCGCTTATACTTCGCGATAAGTTCATAGGATAATTTTGCTTGCCAGAGCCGTTTCTTAGATTGGTAGGAAAATGTAAACAGCGTCTTGGCGATTTCGCATATTATGAAGTCTTGTTGTGTGAGGTTTTAAATCGTTAGAAATGTACATAGTGGGTAACAAATCTCCATTCAAGCATAAATAAAATTAAAATAGCCCTTTTTAGATACATTCGTCGTCTGGATGAAAATTTTATAAACAATTAATGTTACAAATCCAGCGAAATCCTAATCGCCATCATATCAACTGATTCGTTTATGGCATCCTATTTAATTTTGACTAGATTTTGTATATCTTCTTTATTGGAAATCAGATTTAAGGTAAAAAAAACTTTACACGTTACACAACGGTTTCCCAACCTGTGGGTAATTACCCCTCCAGGGATAATTTCAGGTTTTTATAGAGGATAATGGACGTTTGTGGGAAATGTATCACGTTGAAAGCGGTAGTAAAGGCGTGAAAAACTACCTGAAGTGGCAATAGAAGAAAATAATCTGAGTCATTTAATTATTCTCTATTTGTAATCCAATCAGAATATCCCTAGTTCTCAAGATCCATAATGGATGTGTAAGAAAAGGACATGCATAAATTAGTCGCTATAAAATTTTTCGTAAAAGAGGTATTTCTATTAAAATATTTGTGATGTTTTCGGATTTCTTGCCGTTACTCTTCTGTTTCCTGCCAGAATATACGTATATTTTTAATAAAACATATATACGTAGCATATATAACAACTGCATATTTCCTTTATTTCCTTTCTTCATAAACCCAGGTTTGTTGAACATACAGTGATGTTGGTGTATACCAGAAATTTTGTTCATTATTTGGAGATCTTAAGTTCCAGTAGTTCCACGTCAGTAAATAGCTTTTCTGTTATTATTTAAACATTTTTCATAGCACATGATAAAATCGTTGGGGATTGCAGTTAAAAAGTTCTTTTCCAGTTCTTTTCTTATGTTATTGAAAATGAAAATGTTTTATAACAGTATTGGAAGGTGAAACAGCGAGTGGAAAACATTTTTTGTTTAGCCTTCTTTTAATGTTATTAAAATTTTAAAAATTGACAGCGAGCATTGTTTCTTCTCAATTTTGAAAGTTTTAATTCTCCCACAACTTCTAAGGAAGGCTGGAACTAATAATAACGGTTGTACTCCTACGGTGTACCGAATGCCATTAAGTTAGTTTATTGTAGTTTGGACATTTGCAATTGGGGGTAATGGCAGCTTCAAATGATGGCAAAATGGGTAATGGAATGAAAAATATTGGGAACCACTGCTATAGAAGAAGCATTTTCGGTAATATACACTTAGCTTTTAGTGATAACAGTAGAAATTCAGCGTTTTATTCTAAGAGAATATTTGATTCAAACACAGTGACCAAAAATTAAAATAAAACACGTTCGGGAAAGTCCATTTAAAGTTTAATATTGCGCTTTTAAGCAGGAAATGTTATTTCATGCTAACGATTACCAAATTAAACGGGCCATCCTGTGGACATTAGAAAGGTCGATCTACTCCTCGGGAATCATAATGGGACGACTTCGGTTTCCGGAATGAGAACGCTACAGCAAACAGGTCTTTAATGTGCCGAGATGCCTTCTTCATTTTTTAAATGAAGCACAAAAACTACAAATTCATTTGCATTTGAATATCCTTTAATTGGCTCATAAGGAATCTGGGGTAATGGAGCATAGTCTCATCACGTGTCTCAACAAATACCGTGTTTCCATAATATTCGGGAGCCGTTACAATATTAAAAAAATAAAAAAAATCAAGTTATTTACGGATGTACAAAAGTAATCATGCCTAATAAGATGATTTTAAGGATTAAGTTTTCCTATTTTTTATTCTAAAATTTTCGGAAAAATATTAATCTTTGTTCATTCTCCTGAAGCCAGAAAAATAACGTTAGCTTCTATCAATCGGCATAAATGAGTGTTCTATTATGCATTGTTTCATATGAAATAAACACACCTAATAATGATCTTCTTTGATTAAAACTAGTATAGTAATGAAAAATATGCACACTTTCTAGTGGGGAAAATACAGTAGAAAATGCAGAGAAATTGTAAAATGGAGAATCCTCGGCAGTGACAGAATTAAAGATCTCACAATCAGTTACAACGTATTTCGCGCTCTTTTCTTAGAAATGATAGTGGATTAGTATTTCTGCAGCCTTTGCGTTGATTCTTCACTAAGAATAGCATGTGCTGATGTCATCTATGCCACATATTGTTTTTCAAATTAAAATTTCAGGCAGGAGGTGATATTTTCCAATTCAATGGCACAGTGCTGTTCTCCCACACAGACGTGAGGATCTTGGTAATTCAACATATAACGTGTTGGTGTAGGCAAACTTTATGCCTTGAGCAAAATTTATCATATTTCTACAGAAATGAGAATTAGGCAACACAATCGATTTAAAATAAGGAGACATCCTGAAAAAACTAAGAAATGCAAAAATTGGAGTATTTTGGTTTTACATTTTTTAATATTTTATACAAATTCATATTAAAAATGCAGTTGTACACAATTAGCTTCGGCTGCTATGGTACTCGAGGATTGTTGATTGAATTTATGGATTGAGATAGAAAATTCTTTAATTTTTAATTATAAAAATTAATTGTTAATTAATAGCAATATTTAAACCTTAGTTTCATGTTGTTGAATATACGCCAGGCCATTCAAAAAGCGCGGTGTCACTTATATGAGACAGTTACTAAATCATATGACGCATATCCTAGTAAAGCATACAGTATATCATTTGCTTAATCAGTTCTCCTTTATACGTGTATAGAAGCTATGAGACGTGATTTTCATCTAAATAACCTAAACATAACAATGAGAGAAGTCCTAAAACATCCTACATCACAGATTGACTGATTTTATAAAGTTATTGGCAGTTTTTTCATATTGATTTTTGGGCACAGGTATATTTTAGATTTATTTATAAGTTTTGAATAAATTGAGATAGCATAGTAAACATAATTAGCGAAAGAAAAGGTGGAGGTAGAAAAGGATATATTCTTTTGTGTCGCTTTACGAAACTGACCCCCGAGACATAATCTATATCACAAAAATATCTATTCATACACACACAGACACACACATAGTTAGTCTGCCCGTAAAATTACGATTATTCATGGTTAAACCTGGTTCCCACACATAACTCCTATTTTCTGCAGTCTTCTTCATGCCTTGTTTCTATTACCCCTTCGAGTTGCCTATCAGCTGAAATCTTTTCCTACCTTTTTTCCTTCCAGTATTTATGTATCCGTACACTCACTCTTATGTACATACATATATATACATATATACATATATATATACATATATATATATACATATATATATATACATATATATATACATATATATATACATACATACATATATACATATATATATATATACATATATATATATTCGTAAAATTGCCTGTTAAAATAACAGCGACCGGATCTAAAAATATTCTAGAACTTTGTAACGCTCTATATTCAATTACTTTTTATCATTCCTTCGAAACTTAAATCCACAAACATTTCTTTTTCTTTTAATTTCATTAATTCGGTGTTCGTTTCTCTTTAGACTGAGTATGAATGGCCGTTCCAAGTTCCCGTACGTGCGTGATACAAATGCGAAACGCCCGGCGATCCGTCATAATTCAAATGGCTGAGCCTAATATGTAACGCACGGCGCATGCGCGTCACGGCAGCTGCATTTTGAGGAACGCGTGTGCACAAACGCACACACGTCCTTTTCCTCGCACGAGTTGTTGTGCAATCGCAAAAGAGGTAGGAGACGGGTGCAATTTAGCGGCAGAAAATTCCATTATAAAAAGTGTTTTGTTTTTCCCGTGTTCGCTCTCTGCACTAGCGGTGAAATATTCTCGAGACGAGGGAAGAAAGTAAATTAATTTTGAACGATTTAACCGAATTCAATGACCTACCTCCAACAATTACCACTGTTAGCTCTTTGAGCTACCCTCGACTTGAATGAAAACTTCGACTTCATTTTGCACGACAGAAAACTTAAGTGTCGTGAAACACACTAGTCAGAAAACTCAAATACGCGTCAAATAATTATTCCATTAATCGATCAGTTAAAAATATACTGACCCGTTAATTATAGCAGATTTCCCACTGAAAAAAATAATGCAATAACTTTTCATATTATTTGGCTTGCAGAGCGCATGTTGGAATTGAATCGCATCTATTTCATTATTTTTCTATAAAATTATAATTTATACATTATATTTATCGTTTTATTTTAATATATAATTTTATAATAGTTTAGACTTTATTAAATTTATATAACAGTATAACAGTCTCAGATTAAAAACGTCTAAAACTATCAATTCGATATTTCGTTTTATAAACGCATATAGGAAAATAAGTTCTCGATATTTTTTTTCGTCAAAGCAATCTTTGAGATGATGACCTATTCGACTTCATTATATTCGGCTATTAACAAATACAGAAATGTTTAGCGCAACTAGCAATTAATTTATATTAAAATATTTTACGAATTTGATTCACTTAATTACCGCCAAAAGGTAGAAAATTAAACGGTAAAGTTTCAAACCTAAAATATCAATAGATCGCTGACAACAAGACTGCTGTTCCATGATAAATTCACCTCACAAATCATCCCTTTATCTTTTCATAACGGCTTAATGAGTACCCATTAAAACCTTCGCCAACAAACAATCAAAGAGAGAGAGAGAGGGGGGTCAAGAATTAATTTCTTCATTCTCTCTCAAGCGTCGTGATCTCCGCAGGACATTTAGCATTATCTCCGTGAATTATTCAGTGATTATAATATTTAGGGGGGTTAATAGCCATAGCGAAGGTCGAGAAGTAAACAATGCTCAATGTGAATATGGAGTATGAAGGTGCAGCGGATGGGTGGAAGATGAGGTTGAGAGCGAAGGAGAGAGAGAGAGGGAGGAAGCGAAGGAGGCGTATGAATATGTGAACGATGTGGGTTTGAGGAAGTGTTCCTCTGGAAGAAAACCGCAGGTGGCTATGCTCGGGACGACTCTTACATCCATTCTATGCTGATGAGCTAAGAATGTGTTCAAATGCATAAAATGGATAGCTCTGAAGGAGTCGGGAGTTGAGGATGCGAGAAGATGACGTGCAGAAAGGAGAGAGAGAGCGTGATGGAGATAATTACCGAGGGTATTTCGAGAGAAATTGGGAGGATGGAAGCTTCATAGAAAGGGTGCCGCGACACATATTAACATTAGATAAACAAGTGGGTAATTTAAAAGAATATATAGTATAATCCTAATCCTTACTTTAGCAAAAGTTTCGTGTCAGTTTTCAGCCGATTTCCTCAAAAAAATGCTGAAAATAATAATTAAAATAAGCTTCAAATATGCTTTTATGGCCACAATATTTTATATTTCATAGTATTCCAGATATTTGATCTCTGAAAAACTGTTCCATACAAACAAATGATATTTTGACGTCATTTATACAAATAATTCGTATTTTCACTACATTCTAATTTCATTTTCTATTTATTTGCAGAACATATATCGCAGCACACGAAACAGCCATGAAATTAACGTCTTTCCGTGGAATATCGTTAAATACGCCAAATTCTGCAGAATATCCCGAGAAATTCTGTACGTGCTACAAGGAAAAAAGTTGAGACGAAATCTAATCTCTTCCAAAGCAAAATCAAGATATCCTTCACAGAAAGAATATTTCTTGCTAAGGCGCGAAAAAAGTTTTGCCGCGAAAATTAACCACCACGACCTTATTGCCTCAAGCTTTTTTTTTATAGAACGAAGCGCGGTTATTTTTATCGGAGTTCAAGAAACCTTCGAAGAAAAATATCAGTTGAACTTTTTTTTTACCATCGATAGGGCCGTACTAAAAGGCTAGAAAGGAAAAAACCGTGTTACACGCACTCATAAAACAATTTCAAGAGGGCGTGGAACGAGGAAGAGAACACAGTAGGATGATCCGAGAGAGAGAGAGGGAGAGAAAGAGGAAAAAAGAAGCAAGAAGATCAAGGAGTGGGAGGGGTAGATAGGAGGGCGGCGAGAGAGAACATGTCGCGAAGTGGGATGATAATTGGCATCGCGAAAAATAAAATCATAAAAAAGACTGGGATTTTTGAAAAAAAAAAGAAACGCGAAGGTAAAACTAACAATGAGAGAAGAGGAGGTAAGGTAAACAAAGGGAAGAAGAGTGCGCGGGGGAAGAAGATGGAAGGAGGTGGAGAGAGAAAGAGAAGGGAGAGAAAAAGCGGAGGGCTTGAAAGAGTCAGACAAGAATGGCAACTGTCCTGCGGAGCCTCAGGGAGAGGCGTAGAGAAGTGGGCGGCAGAGAGAGGGAGAAGGGGGCGAGGCTGGAATGGAACTGCTAAAGGGTGGATTTCGCTAACGGAGTGGGAGATACGCTTGTAGCATAGGCGGGTGCGAGGCGTTCTTTCTTTTTTTTTCAGCGTATTGCGGGGTGAAGCACGTCTGTCGCTAGGCTGCGGACGATAGGAAAGTCGAATGAATCTAGGCACTGGGAGATTTAATTAAATTATTTCACCAGAAACCCATTAGTATGATACCTTGCTGTCTCACGAAGAAATGAAAACAAAGCTATTATGCTCACCGAATCTTTGTGTTTATAATTTCCAACTAAATGTTGGAAAAACGCATACATGCAACAAATTACAGATGTTGACTTCATAAATCAACGTGGCATTCATCGAGTAACAGAATATATTTTTATGGGCTAATCACAAAATTTGATGAATACTAGCGAAAGTTTAAGAGCAACAAAATTTGAGTGTGTGCCCGTTACGTACTTTTCTCAACTACACTGTTGTATCGCTTGTGTATTCATCCGATCTATAATATTCTTTATTTCTATAAGAAATTGATACTTTTCTGTTTTACAGATTGCTTAATTCATCCGAGGATAGATAACACGCTTTTATGTGAAAATCGTTAGTTATTTTACTAGTTATCCAACCATCTTTTTCATCTTTTCAGCACCTTTCTGCAACCATTTATCTAATGCATTCATTGGCCCTGGAAATAATTATAATATAAAAATTATATGTATGTGCAAATAAAAAAAATATTTTTTTATCGCCATACACATTTAAGATTTATGGTAAATCATTAAGATTATTATAAAAAATAAGTATTTAGTAAGGTATCCACAGCAGACACATAAATGTGGTGAAAACCCTTACTCAGCATTACGGCTAACAGGCAGCTGTTATCAGTGGTATTGACCGACAGTAGCAAGGAGATACCACTGATGTCTGCACATGATAGCCGAAATGCGCTTATAATTTTTCACATTTTTGTGGTTACTGGAGATACTTGAGTTAAACAATCGATAAATCTCCATCGGATCAATATTAATATTTCAGTTAAATTTCAAGTATTTTTAGACAAATTCCACCTTCGCTCGCAAAGAATAATGAGAAAGTCATTGTGAAAAATGTATATGCCAAATTCATATTAAAGGGGGGTTCACATGAGCAAAATGGACTATTGTACTCAAGTTATTTCCGTCTTATGTTAATTAAACGGTCGAGTCTTTTAAATGAAAAATACGACAAAGATTTCCAAATTGAAATTTTAACTTGAAGCTTCCAATACGCTTTTATATTCAAATAGCATTACCCAGTAATTGCGTATCTTTACAATTAGACTACTTTGGTGCGGCGCGGGCTAAAACAGCATTTTTAACAAAACAGGAGGAATGGGAGGATCACCTGACTACCTGTGGGTAGTTTGAAAGTGCGCGAGGGCGAGACTCATAAGGGCCGCTACAGCAGTCGAGTTTACCGAAAGAAGTTCCAGAGAAGACTTTGGATGATGTCTCTGAGCGAAATGAGCGTGCGCGTTTGTGTGTTTAGACGGCGCGTGCAAGAAGAGGAATGAGCAATGCGAATCGTCGTCCCGGACACGATGAATATTTCACATAGAGACACGTCTCTCCATCGCTCTCTCTCTCTCTCTCTCTTCGAAGAAAGAGCATCTTAAGCTCGAAAAAAAAATAACGAAGAATGTTTACAGAACCCTCCTTTTCTCTGAGTACACCTCGCTCACTTTTTCTCCCTCTCCCTCTTGCGAGATAGTCCTAAAATGCCTCGTGTGACGCCCTCTCTCATTTAGAGCTTCTTTTGTCTTTCACTTGTGTGTACACAAGGGCCATATTTTGTTCCTCCCAGCAGATATACCGCCTTCGGGTCTTCTTAAATCTGAGATCCGGAGAATATAATGGTCGAGTAACTTTTTTGAGCGAAACGTTTACTCTTTTTATACGAATATGAGCAAATATATCCATTATATTATTCTCTCAATAAATAAATCATTGCACAACTCATCTCTATCACTTTCCTTTCCAATTAATTTTCATATTTTATGTCGTGACTACAATATTCAAACTCTAGCGTAAATTTCAAATAATAATAAAATACATCGTTGCCATATACACTTCACAAAATTTCATAAGCGATGATACTGATCGTATTATTGTATGGACAGCTTTGAGGGGGCTGGGAGTAAAATTCCATTATTATGTAACTTGACGCTACATAGAAATGTTTTGAGATATTTGGCTTACGTAGGATTGTTTTTGACACAATTCTCTATAGTAAGATGAATTTTAATAAAAATAATTTGAACTGTTTTTGAGAAAATACATATTTTTTAAATTACTAGAATTAATACCCTTCACACTTGAGCAATTTCGTTAATTTCGAAAAAGCTTCTATTCCTGGTGATACCATACGAAAATACGACATTACTTCAGATTCTAGTAAACCACAGCCTATGGGGGAGCGCACAAACGACAGGCCATAGACTTGCGGAATAGCAAGGGCTACTTTTTCTGACTCAGGGGCAAATAAAACATGCATATACATCACAATCTCGAAGTCGAATTTTTCACGATCACAATACTTATTATATGATAAAGTAAAAAAACCGAGCATCGAATAAAAATTATATTTTCCTAAACTAGTTCACAGAAAACGTAGGCAGTATTACAAGCAAAGATAAATGACGAGAAAATGAGATAATACGTATTAATTATTCAGAAATGCGATTCGCGATAACTTCGGCTTGCGATCGCTCTATAATCAACACTTTATAAGCTAGATGCTGCCACGCCCGTAAACATTCGATTTACAATCCAAGAATCGAATCGAAACCGAACTTCCTGCTGCGATGTCATTCTTATATAAGAGTTCATCAAAGATGTGACGGAGATAGGAAAAGATGAAAGGATTAAAATAAATCCCCGTCACACTGCAGTGAGGACATTACTTCCCAGCTTCTCCGTCATTTTCCATTAGCCTTTGTCAAACCAAACAAAAGAAACATTTACGACTAGCAACGCTCTCTCGCTTGATCTTTCTTTCTTTAGTTACCATTCGGATAGAATTTGCATGACGATGCATTTTCAGAGAATAGTCCCATCGATATTATTGACTAAGTTCGCGGAAATCCAGCAGAATAAAAAGCTATAAAACATCGAGTAAACAATAGGAAAATTTCGAAAACAAAGTAGCTTCCGTCAAAAGCCGCTTGCTAATGGTAGATTTTCCATATCTCATTAGCGTAAGCACCAGTCAGTCGTTCTGTAACAATAGTAGAAAACTGCGCTTAATAAATCAAATGTTGATAATTATCTGGACCTCCTAGTAATAACGTAAAGCGTTTCTTGTACTTTTGCGTCACAGATTCTCAAGTTTTGCGTCAAGTATCTTATCGAGAAGTCACGATACATCTACTATTGTGAAAGGAAATGTTTTTTTTTAAACTAGTTTTTGTAATATTCAAAGAAAAAACACGTCTTATTTTAGGAATCACACCTCTTTTAAGCATAAAAAATAAAATTAATCCTCGAGATCAGAATCATTTACGGTCAACTGCTGTATCTGAGTTGTTTCTTCCGGAATGTTATTGCGTGAATGTCGTTTCGATCTCAAGACAGCAGCCGCCTTCGAATAAAGATCCGAAGTAAGATTTCTAGAGATGGCTACTGTATCGCGGTTATGCCTCCATAGATGTTGTTTTAGATAGTTGTTTAAATGACATAACGGAGACCGGATTCAAGATCTGATTATGCTGGGTCGTTTATTTCCCTCTGGAATTCGGCCAAACACGAAATCTAAATGGCATTAAATGGAAAATTTCCATAAATGAAACCGATTTATTTGTCCTTTTATTCTACAACAGATCAAGTTTGGTATAGAAGATAAGGTTTTATTTTCAAACTACTAAAGACACACAGATTACAAGAATCCGTGAACCAACAAAATAACGTAACCGAACCGGCTTTCAAGTAATTTTTAATGATGCAAAATTGCCGTTAAAACATGATAAAAAAGGCATGTCTGAGATGTATAAATAATATGAAACAGTATTTTTCAAGGGTGAAACGTAATATTTAATTACCTCTATATAATTTACCTAATAAGGCTCTCTAATCTCTTGCATCTACATTTGTTTCTATTCCGGATATGAGAACGTTGTTTGATCCTCCACAATCGAGTAAATGCAATAAATCTGGTTAATTATTTTTAAACATAATTTTTAAAAAATAAACAAAATAATCCGAGCCTAAGGAAAATCTTTAACAAGAACGACGAAATTTTTCAACAATTTCTGCAAAAATGTTGATTTCATTGTCGATGGAATAGAGACTGGCATTAACATTAGAACAATTATGTTTCATTCGAAATATCCTAAAACGAGACTAATTGTACATTCGAAAGACATTTTAAGGCAAATGTATAGGCATTTCCTGTTTAGGAAATTTCCTCATCGATGGGATACACCAATTAAGATTTGTACACAATAACCGCGCACGAATCGATTCATTTTGCAAATTATACGTTTCTCTTTATGATTACGGAAATTTGAAAAGAAACTCCAAAATTAACGGTCTGATACCCGTTGTCCACTTATGGAACTTTACAGCGGTGCCATAATTGTTTATACACGAGCAACTTCAACTCCAGCGTCATTTTTTTTGTATTTTCCGCACTTAGCTTACCCAATCCGCTATCAGAGAGGAGGAATCTTTTTTCTGCCCGGTCACGCACTCTCTCCCAAGTTTCAGGAATTTCGCGAAACAGAGAGAGAGAGACAGGTGTACCGGCGGGGGTGGAAGGCAGGCAGATGTGTGGGGGTGGGCAGAGAGAGACGAACAGAAGGAACGAGGAGGAGGTCGAGGAAATGTTAGGGAGAGGGGGATATGTGGGAGGAGAACTCCCCTCGGGTTTTATGCACGTGTAGCCCGGAGGAGAAGGTTTTTGGACGGCACGGCGCAAGGAAAAGGGAGAGAGAAAGGGTTGGAGAGAGGTGGGGGAGGGTCACGCGGAGAGACGTAGGAGAAGAGAGGGAAGTAAAAGGGGGGGAGGGGGGGAAGAGTACGCTGGATAACCCGCCTCCCTTGACTCTTTTGGAAGCATCCTTTCCCACGGTCATACCTCTCACCCATAAACCACTACCATGCATTATGGCTCCCATCTCCCCCCCCCCTCCCCTTCTCATCCTCCCCTCCTTCTCACTCCTCCTAGCCCCCTCCCTCGCAACGTGGACGTCCTAAGACTTTTTATCCTTTTCCTTCCCCTCCTTTCTCTCTCCAAAAAAATCCTTCCGTCTCCTCCCACACCTAAATTTTTTTTTTCGCCGTTTCTACTTCCCCTCCCATCCTCGCGAAATATCGCCTCTCCTTCCATCGGCCCTCCTCCCCCTCCTCCCTCCCCTATCTCCTCTTTCCCCCGCCTTCAAAGCCGACTCCCAGTCAGGTGATGTGGTGGCTCAATCCGTGCGGTGCATTCGAGAAGGTCCTGGGTTCCACGCGCTAACCCTTTTTCCTCTGTTTCCGGTGTTGCTGGGTCATCTCACCCGGATACGCACCCGGGTCGTGATTTCGAAAGAAAAGTAAACAAGAAAGCGTCATCTTTTGTCGTTGCGGAGAAATTAGCCGAACGAGGTTAGGCGAAATTATTTATATTTTCTTCCCCGTCCGACAGAGAGAGAAGCGAGGGAGTAGAATTTACGGCGGCAGAATGCCATATTTTTTCCAAGAGAAGTGTTTTTCTTTTTCTAACTGTGAACTGGTGTGGAACTGTTATAGTTAAAGTTAAGGAAATATCAGAATGCGTCACGAGCTACGGTAGAAACGAGCCAAAAATTTAATAAACAGATTTCTGTGAGAGTAAAGGGAAGTTGTCCATTAGGCAACGCGGAGCATATTTACAAAACAGTTTATTTACGTTTTTATACATTTCCTTGTTGTTATACTATCATTTCGAAGATTTGTATTGCCCGCAAGAGTTTAAAGAAATTAGGCAGCTTCCAGTAGTTGAACAGAAGAGTTTTGTAGGGACAAAACCAAGGAGCTACTGTAATGTGGAATAATGTAAAGTCATTATAAATTCCGCTGACATTAAAACTTTTTTAATATTTCACAAAAATTTTCATAGATTATTAGAAGCTATAGGATGTCAGAAAGTGAGTGCTTTACACAAAGAAATAAACAGAAAGTATCGTCAGAAACCGCACAGGTGTAAAAGGTAAATATTTGTATGTTATTCAAAGAATTTTTTTCTTTCATATGAGAAAAAGAACACGTTCTCGTGTTTTAGCGAGACTGTTATAATATTAATCCCGTAATAGTGGCCGTCAACAGAATAATCGTCCCAGTCACATTTTAAAAAAAGCTTTTTTTTAAATGTCTCTGCTTTATGGTCGCTTCGCGTTCTTGAATTAATTAGATATTCTAAGTAGCGCGAGATTTTTTTTTTGCCTTAGCGGTGCGAGTAATGCACGCGCCAACGCCGCTCGCTTTATGACTCGGGTTGGAATTCGACCTTGGCCAGAGAGAGAGAGGCTACCATACTGCTTCGGGCAAGAATCCGCCGATCAACGTGACGAAAAAGTGGCTTTCGATTTCAAAATCGCAAGTTTTAACAACTGCGTTAGATAAAAGATAAAGTGACTAGATTTCAAATGATTCAATGTAGGACAAAACCTAAATGCATACAATATGTCTTGCTACGCGGGGCAAAACAATACATGGCTTCAGCTACAGCCAGTTTGTCATGAAATTATCATTAAATTAAAATTCTTTATTATCATTTAAACTATTGGTGATATTTTGGATTCCAAGAGTAAATAATTATTAAAATTAGGTAAAAATTAAACAGCGTTTATAGTATCTAAACTAGCTCAAAGATATAATCAAATTATCAAATTAAACTAATAATTTTCGGTAAGGCCGAGAGAATTTTTCTGGTGAAAATGGCAAAACGTTTGTTTGAAGGACAACTACGTCGGACATAATGCAGGACATGATTCCGGACACTTTATTGTTCTGAAGGGTTAGTCAAAATTCGGGACTTCCAAATAATCCGAGAGAATTAGATAAAGGGAATGAACGGTTGAAGCATAAAATACACAGCTTTTTTTGCAAACTACATCTGAAGGATGCGAATTTTTTCGAATGTCTGATTTAATCGTGTTAAACTCCGCCAACGTCTAATATATGTTGGTAAAAATAACGAAAGTAGCGATAAAATAGCAAACTCAGGAAGTCTTCCATTTCCTATACCGATTAACACTATCCCCTCCCTGTCATTAAGCTATAGGTAATGGCGAACTGAAAGAAATTTCCAGTATATGTGAGAATTAAATAATTACCTAAAGCAAAAGTGGAATATTTAAACGTTTCAAAGCAACAGCAAATGTGTGGGAGGGAAAGGAAAAGAATGAATAAGGCAAACAGGGAAAGTTGGTAGGTGAGAAAGGAGATAGAAAGTCAGTGATAGTAGAAAGGAATGATAACATGAACACTTGGGAAGAGAGAATTTGGGATAAGAAGAAAGCAAACATGGGAAAAGGTTAATGGGATTTGCTTGTGATGAAGTAGGAAAAAATCGGTACAACATACATACATTGTACAAGCTTTCTCATATACTAATGCGTCGTTTAGTTATCTTTAGAAAATGAAAATCGTATCAGCCGGTTTTTAGAAAATCCAATTTTTCTTAAAGTTGCGCAAGAATAAACTAGCCTTATATTCATTCATTGAGAAAAATGAAATATGTAGTATTAATGCAGACGTAGACTCAAGTAACTGTACGGCATTTTATCAAAATCGTTCGAGCCGTTTTTGAGAAAATAAAATTATTGTTAAAGTTGCCTAGAATAAACTAGTTTTATGTTAATTTTTTGAGAAATATGAACTATTTGGTATTATGGAAGACGTAAGCTCAAGTAACTGTTCGAAATTTGATCAAATCAAATTGTTGTTAAAATGCGTAGAATATATTTCCATTAATTTTTTAGCAATGTCAACCATTTCTTCATAGCTTCTGTTCACTATGATAAAATGTCTAAGTACGAGATTTCATTCATTTTCGCTTTACCGTTTAGCCTCTAGAGCCAATAACAGACAGACAGACGGCATTGCGAAAACCACCTTTTCGGACTCGGCTACACCTAAAACGTATATTTCCGTAAAAATCTCGAGGTCGAATTTTTTCGCGATAACAATACTTTCTCAATATACTTCGTATATGAGAAAGTAAAAAGAAAGGTGCGAATCATATTTCTCAAAAATGAATATAAGGTTAGTTTATTCTAGGCACTTTTAACAATAATTTTATTTTCTCATAAACGGCTCCAACGATTTTTATCAAATTTCGTTCCGTTACTTGAGTATACGTCTGCAATAATACTACATATTTCATTTTTCTCAATGAATGAATATAAGGATACTTTATTCCTGGGCAACTTTAACAAAAACTGGATTTTCTAAAAACCGGCTGATACGATTTTCATTTTCTAAAAATAACTAATCGAGCATTAATATATGAGAAAATTTGTACAATGTATGTTGTACCGATTTTTTCATCTAGCTGACAGTCGATATACGTAAACATTACTTAATTGAAAAAAACACTTCTCAAGACGTCACGTATGAATCTCAATGTATGAAAAAAATATCAAAAATAATGCAACTAGCACTAAATTATGGACGTAAAATATGCTATCTTATATGTACATAAAACGTTCAATGGTGAAATAATAAAGTATAAAATGTTCGATCTAAGGAAGTAAACTAAATCGCAGCTGTACTGAAAATTAAATTTGGCATTCAGTGAAACTACGCCGCTATGTTACGCAGCACGGGGGAACGTTCTTTCATAGAGATGGTCTACTTGTAGTCATAGTTGCCAATTTAGCGACTTTTTTTGTGTTTAGCGACATGTCACTAACATTTCAATTTTCTACTAATCTAGCAACAAATTTAAATATTGCTTTATGTAAGCAGGAATACATGAAATATACAGCATAAACCAAACAAATGAATTTTATGATAATTTTATTAAAATCTATACAAATTTTAATAAACCTTAAAATATTTCTACAGTTATAGTCGATCCGAAATCGGAAGACTCCTGGCCTACTTAGAGCAAGTAGCCAATCACGAACGTTTCCCCTTCCATCGCCCCTCTCAACTTTCGTGCGGGAGAGCAGATATCGGTGCGCGCTGCCAGCTCTTGCTCAGCTGATATACTACGCAGTTTCTAAATAAAATACTTCCCATCCTTCTTTTTGATCCACAGCAAGGAAACGGCGGTAGAAACGGCAACGCAGTCCGATGCGATCTCTTCGAGAGCAGGAGTGAGACTGGTTTCCTCCCCACTACCTTCCCAAACAAACAGTATCCTATTGGCTGCTGCTAACTGGTTTCCGCCCCTTTTCCGAGGCCAGGAGTCTTCCGATTTCGGATCGACTATAGTATTTCCCCAGTTATGATATTTGAAAAACATTTTATATGTACTAATATTGAAAGATCTCATTATACTGTACGTTGAAGAATACATCATCAAACGCAGCTAAATTGCAGAAAAATGATTTCTGTTAAGTATTAAAGGAGATATGTTATCAACGTAGAAATTAGACATCGATTTTTATTAGAACCTTAAATACTAAGCAGATGTGGATTTTGATGATTATTGAGCGCCCACCTCATAAATGAAGCTTACTTTGTTGTTTCGAATTTTAGAATATAGGGATAGCAAAATTACTGTCACTAATTGTGACTCACAATGTGTTACTAAGTATGGAGAGTGTTGTCATAAGTGGATGAGAGCTTCTTATGCGGATATATCAGAGCATTTGAAGTTCATACATTGAGCCGTTGGCTATCTCTCAATCATTTACCTTTTTAAGTTCAAAAAATTCAAAAGTTTTATTCCCCTTAATAAAAACGAGGACGTAAGTTTTCATATATTGATTTATCATATCGTAATGATATTGACAATGTAACTCAACATTTTCCCCGTTAAATTATAAATAAGTGACATATACCAAATTCCGGCCATAATTCTGGGTATATAAAAAAATCATTGAATATGAGGCGTCATATACGCGGGTATTTGCATTACTATTTTATTTTTCTACTTATAAAATAAGCTTGACCTATAAATGTTAATATGTATTCCATTTATTATTAATAGAATGCTTGCAAAAATTGTTTCTTATTTAATACTAATAATTAAATATTATCTTAATTGATATTCATTTATGAAATAGATAATAAGTTTACTGATGAGATTAATAAGAATTATTTCAAGTATTTATGCACTATTTTATTTTTAACGACTTTTCAGCGACATTTTCTCTGAGGTTAGCGACTTTTTAGGGTGGGCTTAGCGACATTTTCAAATATATTTTGGCAACTATGCTTTTAGTAAGTAAATTAATACAAAATAAGGGTACGATTGAAATTTGCCCTTAAAAAAGTTAAGAGAGCTTTTGAAGAAAGGATAAACAAAAAAATATTATTTTAACTACTTTTTAGGGTGGGCTTAGCGAAATTTTCAAATATATTTTGTCAACTATGCTTGTAGTAAGTAAATTAATACAAAATAAGGGTACCATTGAAATTTGCCCTTAAAAAAGTTAAGAGAGCTTTTGAAGAAAGGATCAACAAAAAAAATATTATTTTTGGAGAAAAAGCGAAATGAATACCACCTGAGCGATGGGGAAGGAGGTTATAAAAATTGTATTTACGATCTGAATGTGAATAAAGAGAGTAGGAGAACAACGTGGAAACAAAATAGAGGAGGGCAATTGTTACGAAGAGAGGAGGATGGATGAGTGTGATGCGAGGAACGAGGGAAATCCACTTGCTGGACCTTGAAAATGGCATGGCTCCTATTCCCACGGTCACCGACCTTCTCTTCTCCTCCTACCACAATCCTCCTGCTCTCCCCCTTCCTCCCCACCCTATCCTCTTTTCTTCCTTTCCACCTGTGAGCAGCCTCGGGAGCAGAGAATTGGGAGTAGACAAACTCCACGACCCATCCTCTTCTCTTCCTTTTATTTCCTTTGGTCTAAGGCCCTCGTAAAAAGACTCCACACTCCCGTGCCCGACGTTTTTTTTTTATTTATATATAAGCTCCGTCTAAAACCGCTTGACAACTTCCGACGACTCGTCGATTCCAGTGAACGACGATCAATCAAAACGTTTATAAGCCGGGCGCCAAATCCTCCTGCTTATTTCGTTTAATTTTTTTTAACGAACGGATTCCCCTTTCTAAATCTTCCCAAAAAAAATAACTTCGTACGGATGGGAGTAATTGCCCTCTATCCCACTCGTCTTCGCTGGAGAGGGAGAGAGGGAGAGGGGGGTAAACAACAGGAGTGGGCTCCGCGAAAAAAATAAAGGGTAAATAAAACGAAACAAAGGAGAAGGAGACAAAAAAGACCGTTATTTTAGCGACGTGAGGATTATGTAAATTCTGCGTCTCTCATATAGCAGGAGGTCTTCGTTATACACAGGAGAAGAATAAACTGTGAGGGATGGGTGACACGCAACGAAAAGGGAAGTTTAAAAAAAAAGGCCGTTCGTCGAACTTTTTAGAATGATATGCGAAATCTTCCTAGGGGAATGCTAAGTTTCAGGTGGAATTGCGGGCCGCGATGTTTTCTTTATCTTCGGTCGATGTTTTTTTTTTGCAGGAAACGCGAGTCGGGAAAGAAATTTTTCGTGAGACATTACTTATGTATAGGTTTAAATTAACATGAATTAACGAATTTTTAATGTATACTGCGCGACAAAAATGTATCGATGACTGATATAGATCAAACAAATTCCTGTCAAATAAAGTTCCTATAACGACGCCCACTTAAAAAATGGTTATTCTTGTTGATTTATATATATATATATATATATATATATATATATACACACATATACATATATATATATGTATGTATGTATGTATGTATGTATGTATGTATGTATGTATGTATGTATGTATGTATGTATGTATGTATGTATGTATGTATGTATGTATGTATGTATGTATGTATGTATGTATGTATGTATGTATGTATATATATATAAATCCAAGAAATTGAAATGAAAAGCCTGAATGAATATTTCGTTTATGCACTATATTAAATATTAACCAAATGGTCGGGTACATTTTTTTCAATAAACACCAATGGTAATCGAGAAAGCGTTAAGATCTTTACTTGTAACCAAGTAATACTTTATTTCTCTTTATGATACCATGCATAAAAATTCGCAGTAAGATTTTCCAGAGAATTACGTTCGCTATATCATTACGTGATTTCGTCTCGTAAATTGTATTATTTTTTTCTTTTCGTACCAATGGTTCAATGCTTCGGGTAAATACATATTGTTGACTTACTGGAAATTGCATAGTAAACAAAGTCCACCCAGGTGGATGCAGACTGGCGTATAAACAATTAGGGTCCGGCGTTTAAACACACCAAACAAACCCAGTAAAATATTTATTAATTTTGAAAACTGTTTGCATATTTTACTATTAATATAGTTATCATCTCTACCCATACATACATATGCCTTTATTACGGAGAGATCGAGACTAGAAAGTCACCTTTTCAATCTAAACCTCGTAGGAGGGTGACGCGTCTCACCAATGGACATAGCAAATAAATTGATGATCAACATTCAAAATTACCGTTGAAAATTTCATAGTGATATTATAAAAAAGTAGAGATTTTTCTCCATAAAATATAACCATAGCCATATACTACAAATTATATAGATCCCACTCGTGTCCGCTAATGGCGTTATAGGTCGACTCTCATTTTTTATAATACTGAATCCTAGAAAGACTAGGTTAGCGCGCGTCTTTTACTGATTTTATATAATACGGATCCCCATAAAGTTATTCCTCGTTCTATAGATTCTAGTATATAAAAACCTCGCGATTTATTTGGCCAAAATGGGGTGCCCACTGCATTGAAAAAGTGTCCCGTTGACTTAAACTTCAAAGTTTTTAGAAGTTTATCTACAGTTCTGATGCCTCGTTCATTTTTACCCACAGAATTTGTTTCATATTTAACATTTTTTATTACAAAAATCTTTTAAAAAAATGATAATCCATAAACGAGGAACAAAATAAAACAAGAAATAAGTCCATTAAATACCGTGATTAACCCATTAAGCTTTAGAGTTTAAATCCTAAAAACATCTCAAATTTGTTTATTTTACTGATTTTCTTTCTGAAACGTAATATTTATGTTCGAGTGCCTCAATTTTTCTTTCCGTTATCACTTTTTACTTTCTCATATACGAAGTATACTGAGAAAGGAGATTGTTATCGCGAAAAAATTCGACCTCGAGATTTTTACGGAAATATACGTTTTAGGTGTCGCTGAATCCGAAAAAGTGATTCGCAATGCCGTCTGTCTTTCTGTCTGTTACTGGCTCTAGAACCTAAACGGTAGAGCGAAAATGAATGAAATCTCGTACTTAGGCATTTTATCATACAGAGCATAGTATATGAAGAAATGGTTGACATTGCTCAACAAATCAGGGAAGTTTATTCTACTCATTTTAAACAACAATTTGATTTTCTCAAAAACGGCTCCAACGATTTTGATAAAATTTCGTACCGTTACTTGAGTATACGTCTGCAATAATATTACATATTTCACTTTTCTCAATGATTGAATATAAGGCTAGTTTATTCTTTGGCAACTTCAACAAAAATTGGATTTTCTAAAAACCGGCTGATACGATTTTCATTTTCTAAAGATAACTAATCGAGCATTAATATATGAGAAAGTTTGTACAATGTATGTTGTACCGATTTTTTAACTTCGTAACGTGCATTTAAAACGGCATTCGTCTTAAACCAACACCGTATTCCCAAACATTATTCACCCCTCTCCACTTCAGGCATGCATCTAGGCGACCTCGAAAAGGGTAAACAAAAGAGCAGCGCATAATTCGTGAGCGCATTATCTGTCCTCTTGCGAAACACTCTCCGCGGCCTTTGGCTAACGCTCCCTTTTACACATACATCCTTCCCGCACGTGACGCGGAACAAACGTGTCGCACGAACTAAAAAAAAAACGTTCGCAGGAGAAATAGATCTATGTCGATATGACAATCGTTGGCCCGAGCGACCGACAACGAACGAGCGGAATAGGAAAAGAGTCGATGTCGGCGGCGAGGTGAGGAATATTAGGGATTAAGGGTGGGAGAGGCAGGGAGAGAGGAAGAGAGGAGGGCGTAACTTCGCATGGCGACAGAAGGAGAGTGGGAAGAAGAAGTATAGGTGACAGCGGAAACAAACGAATACGAGATACATGGCGAAAGGGAGTGGCTTTAAGACGCGAGGAAGGATCCGATCCAGAATGGGTAGGGAAGAAAGAAAGAAAAGGAGGAGGGCGCCGATGATGATAATAACGAAAAAAATCTGCGTTGACACGGATCCTTACCGACTCCACCTCATACTAACCGTGCTTTGGGCGGTGTTCGAGAGAGAGGGAGAGAGAAAGGAGAGAGGAGGACAGAGAGGGCGGTAAAGAGAGAAAGAGAAGGCGCATTATGTATTCTGGTTGCTCGCGGAAGGTCGTCGATTCGCCCTTGAGGACGTGATGTGTGGCGAGCCAAAATGCAGAGTAGTGGAAGGGGTTTCGGGGAGTGAGGAACTGATTTGGGGGAGTGGATAGGGGTAGGAGTGGAAAGCCGGGTTATAGGTGTTTCTGGAGTGAGGGAGATGAACGGTAAAGAGAGAAAAAAAAGGGTCAGAATCGTCGATTGCATGCGTTAACGCGGATAAAATACAACTATCCGGGGTCTATGGACTGAAAAACGAGTGTGGCACCTTGTAAATACTCCGCGTGCTTCTCCGTTTACATCCTCTACCAATAAGGTGTATAATGTTAAGTTCTTCGGTTCCGACGCCATGATAATTCCATTTAGATCGTTCGTTCCTCGATGCGTGTAAACAGCCTTAATTCGTTTAAAAACAATAATGTTAAGGCTTATCGATAAAATTTAACTACCACTGTAAAGTAATTTAAAACCGTGCATATTCCAACTACGGCAGTGGATGAATTTTCATTAGAAAAAATCTATGCGCCTCTCAACTATCTTTATCTTAGTTCACAAAAAAGTTTCTATGCCCTGTTCGAGAAAAAAATGTCCCAAAGGTGAAACCAAAAACTATTAAGAAACATATTTCTTTAAATGCCCTGTCAGAAAGAAGCAAGTCTGTCGATCACAAACTTTCTAGTAATTTGCCTACCTTGAAACAATTTTTAATTGCCTACTTTTTACTAAACCCACGGTTAAAGATTTTGTATAGCTATACTGTAAGAACAAGTGAGGAAATAATTGCAGAACAAATTATATAAGACGCTTTTTTAGGAATACTAAAATAAAAACATTTCTCTGCAGACCAACCTATCTTGAAAATTTTGCATCTTTCATAATATTCAATACATTAGTTATGTAAATACATTTTCATACCTATGTAATTTCACTTTTGTTTCGAAAATTATTTAACTAATCTCACAGCAATGTATTTTACCATTACAATGTAAAGCAGCATATCACGTAAACATTTCTTCAAAAACTATTTGCATTAAATGACAGCGACAAAATATTTCATAGAATAAAATTTTAGATCTGTGTAATTTCACTTGCATTCGCTTAATAGCATACTAGTTTATTTACATTCGTTACTGTGAATACGGCCAACAATACGAAACCCATAATGGATCCGTACAGATAATAACAACGTAAAATATTTCGTAGAATAAAATTTTAGAACTGCGTAATTTTACTTGCTTTCGCTTAATAGCATATTTTTTATTTACATTTGTTGCTGTGAATACGACCAACAATACGAAAGCCATACCATTATAGATAGTTCATAAGGGGCTTTCTAATATACTATTAAAAGGCAAACGGAGAAACAGACGGTCCCCAAATTTTTTCCATGTCTAGTCCGATTGTAGAACTATATATCCTGAAAGTTTTGTGTTTGTAGCTCATGTAAGTTTTGTGTTATTTTGCACACGGTCAGACAGTCAGATGGATGAACCGAATACGTACATAACTTTTTACTTTTCATATACGAAGTATATTGAGAAAATATTGTTATCGCGAAAAAATCAACCTCGAGATTTTGATGGAAATATACGTTTTAGGTGTACCTGAGTCCGAAAAAGTGGTTTTCACAATGCCGTCTGTCTGTCTGTGGGTCTGTCTGTTCGCGACTCTAGAGCCTAAACGGTAGAACGAAAATAAATGAAATCTCGTACTTAGGCATTTTATCATACTGAGCAGAGGCTAGGAAGAAATGGTTGACATTGCTCAAAAATTAAGGGAAGTTTATTCTACGAATTTTTTTTAACAACAATTTGATTTTATCAAAAACGGCTATAACGATTTTGATCAAATTTCGTACAGTTACTTGAGTTTACGTCATCAATAATACTACATAGTTCATATTTCTCAAAAAATGAATATAAAGCTAGTTTATTCTAGACATCTTTAACAACAATTTGATTTTCTTAAAAACGGATAATACGATTTTGATCAAATTTCTTACAGTTACCTGAGTTTACGTCTGAAATAATACAACATATTTCATATTTCACAAACAATGAATATAAGGCTAGTTTATTCTTGAGCAACTTTAATAACAATTGGATTTTCGAAAAACCGGTTAATACGATTTTCATCAAATTTCCTATAGTTATTTAAGTTGATGTTTATAACGATTCTACATAGTTCATATTTTCAAAAGATAACTAAACGTCGCATTAGTATATGAGAAATTTAGTACAATGTATGTTGTACCGATTTTTTACTATAGTATTGTAATCGCGAAAAAATTCGATCTCGAGATTTTTATGTAAATGCATGTTTTAGGTGTACCTGAGTCCAAAAAATTAGTTTTCTGTCCGTCTGTCGGTCTCTGGAGCCTACACGTTAGAGTGAAAATGAATGAAATCTAGTACTTAGTCATTTTATCATACAGAATAGAAGCTATGAAAAAATGGTTGGCATTGCACAATAATTAAGGGCAGTTTATTCTATGCATTTTTAACAACAACTTGATTTGTTCAAAAAAGGCTATAACGATTTTGATCAAATTTTGTACCGTTACTTGAGTTTACGTCATCAATAATACTACATAATTCATGTTTCTTAAAAAATAAATATAAGGCCAGTTTATTCTAGGCAACTTTATCAATAATTTGATTTTCTCGTAAACGGCTCCGTTTTTGATCAAATTTCATACATTTACTTGATTACGTCTGCAATAATACTACATCTCCTATAATATATTTTGAAGGGTGTGTTTGTTGGTTTGTTCATAGAATCCTCCTAAACGATTAAAGTTAGAATAACCAAATTTGGTACGATTCTTCCTTACATCTTAACTTAATAAATGGTCATGGTTTTATTTCTGTCTGTCACTTTGATTCGAAATGGCGAATGATTTCATTATCGAACGTCACGTATTTTGCTGCGTCCTGCAACTGAAATACAGGGATGAGTGTAGACTACTTTGAATTTGCACTTTAAAATTACTTAAAATCACGGTACGAACTTGAGACTTGGGTATGTCTTTGCGGGAAAGAACAAAGTTTATTTTTGTTGAAGACAGATACCGAATTCTAGTAGAATTCGCGTAGAAAAACGGTTAGAATCAATAAAATACGTGAATTTATCGTTTGTATTACAATATCAATTATAAGCTACCATGACAACTCCCATTGTCGCCGAAATTGAGAGTTCAATGCATATATATTGAGACTATATAGTCCCTTCTTACATTTAAGAGAGAGAGAGAGAGGGAGAGGGAGTGAGGGGAGGACGTCAGTGGGAGGGAACGAGGGGGAGGGAGGGCGGGAGAGGGAGCGAGCGGAAGGGAGAGAGGGGGAGGGAGAGAGGGGAGGGAGGAGGAGAAGGGAAGGAGAGGGTGGAAGAGAGGGGGAGGGAATTTATACGTTATTTTCGATTTTTCACAGTGCAAGATTTTCTTCCTTCATTCATCTAAATAGGAAAATGCGGAGTGATATTCTTCATTTTTGCTTTATTCGACGCTTATAACTGTGTACCATCTTATTCTTGCGATGCTTACATGTTACATGGTCGAAGTTTTAGATTCACTAAATCCGTTGAAATTGAACGGGCACTCCAGCCAGTAGTTCATATTTATCAAAAAATGGATATAAGGCTAGTTTATTCTTGGCAACTTTAATAACAATTGGATTTTCTAAAAAACGGCTCATACGATTTTCATCAAATTTCGTATAGTTATTTAAGTTGATGTTTATAATGATTGTATGTAGTTTATATTTTTCAAAAGATAACTAAACGACGCATTAATATATGAGAACATTTGTACAATGTATGTTGTACATATTTTTTATTTAAAAAAAGCACCTAAAAGAATATTTGTAAAACAAATGTGTAAGATAAAATGACTCTATTAAAGAAAATTTGTTTTGGAGGATTCCGCTTGCTTTTTGCTATTTTAATACAATTTTAAAAAGTATAACTTGTTATGCTAAAAAAATTTTATCAACTGGAAGAGATTTTACTAATTTGACTTTTTTGCGAATTGTTTTCCAACCTTCAGACTTGCATTTAACCATAAGTAACAAATATGATCTTGGTAAAATGAATAATTTGGTATTTATATAAAAAACCTTGATCTCTGATGAATTTCTAAAAATAAAGTTTTACTATCTCAATGGAAATAAACAAGAAAAATGGATCCAACATCAAATTCTTAAAAAAATTCTACCACCTCTAATTTCAAGTATTTTATTTAATTCTCAGAAATTAAAATTCTCACGCAGAGTAAAACTTATAAAGATACGTCGCCATAATAGTAAGAATCTTACATATAACGTCAGCATTCGAAAAGAAAACTACTAATCCGTGCAGCTCGATAGAAAACAAACATTCCGATCCCCGACCTTATTCACCAAAATGTGATTTTTAAAAATCGTTTGGAATTCTTCGGAATAAAGCTATTCAGAAAGCGTTCGGACGGGCGAGACGAAGGACTTGCACATCGCAGGTAATTATTCACCGCGAGACTGTTTAGCCTCGACCGTTTGATTAGGAAGAGGATTTTTCGAAAATGAATCCTATTAATCTGAGGGGCCGGATATTTTTCTATTTCTATGAGAATTTTTTCAGCGAAGGGCGTCTAGGATCGGTCGGAGGTATATATCCGAAGAGAGAGGAAGTTTATAGGAAAAAGAGATAGCGGAAGGGAAGGTGGGGACGCGTGAGAATCCGATGAGGAAAGACGGAATAGAGAGTGAGTGGTTAGGGAGCGTATTGATTTGGCGTTCGGTTGAGTTACGATTGATGGCTGACGGGAAAGGGGATTGGCGCTGGCACTCGCGCCAGGAGGGGGCGTGGTGTCGGTGGCGTTGGAGGAATGACACCAACTCGCCGTGCCTCCGTCGCCGCGTTTCTTATTCCCTGCATGACCCCGAGGGAAGTCTTCCGCCTCCGCAAATACTTTCTCAAAGAGATAACGCTTCAAGGACGCTACGTGTTAAAACATTTACGAACCTGAGTTAGCGGTCCAAGAAATCGATCGGAACGAGAGGGAAATAGAGAAGAAAAGACAATCGGTTGTCTCCCTTTGCGTCAGGCTAAACAACAGTGCAAAATACGCGAATTAATTTGATCCTTAAATAGCATTACCCTTGATCCACTGTGCTTTTGTGATATATCGTATTTACCAACTTGCGAAGGCTAATTCAATAATTTTCTTTACCGTTCTTTGAAAACGCAGCCAAGTTAAAGGGATGACCGATTTAAAAGTGTGACCACCTTTAAGGATTTTAGTATATTTATAATGTAATCCTTGTCAAAACAATGTTTGTTGAGAATGAGGTTAGGACATGAAAGAACGGGGAAAAGAACGCTTATGGGCACATGATACGTAGTGATTCCACGTTCTAATATACAGTAACAGATTAGGTGGAAGATGGGACTTCCTAGTCTCGATCTCGCTCAAAATAAAGACCTAATCTAATTTTTGCTGGTTTCCGCTTCAACATTCTTGCACCGTTGGCATCGAGAAGCAAAACAACATCTCTCCTTTCTTCGAAAAAAAAGTCTTTAATTACTCGATTTGCCATTTCTTAGGGCGTAATGAGGGAAGCGTTTAATAATCCTCCCCTGATATTGTGAAATAAATTTATTATTTGTTTCAGCAGTTTATTTTTTCAAAACCTTTAGTTAGTCTGTTCATTTGGTAATAGTCATTCTAAATTTCGATAGAATTATGGATCACTCAGCCAGCCTTTCTCTTCATTTTTTCACACCCGTTCTCTTCTTTCAATAGAGCTAATATAGCTTTCCTCTTCCTGCCTTTTCTAGCATTCTCCCTTCTATGACTTCTTTCAACGGAGAAAAAATCTGACCCACGCATTTCTTGGAATGCCCATATTACTATAGTTAAACTCCTCCCTTCCTATATTGCCTTGAAGATATTTCCTAAGTTTTTCTGGATAGTCTGCTATTAAATTAAGAAATCGGTACAACATACATTGTACAAACTTTCTCATATGCTAATGCTTCGTTTAGTTATCTTTAGAAAATGAAAATCGTATCAGCCGGTTTTTAGAAAATCCAATTTTTATTAAAGTTGCACAATAATAAACTATCCTTATATTCATTCATTGAGAAAAATTAAATATGTAGTATTATTGTAGACGTATACTCTAATAACGGTACGAAATTTGATTAAACATGAAATTACTAGCATAAAAAGACAGTTTATCAGTAAAAATCATGAAAGAAATCAACTCTAGCATAACATTTATTCCTAACTAATGAAAATTGTGGGTCCAATTTAGCTAATGAAAGCTGGCGACGCAACTAATATTTTAATTTAAACAAAATTAAAAAACAATTTTAAGGCAATCCTGTAAAATCACACCGTCTTTTAGTTACCGCAATCCTAAAGTAAATGCCAGTATATTTTAACCTATGATCGACGCAATACAACCAATTCAATTTAAATTCTTACGACATGTTGCCATTTGTTCAACTAGTTTTATTAAGGAGCCTAAATTGTATATAGGGCAATGAAATTTCGATCGTCTGACATAGAGATCAAATGATATTGAGAGTCGTAAAACACCAGCTAATCGATTTGAACTTTAAGCGGCAGTAAAATGATTTTGTGTGTGTTATAAGGTGTGGTATGGAAAGAATGTTCTCTTACACTCGACGCGGAAGCTCTATAGCAGCGGTGAACAACTCAGAAGTTGACACGGGCAAAATCGACCTAGATTGAACTTAAGCGGGCCACACTTTGAAAATTTTGTCCATAATAAAAACTTAAGTACACTATTTTCGATTTATTAATTACCATAACAAATTTTACAAACAATTTCTGTGACAAAAAATGAAGTGGCAAATAAATATAATTTACTTATAAATTTTAATTGTATCTCTGATATAAAAGGAATTAACCAGCTTAGTTACTCCCAGCTTCAATTGGGCCAAACAAAAGGTGTCGGCGGGCCATATGTTGTGCTCTATAGTCTCATCGATCACTGATCTGCGGCAGCAGGCTCATTATCTAACGATTTCACTTATCCAACCGCACTAAAGCCAACTGATCAATAGACAGATAGAGATTAATAATGTTTTAACCCATGTCTCTACCTTTACCACCAAACTTCGCCCAAAATCTACCAAAAAACGACTCTTTTTTCGAAGGAAAACAGGAAAAAGAATTTTGATCTTCAGTTCAGAGCCTCGTTAAAAATCCCGTATTTTGATATAATCTTATAGGTAAAATTTAGGGGTTTTAAAATAAAAACTAGGCGCGTACGTGAACAAATATAAGACGAGATACCACCGACGCTGATCGGTAAGTGATATTAAAAAACATTAGTTCTCCAATTTCACCCAAAAAGTCGAGACTGATCGAATCCTACCGTACGTTGTAAGATTCTCCAGTACTTTGGGTTATCAACGAGATAACGAGTCCATCAGACCTTTCGACAAGAAGAATCAATCAAAAGATATCACTTACCGTTTAACATAAGAATCGTTCCTACATCCACACAACTATCACCGTTTCGGGACCGAATGAAAGTAATTTCTGGCTGAAAAAGATAAGTTACTCTCGTTAAAAACAACGCATTTTCGCTTTAAGAATCGAGGTAGAATAATTCAGCATTCAGGAGACGTCCATGGATGTCAAAAGTATTGCCTCGTAAAAGGATCCCGCATTATGTGTCCCGGATTCGTAAAGTTCGCCGACTACAAACTCCATTCCAAACCGTCAGCAATTTAAGTCCGGATCTCCGAAATTAACTGAGATATGGATGATCCCGCCCGTTGAGGGAAGTGTTTAGCATATAAATCGGCCGCTGAAAGACTTCGGGGAGAGGAGCCACCAGCGAGAAAAATAATCAACCCCAGCAACTATCCTGCAAAATAAAACATCTCTACTCTCTAAGATTCATGATTGAAAATTAAGATTCGGAGAGTTATTTTTTTCATGGAGCTGGATGACCCTTATCATCGAAAAGCTCTCAGAATTGGACAGTTCAATTTTGCCTAAAAAAACTTATACGAATCTGCTCCATCGGTCGGCATTGATCTTCTGATCTTACTGCAACGTATCTCCGGGGCTGCGTAATGATTGATGTGACCTACTTTCAAACCTACCTTTAAGTTGGTTTTGGCCTCTAAAAACCAACAAGCTACGGAGTAGTAAAATATCTTTATTCTAAATTCAGAAACGAACGGAATTAAAACCTGATCCACCTTAGGGCAACCTGGGGAAATAAATGAACTTCTAGATCCATTCAGAATAATTTTTAAAAGGACTGATTTTCGCTATGCCCGCACAATTTCGAAATGAGCTCGGGTAGAACGTGTATTTATTTCAGTACTGAATTTACGCTTAATTTTAAAACTTCAAGATTAGTAAATTCAATTATAACTCTTTATTACAGGAAACAAATTGGATGATCATTCGTAAGCGAAAGTTCTTATTTCCATAAACCAGTGCCGTAACTAGGGTATGGTGAAGATGACATTTGCCATAGGCGTCTGCGCTGTTTGAGTGAAAAAATTCAAGATTTATCAAGGAAAAAACTAAACTAAAGTTTATACAACTGTCTTCATATAGCCATATATATATACATATTTATATAATACATCATACGAAAATAGTAAATCGATTTTCCGCGATTTCAATCTAAATTCCTCTTGATACCTATTATGTGCGGATTTATTTTAGGTTTTTGCAATAATAATAAAGAGATTGATGGGTTAATTATGTCATGAGAGCTGCAATTTCTTTTATAAAATATGAATAAAAAATACACACGGAAAATCAATGCTTCGGGTGCAGTTTTAAAAAAAAGACCGTTACTGACTTAATAAAAGCAATAAAGACAACATTTCGCGTTTCGTATTAACAACATTCAAAATTATTCACAGCAAGTTCAAGACATGCGCGGATGTCACAATATGGTACTGTCAGAAAATATGGTCTCGTGAGAATAATAAAAAGATTTCAAACGTCCACATAATGCTTGTTCGCCTTGAGGATAGTCAAGAGACAATGCACTAAGAATAATGAGAAACACCTAAAATATCGTCGTAGGCATACGTGTAGGAAGATAATGCGGACAGAAAAGAGGAGAGACGAATGGAGTAAGGGAAGGCGAGTGAAGAGAGTATGTTTACCTCCAATAGACATGAGACCAAAGAGAAAGAGCTTGAAATGTCTGTGTGCGTTTGTGTGTAAGAGCCTTCCGCCGTGGGCGTAAGTCTCCAGCGCACCTGACTAAATCCTTTCAAGGCGTAAAAATGGTCGACGTCGCCCAGGCGACACGGCGGTCGTGACGTCTATGTATACTGTTTGCCGCAGTCACCCTCTTTTGTTTCATCCTCACTCCCACCCCCGCCTCCTCCGTCTCGAAACTTTTCTCCCTTCCAGCCCTTTCCGGAACAATCCCCGTAACAAACTCAAGAGTCCCTACCGACAAAAAATCTCGTTCCGTAGTCGAGGGACAAGCTGTTTTTTTCCTGTGTACGGCGTCGCTAATGCGAACAAATTTGTAATCTTTACAATGGGTCTCCCTGGAAGAAGAGGATGGGGAGGAAGGATGAGTGAGGGAAGGCTTTTCTCCACTCACTCCCTCTCTCCCTCCTACACCCACATCTCCTGCCGCTTACTACCTCCGGAACATCCCCTCTGGAACCCCCAACGACAATAGTCACCCGTACATTTTTTCTCCCCTCTACCTCCGACGATTTGCATTGTGGGGATGGTCCCTTCCCCTATCCTCCCGAAAGATACACGAGGCGGGGGTGCTTAGCCTTCGTAGGTCGAGGAAGACGAGAGAGAAGTGGGTGAGAGAAGCGCGGAGAGAGTGGTTGCGTAAGAGTGTGGGTGAGTGGAAATAAGCCTGGAAAGGGGGAAATGAGTCAATTCGTGGAGGGAGGAGAATAAAGCGGCTCATAGTGGACGCAGTTTATCGTGCTTGTAACATGCCGCGAGGTCACTCCGGTCACATGTCCCGATTTGGCCAACGGAGTGTGTCGCAAGTTAAAGCGGAGAGAGTGGGTGCGTAGCTCAGTAGTAAGTGAGAGGCGGTGGAAATTCTCCATTTTTAGTTTAAAAGCGGCGTTACGGCACAGACATTTCAAGCCGGTAGATTTGAAAAAACTTTACGGCTGCTGTATTTATTTTTAGTGGCAGTTGTTCGACTATTGCGAAAACCCGCTGGCAAACACTTTCGACTAACCATTCTCGGCAGTGATACAAATTGAAATTTAGATTAATGATTTATATAGGTTTGTGAGAATTATTTATATTCAACTTAGAGCCGTAAAAAACGTACACACTCACTTAAAGGAGATAAATTATCTATTTAAATGAAAAAGATTCTTTTTATCGGATTATTTTTAAATGAAATACAAATAAAAATAAAAATGATTATTCATTTCGAAATATCAAGTAGGTTTATTTACTGTCACTCAACGAATTATATCAATTTAAATGTTTTAAACCTTCCCAGATTTTTTGTTGATAAAATGAGGTGACCATTCCGTGATGATTTCCGCACTTTAAATATAAAACAAGCTCTAATGCCGATTAACGAAGAAATATATTTTTAAATGGTCTTTAAATCATAGGGAGAAATATTCACTATCCTTACTCTTTGAAATGTATGCATTTATTTTCATTCCACTTCGCGAGTTGGACAGAAATTTACCGCAGTAGTAAAAAGTAACAAATAAAATAGATGAATTTCTAACTTTCTAAGTTACTTATATAAATTCAAGTAAAAACTATAAATCTCACTTTATAGCTGGAATCAAACTGAAAAAGTATGGCCATAAAAAGTTTGGGAACTCGAGATGCGAATTTCGGTTACAAAACAGCCGTCATCAGTGGTTATCCACAACGGATGAATCACCTCTTAACTAACAAAATAAACAAAGGAATAATCGTTTCCCCGGTTCATACACCTGGCGCATAAAAGCCACAACCCAATTCTTCAGTCACGCAGGAGGTTACGCATAAAAATGCAAAGGAAAAACGAAACTTTCACTTAACACAGGCAGAATGCAGAACGGGGGGCGCACCTGACTACGTGTGTGTTTCTCTCTCTAAATAGCTTCTGGTCGGCCTAAAAACTGCAGAATCACCTAAATTTTTTGTATTCTTTAATAATCTATTAATCTCTTATATTATCCCCAGCTCACACGGGTCTCGGCAACCGTAATCCGGCATGTATTGGATGATAATCCGTTAAAAACAACGGCGGGTACCATATTCACATGAATTCGCTCATGATACCTCATAATCCCTCGTCTCGTCGGTGGCCTTGCACCGTCGCTCCGATGCTTACAACTCGTTCGTGGATCTCGAGGTGTTTTAATACGTGCCAAGGACTCTTACTGTTTACTGTTTTATTTTTCGAGCGTCGATCGTCCACAGAGATAAGGAACTCCAGCTCTTATTATACGATACATTTCATAACCAACATCAGCAATGCTTTTACGTACTTAATGTTCTTCGAAATCATGAACTGCTATCTTATTATCCTAGAGTGTAATTTCCTTCATGGTACGCTCCGCTCTTTACAATCGGCCTTTTGTGGACTCGATGCTTTACGACAAATTTATAATGCCATAATTCAATGCTAAATGACCTGTTATGCGTTTGAGTCTTCGCCAAATATTTTTTATGTGAACCCAACGACTTTCTGGTATCTTTATTTTAAATCTTTCTTTAAATATCCTTCGTTGCTTTCTTATACTCGGTGAGTGGATTCGATTAGTGTTTCGTTGATTCTAATCTCAAATCTATAAAATAAATTATAGATTATAACATTAAAATATATAAGTAAAACCTTATTACAGAGGGCTACAACATTTTTACATGGTGGGCCACATATTTAGTTGGAAATGCCTTTACGGATCTTATTATAAGTTGGGAGCTCCAGACAAGTCGGACAAGACTTTAAATAGGGATTTCCTCAAGATATTACGGTCTATTATAAAAGATAAACTCGTGTCTAACCAATTTTTAGCCTCGATATATTATCAGTAGGCTTTTTAATAATCAAATAAAAATTTCGATGAAAAAATACAAATTGCTTCAATTAAATAACCAGGATCAAATTATTATCAAAGTTTCATGGTTCACACAAAGTGCTTTTGCGGAACGCGGTTTGCCTGCCCCCCACCTTAGCAGAATTTTCAAGAGCAGGTGTATAGCAGAGGGTAATTATCAACGACCTGAATCAAATTTCTCATTTCGACAGAAGCGTACTCGAGATACGAAAACGGCCGGATTAAAATGTCGTCCTTCATCATACAATTGTGACTTCATCGAATACTGTACAACTATAATAGTGTAAAAAAGAAAATACCAAAACCAGGCCTAAACAAAACTACA
Organism: Uropetala carovei; assembly: GCA_036926305.1. NCBI lineage: Eukaryota > Metazoa > Arthropoda > Insecta > Odonata > Petaluridae > Uropetala > Uropetala carovei. Next base: position 4,308,464 of record JAXCHB010000130.1, read on the forward strand.
CTAAACCCAAAAATATTTATTTATGTTGCATTTTACGAAGTTTTACGAAATATAAATAGACCATGAACTGACCGATTATTCTAGTATCCTTACGCGTATACAACCCGTTACACTTTCTCATCCTTGGAAGCACCTGCGCTCCTGACATTTAGCTTGCGAGGGAACCGTTGACGCATTTTAATACAAACATATGCGCATATAAAGGTCGTTCAGGTTGGAAAAGAGAACAATAAATGATAAAAATTTCGACGAAAGTCACACCACCTAGCTGCCATTACGAGCGATCCGAAATATATAGATCTGAGGCCGGACTACCTCGCATATCAAACATCCCTTCCCACTCACACACGCACGCTCACGCCGTTAGTGAGAATTTGTTTTCCGTGTAAAGAAAAAATGACGACGCTTCAAACCCGTCAGGTATTCCCCACCTTCCGTCCTTCTCTCTATCACCCATAGCAGAAACAGCAAGGAGAGTGACCATGGAAGTGTGACTCAGCTCCTAGCAAACAAAGCGAACAGACGGCGACCTCACCCCCATGATTTCATATCCATGAAAGGAGGAAAAAGACCGGGCAGGGAAAGATGGAGCTGTGTTTTAATAAATGTATATTCATCCCCGGCCGCTCGTCCGTTCCTCGTACTCTCTTAATATAGGTGTGCACGTGTGTCTAAGAAAGACGAGAGTTTATCTACCATCATCCATTGAATTCGCATCTCGAATTCCCACACCTCCACCACAGTCCTCCGTCCTACCATTATAACGACAGATAACTTAGAACACGTCGAGCCATCGATCATTCACAGGATCTTTTCACAACGAACGCCCCCGCAAAAAATTGCATACCCTTTGTTTAGGCGATACATCGTTTTGTTCTACTCCGTTGCGTTGTGCAATGCGCGCCTCGCGTCCATCTGGACGGACGAGTGTGTAATGTAAGAGCGAATAACACGAGGTTCCTTAATGATCGGTGAAAAATGGATTCGAGAACCTGCGGAAGGTCGGGCGCGGGCGATCCGAGATTACGTTCGTCTCCTCTTGGGTGACGGCGCCGGATCGCAACGCGCTCACGAAAAACTGCGAAATCGTTTAGTGCGGAAAATGTGTTTATTTTATAGTGCTAAGAAGTATTTGGATACAAAATTTCACAAATATCGGACACGCAATGAAAGTACATTTTGAGAGAACTACATTTCTGAAGTTTTAAATTGTAAAAAAAAAATGAATAATAAAATTGAAAAGAAACATCTAGTATTTGTAAACGGCAAATATTTCCGTAATTAATTTCGAAGTTTGACCAGAGTACAATTAACTTAACCAGTGCCGTAACTAGGGTATGGCGAAGGTGGCATTTGCCATAGGCGCCAAACGTTCCCGAAATAGCGCCAAAAGTTCATTTTCCCATATATAAGTATTATTTTAATACCCAAACGTTAATTTATACGTAACAAAAACGCTATTATTCTTTATTAAAACGCAGAAAAATTTATATCCTACTTACTCAAGGTGTTTCCTAAAATGCTGACCTAGTCGCCACACGCCTAGGTACGTCTCTGAACTTAACCACTAAGTTTTATCATTGAAAATTATTCTAAAAATGTTGGCCAACATATTCCAGTTATTTTAGAAAATTATAAAAAATATATTTGTTTCCTATGAATTTCTATAAATAAAATCATATTTATACAGCAAACGTATATCTATTGAAATTTTACATATTTTACATTTTTCGGCTCGTTAACTAGCTTAGGGATACATAAGCAAACTGTCGAATATGTACGGTTACCCCGAGTCTAACATATCACATAATTATATTAGTTGGCACATAATCTGACATAAAATGTTCCGAGATAATTAAATTAAACCACTTTAGAAATAGCGTAATGATAGAGGTCTCTTAATTAAAATTTTAAATTAAAAAGAACAGTGAATCCAATTTAAAAGATATGGTTGGCCGTGAGAATATGAAGACCTTGTAGGGAACAGGCTGAGAGAAGGCTAAAAACTACTGAGGGTTACACAGAGAATTATAAAATACTGTTCTTTATTTATTATTGGTAAATTCTTAGTAAATTGCACCTGCCACTTTAACTTCGCATCACATCATATTACCAACAATCTAATTATAAAGAGAGGCGATAAATTTTTTTTAATAATAAAAAAACAATTTTTCTTTCACGTTCCACACGCTCAATCAAAAGAGAATCGTCTTCGTAAAGAAACAATGTCGAGGGCGCTACGAAGTTGATTTCCCGTCCTTTTACCGGCTAACACCCGTATATGAGAGTACCTCGGGCTAAAACGGCAGAAGCCGCGATCTTCTCCGCGAGCTATAAAAAATAAACAAAATCACCGAGAGTAAAAATGCGGTAGTTTCTATGCGACCTTAACGTCGCCGATGCGATTTTCAATCTTTCCTGAGAGAGAGAGAGAGAGCTCTAAGCAACTCTGACGCGATTCTCTCAGCAATCATTAAAGGGAAATACAGAATCGGAGCCAGTTTCCTCCCATCATCCTCATCTACTTCCATTTCTGCGTTTATCGTGTCTTTTTCACCCTCCTTCCCGCCCTCCGCCGCCCAACGCCATTAAAGGAGAGGAATTTGATTTATCCTGTATTTCTCTGGAAACATGAACGCGTTTCCTCACGTGCGATTTTAATGCTCTCTCTTTCCGCCGCTCGAGATTTTTTTAGCGTACCTCTCAATAAGCCAAAGGCAACCGTGAAGGAGGAACGACGTCGAGTGGGGGAAGAAACAAAAAAAAAGAACGGTCGGCGAACACAAGTGCTTTCAAACGAGACAAATGAACGTTAACTGGATATTGCTGCGTGTTTAGAATTTTTTTAAAACTTTCGCTGCAGCAGTCCCTGTTCGCTACCACAGGTAATGTTGTTCCAGCGAAATACATGGAGCGACTATGTTCCAGCTAACGATGGGGCTAGACAAATGATTCCAACAATACCGAAAGAATTTAACACATTGTTCACATCACGTTTAAAATTTTGTTTTCTATTCCGCGTTGTATTCTAATTAATGTTGCATCGTTAATAATCTCTGTAAAGTGAGTGTATTTACAAAACAAATGGTTGGAAATTTCAAATTTGAGAAAGCAATGAAGTAAAGTAACATACGTACATGTTCCACACACTAGTAATCACAAACGTTTAGATGATAGAAAGCTTTTAATTAAAAAAGTATCTTTTTTTATAAAGCTTTATCCTGCATTGGTCTAGAACAGTTTTTTTCAACCTTTTTGCTTTGGCGACACACTTTTTAAATGATCCAGCTCTCGCGACACACCATGATATAAAAAGTCAATTTTTTTGTTAAAACATGAAAAAAATACTTAAAATTCATTATTTAACAATAAAACATCATAAATATACCAAAAAATACAAGAAAATGTTTGTTTGTTGATATCAAATTAGTACAAATATGACCGAGGTCATTTCAGAGTATATACAACGAAATATATATATGCATAAATAAAATTCATTATTTAACAAAATAAACAAAAAAATAAAAATGTCGAATAACAATTTTTAAAAAATTAATGTGAAATTTGAGCCTTTTTTTCTAAATTTTCGCAACGGACGAAATCATCCACATGGATATCCACAACGAAAAACACTGACCTTCGTTAATTTCCGATTTCGCAGCATAACGCAATTCAGTCGAAACATTTTTTAATTTTTTAAAGCCTTAAAATCCTCCTCTCCACTGCGCAAAACATTATAGCGAGCATATCTCAATCCATGTGTTTACAAGAGCCTTTTGTTCCGGCGAGATAATTTCACTTCGCTAACCCCACGACCTTCCTTAATAATATATTCATTCCCCATTTCCCGAATACATCACACCACAACGCTCTCTTCTTCCTGCCACTTTCCCCCTCTCCTTCTTTTGTCCACCTCTCCCTCTCTCTTCTCCCCCATCCTCCTCTCGTCCGTCTATCCCAACCTTCTGCCCACACAAACCTCCGTCTTCGTCTAATCGTCCTTTCCTACCCCCACTCTCATTCCTTCCCTTTCCTCATCTTCTCCTCGCTCCCTCTCTCTCTTCATCCCCTTTACCAACTCTTACACACACACGCCATCTGCATACTAATAGGTTTGTCGCCCCTATCGGACGAATCTGTCCCTTTGGTGCAGCTATTGCAGGTTGTATGGCGGTGTAGGGTGTAATACACGTCGCCATAAATCTAGCGATAGAGAGTTAGAGAGAGACTGAGTTAAACAATTTCGGTTTGAATTATTTAAAGATTAATCGGGACATGTTCGAACCTCTTAAACGGCTTACAGGTTCTTTCTTATCTATAGATTGAGAGGGAGGTAACTAATATTGCAGTGGCGAAACTAATCTTTATCGGGTGAAACGTTAAGGGGTGTTAAGCGACGCATTTGAAAGATGAAAAGAGGAGTTGAATTAAATAGTAGAAGCACGCATCCAATCGTTGTGTAGACTTTACACTGTAGAGGATCGTCACTGTGACATTGAATCCTTTAATGGAAATCTTCGATTTTCTAGCTCCCAAAATGAAATGATTTTCATCTTCTTCGGTTAGTTTTTCAACGTAAACGGTCAAATGCTGTTTACCGTGTTGCGAAAATGAATAAAGGTGCGCATGTTCTTCTCGCTGATTTTTCGCAAGGAAACTCGTGATGTTTCTCCACTGCGAGACTGGGATTTTTATTACTCGTGACTTTTCTATACACACGACATGTTCGGAAATCAACAAATCGTGATATCCTGTTTAGAGAATTTTTTTTTACAAAGAATGACTCAGCCGCGTGAACAGAAAACACCTAAAGGTTTGCATTCCTTTTATTTTCTGAGTAAAATTTTTTTCTAATCTGAATACCTTGAAAAAGTAATTTGCTTATAATTCAATGTAGATCGATACAACACAATGCGCTACTTAGTTGAAGCTAAAGAAAAAATACAGTAAAATAATGAATTAGATAGAAGAAGTAGGTAACTTCTTTCGTTATAAAATGTTTGAGCAAACCACATTCATCGACATATGGCTTCTCCTGTTGGATTCAAGCAATAGTATGCTTCTTTACTTAACTGTCCAATAATTTAGCATTATTAGCTGTTTTGTGGGAGTCATAAGTCGCAACCGACCGATTTACTCATTTTAATGATAACGTTAAGGATCAATAGTTTTGAAAGTTGAAAGTTGAAAGTTTGAAAAGAAACTTTGCTTGCGTTGATAAAGTAGATATATTTCCGGTTAGAAGATATTTGAAAAAAATACATAAAAATCCCAATTTTAAGGAAGCAGTTAACGATGCCTACATAAACAAGTTTGAAAACAATATTTGCCTTTTCATTTTCAGGAAAATGATATATTTCAGTTGGGCTGAATCGCTCTAGCCGAGGTTGTTGTTATTATACAGAGACAGCAGCCATAATAAGCCTATACAACAACTATACAAGAGAAAAGCTTCGACGAAATGGAATATATGTACCTACATACGAAAGTTCCACGTGCCGGATGTAACGCAATATCATCGGGTACCTAAGCGTTTTTCTCTTTTGCTTGCAATTTCTCCTACGTCAGTCGGCATCCTTAGGAACGAGGAAACCATGGACACGTGATGCAGACGGGAGGGTAGAGAGAGTTTTAGCTCTAGGAAGAGACTGTTAGGGAAGGAGCTTTTGCGTGGACCGTGCACGCAGACCTGCAACTGCAAGCTCCCAACGGCGCCGAAAGAGAATATACAGGAGGGAGAGAAGGAAATGGAGTCTATCTTCGGGTCCCTAAGGCCGTAGTTCGGAACGGCATGGAAAAGCAATTCCGCCGTAACGAGATTCGATGTAGACGCAAAACATTTGCCTGTGTAATTACGCGTGAGTGCAGGGGATCTCTCCCTCCGAAACCCCTTCGCGAAATATCCCCCCCTTCCTGCTACCTCTCTGCCTGCTCCCTCTTCAAGTGCCGTCTCCTACATATGCCTTCTCGCCTTCGTTTTTATTTTCTATCGGGACGAAAGCGCGTGTCTAGAGGCCGCGGATGAGAGAGAGAGAGAGAAAAAGAGAGAAGGAAGAGGAGGTTAGTACGCATGACCTACGCAGGCAAAACCGTCCGTACCTTTTCCTAACCAGAGGAGACCGTCACCCTCCTCTTTACTCAACCCATTCCAGTTTTTTCAAGCGTCATTCTTTTTTATCTTTCTCCCTTTTTAACGTTAATCGCCCTCTCTATCCTTCTCTCTCCTCTTTCTTTTATCAATTAATTTTCCTTTTAAATTCAATGGAGAGACGTAGAGAAATTACTGCGTCGATCAGGAATCGAAACTAAGTCTTCCACTTCCAATGAGGCTGGTCTAAACCACCGCGCTATCAATAAAATTGATTCGTAAACCCTAGATAAGGCAGTCGTGATTTTATAAGGTAATAACAGAACTATTATCACCCTAAAAAATATCAATAAACGCGTACACTCCAAAAGTAAGGTATGACAACAAAATAATTGAATACATATGAAAGTGTTGGAAAAGTTTGTATGCAGATAGGCATATGCTGGAAACTAAAATTTCTGAAAAAGCCGGATAAATATTCTGCACTGATTGGGAATCGAACCCGGGTCTTCCGCTTGGCGGGAGGATATTTTTGAAATAATTTAAATTCAACACTTTTTAATGGTGAATAAATGCGGCTCAAAAAAAGCTCTTTCGAGTAAAAATGGTAATGCCAAAACAAAAAAGTATTAACGGTGGAGAATTAGATTCACAGTCAAAACCATGTTTTCTTACTCCGCGCGAAGATCTTTGAAAAAATATGAGTTACAGGTAAACTACGTCATTGGCGGGGTACGTTCCCGGAAAACACTGCGAAAGCCAAAATCGCGAAAGAGAAGTAATTGAGGCAATGTAAAATACAGGGTTAGGTTCCCATACCAACAAGAAGGCGACGCCATAACTCTTCCTTTCTATGATCTTCGCTATGGGTGTTAAATGAGAAACAGACTCGAACTAGAATAAGATGCAAGACTTCAACTGAGTAAAATTGAATGAAATGCTTCTGCTCTTTCATCATCTAAATAACATTATACATCTCACAAAAAGTCTACTTTAGATATTATTGCTAATTTCAAATTATAATACTTTGTACTTTAATATTAACTAATAAAATGTAAACCTTATATTTTAAAACAAATTTGTGCTAATAAAATATAAAATTCTGTTTCAAGACTAATTTTTATCCAATTCTAGCTATAATGGTCCTAAAAAATATGGAAAACAGAAAATTTTATTCATCGACAAAGCTGTGATTTCCTTGTGACCTGGACACTGCTTCGCCAATAGTCAATTGAAAAACGCTGGTCTAGTATATGCTTCCATGCATATTAAACGTTTCACCTTCAAAATTGCTCATCTCTGTCTCTCGCTTTATATGTTTCACTATCTCTACTTCTACGTTTTACCCTGCAATTCACCAATCTGGTTAGTGACAGGGAAAGCAATTCACGAAAACGTCCCTAAAAATTTTCGCTTGCTAGTTCGATTCTACTAGTATGATCCATTTTTGTCCTAGGAAAAAACAGCCTCGATATAGCTGCGCCCTATATCAATCTCATATTTTATAATCGCGACAGTTCCTCCAGAAACATCGCAACGTTTCAACTACTCCTTCAACCTCCTCAGGAAAACCTTCCGACCTAAGCTTATCCTTAAGTCTCAACCTAGCGATCTTCTAGCGACCCACAGTTAAAATATTTTTATAATGGATATGTATATTTCTTTCTGTTTCTCAAATTTTCTCTTCCTTCATTCTTCTATTCACTCTTATTGCTTTCTCTTTCTCTCTATCTCTCTTAAGATGCAAATAGACAGTACATGTAGAGAATCACTTGCATACGGGAGCACGATAATCGAAATGTATGTTCGCCGAAGCGATTTGTAAGCTTTATTACACCGTAGGCCAACGTGAACCAATCAAACATAGGCACGTGCGTAGACAATGGCAACCCACCTCTTTTTCCCCACCTCGCCTCCAAGTTATCACGGAAAAAAAGACGACCAAATCCATCACGCAAAGCCAGGTAGAGAATATGGTTTCACCTATATCTCCCTCCCTTTCATTGAAAAGCTCATTTGAATGTCATTTTTCCTATTTTCGTTTTCTCTGCAAGCATGTAAATATACTGGGTGCGCTTGTCACTCCACAACCACATGGCGATGAACGTTAATTTGAATGTAACAAGAATTTAAAAAAAAAAGCTTTGCGATGGTTACACTGCATTTCCAGTTGACATTATCAATTCGCTCAAAAATTCCTGTTTTTTCTCATTTTTATCTACTTTTGTCGAACCTGTGCAAAAAATCGCGGGTGTGATTGACGTATTTGACACCAATTTGTAAAAACTCATTTACACTGAGCGCATGTAAAAATTCTATTAATCTCTCTCTCTCTCTCTCGCTAGTTAATTGCAATGGATTGAAAAAAATTTTATTCAAATGAATTTTTTTTAAATGACGACAGCAGACCTCGCAAATTTTTTCAAACTATCAAATAATTCTCATGTGGCCTTAAATCATTCTTCCTGTATTTCCTTCCTCTGAACGTAAGTAACTGTCTCGGATAAATATAAAAATTAATGATATCCTGAGTAAATTCGCTTAATTTTCAAATATAAAATTTTAAAATAAATTGCCCAAATCGTGCAAATAATATATGTGCAACTTAATCAAATTACAACAACCCGACAAGTAGGTATATCAATATAAATAAAATTCAATCGGAAGGAATATTAGTCCGCAATTATAAGTAAAAATATCTTATATACTTCACGCTATGTAGGTAAACGAAGGATAAAACAATAACGCTAAATTACTTAAAGATATCCTTTCGACAATAAAGAAGGGCAGACAGGTAGAAAAACAAAATACTGCATGTGGATTTCGGATTGCAGGAAGCTATTGCCCCGGCAGGTTTTTCCACAACGGCCTATGATAACAAATATATAAAAAAACAAAAAATATCCTCAATAGCAACTGTATATATACAAGGAACAAATCTATGAATCGTGTGGGAGACCATTTGTTTATAAATAAGTGAAAATTTGGTTGCTGTAGCTGCATTAGCTTAGCATATACCATCATCAGAGACAACAGAAATATAAGGGTTTTTTTAAAGCAATAATAAACTATAAATTAATAATTCACGGAGTTATACTGCGCAGTCCTTAAATATTATCACTTTTTACCTCTTATCCTTAACTGTATGCAAATCGACCGCGGTCGAGGGTGGGTTAGCGTGTCTGGCTGGTAATGCTAGGGCCGAATCCTGTCCGGGGCATAGTTGTATGTATTCAGCTTTGTTATTATTACTAACATAAGACATTGCAAAAGGCAGTCACCTTTTGTTTGCGAGCTTGTTAAAATAAACTCATTCTTTAAAGTCAACTACATAGTTAACTACAAAATGTTTAATGGCTATCGGGAGATCTATTGAAAATACTCATGCAAGCCAGAGTAGAAATAGTTCTTTATGATACAATAAAAATGATCATTGGTTGAATTACAGCTCACCATAACATGTGACTACAAAATTTCCTAAGGTTATTCTTCCGCAAGATGTACTTCCTTAAGAGAAAGCATTGTTTTTCTTGAAAGATTGCTGTACTTTAATGCTACGTCTATTAAAAGAAATACGAAAACCTCAAACCTCTATCAATAAATACAATCATAAACATCCATGCTCATTCCATGCAGCATTTGGACCTGTGGCATTAAAATTTGGATGCAGGCGCTCTACCCACTCTTCTGCCAAGACTAGCTTTACAAAACATATGTACGTTGTTTTTTGAATAACATTATAATTTCCGGCTTTCATGGAAAGTATTAAAATTAAATCAACAAAAACTATTCTTCCTGCCGTAATTGTGCCCTAATCCAAGTTTCCATCTGAATATCAATCTCTTTCAAAATGCAACTACAATTCTTTGTACTAAAGTTTAGCATAGACTTCATTCAGACACAACAATTTATGCGGTAAACTCGGCATAAAAACTTAGCTAATCCCTATAAGTTTAGATATGGTTGGCTTTGGAGATCCTTTGAAAGCGTATAAAAAACTGATCCTATATTCCCGTCATTCAACGGAGACTTTGAAATAAAGCGCCATCCCTTAGGTCCGTCCTCCAACCTACACCCATAATCCGAGTATATCCAGACGTGCCCATTTTCGCTTATTTAAAGGACTACGCAATTTAACGAAGCTACGCGAGAAAAAAGAAGAGACATACACAGAGAAAACCCTTCCATTTACGCGAGTAAAACATTCGGTCCACACCATTGTAAAACAGGGAGCGCGGTCCGTGAAATAAATTGCGAGCTACAAGTCTGCCTGTGATTGCTCTCGCCACCTCGCCCTCAGAGTGATTAGCAGGGACGCGGACACGCGCTGAGAGGTGGAGAGAGAGAAAGGTTGCGGTGACGGCCACACGTTGTAGCCGGAGAGAGTGAGAGAGAGAGGGAGTGGGAAGGAGGACGCAGTTCTCCTGGATGGTAGGTTTGCACACAGACCTTCCACTTGCCGTAGTCTCCCCCAAAGGGGAAAGATAGAGAGAGAGAGAGATTGTGATGGATGTAGGCGAGAAACAAATGAAGCTGTAAATTACCTCTCACTACCAATTCCGAACGCACTGCCTCATACAAAGTTTAATGGCTTCAAAGTTTATATATGCAGTTCTGGAAGGGTTCGCTCAGATGAGAATTTTAAAAAAGGGGGGAGGAAAATGAAGGGGGAGGAAATGGGATTGGATTGCGTGGTGTAAAAGGGAGAGGGGGCATGGAATGGGGTTTCATTCGGACACGAGGTGAGTGGCAGGGGGTCTCTCCCTATGTAATCAAGCGAGAAGGGGGAACCCTATGGGATTTAACTCCAACTACGGTTACGCGAATACGCCACACGTGTCTGCATGTGTGCAGGAAAAAAGTTCGGAGTCCTGTTTTATCCCAGTTCCCTACAACTACGAGGTGTGGACTACGCCCCGTATTATTCCGGCTTCCGCAGGATGCGTTCATTTAAAATTATATTTCGAGGTGACAGTTACAGAGCAGCGAAGAAAGCAAAAACTTAATTAGTCCAGATTGCTTCTTGCACTCTTAAGGGAATAAAAAAGTCACAACGATAATATGATTTTGCAGTTATTTTGACTTTCGCTAATCAATTAGTTTGTTAGTGGTGAAAATATGCTACACTTATATGATATAGTCCCGATTTATAGAACTAAGGAATCTATTTTTACTGCAAAAATCTCATTTTTAGTGATTAAGTGAAATTACGTTATAATAATTTTGAAAGGAAAGAATTTCTAATTACACGCTTCAGTCATAGCCCCCTATTCCTCCAAAAAAGAATCGCATACGCGGTATTTGTTTAGAATTAGCAATTCCTCATTTCAAAGGAGAATTTTTGAGCTTGATTTACGTCTGTAATTCAATTGAAAAAATACGTAGCTACGATATTTATTTTCCCGAAAAAATCAAAGGAATATCGATTTACAGAGGAAAGAAAAATATCTAAGAAAGGTTTTATTCAGTGTGACACATTTTAATAGAGATTACGTTTTAAAACCCACCATATTTTACTTTATAAAATATCATGCATGCAGATAAATATTATTTCAATGATTACATAATCAAATTTATTGTGTATTTAGGAAATAAGTATGCGATATTCGACTATTTAGTAATTTACAAACTACATCATTATATTTGTGCCTTCTTTTTCTCGTGGAAAAATTCATGGAACCTTTCAGAGCCTTCCAGACACATTACACAGCTATGCATGATTTTTAGGATTTTTGGAATAGAAATTATGCCAACAAAAATGTTATTAAATAACCATAAAATCGCACCATTACCTCTAAATGATCATCTTCGAATTTAAGTTTAATTAGTTTCAAGTTTCCAAGTATTGGCCAATTCCTCATGTCTCACGGACTGCCATCGGCTTTTAGTCTTTAAGGAAAAGATTAGCTGCAGGAAATGGAAGATAACATACACTCCAGACGCACGAGAAGAGGGTGTCAAATAAATAAGGAGACGGAATGCGCAAGAAAGGAAACTGTTGTTAATTTATAAGGACGCACGTATAGTCAAGCAAGAAACGGGACACGAGAAGGAAAAATATCCTAGTACACAAGCATGTAGTGATGAGCGGTTTGCAGGACTGCGAGGCTTCCGGCGGAGGAGTTCGCGTAAATTTACCGCCGCGCTCCCCACCGGATCTCCCCATCTCCCCCTCTTCCTCCCTCATACTCTCATCGCTTCTCCATCAACCTTGACGTAAAACTCCACCATTCTAGATAGCATCCCGTGCAAACTCAATATTCGCGTAAAAACAAAAGCAAAGTCTGTAGGGGATACACGCGGTCTCTCTCACGTCGGGGGTTTACGGTAGTGGGGATGTAACACGTACTCTTCATCTACCCCTCGGCGGCCACCCTTCTCCCTCTATTTCTGCATCTCCCGTTAAATTACATTATGTAGGTTTCGCGTGGACTGGAGAGACTGGGTTCTCTCGAAACGAGAAACCCCCGCTGAGTTCGTAGTTGGTTTTTTTTTATTTTCTCATGGAGATGGCCGGTGAGGCTCGCGTGTAAATGGGAATTTGATTAAGTCCTCCAACAGGACGTAAAATTCGATGCAATTTAACTCCTCTACGCACGAATATACACGTGCATCTCTATCTTTCTCCGTCTTGTTGTGCATTAATTCGGTTTTCGTTCGGCAAGTTTAATTCTAAAATATATCCGACCGATGGCTCTCTCAGCATATTTCCGCGTTCGATCAGACTTTAATTATATTTTTTTTAAAGAGGACACAAATATATCGACTAAATAGAATCCAGCTGGAAACGGCGATGTACACACGCGTAGAAAGATCCGAGTGTTTTACTTTTTTCCATCTATTAATTTATCCCATAGATTAACAGTATATATTTTTCTTTTTGAAGCAGCGCCTTTAAAATGATATCTAGATTAAAGTAGATTGGAGTTATTATAATAATATTAAAAATCTTTCTCTTCTTCCAGATGGAGGGACCATTTCTGAAATGATGACTATTTCGATCGTGAATATCATTCCACTCAAAATTACAAAACTTTTACCCTTGATTTTTACCACGTAATCTTTAAAAGCTATAATGAATGTAGCAACCCAAAAATAATAACAAAATAGTATTTTTAGAATTCCGTCTAATTCGCCTAAGATACAGCAGAGTTTCATCGTTAAGGAGTTGAAATTTACGAATAAGAAAAATATACTTATAATAAATCCAGCAAAATATTGTTTTATTCGAATGCATCACGCATCTCCTTCAAAATTTTCAAGGGAAAGTCAGGGCCATAGTGTGGCAAATGCTGCGGCAACTGTGAAACGAATTATATGTATCGAGATAAAATCTAGTGAAAAAATATACTTAGTGAAAATTAAATCTGTTATAATCTACTTCATCAAATGAAAAATTTAATTAATGTTTAACATTTGGCTCTCTAAAACACATGGTATGCATTAGTTACTCGGAGATGTGTGGTATTCGAATAAATACGATAGTTGATATTTTGATGACACAAAAAGATATGAAAGCCTGCTTTTAATATAACAAGAATAAACCGTTAAGAGTTTCTTTTTAAAAAACGAAATTCTACTGAAATTGAATAAAACAGGAATACCTTTTGGAAACGTTTCTACGTGGACATTAATTCATTTCAGAATATGCCAATTTTTCTACTCATGACCGAGTTAACGGTTTTCCATGAATCTATCTCTTGCTCTCCCATCATACAACTCCGAAGTCATAGAAATAATCCTAGCGTCATTTGAGATAAATCCAGAAAAGCGCGCATGCGCCGTACCATTCCAACTTAAAGGGTTTCCGAAGGATAAGTTTGCGTTTGTTAACTGGGTCGATCGCTGGCCCGTTAAAAATGGTGATATGCGTATCGTGAGTGAAAAAATATTCCCGTTTCTCTTCGGGTAACATTAATTCCATCTTATAATGGGTCGAGAAGAAGAGTATTCTTCGGAGTAAAACAGTACCTATAAATTCGACCGAATCCCCACACCTCTCGGATGCATAGTCTTCGGTTCCGTTCCTACCAATTATATCTCCCGTCCCAAACATCGCTAGAGACACTTCAAGTAAAGAAACTAACTACCGCGTACACGACGTGCAAGTAAATAAAAAAAACGCAATTTGTCAACCTCTTCCCTAACGCTTGTTCTTCGCGAAGTTTCCCGGATAAAACAACGTTTGGTCGAATTAATAAAGATGTCAACGGATGGGAGGAGATCCGACATATGATATAAAAAAACTCTCGCTTTTTCAGTCCTGGAGCTACTCGATAAACTCGTCGAAGACAAGTTATACGTCTAAGTGCGGGAATACTTTAAACAAATCCGCATCCTCCTTTTTTTTCTATTGGCATTATCGATCCGGGAATCTTCACCGCTGGGAATAGCTTCGAAGGAAAGCAAGGAATTTGTTAAAGAAGGAGGAAATCGACAGTGAATGCCAGTTTTAAAAAAACTGCAGAAAGAACGGTGAATTCACGCGAAGAGCGAGAGAAGATGAGGTGGCGGAAAATATGGGAAACGTAAGAAAATTAAAATAGAAATACAGCATCTGTAGATTGAGAACTGCTTATAAGAGCACAGCCAGACAGCTGTTGTGATAATAGGCTGAAAATTGATGATTCCAAGGCCTAGACGCTCCTATCATCTAATAATATTAAATTTGGGATACATTTTAATTCCAAGTGAATGCGAGTGATCTTTATCCCAAACTACGTATTATCTCTTTTCAAGCAGTAGAATTGGTACTTGTGCAATCAAGCGTTCTTTATAAAATAGGTAAAAATCTAACAAGTTACAAGGAAAATTTACTGACGAATGATAAATATGCCATAGATTTTTAACTTTGTCAAACCAATTGATTTAACAATATGTAATTCTCAGCACAATTTTGATTAATGCTAGCTTGGGGAAAAGGTATCAAGTATCCCTTCATTCGCATAACTAGGGTACAAAATTTTAAAATCTAAATATGCTTTTTAAAAAATTATATCCAATTTCATACCACCACATCACCACCTTATATAAAAAAAAACAAACCAAATAAAAACCGTCGAAAGTGAAGAACCCACGAAATACATATTTATGTTTATCATCACAAAATATAAATTTTACCAGAAATTTTTTCGAGAAAAATAAGGAAACAAATATAAAGGAATAAGGAATATAAATATAAAGCACGACAATAGAAAAACAAATGCATAGAGCGAAGTGTGGGAAAATCCAAAGAGTGAATGACGAATGCAAAGAAGAATCCTCGAATATTAAGGAAATTGTCCGATGAACTCACCGAACGTCCCTTGCTGCTCCCAGAGATTCGGATATCGAGCGTCCGCTGGCCGGAAACGCGTCGTCCATGTATCCTCGTTGCGTTTGCAGAGGGCTTGTTTTCGAAGATTTCCCACGAAGTACAGCAGTTTTTCACCGAACTTTCGTCTCACCAAAGATTCCTCCGGAAGTAAGACTTCCTCTTCGACGCCCGCGTTCTTATCGTTCTGTCAGTGCACATCGTCAAGGAAACGTCTATATTTCAAAGTAAGGAAGTGATCGGAAATGTATTAGTTAAAACCGAATAGGATATATTAATGCAGCATACATAAAACATATTGAGCTATTTTCATAAACGGTGAGATTTGTACTTTACGCTATATTAAAAATAATCCACGAATAAGAACACGGCCGAATTTTAATTAGCGAAGGACTTGATAACCGTCCCATGAGTGAATTCTTCTTTGAACGTGGAAATAATGGCAATAACAACTTTTATTCGAGCAATTTCAATGGATTTCTTGCAACGATAAGCTAATTCTGCCTGTCGGGAGCACAATAATTGTTAGTTTATCTAAGGATTGGTTTTGAAGACTCGGTAAAAAGAAATTGAACTATTACATATCTAAAACTTCTCAATTCTTAAAATTTGATCGTTTTCGATCTAGTGATCCCACGCCAGCTAAGTCCATGAACTTTGAATCTGAGTTGCAATAATATTTAAGTTTGATGGACAGAAGAATTACGTCTAAAACTGTCATAATCTTCGATAGTGCAATGAAAGTAAACAAGCTGTCTTTCCGATAACCACTGGATAAATGTACGTATGTCAATTTAACTCTGGCTGTAAGGCGAGCTCGATGTCCTTCTGAATAGCTCATTATATTTTGTCAGTTATCATGTACTCGAACAGCCTAACGAAAATATAAATTACGGTTTTATTTTTTTAAACTTAAACACGTGGGATGCAACAAATGCGCTAGAGCATTCGAAATTTTTTAAGAATCGATATTACCCAGAATGTGTGTTACAGTAGAACGCATTTAGATTTCTGCGCTTCCGCTGCTTATATTTCAACAAAACTGACAGGAAACGTATTCAAAAATATATAGGTATATAGGGATATACTATATGCGTATACATATATGTATATACACACACACATAATAAACTTAAGAAACTAGGTCAGAGTGGTTAAAAATATCCGTAGGGGGCTGGATGTAAAGTTATACGCATCGCTATCTGTAAAGCGATACGGCCTCCGAGCTGCTGCAAACGATGCGCCCTCTACGCGTCCCCTGCAAGAGCTCCGCCTCCCTCCTCCATTTACTACTAGCTCACCCCTTCCATAATATATGGCAATTACTTTATTTTTCATTTAACAAACATATATAACGCATCTGGTGAAGTTACTTGCATTTCGTTAGCTCCAAGGCTAGATTTTTTTTGCTATCTGTACATCCTATCTCCTACAAGATTCCCCGGGCTTGCTGGCCCCTGGGCAAATCCGGGATTCCCAGGTCGAGCTTAGCTGCTTAACGCAAGGAATTGCGGGAATATGGCCGACGTTCCATTTTCTAATAATGTACCCCCGACATAATTTCAGGCATATTTCTCATACATATAACTCAGCATTGATGTTTGAAACATGGAGCTAGTGTTACACGCCAAAGAACATGTAAATAAATAATTATACGGATGAAAACTTTGATATTAACATTCGAAAAACCGAATGCAACTTAGCGGAATTCATCGGCACAATAGTTCCCGAAACAATGCACTTTAACGAATTCGAGGATATCCAAACACATAAAAATAAATAATTTTATATAACTCAGGTCACTTAGCATCATATGCAC
This sequence comes from Uropetala carovei, assembly GCA_036926305.1. Classification (NCBI taxonomy): domain Eukaryota; kingdom Metazoa; phylum Arthropoda; class Insecta; order Odonata; family Petaluridae; genus Uropetala; species Uropetala carovei. The sequence goes on from JAXCHB010000130.1 coordinate 4,325,684, forward strand.
TATTGCAATAAAACAAAACTCAATGAATTAGAGGATAACACCAAACATATTATACAACAAACCACGTAAAAGTTTTCAGATATAGAATTTAAAGCATATTTATATCATGAGACGCAACAAATATTAATTATTTTCAATTAATGTTATTTAATGTCATTTACAAGATGCACCTTTATCTGGTCCCAGTTATATTTCCTGCACAAACGCCAAATCTTTCGGGAAGTCTCGCCTCACGACGTTGAAGTCTCCAGCAGCTCTCGAAGACGCTAACTACTCTAAAACCCGGAACAGTCTGGAACGGAACCCGCACGGCTGTGCTACACCCTGCTGCCCCCTGCGGGTTTTATTTTAAACGAATTTTCAATTTTATTGATCCTGGTCTATTCTCTCTGTAATTGAAAGTTGCTAGTTTCTAATGAGAGCCTTCGATTTAAAATTACCGGTTTATCATATTTTAATTAGGGTTATGATTTTTTAAACAGAAATGGAGAAAAGTAATTTTTACGTGACATAAGAGGGACCTTGAGTGTTAATATGCGGTATTACATGTCTGATGAATTGACAGCCAATGAGATGCAACGTTGCCGCACTTCGCGCTGCGAAAAATCAAACTCGATCTATAGCTTATTGTCAGATCAGTGGTTCTCAACCGGGGTGACATGACACCCCAGGGTGACGCGACGGTTATTGAGGGGTGACGCAAATATTTGATAAATTCACAGTGTATCATATTCTTGTTTATAAACATAAATAAAACCAGGAGAATAAACAGGCGTGCTTATTTAAATGCCAGAATTTTATCATTAAAATCGAAAGGATATTTTTCTTGATATTTTATTATATTACTAGTTTAACTTTCCATAACAAATAACGAGTGAGCACAAAGGAAGTATGATAAAACTAAAATAGTTCAAGACGTATACTTTAGCTAAGCGTTAATTCAAAACATCAATGTAAATTAACAAACCCATGGCTCATTGTCAACGCTCACGAAATTTTATAAAATATATTCCGATTATATCGTATTATTTATACTTTTATAATTCTTTACGTTGGTTCAAGATAAGTACATTATTTTCCAGGCCGTTTTCAATGGGCATCTTAACATAAAACACGGTTGGAATACGATCAACGGTGTATTAAGCGAAATGACAGATCAATACCACAGTGGATGGGATAAGAATGGAACAGGTGGAAATTCTTTTATTTATTTAGGAGGTATTCTGACTCAGAATGGAAAAAGTACGAAAGAGACAATGACAAGGATATCAAGGGTAAATGAGGAATTTATGACACAACGACAGCAGTTGATAAGAGAACTAAATAAAGACGTCAAAAAAAGGTTAGTGAACACTTTGATAAGGAATGTATCAATATATGGACGCGAGACACGGACAATAAGAAAAGAAAATGTGACCATATTAGAGGCGTAGATTGAAGAAAATTAGTTGGACAGAGAGAAAAACAAATGCGAAAATTTCAACTACAGTAGGGGGAGGGGAAGAGAGAAACTTAATTAGAGTAATGATGGAAGAACAGAAGAAAGGATGCGTCAAAATTTGAGAGGTTATTATCTACTAAGGAAGGCATGGAATGGAGGCAGACATGTAGGAATAGGAAAGGATTACAATAAGCAATAAAAGAAAGATATGGTATGAGAAGATGAAGACAAAGTCTCCGGAAAGTACAGATTGGTCTAAGTATGCCAAAACCTACTTAAAGGTATAATAATTATGAATAACAATGAATGAAGAAAACGAAGCAAGGACTAAATTTTTGTAGCAATTGAAAAAGAATTAATCCCAAATCGCAACAAAAATAAAATAATAATTTTTTTACAAAATACGATGAAAAAATCTGATGTGACAGCTTGAAAATTCTATTCTAAATTCTGACGTAAATGCATCAATTATTTCTCTCGTTATTCTTGCGCTAATAATTACTCTGTCGACCTACTTTAATCTGCACAACTCAAGAAAAGGCATCCTACATCACATATTAGTTATACATGTAAGCACTAATTAATGCTAATCCTCAAGTACTACATAGAGTCACACTTCCGCGATTCGTTCAGCGCCATCCTCATTGCACATACTATGTATGAATTCGCATAACTATTTTAAGATCTTATTAGAAGCAATAGATTTCAGAACCGTTTTCACGGAATTTTACAAAATGAATACCAAATAATCTTTTAAAAAAATAATGACTCGTCAATTAACCATTTATGTGACGCATGGAAAGTTAATATCCAAATTAATAAAAATAAAAATTGAAAATATACGTTTAATAGTACGCTTCTTCTAAAATTAAACGCGATATAGTGGTGGATTTTCCAGCATCGAGTATTATTTTCCAGTTTTTCTTGACGGGATTCATCAATTACACTTTGGAACATCTATTAAAACCAGCTACAAATTCTATAATAATCTATCTTATATCAAAATTCGCATCTGCGTTAACTGTTTCGTGGCTATCGAAATTATCATCATTATTAATAATTTTATCCTATCCACAAGGTGCACTCGATATTTCATTTTTGAACGAATGTCACTGAAGGAAGCAAGATTAATAAATTGAGGTGGAAGAACAAAAAAATGGAAAAGAATAGAGGGCATCAAGGAGGGAGAAAGCACCGCGGGAAGAAACAAGACGGAAAATTGAGATTACTAAGATATTATAACAGAAGAAAAGCGCAAATTTCATTTTAGGAAAAGGGTAAAAATTTTAAATTGTGACAGTTGCCTATGAGCCTTTTTTTCTCAAAGACAATTAGTTAAGGAACTATATAATTACTACGATAGAGACAAAAAGACAAATTTGCCCTTTTAACGACTCACGTATTTACATATCACAAAGTCGCACATATATGTATACGCAGAAGTTGAGCAATTCTTTAAATACTTAACAACTGCGCGAAGTCTATTATTACAGAGAAAGTTATTCTGAATCATGTCTCTGTTCATCTTTGATGTATTACACAAGGTTTAAACCTGATACTTTTGGGTGATTAGGGTTTGACAGGTGTCGTAACTACGTCAACGTCAAATGACCAATGTATGCTGTTTCATTACAAGTCGTCTACACGCCTACAACATCCGACTTTAGAAGCTCCATCATTCCTTAAAAAGCCATCCTCGTAAAAACATCTCCGTTTATTGAACTTTTTGATCGAGAGTGAGTTGATTTTTTTTACATTGAGGCCCCGACTGGAACAGAAAGAGCGAAAATTAAGGAGGGAAAAGGCAATTAAAGTGGAAAAAGATTAAGCCATTCGTATCCTCCGTGGCCGCATGTAAATCTTGGTAAAAAAAAATCCGCCGCCCTGTCCATTAAAAGTCACCGGTACAACCTATTAAAAAAGAAAGCGACGCTCATCCACAATTCAATTACGATTTTCGAGCAAGAAGAAAAAACCGTTTTTTTTTTTTTAATCTTTCAACAGCCCCCACCAAAAGACAGTTTAACGACCGCGCGTTTTCTTTTTTTCGCTATTTTACTTATTCATCTTCGCGTATTTTTTGGTCCATCTTTTTTTTCTGAAGGGGGAGATGAATGTTTGTACCAAAATTAGATCTAGCGGAGGATTTTTTTTAAAGGAGGAACCCCAACCTCGAAGCGGAAAGAGTAGGAGGGAACAGTGGAAATCTACTTTGAAATACGACTCAGAGAAACGAGCGTTGAGTCATTCGTTTACGATCTGCGGTGCCTCCTGACTTGTATTCTTCACCGCTTTAGTGGCCGGGGAAGAAAAAAACGTCACGTTTTCTTTTTTTTTTACTAGCACGAAGTTTATTCTGCAGACCGTAAATCCATCTCTTAGAGCATAGGGGTTTTCTAGCACACACCGGCCCCGAAACATTAAAAATGGTCCTGTACACAGTGTCATTCCAACGCGTATTTCTATATCAGTCGCATAAAAATGAATCCATAATTATAAATATTGCATTACTTTTAAGCAGAAATATAGTAAAAAATTTTAACTGCAACATGTAATGATCACACGATTTATAATTTATTGGATTCAATATTGGCGGGACGCAAAGGACTTGTAGAAAATAAGAAATATTCTTGTCAGAGGAATGGTATAGCTTGTCTAGCTCTCAATTTTGCGTTCGAATCCTGCCGTAGTTGTTATTGTTATTCCGCTCACCGTAAAAGGCCGTAAAGTGCTGTGTTATGAGCTAGTGCAAAATACATAAATAAAAATAAAATAATGTTGTATAAACCTATAATTTCAAAATGGTAAAAAGCTGTTTTTGACGAACTTAATTACAATCTCGTTATTTCCTATATATAACTTTGTTTTGAAAACACACTTAATACGGTAAATATATATTTTTTACATTCTGAAAATAATTTTCATAAATAACACCGAAAACCTAAGCAACAGAGAGAGAGAGAGAGTAGAATTCATTTTCGAGCCGATCCCTTTGACCTCTCTTGCCATTCCTTCCGCCCCTCGAGAATTTTTCTTCCTCAAGTGCAGCACCTGCTTCTCATCAGGTGGTCCACCTTTTAAGGTCTCCAGCGGTTATTGGCTTTATATCGGCATTCGAACCTCTAAAAATTAGAGCGTCTATAACATGAAATTTTTATTGCACGAATAGGCCATTTTCCCCTAGGCGGTCCCATATGTTGATTTTAATTTCTTTCGCTAGAAATTTCTAGGGATTAAATTACTTGCGCGTTCCCCTTTAACTTTGGAATCATAGCGATTCAGCTCCATCTCTATGCCCTCTCTCTTTGAATTGTCTACACAGACACACGTGTGCGTGTGTGCTCGTGCGTATGGAGATTTGGGTAGACACTTGTGAGGACATCACGGAGGAAAATAATTGCCTAACGACTAATAGGAAAAATAATGCAAGGCTTCTCATATAATCCTATTTTCCCCAATGGAAAATTTTAGCATGTGCTTTTAACTCAACGGCATCGCTAAATATAAAACTTTTACCTGCGTTTTTTTATGTGGGAAATTGATAAAAAGCACGGATTAGACGTTTATGAACTAAAATATTTAAGATAATTCAGCTGAAGATATCACAAATCCTTCAAATTTGCCTGTCGTAATGGGCCACCAATTCTAAAAGGGGAAACGAGAACGACAATCACGAAAGCTTCTTGAAGGCATTCTTTATATTCGAACCTGAACAAAATCCGAATAATGAGACACCAAAGATCACCCACTCGCGTCTTTTTCATTCGTCAGCAGTATTTTCACGCATGATGTCCACTTCAGAATGCTGGTGCGAACAAACCGAATGTGGGCGAGGACGAAATATTTGACACTCAATTTCTTTGAAAGCCTAAGGAGAAATTATAAGGGCAGGATTAACGAGGCCTTCATTTCGAAAGTCCCCTGAATCCGAAACGATGGGCCAGTTGCTCCAGCTTTCCCGACAGCCTAACGTCTCAACGTGTCAACGACTCCACTATTCTTGGGGTCGGATATCACATGGTCACCGAAAAACGACGCGGCCAAAGGGAGTTTCGAAAAGTGCCCACAATCACCAAATTAGGCGTCTGCCCTCTAGATGGCAGCACTGCCCGCGGTCGAACGCAACAAGTGTTCCTTTCCCTCACCACACCCAACCCCCGAATCTCATTCTCTCTCCCTCTCTCCCGTTCCTTCTCTCTGTCTCACTCCCTTTCTCTCTCATCCACGCACCCCGTTCGTAACAGCCCTCACCCACTCCCACCCACCATGGTGAACCAACAGGTGGCTGGGCGATTTGGGTGGGTGGAAATCCTTTCGCCTGGACAGAGGGAAAAGGGAAGGGAAAGGGTTGTAAAGGGAAAAGAGGAGAGAGAGAGAGGGGTTGAGATATAGGGATGTTTATATCGGGCGATAGGGAGCTATAAAATGGGAGGGAATGAGGTGGAAGGATGGAGGTAGGAGGAGAGGATGAGAATAAGGGATAAGGGTGGGAGAGAGTAGGAAAGGGGATGGAACAAAATTAAGGGGGGGGGGGGGAGAGAGAGATAGGGAATATGGATGTGATCGAGATTCAGTCAGGCGGTTATATGTTGAAATCGCTCGCCCCTTCGCTGAATCGATTAAAATCTCGTAATGATAAATTAAACGCCCTCGCAATCTCAAGCGGATATGATACGAGTAGGTGGCGTAATTATGCGGAGGAGAAGGAGGAGTTTTTGCTGAATTGAATCGAAGCGGACTACAAGGTTGTGCGTAAAGGGAGGAGAAGCATACAGAGAGGTTCAATTATGATCCGAGATACCCGAGTTAAAGGCTATTTGAAATTAAAATATCCGAGAGCTTTGAAGTCTTATTACTCATATCAGTCTTCCCAGATGTTTGGAATTTCTTCAGTGAGTAATTTAAAAGAAAAAAAAGGATTGTATAGCATTTATCTTTCTAATGAAGATGTTTGACAAATGATTTGCGTGGATTTTAGCATTTATTACGATTCCAATTAATTGTCACAGATCGATTCTGCAAGTTTAAAAATATTCTAGATATTTAATTTGTTTTTTAGTTCCTTTTCATAAAGTCATCGATTGTAAATAATCTTATTGTTAGTTACAGAAATATTACTTCCAAAGTTTTTCCATAAATATATACGTATCTCCATTAGATATTTCAACACTCCTTCCAAGGAGAACGCTAGAATAATGCGAACATTCGTTTAAATGAGGTTAACAAGGATTGTTACAAATATAATCCTACTTATTTTCGAAGTTCATTTCAGTATGTTTGCATAGTTTTTTCCAATGGGATCGACTACTGTCCTATTAATCGATGTCGTGAATTGTTAGAATGATTTTCATTCAAACAAAACAAAATGTATACTTCTACGACCAAAAACTATTTGAATAAATGTCCGACGAAAAACTTCGGTTACCTTTTTAAAAGATAACTAAAAAAATTCACGTTGGATCGGACATAAAGTCACATAGGAGAAAAATGGTTTAGGTAGGTACTGAATGAGCATAGGAGTAGATAGGATTTTTAAAAAAGCACATGAGATTCAGTATAACGCAGGGGCGGATCCAGAAACTTCTCAAGGGGGGAGGGGGCGATCGCCCCTCCACCTATCAAATCCGCCCCTGCCAACTGCCCTATATTTTGAAAATCCCTACCCCTATCAGAATCCTTCTTTCCATTGCCATACAGACTTAATCTGTGGCGTATAATTGAGCATTTTTGCGCGGAATGAATTTAAAAAAGCGCCCAGTGGAGTGTAATGGGATTATCCAAGGAGGGGGCGATCGCCCCCCCCCCCTCCCCTTGGATCCGCCACTGGTATAACGCCGTCCCCTTTCCTCCGTTCGTCTTTTTCTCCCTCTATATCCCGCCTACCTTCATTCATTCATAGTTTTCAATCCTAAGATTGCTTTGAAAATGTCTAGGGAAGAAACACATATGATGTGGTGGTTTCCCGTTGCCTTCCACATCTGACATGAAATTATGAAAACGACACAAACATCCATGCCCTTCGGCAGGATTCGAACCCGCGACCTTAGCGATGGTAGGCCAACACGCTAGCCCTTCCACCACCGGGGCCGGCTCCGCCTACCTTAAAAAATTCAAAAGAAATTTTACATAGGGCTACACTAAATATTGCCTTCTCGAGACGTAATCAATACCTCGTCATCAGATCCATGAAAAATACGAGTGTAGATGAGAGAAATATGAAATATGGCGGCGAGAAAAAAGATAGTCCCGAATACCGACATTCCTAAGACGGATAAAAAAAAACGAAACAGTCTCTCCTCGCCCTATTTTTTTCCCTCCCGACACCCACGCCGCATTCACACGACAGGGGCCAGACACGCAACGTCCATAAATCCCATTCCAATCCGAGAGGAAGAAAGAGAGAGAGAGAGGTGGTCATCTCCCTCTCTCTATTTCTTTCTCCCATCTATGTGCCCCGCAGAGAAGATGGGGTAAGAGAGAAGAAGAGATACGGGCAGGCCCCAATCGATAAAACGGGCCCTTCATTTTCCTTTACATCGCATTCGATTGTTTCTTTTCCCGAAAACGGAACCGACGTCTTCCAATTCCTTCGCATCACTTAGAGTTTTGTTTTAGTTGACTTGTGGAAAAATACCGTTAATAATTGACTAACTTCCCTAAGCTCAGTCATTTTGTTAATGAGGCCCTAGGATGCGTAAGATTAATATAGTGATGCTTTACTTTATCATTCCCTGTATATTGCTTAGAACAGTGATGGCGAACCTATGGCATGCGTGCCATAAGTGGCACACAAGACGATAATACGAAAGGCGAAAACCAAAGCACTTATCGTACTGATTTAGTGCCGCAAAAACATTTGTGTTATTTAGTCAACTATTGTATGCTTACAAATTTCAATCTCTTATGTCTTGATCACGAATTTAATTCATTTGGCAAGCAAAAAAATATCAAGGACTTTTTCGTGGCACGCGAGGCGGAAAAGATTCGACAATTTCATTAATATTGGCACGCGGGCAATAGAAGGTTCGCCATCACTGGCTTAGAACCTTAGAATCCAAATGTAATTATTATATTAATGAAATTCATTTTCTGTCTTTTTGTCTGTGTCTTTGAAAATAAGATTTCCCCTCATCTGTTGGTGCTGCCACCTTGCGGCAGTTATTATAACTGCTAGGAGCTTTCAGAAGACCGTCAGGCGACGGGAATCCTATATAATAAACACTTATGTATGTTTATGTAACGGTTTCCACTATAAACAACTAGTTTACCTTTTTGTCAATAAGGATCTCCAATACAACAATCCATTCAATCGTCAAGGGAACAGTTTAGTAATGTTGAAATAAACTGATTTGTTTTTGTTCAGATAGTATTCAAAGAAATTATTCCGCTGATTGATTAATTAGTTAGTTTTTAATTTAAATCTTTTAAAGAGTTTTATTTACATAACGACGGAGAACATTATTGAGGATTCGAGTAAGCTTTCTTTCTTTGTAAGTACAGAGTAAAGTTTTAAAGCAATCACAATGTTAAGTGCACGAAATTTAATTATTTTCCCTACGTTATATATGTATACATATAATTATTTCCCTGTCTTTGCACACCGACAATTATATGTAGCATTGACGAGAGAAAGGTAGGAGAAGAATATCAGAATTATATAGCCGAAAATAAAAACCAAAGGCATTTACTAAACGACAACAGAATATTCACTAGAAATGTAATATATGACGAAATATTTCATATGTAAAAGTGTGCTAATAATTATTTTAAATGCAAATATTAATAATCAATCTATCTATAATTCTTCCGTTGATATTTCAACGGGCATTACACACATTATAATATATAGCTGCTTCTTACGTAGGATACAGGAGGCTATAAATTATGAGGCACAACCTGGAATCCTGAAATTTGGCATGAATATAGGTTATTTGTCCAAACCGAATGAAAAAATCCGATTTTGTTGGAATTACAATTTTAATGGGCTATTGTTAGGTGCGTTTCGCTTCCAGCGTGAACGCCTATTATCGTCGGTCTGTCCGTCCGTCCGTCCGTCCGCATGTTCGTTCTCGGCTTCTACCGAACGGGTTTTCATGAAATTTGATATCAAGGACTTACAATCAAATATAATAAGAAAATCAGATAAATGAATCACGTACGCCAATCAGGGACACCACTTTCCTGGTGATAAAAAATTAAATTTTCGTCATATCTCGTAAAGTATTGCTCATATCAAAATATATTTTCAAATAAATGTTGTAGAACTACTAAAGAAGAGTACATATTTCCTTCCCAACTTAGTTTCCCACCATCCTCAGAGATGTCGGGAGGAGCTCTACTGATAAAATAAACCAGGAAGGGGTCAGTAATCCGTGCGTCGATGGTACGTTCACTCGCTCGAGATTCGGATGAGCATTGAAAAACCTCCACGCATCTCTCCGACAAGAAAGGGAAGGTGAGGTTTTCTATCCAATGAAATGATTCAAGTAGATAGAGCAATTAAATCTTCAACATTTCTTATGACGTTGTAGAATAACCTTGTGACATCGAATAAATAATTTCATCATTAATTTTTGTACATATTATTCTTTATTGACTTAATAAATACTCGTTCTCGGAAAATCGCATTATTATTGTTAGTCAAATGCTATGAGTTTTAAACTAGCGCGTAAAATGATTGAGAAATTAGTTACTCACTAGGAGGTGGCGAGAGAAAGCGTTGCAAAAATAGCCTCATTTTCAATGGAAGAGTCGCTTTTGCTCATAAGCAATGTTCCCTCTAATTTTTAGGCGCGTTTCGCTTCCAGCGTGAGCGCTTATTATCGTCGGTCTGTCCGTCCGTCCGTATGTTCGTTCTCGGCTTCTACAGAACGGATTTTCATGAAATTTGATATTAAGGGCTTACAATCAAATATAATAAGAAAATCGCAAAAATGAATCATAAGTCAATCAGGGGTACCACTTTACTGGTGACAAAAAATAAACTTTCCGTCATATCTCGTAAAGTATCGGTCATATCAAAATAGTATTAAAATAAACTCGTAGAACTAGTCAAGTAAAGTACTTCTTTCCCTATACATTTTTATCGTAGGAGTAGCCGTTTCGAGAAAATCAAACAAAAATGTCTTCAATCGAGTTCAACTTGAACTTGAAAATTTCTTGCATGGTTACTTCTTCATTGTTGCTAACATAAACAATCTCACAAACAAACGTTTAATTTCCTTGCGTGTGCATGTAATATTATTAAAAATGGATTATTTATGACGAAGAAAAGAACTTTAAAACGCTATTTCCCTTACGTACAGGTATATAATTTCTTTCTAATACACCATTGCTACGTGATACGTTGTACTCTTTCCTAACTTGTTTCCCCCGTAAGAAAAGCACGTAAATCGGTGTAGACGTTTATATAGTCGCTTTTTAAAATTATTTTCCGCCAAGATTCGAACTCGGAACTTAAACTATCGGAAATTTTAAACATTGTAAGTTCTTATTTTTGAAGACGGAATTCAAATCCGTGTAGAATGAGCGTAAATATTTAGTTTTTATTGGAAAAAAGTGGGAATGTTTCTAAGACCTAACGATCGACTACCACGACAACGAGCTCAGTGCTTTTATATGGGTAAGCTTTTAATGGTAATTAGAGGGATATAAGTATCATAATGTCATTAATATTAAGCTACGACCATTGGAAAAATATCCGATAACGTTAAATTTCCAATTTATAGGGGCTTCTTTGACCTATTATTGCCCCATAAGAGGATAAAAACTATGGGTCACTTCCAGATGAGCTAGATACTTGAAATTTAGTGCGATTGTAGGTTTTCGGTCACCACCTATAGAAAAAAATCCGATATTATAAAAATTACAATAGAGATTTTAAATTCTGAAAGAATAGTTTTTGTCAAAATAAAATCATCTTTTACCGGCAAATCCTTGTTGATGGCTGTTGTTTTGTGCTCACAATACGTATGTATGGTTTTCCCAACCATTTATTGCTGAAATTCTCAATTTAATTATTTGATTCCAGGGATAATACGAGCTTGATAATTCTTTATTGAGAAGAATAGATTTTAGTTAATAATTTAATTTAAAAGTTTAGTCTCCTGAACTTGCATATCTAACTAACAAACCCAGTACTAAATCCTATCTTTTTCTGTTTTTTTATGAATAATTATCGCTCGAAAAATACGAACAAATAATTTTCAAGTTAATTCGTCAAGTTGTCTCTTATTTCTCGGTAATTTACCTGCTTCATCGACATAAAAAATTCAAACTTATTGCCATGAAGAGGCGAAAGTGAAAACGTGCGCTACTCTTAATGTTATATAGGAAATCTCATAGGTATCCGCCGCGTCCCACTCTATCTAGTATCCCCTTTCCGTTCTCCCTTTAGGTAAACGTTGACGTAATCCCTACGGAGTGGAGGAATTCGAGCTTTCTATATCGATTTTGAAATTCCCCGGGACGAGCCAAAAGGAAGCGCACCCAAAATAGTTTACCCGCGAATTTGAATTTCATTCTTTATGAACAGTTCGCCTCCTGCAAAAGAACAACACCCTCTCCAAGAGAAGAACGGAAGAGTGAAAGAAAGTTAACCTCCTGTTGACAATAGCCAGTAGCTTACCGTGGAAAGGTACCGATCGAAGCGAAGAGACTAAAGTGCCGCTTCAGATCACGACACACAAATACAAATGAAAGATGACAGCGTTATAATGCCGCCCTTAGAAAAACACCACCTGAAGCAGTCACCTCACAAGCAAACCTCACGCCATGTCCATGACAATATTCCAATAAAATTTTCCTGAAGCGTAAGCTTAATTTTTCTTGAGACTACTTATGCTTTCCACCACAAATAATCGGTCAGTCAGATACACTGACAACTGTGGCTATTTAAGATACCTGAGATAAGTACTTAGTACTTATTTCAATTTCTTTATTTTAAGTACTACTTATTCTTGAATCAATCAACATAGAAAACAACGAAGTCATTCGCTTTGAAAAATTAGCATCTCCTTAAAAAAATCTGATGTGGCCAACACATGACTTTCTCCATATTTGGGGTATAGATATTTAAATTATTATGAGTAGCATTATAAGGCAAAATTATTATTTCGTATCGTAAAAGAAGACACGTCCTTGCCGTAAATTACGTATATTTTGAATGTTTACAGAATTCATCGCTACAAGGCTGTAGGCTGGTATTAAGATAAAGCGAAATATATCCGAAAGGGATGGTTCTACGAAAATTAGTTACAAACAAAACTTGGAAGAAATAATATTCTCTACAACTTTGGTCCTTACGAAGATTACCAATAACGATGTTTTTAAGGAGATATTTAACGGAAACCGAAAAAACGGTTATTTATAATTAACTCCTAAACAATAACTCCTAGAAAAGTGTTTCAAATTAAAACTGTAGGAAATTACATTCTCTATAACATTATTATAGAATTGTATATAGAATAATGATGTTTTAACAAAGAAATATCGCAAAAACCGAATCGGGTTTCGAATAAACCGCGACTTCCGATTATCCGTTATTGTCCAAAAACTAATCAGTTCTTTGTGCTCATGTTCAAGTGTTATATATGAAGTTTGGTAACGATATGGCATGTACCTTTTGAGTTAGAGCGCCCACAATAACATACACACACACAGACATCATTCCGAAGATAGTCTAAACGTGTTCTAGGGACCTCAAAACATGTATTTCCGTTGAAATCTCGAAGTCGATTTTTTTCATGAATACAATACTTTTCCATTACTACGTATGAGAAAGTAAAAATATAGAAAGCGAAGGATAAAACTAGTCGACTTATCCATCTGATATTCCACCCTAGTGAATCTTTGACCGCATAGAGACAGACCGTAAAAAAGTTGACGGCGTAAACTACAAAATGAAAGGAGCAGTCGCGGAAATAGATTTTGAAAAAAAAGGGAGAGAAAAAGAGAGTAGTTCGCAAGCGAGCCGCGCCTTAGCCTTCTCCCTCTATTCCTCTCTCACCCTCTTTCGTGCGATGGTGGAAATTATGTGAATAATCTAATGGCCACGTGTCACAACTGGTTGGAGGGAATAGAGATGGGAAATACACATCAAATTACACTCCTTGTCGCGTGGGTGGGTCGCGTTGGTTTGGGGACCGCCGTGCTTTCCTGATATGCTACGTTACGATACGGGTAAAAGCGACGCGCGTTTTTTAAACGAGTAAGTATTCCACGCATTAGTCCTCCACCAATTTTCTTTATTATTAATAGTCTTAGTATCCTTCCTTTTCTCTCAGCGACTTTTTACAAACGCGTGCGCAAACGTTTCCAGTGGGTCCAGAGGGGTCACACTTGGCCCGCGCCGGGGGCTACTTGAAATAAGAGGCCCGAAAAAATGTTTTCTTTATAAACTCAGAAATATTAAATATCTCATTTTAAAAACGACGAAGAAAATTTAATTTTTTTGCTCTGCGATACTTTATTTATTAATGCGATCGTTAAGAGAGGTCAAATAATGTGGTAGTCGTTAGGTAAGGTTTTTCTATATAATTAGATTGCAGGGACCCCAATTGTTTAGCGCCAGGGGCCCAAATCTGCCACCGAACTTTTTCATTGAAAAATGTCTCGCGACCAGAAGTTTGCTCCGTTCTCCACCTGAGGGCACCACCTTGCAGGACAGAGTCATTCAGAAAGGAACAGGGCTTTTTTATATCCTTTTTTGTCATTAAAAATCCCTTCTCAATGGCTTCATTCTTTTTTTTCTCCCAGCATATATCTATATCTCTGATTCAAGGAATTCCAAACACTTAAATCTGGCGAGCACCAAGTTCTATCCCGTAATATCAGGCGAGCACCACTATATTTTTTTAACAAATAGAAATGACCGTAAATTGAATTTTACTTTATTGTTCAATATGATTTCTTTCATTAGACATAATTATTCCTCTAATTCTTAGGATTATAACTAATATATACTGAAGTTGGGGCGACCCAAAGGAAGACATCAAAACAGTTATGTATTATTCATTATGATGGTGCCAAAGTAAAATGAACCGGAACTGCAAATTGCAAGTGCTCCTTCAATCCAAATATGTCTTCTCTGGAAGTTGCCTAGAGATTCCGCAATCTAACATAATAAAAAAGAATCACATTGTCATGCAATGCTTTTTGAAGCTTAATATCTCGCAAACGACTGAACCGAATTTGATAAAATTTTCAGGATAGCATTATGATATAATAACAAAAAGTTTTAATGTATCGAACTCGAGATCGAAGACCCGGGTTCGATTCCAGGAGATAATTTCCATTTCCCATTAGGTAACACGTAAAAATGGACATTTCGACGTGCAGGCTTTCATTCTTTTTTAGATTAAAATTAGAACGAGTTGATCTACAATCTTCAGACATAAACCATTTTGAAGAAAACATTATAAAGTTTCTTATTCTGTTCATCTTTTTCCGCCTACAGTTCGAAATTTCTCAATGTAAAAGTTTAATTCACACAGTTTGAGGAAATCTTGCCATTTAAACGGGATGTTGCCTTGCCTACCAATTCCATTGTTAGACCTTTATATCATATTGTTAATTCAATCCTTATGGGTATAAACGTTCTTTGAATGCTTTTAATACGAGAGAGAGGGCGGGGGGGGGAGAGGGAGGGAAGTAGAGTGGGGAGGGGGAAAGAGGGGTGGGGGAGAAATGAGGAGGGAGGGAGAGAGAGGGTGTGAGAGGGTAAGATGGAGGGGAGGGAGAGAGAGGAAGGGAGGGAAAGAGAGGCAACTATTTTAAGTTTAACTAAAGATAGCCCGTCAACAACAGAATATTCACTAGAAATGTTGTTTATGACAAAATATTTCATATGTAAAAGTGTGATATTAATTATTTAAAATGAAAATAATAATAATCTATCTACCTATAATTCTTCCGTTGATATTTCAACGAGAATTACACTAGTACATATTATATTAGCGAAAATCAAGTAAAAATTTTATGCATGAAAATTTCACCAGAAAAGTCTTTACGATCACAATTTTAATCAACTATGAAATTTGTTATATTCCACATCTCAGCTTCTCCGACCGCATTAAATGCTCTCGGAAGCCCGCAGGCCGTACTCTACTTACCACTGTTTTAGTGGTAATCTACAAACTTACTTTATCAGAAGTTTACGTGACGTTAACCGAAAATAATAAATCATTAGTTTAATTTATAGGCGGACGAGAATTTTTAAATGTAGATATAAGAGCGTAAAATATTACCGAAAGTGTTTTGTTGAATTATTACACTCCTCCAACGGAAAGCGAAAATAAGGATAGGGCAAGAAAGAAACATCGGCTCTGTCCCATCGGTGTTAGCGAAAGAACAAAGGACGACGATGGAACACACACACACGAAACCAAGGCAACCACTTGAAGGAAGAGAAGAAAAAAAACTTCGTAACCGAATCTCCTGAATGAACACAGCATAGGACCGAATTTATGTCTATGCTCTCGTTCTTGTCTTCGGACGTAAATTTTTTTTACGATGAGAAATTAGCATGGGAGCAATAATCTCAACGTTGAAGTAATTCATACCACAACATCGGCCGGAGTCGTTGCCAGGGTTCAGACCCGACGGCACGCAACGGAGCGGAGGTAAGAAAATAAAACAACCCGCTACGTAATTGGTCGAGGGGAAAGTCAAAATGGACGGGAAAAAATATTAAGTGATATCAGACATCTCGGAATATTTAGGACCAATAAGAAAGCTCGTTCAACTGACCAATTTATGGTCCATAAAAAAAAACATTTCCCTTGATGTCCAGCGTACGGCGATGCAGAGCTGCGTGCTACTGCTAAGACGGACGGAATATGTCCAATAAAGAAAAAAGGCGGCCGTAAAATTCCAAGCGTCGCTTATTCGCGGAGGCATTATTTTTTCCGGAGCCGAAACTATGGTTTCGTTCATTATTCTTGAAAAAGCTAATAAACGGCTCGGATTTTTTTCCAGTGGCCTAGAATTTTTATAGACATCTCTCTCTCTCTCTGTGCCGGATCTAAGATGTCTTTTCTGTAGTCGTGAAAAACTCGTCCTAGCTCTAGTGCACATCAGGTGTTCAGGACTATGCAAATTTGATAAAAGAGATCATAGATCCACTATATTATTGGTTAGATAATATTAACATCTTTCGTATATTTGCATCACATTTGACAACAGTTCTTTTATAACAACAATTTCCTTCCAACGTGCCAGATTTTAATGGACACTAAAAATAAGCATGAAAACAAAAGGCAATTCTTAATCAACATCGCTTTTTCGTCATAGAATGTATCTTGGTGATATAATGGACATAAAAAAGATAATAAACATTGATAACTGAACCCTCCTTCATTTTAATATTTAACTAACACGAATAATCTCATATCATCGTTTGTAGAAATATATTAATTTATTGCGGTAAAAAGTTCCATTAACAATAAATAGCCTCTCCTATTTTAATGTTACCTGAAGGATTTTCAGTTCTGTTCGCAATTGATTAATAAATTCTAGATGACACAAATATATATATATATATATATATATATATGCACCGTTATTAAAGCAACAGCAGTTCAATGTAAAAATTTCGAAATCATTTAAACGGAACTTAAATGTATCTTATAGAAACAATAAATGTATAAGTCGGCTAACATAACGGATATACTTCCGGTGATTATTTTAAAGTGTCGATATTTCCAGAAGGTCTTAATACTTTTTACAAGAGGTTACCATAGTAGTTCATATTGGTCCCTGATCTTAAACATCACTTAATTGTACGAAGAATATTCTAAAACCGCGGAGCATTAATTCTTTACATCTACTCACGACAACGTATGGAAATTAACAGATACATTCGAACCAAAAGAACAAGAACGACACGATCCTCTCCATCAATAAACGAGCCGGTCGCGAAGAATCGATTCGTTTCCAAATAAGATATCAGTAGAGCAGCATATAGATTATATCTCATCCACGGCTATAGATGGATCGTTTCCGGACTCTACCTATAAAGGTCAAGCTCATCGAATAACAAGAAGACGAAAAAAATTTCCGACTCCTCGGATAATTCGCCTTTCGATGAACGCGTCCACGACTCGATCGTAAAAATTACCGATCCACAATTACATACTCTGGGTATGTCCAAGCCTCTCTCTCCCCCTCCCTTACATTCGGCACTCCTTTAAGCGCGTGCGCACGCTCGTGCGTTAAAAAGAGGACCGAAAATAGCCTTCCATCCGATAGTCTATCCATCATATTTTTTATTTCCTTCGGGAAAAAGACGCCCTCCATTCGTTCGCCTCTCTCAGTTTGATACCTCGGCGGAATCGGTCGTCTTCGACGCGGAAATGAGCCGGGATGAAGTGTGGACCCCGGCGAAGGAATAATCTTCGCCGTATGGGGCTAAACAAAGCGGATGGAAAAAAAGATACGGTCGCGGACACGGCTAAGGACACGAGAGAGAAAATAAAAGAGAAACGATAACGTTCTCCCCCTACGCTCTCGGAATCACGAAGATGATCCATAAGGGACCTCCCATTAAGCGTTGCGTAATCAGCGTGGGAGGAATTTCGGAGGAGGTGACCGACCCCGAATATAAAAAATAAGGACAGAGAAATGAAATAAACAATACTTATACCAATAATAATAATAAGAGAAAGACGTGCGGGAACTTATTTACGACGAGCGGTAAAGAAATGTAGCTCTTTCCTCGCCTTCTTTAAAGAGGGAGAGCGCCGCGGAGAGAATAAGGGTGGACCGAAAGAAGGGAGCAAAGAGTTATGTGACGGGTTGGCTTTTGTGTTCCCGAAGGAGAGAGAGAGGGAAAAGACACGGGGGAGGGAGAGAGAGAGAGAGAGAAAAGGGAGAGAATGGGGGAAGACGGATAAGGGAAGAGGGGAGTGGACGAAAAGGGGGAAGATTAAAGGAGATTAGGAAGGTGGATGGAGAGGTAAAAGTGGGAAAGAAGGTGGAAGATAGAGACAGAAGGCGTGAGAGGTAAAAGGATGAGGCAAGAGAGGGGCTGACAGGAGAGATGGAAGGAGGGAGAAAAAGTAATAATAATAATAGGAAAGGTAACAATGAGGGACACACTAGAGCAGTGGTTCCCAAAATGCGGTCCGTAAAGCTGCTACAGGGGGAAAAAAATTACGTTCTCACTGATATACTCCGCAAACGTATTAGTTGAAGTAATGAATAATAATTTCACAAGATTTGAGGTGTGGACATTGCAAACGATTGAAGAGTGAACATTATTCCATTGTTATTACGTTAGATTTTCATATAGGTGGCGCATGCATCGCTTTACCAAACAATGATTGCACGAATCTGCGTTCACGGATGAATTATTCGTGGTTTTACTGCGTCGGTTTCGTGATTATTATTTTATTATTATTAATTATCACGTTTATGAGTATTCAGTTTTTTATACATCTTCCTAATTAGTGCAATCATTGGTACACAGTACATTGTTCTCGATAAAGCTATAAATGCGCCATCATGTATAATGGAGTCTAGTAGTAAGATTGAAAAGGGGTCCGCACACATGAAAATATTGGAAACCATTGGAATAGAGGGAGGGAAAAACAAGGAGGGAGAAAAAAGTTGGGAAGGAGAGGTTGTAGGCAGAGATAGAAAGGAGCGAAGGAAGACAAATATGGAGGGAGAGATGGGAAGGACTGATGATAGGGATAGATGGAAAGGAGTAGATGGTAGGGGGAAATGGCAGAGATACATGGGAGGGATAGATGGTAGAGGTAGATTACGTGGATATACTGTAGGCAGAGCCGGATTTACCTACTAGCTAGATAAGCTATAGCTTAGGGCCTCGCAATTTGAGGGGCCTCCAAGTACCAAGAAATGTTTTATAAATAATACAAATAATACATTCAAGGGAAACGTGAATCCAATGGGTATATTCACACTAAAAAATTCGAATAAAATCAATGATGGTTTTAATATTTAGTAACGAAATGTAATTATGGGGATCTCATCTTTATCAAAGCTTAGGGCCTCTCGAAGTCTTAATCCGGCATTGACTGTAGGGATAGGTGGTAGGGATAGATGGTAGGGACTGAAGGTAGAGATAGATGGTATGGACTGATGGTAGAGATAGATGGCAGGGACTGATGGTAGAGATAGATGGTAGAGATAGATGGTAGAGAAAGATGATAGGGATAGATTGTAGGGATATGAGGTAGGAATTGATGGAAGAGATAGATGGCAGGGACTGATGGTAGAGAAAGATGATAGGGATAGATTGGAGGGATATGAGGTAGGAATTGATGGAAGAGATAGATGGCAGGGACTGATGGTAGAGATAGATGGCAGGGACTGATGGTAGAGATAGATGGTAGAGAAAGATGATAGGGATAGATTGTAGGGATATGAGGTAGGAATTGATGGAAGAGATAGATGGTAAGGACTGCAGGTGGGGATAGATGGTAGGGACTGACGGTAGGGATATATGGTAGAGATAGATGGGAAGTAGAGATATAGGACGGAGAGACTGGATTAAAAGACAGGAGAAAAATGCGATAGGTAGATATGGGATAAAGGTGAAAGATAAGAACTGGGGAAATATAGGAATGAGAGGGTGAGAGAGGCTATGGAAAGTAGATATATAAGAGGAATAGATGCAAAATAGAAATGAGAGAGAGAGAGAGAGAAAAAAGAGAGGAAGTGAAAGATGAAAGAGAAGGGACGAAAGAAAGTTTGGAGAAAGGGAGGGGGAGGGAGAGAAGGGGAGGGGAGGTGAGAGAGAGAGAGGAAGAGAAAGCAAAGATGAGAGAAGGGGGGAGCGGACCGCAATATTTTCATGTCTGGAACGTAGTTGGGATGATGGGCTCTCTCAGCAGGAGGGGAAGAGGTATCGGGAGAGTGAACGAGAAGGAAGACGGAGGAGAAACGGTAGTGGGAGGAAAGAGAAGGAACGACAACAAGTTTCGAAACCAAAGGATGAAACAGCCAACAGGGAAAAAAATTACAAACGACTGAACGACTAGATGGGCACCATTCGTTTTTTTTTTTTATTCAATGGTATGCTCCAACGTTAAATATTTTAAAATATCAATGAAATTCCAAACTTTTCTTTCGTGAAAATTTGATTGACTGACCCGATATAATGGATTTTTGGGAAATAATCAGATTCCAAAAAAAAAAGTCGAGTTTCGCTAACTTCTAAATTCATCTGATTTGTCAGATACGGTTTAATGCGCTGATAATTTAATGAATGGGCGAGTTTCTCTCTTATAAATCAAGACCCGGACGTATCCTGCGTAAGATTATGCCTCCAGTCCTGCTAGGGAATCTCCAAAATGATTAATTTCCTTTACTTTCCAATTCGTTTTGAACCAATCGTTCCCTCAGAAAAAGACGACGTGTAGCACTTTAATTGGAAAGTTTAATGGAGACACAGTGATAAAAGAATTACGGAGAAATAGCGGAATGGACTTCTGATAGTAATTCGAACATTTTAATTATCTAACTGCACATTTCGGGTGCGACTGAAACTTTACCACTTAAATTTCATACATACTAGCACGAACAAACATATATGTAAGAAGTTTAAGGACAAGAATAGATTTTTTTTAATAATCACCATCATTTCCGTTTAAAACTTATTATATCTGCTGCAAATGTGTAGGTAATTTATTAAGAAAAATAAAATTTCTTTCTCGAGAAATCGCTGAGGCTCTTCACAGAAAACGAAAAGGAGGCAAGGAAATGGGAGGGATGAAAAAGCGAAAAATCACGGGATATTTGAATCAATGATGATACATATAGGATTTAGATGTGCATGGGCGAAATTGAAGTATTAAATTTTTTCTTCCGTATAACCTTATGCCATTAAATGAACACGGTGCGATAACGTCGACGTATATAACACAGATACTTGTAAAAACAAACCTGTGAAAAGAACGCTAGTGAATATCGAAGTATAAAAGCTATAGTAATGAAGATTGATGGATGAAAAGAAGATGGAAAATGGAATAGGTACAAAGAAAGATAAACAGAATTGAGCAAAAGAGAACGGATCAAGATCGACGAGAAAGGCAGAGGTGAGAGAATAAGATTAAACAAGAAAGGAGACATTTTAACGTAAAAAGACTGCAAACGAGAATGACAACCTTAAAGAGACAGAAATAGATACCGCGGTGGCCATACCTAACACAAAGTATACGAAACTATGTTTGAGATATCTAAAAAGGCATTTTTACCGACCATTCTCGTTTAAATTATCCCGAACAGTGGGTAAGATACTGTTTACTCCCCTGCAATCCACCAGTAAAGTGACTTGCAAGGTATATGTAGATGTTTATTTTGTAATAACGTCACAATCACTAAGATTTTTCACCATTTTTCCTTGAACTACACTGACGGCATGTCTGATTACTTTTAAAACATTTTTAAATGTATCATTTGTTAGGCGGATTATCATCCTCCATTGAGGTTATTTTTACGATTTCAACCACGAAGCCTGAGTAAATCTTCTTGTTTCCGACAATGCAAAAAGTTTACTCTCCTTTCCTCGTTCAACCCTCCGTCACCATAATTTCTAAAAGACAGCGAATAAATCACAAAGGGCACACGTCGCTACCGATTAGGCCAAGTAAACAATGCGTCGCTTTGAAGTACAACCCGTGAAATCGTGATTCCGCAAATATTTACCAGTTTCACTTAGGAGAATACTATTTTCCGTAACAGCTTGTTTGGCGCAAGTAAAGAGGCGTAAAACAACCGAGATTATCACTTGGCAATAATAGGGTTATCAATCTGGTGAAAATATCCCTTCTTACCCTTCCCAAGTGAGTTGTTGACAGCCGGAGCCATCTACGATAAGTAAAATCAACTTTCCAACATACTGGGAGGATAATGAATGATGCCTCTAAAAAGCGCTCTTAATGGATACCGCACCCTTATGCATAGATGCTTACAAAACGCGTGGCAATTAATAAGATATTAAATGTTTTCTGACAACCTGATTGCAAAAACAAGGATAATTATGCTGGAAAAGATAATGCGATGTCGTAATTCTCTATAATAAAAACGTTGTTCTGTAAGGAACGCAAGATGGCCGACAGCGAAATTTAATTAGACCACTTGAAAATATGTTTTGTCAGTTAACTAATACTGAACGCATCACAATATATTTTTGGTAGTTGTTAATATTCGAGTGGCACATTTATTTGTTAATGTAAATATCATACCTACCTATTATTTTCCCTGCGTTATATATGTATACATATAATTATTTCCCTGTCTTTGCACACCGACAATTATATGTAGCATTGACGAGAACAAGGTGAGAGAAGAATCTCACAATTCTATAGCCGAAAATAAAAACCAAAGGCATTTACTAAACGACAACAGAATATTCACTAGAAATGTAGTATATGACGAAATATTTCATATGTAATAGTGTTATTAATTATTTTAAATGCAAATATTAATAATCAATCTATCTATAATTCTTCCATTGATATTTCAATGGGAATTACACTAGTACATATATAGTTTTACAGAAGATTCTTCAAAAACAAACATTCGAAACAATCTTTTGAAAACAGTTCTTCGAAGTCAATACATACTTTGAAAATAAAATAGAAAAACAATGATTAATTAATAGATTTTGATTTTGCTATCGAAAATGCAATGACTAGAGTTACCACAATTCATATATCCTGTTTTTATTCATTTTTCTTCAGTGCATTTACTAAAAATTGGTCTTACAATTAGACAAGATACAGCACATTTGCATATTTTGCTTTAAAATTCCGATCTGTCTGACTTAGCATTTTTCCTACGGCACACGTTTTAATGCTTATGTTCAGTTTATGTTAATAATATATCTAAGTAAATCTGAATATTAGAGTATCAGCTGTTTCCTTTTATTTTAGTCAATTTAAAATAAACTATTCTTTGGAAAATATTTTTTCGCAAAATTTATTTACGACGATTTTTTTTCAGATAATTAATTTTCGATTATTTTATTTTTCGAAGAATTACTTTTCTCATTGTTTCTTTTTAAAGAATACTGTTCAAGATTCATCCGCCACCCGTAACAGAGATTACTCATAGAGAATATATATCATCATGCATATGCATAATTTGAGCAAATGAATCCAAGGTAAATGTTAGTAAGTGATATCATTGAAAGGTTTAAAATTTTGTTTTTTCTAATTCATATTGGTAGTATCGATCCAAGAAATTTAGGTATACCTATTAAAATTTTCCACGACCAGCCTCAACAATTCCGCTTCTCTAGATCATCCCTTATTATAAAACAAGCCTTACTAGGGTATGCAAGACAGCATTAAGAATATTTTTAAGCAACGAAATAATTTATTTTGGATGAAACTTTTGAAGATCCTCAAGGATCTCCTCCGCCAACCGAAAATATACTTATTTCTCCTAGCAATTTTTCCTTTCGCCCTCTCCGCTCCTAACGTCTCCAAATCTTAAATCACGTCAATCTCCACCCCATTTTTCTGCATCAGTCATATTTTTTATCCCATCTCTCCGTTTTCATCCCCCCCTACCCTAGCAAACGACCAAACGAGTGCATGCAGACATGTCCCGAGGGGAAATGCATTTCGTTTTTGCGAAGTTTTCATAGCCCGGCGCAACTAATCAGTTCCTTGGCTGTTCACCACCATTACCCACCTTATAATAGCCAACTCCCTCTCGTTCCCCTATGTTCCCCTCCCATGCCTTAACCTCCCCCTGCCTTCTTTCTTCGTACACCATCACCCCCTGGGCACGAGGAATTTTCCGAGGACGGATGTCGATTTAGATGAGACGTCGTCGAGAAACGTGGCGAACGCTTCCAACAATAGGAAGGCTCTCTCCTTCCTTCCAAATAATTTCTCGAAAAAAAAAACATCCAACGTTACAGGAGGGAGTGAGGCCACCATTCTAAAAATTTAACTTCGAAACTGAGAACATCTTTCTCGTGATACTGATCAAATTTGAGCGTTACGGTAAGTTATTTTTGTAAGCAAATATTTCTCAGATCTCGAGAAGGATCAATGACTTGAGGAAAAAGACAATCGTTATAGAAGACAATATCGAAATATGGAGCTACCCTCATCGGGTAGGGCAGATAGCAAAACTTGAGATGGGGCGAGGAACAGTTGATCGACGTGTTAGGTAAACTCTAATACTATGGGTGCGAGTGTTACAAAAACGTTAGATAAATTGGGTTTTGAGGGACCATCATCTCGGAGAAAATCAGCAAGGTTAAATGGGATACACGACAAACCAGCATGGAAATACATTAGTGATAGGATGGGAAAGCCGATTTACTTTGGAGGGGGGAATAGAAATATAAAATACGGTAATCAACGCAAAAAAGTAATTGCGGGATATAATTATTCGTATCCAGGGAGATGTGAGATCGGAAAAACCTACCAGCAGAAGTCATGGAACATTTCCCATTACTGGTAGACCTCTTAAAGGTAATAATTTTATAAAAACATTAAGCGATAATTAATTAGATGTAAAGCTACTAATAAAAACTAGCAATTTAGCCTATGTGGGAGAAGTAGAGAATAGTCTGTTGGGTTGATAAACAGCGGGGACTTCGTTGGTCTCAGGACCGCTTCGATATCGATAAAAACCTTCCAGGGATCCTAAAAATTCTTATATTTGACTTAAATTTCAATGTAAAGATTCAAAAAGAATATTAACCCGTCTTCTGCCTCCGTTTAGTTTGCCAGTGATAACTTCGAAAATTAAATAAGAAATAAAATACATTTAATTCAAGCGGATAGTTCTTGACTATAATTATCCAAACGATTTACAACCAAGGAATCGCACTGATGGGTTATTATTTCTAGCCTGTTATTTCTTTCTGTCGCTATGTTTAACAAAACATAATTTGATACTATCACAGTACTTATTCAAGATTTTAATGCTTTTTACCTAGAAGACGTGTTTAATCTAAGAACCTTCATAGATTAACAAATGAAAACTATTATATTTTCTTGTTTCAAATTCAGTAAATTTAAATAACCTTCATCTCCATCTTTTCTATTCTCTTTGTCCCATTTCTTTTATTTAATATAATATGCGAATATGCAGTTGAATCCTAATTAGTTTCAGACAATAAAAGTTTTATTAACTGACATACTTAGTAGAAGCACAAACCACAATCGGTAAAAATCTATCAACGGACCGAATATTGGACCCTCAGCGCGAAAGAAATATACATGCGCTTCCCTTTCGAATGCAGAGAGCAATTTCCCGGGGAAAACAGAAAATTAAAGAACCTTTGACCCCGAGTTTTTCCATTCCAAGATTTTTCGAAGTGTTGCTTCGTCGCCCCGGAGTTGTCGACCACATTCTTGGGATTGTTGGTAGAGTGTTTCACGACGGGATTTGGGTGTCTCGCCGATATCGGCTCCACTTATAAGCCCCGAAGGACTTTTATTTCGGGAACCAAGCTTACCGAGCATAAAAAGACATACAGGAACGCTTATTTCCCTTGGAGGGACGCCGCTCTGACAGCTGAGAGATGAGGATCGTTTGATTTGCAAGCGGGTATCTGAGATCTTTATCGGACGAGGTAATTATTCCGCAAATCCGGAGATAATTAAAGCCTGCGGATGCTCTAGTTCCAATTCCTGAACAGACAGCGAGAAAGAAACTGCGGGTAATTCATTTATACATGTATCTAATGCTAATTATGTACGAAAACTCGTTTGAAATTTACGCAGAAAACATTTCTGACACGACAGGAATCTTCCATGCAAGTATCGAAAAGGAGTGAGACGAAATCTACTTCTACTTGAATCGGTCATAATTAATAACTTCACGAATAACAATATGTCAGCGAAAAAAAAGGAATGACATTCACGGTAAAGTAAAAGTCAACTCATTCAATGATGATGAAATCGTCTCGGCCTGTGACTTCATTGCTATACATAAGTAAAAAGAGGTAGTGGAGTCGGAAAGGTTAAATAATTTTTACAAGGAACGTGAGAAAGTCGCTGTAGAAACCGTGAATAATCACCAGAGAAATTTATGGGAGATGTGAGGAGATGAAGAGGGAAGAGAGAGTGGAATGGAACTTAGATTAGCAGAAAAGAACTTGGAAAGAGGTAAGGGAGAAGAGGGAAGATGAGAGGAGATGAAAATATTGCGAGGAAGGGAAATTAAAAGTGAGGAGAGTAAAGAGGACGAGTAGAGAGGAAGAGTAGAAATAATGCGAGATTGGGCGGAAGAATGGGAGCCGAGGAATGTGGGATCACTAAGAAATTCAAAAATGATTAATTTTTATTTCTGATTATGTAAACCCGCGCAAAACTATTCTTTTTACCTGTCAAACTAATGTTTGCTAATTTTACGTATTTTCTTTCGATAAATAAATGCTATCCTTTTATTAATACTTTATTTAAGATTGTGGCCAATGAGTGGGAGGCGAAGGGAGAGAAAGAATGAGAGTAAGAAATGAGCAATATTGTTTAAATACATTCTTAAATCAAAACATCTTTTAATCTCATAATTTGTGTCATTAATCTTACATCGTTTGTGTATATTAATCAATTCCGTTAATTTGGGGAAATGAACAAAAGCGATTATTTACTGTACGGTCTCAAATACCGCCACAATTAGCGACTTAAACGTTGGAATTAAACTTCTCATGTTTTAAGAAGGGATAAATCCTCTTTTCAGACATAAAATACACTTTTAGGTACTCGTAGAGAGTAGAGGTGAAAGATTGAGAGGTTGGTTAACAGAGGGAGAGAATATGGAAGAGGAGGAAGAGTGGGGTGTTAGTGTGGTTTTGACGCGTACATATGTGAAAGCAGCGTTAGAAAAAGGAAGCTGGAAAAACATTAAAAGGGAGAATCGAGAAGGGGAGGAGAGAGAGAGAGGGTGATAGGAAGATGAAGTGGCTTTTGGCTGAATATGCGACACGTCGTCCCTTTCGCCGTCCAACAGACTGCTTGTCCCTCGAGGCGTCATAACCATGAACCGCAGATCGAGGTGTCGTTTCCAAAATGTTCGGATGGTAATGGATGCAGTGAGAAGGAAGGGAGTGAAACAAATGATTGGGAGAGAATGGAGAAGTGAAGATAAAGGGAAGATAATGAATGGAACGCTGTTAAATGAGATGATTGCGAGGGAGAATGAAACATGGGAAGGAGACAAAAGAATATACGTGAGATGCCTGAAAACAATTATAAAGTTTCTATAGTGAAAACTTCTTGATTGGTTCGAAAACAATTCATAATTCGCTGTTAAAGATAAGTATCGAAAACTAGAATGAAAAACTTGAGTAAGAATACTAATGTTGTCAATATATCCGAACAAAGACGTGTCAAACTAAATTTTTAAATTAAAAGTAATCCAACGAGTTAGGAAAATATATAGTAGTATACAAATAGACGCGTTTCGTGTGATGGAGTATCTGAAACTGAAGTAAAACGGTTGAACTGACGCACACCGTAAAACAGCGAAACTGTAATGCATCTGGTGAGAAATATTTTATTTGACCAGTTCTGAGAATTTTCCGTGAAGACTTTTTTTTGGGTACTATGGCATATTTTAAGAGACATAAGGAAAAGTTCGTTTATTGTTTCGGTGTACCATTTCTGGCGAATCAGCCTCTTGAGCTATTATCGCATATAATTGCGGTGGCAGGGCGGGGAAGATAAAGATTGTTAGAAGTTGCTAACGAAAATAGATGCAGAGAGATGCCCGTAAAACAGTCGAAGGAAGAGAAAAGAAGAGGGCGAGAGGGAGTGACTGAGAAAGAAAGATATAGGAAAAACAGAAAGAGGAGAACCGATAAATACACGAGTCCCATTTTTACTTTTTTTTACAAGCCGACAGGCACTTCTCACGTCGTCCGTATGGAGAGGTGTGGAATCTTACAGCCTCAACGGGGTAAGCATAAAAGAATCATCGAATAGCCTTCTTTTATTCACACTAATGAAACGGACTTCCTTTCATACAGCCTAGCCATTTCTCTCACGCTATACAACTCCCACGCTATCACACCACTCTCTCTCCCTCTCCTCAACCATCCTCTCCTTCACTCTCATTTTTATTAGCTTCCTCATGCCTCTAAGCGAAAAGACAACAACTCCATCCACCCACGGACCCACACACTTGGGTCGTCGCACCAACCCAACCCCCCTAAGGTTGGTGGTTGTGGCATGGAAATCGTTGAAGTCTCTCGCCCCGAGGTGGGGAAGGGGTTTGAAATGGCCGTGTGAAGGAGGACGAGGCGGTGTCGGCGTTGGTGTGCCCAGAGGGCCTGCAGAATGCACCGAGGAATAGTGAGAGGGTGGAAAATTTTCCGAGGGAATGGAACAATTCGCCAGGACGCCCCGAGGGTGTTCAATCGGAAATGTCTGCTCGCTACCTCCCTGTCCCGTTCGATTGTTACTTTCTGCACCAGAAATGTTTTCATAAAAACCCTTCGCCGCCTCCCTCCCGATTATCCTATAATATGCCGTCATGAGAGCGGAAGCACGTGGCGGGTCGTCAAATGGGCCAAACCACCAAATTATAGCTGAAAAACTACTGGAATGAGTTGTAATTAAGTGTTTGCCATTTTGGATCGATCACAAGATGAATTTAATCGGGATACCGTAAATATATATGTATATATAAACACAAAATTACTGAAATTATCCAGATTCGGGAAATCCTAAGGAGAACCACTCATAAAATCCTGATTTCGCATTGAATCAATTGTGATACAATTTTCTACAAAGAAAATTCATTAATCGCTTGAATTAAAATATTCCCTTACACTGGAAAATAACTGAGGGATGTAATTTGATGATTTCGAATAACTTAATATCTATGCATACAATAGTACGGACAATTACGCAAAATTGAACGTAATATCTCATATTCCATACCTTTCTGGCTAAACTTGCAAATTTCTTTAAAGAGTGGATTTTTTATGACATCGATACCTGGTCATATAAGTGAATCGAGACCACCCACCACTTTCAGTAAAATGAATTTTGAAAAATTGTCAAATAAAATAGGTTATAGACTAATTATGTTTTAGAATGATCAATGCGTTGATGGACAATTTGGGCGAATTCCATACCAAAAAAACATACTAATGCAGTTCACATACATTGGATAGGCTATGAATAATCACAGCAATCATTTGCGTCAAAGCTGTCGAAAAATCATTTCAGAAACATCGTTTCGTTTCGTAACCTATTTTGTCTCATTTCATATTTCTCTTAAAATACCCTCTATGAAAATTTTTATTAATCATTACAGAGCATCTGATGTTTACATAACGCATCTCTCAGGTTCAGGAATATATTAACACATTTGAGAAAGTAAGAATATGATTTTTTGCGAAGCTTCGAGTCACCAAACAACTCAATCTCGCAGGATCTTTTCGTTATTCATTTATGCTGAATTTCAGATACAACCGTTCCATTTCAACCGCCGCGTTATAGTTTTTTCCTACAAGTAGCGCACGAGATGAAGATATTTTTTTCTCCCTCCCTCTGATTTATTTCGAGCCGGAATAAGACGCGCGCAATATTTTTTTATAGGAGAGGAAAACACCACATTAATTCATGCGCATGCAGAATCGCCGTCGATACGATCGCTCTAGATAAACATCGGAATACGCGTGCCCGAAGGAGGGAGAGAGAAATCGGAAAGATGGGAGAGAGATTCGCGAAGCGAAGAATTGATTGATTGAGCACTCAATTCGCGAATCCAGGCGTGCGAAACGATCTTCATCCGAGAAATTAGATCGGGGATCTTTTACATTTTTTTATTCTTTCCATTTTTTTTCGCTATCTCTCTCCCTCTCCCCTCTCTCTATATAGAAAAGTCGGACGCGGTGCAAAAAATTCGTCTGTGGGACGAAACTGACTCTAATGAATTGCCCGCAAGCTTCATGTTTTTGTGGCGAGTTATCCGATACAAGAGTGCGATGGATGATAAAAGACATGACGAAAACCAACTAAGAGTATTTGAACAATAATAATTTTTTTGATATACCTATTCACAAAGACCACCAACTTACATTAATTACATATTATCTTTCAGACATTTTTTTTATAGTTACCAAATTATAAATTTTTTAAAGCTTTTTCCACATAATTACTTCACTCTCTGTTAAACATTGTGCTTAGTAGACTCATTGTTGAAATTTTTATCATAATACTGAGCATCAGTACGTTAATTTTTATTATCTTAATCAACAAGGTTCACAGCTATCCCGTGAGTGTCACATTTACTGTCAAAATATCCATCCAAAGAAAAAAGTCAATGGAAAGAAAAACCGGTTATTAATTACGCAATAAAAGTTCCAAGTATTAAAGATACAAGCTTATTTACCAACAATTGCAGAAAATCATATAAACCTTTATGAATCAAGACACGAAAACTATTTTTGCGCGGTAACGTATGTCACAAATAGGTGACAAAAGAAGTGGCTTTCAGTGTGGCACGTAATCACACGCTATCTTTGAAATAATTCAAAATGAGCAAGCTGATTTCGTATGCAAGCAAAACATTACCACAATATACGTATTTCAGAATAACAGAAAATCATCAATGAAGACGGCTGCATTGTAGCTGAAATGCGCATGTTTTTTTTTATAGCCTTGCCATGGCCGTTGGATGTACCAATTAAAAGTACATAGTACACCAAAATACGTAGTACCGTTTTACCGAAAAATAAAAAACTAGGTGGTAAATTTGAATTTGACACCCTAGAGCAGAGGTTTTCATGAAAAAAAAGACGTGGCAGCACGTGCGGCCACGGTGAATGTCCGGTGGCCGCACTTGTATTTTTTTTTATTTTTAGTCTCTAAGTCTTCAAACTTTTGAAATATCAAAATTTTGTTATAAATATGAAATAACTCATTAATGCGCATATCTCTTATAGTCAAAGAAGTTTATTAAACGGAAATTCATCCACACCTCTGTCTTCTACAGCTAACCGGAAAGCAGTTTCAAGATGCTCGTTCTTAAATTTGTTTCGATATTTACTTTTGAGGAATTGAAGTGCACTAAATGTTCTGTCACACATAACTGTTGTCGGAAAAATAATTAATACTAAAAGGGCCACACGTGCCAGATCTTTGTAATTGCAAGAATTATTGAAAATATCCCACCAAAACTTTTCAGTTTTCACTTTATTGTCATGAAAATTACTCTCATGTGTTCATCTCCATTAGCGAATATCTTACATTGAACCAGTCAAGGAAAGATATAGAGGGAAAAGACAAGAAACGAGCTTGAATGCCTTTAAAATGTTCAATATTTAGTTCGGAAAAAGGGTTTGACAGAAAAGAAAACTTTTTGAAAAACCTTGCTTCCTCAAATCTCTTTTGAAGTTCATCAGACACTATTTCTAAATATCTCATAACTCCTTCACAAATTTTTCTTTGGATTTCTTGTCACACACGCGCACACACACACACGCACACTCTCTCTCGCGCGCGCACGCACCCACACACGCACGCACCCTCACACACACACATGCCCAGACACACGCACCCTCACCCACAATAACGAACACCCTCTCATTCACCCAACCCATCATCTTCTCTCTCGCATTACACTCAGCCGTTGTCACTCATTTACGTACGCATACCTTCACATACTTCATCGTATGTACTGGGATATCTAAATACCCTTTTTCATTCAATTTTACCGTAATATCCTCAGGCTATCTTAACCCATCGATACGGCTAAAGCGACCGCGTAAATTAACCTAATACATCTCTGAATATTCCATTTACTCTCAATCTACAATGTAGCAGCGAAATTACTGAACCATGTTTTCATCATTTTATAATTCCTTTATATCAACCTACAAATCATTCATTGCATTATTCCTCTGGTCACTGATTAGCAGGTATAACATGCTCCCATGGCGGCGAGCTCTTATGGGCGCCAAATTTGAAGCCCTCGTTCGCCTGCGTTTTCGGATACCGTTATCGTCGCCTGGTAGATTTTGGATGGGCAAATCGCAAAATTCGACGCACGATGCGTAGAGGATCTCTCATGTAATTACAGATACTTCATATGATGGAAAGGTATTAAAAACGTAAAAAAATGTATCGCAGGAAAATGAATGGCGATTTTAACATAAAAAATGAGCCATCAATGTTTTAATTCATATCACTGTTTTTTGAAATATTTATTAATTCTCCTTTGCTTTGAAGCCGTATTGTATTTTGAAATATGATATGAAATCGAATAATTTCGCCATTCTTTGACTATCCTGTCATCTACATCAATACATGTCATAACGTTATTCGTGTAAAGCAAGCGCTTTGAAGGCCTCTTTGCGAGCTCAAGGAGGCTCTACTCGTCATCATCTTCTATCTCGATCGCTGGAGTTTCTTTGGGATCAGTCGAATCTTAGCGATTACTAGAATATCCATTTAATTGTCAGGAAGTTGCTACCATGCAATCGTCGAAATGTGCCGAATGGTGAGACATTTGGTTAGTTAAGCAGAAAAATATTTCTTTCTTCAGAACTTGCTATTAGCAAATTAAAGGTTTTTTCGGAAAGTGCAAATGATTTATTGTATTAGCAATTACACTTCTTGTTAACAATAAAATACAAAACCAAAAAAAGCTAGGAAAATACTGCGAAAGTAGATATTATAAGAAATATTATAATAATATATTATAAGAAATATTAGAAGAAATATTATTCTCTACAACTTTGCGCCTTACGAAGATTACTAATAATGACGTTTTTAAGGAGATATTTGACGGAAACCGAAAAAACCGATTATTTATTAATAATTCTTAAACAATAACTGATATGAAAAATTGTTTGAAATAAAAAATGTAGGAAATTAAATTTTCTACATTTTTTTGGAATGGTCAATGTTTACAATAATGACGTATTATCGGAGAAAACTCGCAAAAACCGAATCGGGTTTCGAATAAACCTCGACTTCCGGTTAACCGGTATTGTCCAAAAACTAATCAGTTCTTTGTGTTCACCCTAAAGTGTTATATATGAAATTTAGTATCGATATGGCAAGTACTTTTTGAGTTAGAGCGCCCACAATCACATACATCCACACACACCGACATCATTCCGAAAATAGTCTAAACGTGTTCTAGGGACCTCAAAACGTGTATTTCCGTTGAAATCTCGAAGTCGATTTTTTTCATGAACACAATGCTTTCCCATTACTACGTATGGAGACAGTAATAATATTCAGGGGAAATAACAATATTAGAGTAAATCTACCAAGCGATTGAAGAATACGAACAAATGAAGGTGCACTCTTCTCACGAAAGAATATTTGTGAATGAGGCCGAACCTTCCTTAGGCATTCAATCTGACCAAGGCTAAGGAAACCGACAAGCTATTTTACATTTAATGGCGCAAGGAGTTATAGGTATTTAGGTCTAACATCCAAGGTCCTGGAACGTAAACTCATTTTTACCATTATACCAATACCACGAGGAACCATTGGCCACTGGCCGGAACGTAACTCCCGCGATTCACGTAAAAACAGGTGAAGTAGTTGTCACATGGCACATTGCGATTTGTCCCACAGTAAGGAGCGCGACACACATTGGGGGATATTGTTAGAGTTACGAGTAATAATCATAAGAACGATTTCTCTTTAGATGATGTGTATGAGTGTGGCAATATTCCTATGTAGGTAATACAGCAGAAGAGCAATCATTCTGAAAAATTTGCTAGCAATCAAAGCAGGATTTCCAACCGTACATATGTAGCTACCTTATCTTCATATCAATAAATGAAATTCATATCAAACTGTATCAAAATGCTCACAAACATAACAAATCTGATGTGGCCAACACACGACTTTCTCCATATTTGGGGTATAGATATATAAATTATTATGAATAGAATTATAAGGCAAAATTATTATTTCGTATCGTAAAAGAATACAGTCGACCTTATTGCATAAATTAGGTATATTTTGAATATGTTTAAAGAATTCACCGCTAAATAGAGGTGGCGCTGTATACTAGAAAAAGCAAAATATCTTCGAAATGGATAGTCTACGAAAATTTGTTTCAAACAAAACTTGGAAGAAATATTATTCTCTACACCGCGTTGGGAAGCTCTGGTGTAAAGCCTGGAAGGAGGCATTCTACTCATCCAGATTTTAACACACTTTTGTAAAACTAATAACTCAAAACGACGCCTGTTTAGTAGCGTAAGCGAACATATTTTTAAGATGATCGAATATACCTTTAGGTCCATTAAATACGATTTATAGGTACCTCGAAGAAGTTTAACCGGAACTGGTGTCTGTGGGCAATAACCTCAGCTACTTTGTAATGAATGCTCGGAATAAAAGCTACTGATAGCTTTTAATGCGCGTCTCTTTTTGATCAGTATATTTACATGAATGGGATTGCGAAGCTGAAAAACAGATCGCTTAATAGCTTCTCCCTTCCCATTGAAATGTGACACATTTAACTTCGACGAAAATATAAATTTCTACACTACATTATAATTCCCATCCGTTGAATAAAGGGATCTAATCCACAGCACCATGAAAACGTTTAAAATGAAATGAAGTCATGCAACTTTAGGAGAATTTAGATGAAATAACCTCTTACCTTTGATGATTCCAACGGGGTACGAATCTGGCAACTTCTGCTCACAAACACTTTTCCAGTAAGCACTAAGGTCCGCTGATGAGGTCCCAGATTATGAATTTATCATCAGGAATACAAAAATCCGTCACTTCCGAAAAAGGTGTACTTTATCGGAACTATAGAGAAAGAACACGTCCGCCCGTCTAGGAAGGCAAAGTTTGACTGACTGGCTAAGATGGCGGCAAAAAAAAGACGCTCGCGGCGCATGTGCGAAGGTTGATTTTCAGTGGATAGATAACTATCGCTTGCTGGAACCAACCCAGGTAAACGTGCCCGAACCATTGTGACGTACCCGATAAAATGTTCCTACACCTGTTCCATTTCAGGAACGCGACGAGAGGCTCATAGGAACTATTCCACAAGCTCTGGCCAAAAACGCTCGGAAAGTCGACGCTCCTGGAGGAAGGCAGGTTCAACCTTTACGTAAACCAGGAGACCACCTATCGCGGCAGAATTAGGAGGGCGGAGACAATAATGTGAATTAATTTCTTGCACATAAGTAAGCGACCTGGCTTCTACAGTGGGAAATTAAGGGTCTAGGGAAGGGTTTGCACAAGTGGCGTGCCAAATTCATGTCAATATATGGCCTCGCGTGCCATTAATAAATTTTAATATAACTGATCATTCTTTATTAGTTGAGCACCCTGGTTTAATTAAAGAAGGATAACAATGAATTATAAAATCTGATGCGGCCAGCACATGACTTTCTCCATATTTGGGGTATAGATATTTAAATTATTATGAATAATATTACGAGGCAAAATTATTATTTCGTATCGTAAAAGAAGACACGTCCTTGTTGCCGTAAATTACGTATATTTTGAATGTTTACAGAATTCACCGCTACATGGTGTTGGCGCTGTATACTGGTATTAAGATAAAGCGAAATATATCTCCGAAATGGATGGTTCTACGAAAATTAGTTTCAAACAAAACTTGGAAGAAATATTATTCTCTACAACTTTGGTCCTTACGAAGATTACCAATAACGATGTTGTTAAGGAGATATTTAACGGAAACCGAAAAACCGGTTATTTATAAATAACTCCTAAACAATCACTCCTATAGAAAATTGTTTCAAATGAAAACTGTAGGAAATGACATTCTCTATAACCTTTGTATAGAATTGTATATACAATAATGATGTTTTAACGAAGAAATATCGCAGAAACCGAATCGGGTTTCGAGTAAACCTCGACTTCCGGTTATCCGTTATTGTCCAAAAACTAATCAGTTCTTTGTGCTCACCCTAAGTGTTATATATGAAGTTTGGTAACGATATGGCATGTACTTTTTGAGTTAGAGCGCCCACAATAACATACACACACACACACAGACATCATTCCGAAAATAGTCTAAACGTGTTCTAGGGACCACAAAACATGTATTTCCGTTGAAATCTCGAAGTCGATTTTTTTCATGAATACAATACTTTCCCATTACTACGTATGAGAAAGTAAAAACCAACGCGCGCGGAGGCGCCGTGAATCCGTATGAGGGTTAAACGATCCTTTTTTCGAAGGGTAGTCATATTTTTGTGCATTTCACTGAAAATTCTATGGGTACTTTACCCAATACCGGTTTTACGGAAATATTTTATACGGAATGCTCTCGGGCCCAAACTACTCCGTAAAAACGGGATTTTGGTGTACCAAATTTCTCAATTTTTGATAAACAAGTACTTATGATGGTATTTCTTTTCTGCCATAAGACGAGCTCGACAGCTCTCTAGTGAATTACGATACATGCAGTCGAGGAAAATAGGTCTCTCAAAAACAAACGTCCCTTCGTTAAAAAAAATCTCGCTCGCCATTACGAATCTGAAAGGGGAAGCTTCATTTTGGATGGAAATTGAGACACCATTCCCGATCTTTAAAAAAAAAAATTCTCTTACATCGAGGACGAAAAGTTTCATTATAGACGAAGAGAGCAAACAATATCTCCCAAGCTGTTTGCTGCGCTGGAGAAACTTAAAAGAGAGCATAAAACGTCTCTTAAAACCGTTGTCCCGGGTGTTTAAATAGGGCCCCGTTAAAAGAGTTTAACTCCTCGGCTCTACCTCCTTTGCGTTCCTCGTGGGGGAGTGAAGAGGGAGGTGCGCGACTCCCACTTATCCCCACCCCCTCTCTTTTACTTCTACCTCTTTCCTTCTCTTGTTCCACGTAACACACGCACACACATCGGCGTAAATCCCAAAGACACGTTTAAAAAAGTCGTAATGCGGTCGAAGGCAGTAAAAAGTGTTGTGTCCTCGCATAAATAGTCCTTCGCGGGGGTGTTTGAAGAGAGAACGGGATGGGGGGAGAGGTAAATGAGGAAAGGGAGGGATTTGAAAGGGTTGGAGAGAGAGAGAGAGAGAGACAAAGAGAAAAGAAGATTGCCAGATGGACGTAAGACGCTGCATGATTCATTTGCTTCGATATTTAAAACAAGTTAGGAAAGTGTACAACGTATCACAAATTGGCGCGTTTCGTGCAATAGAGTATTAGATAGAAATTATATACCTGTACGTTTTAAAGTTCTTTTCTTCATCATAAATAATCCATTTTCTTCCTATTTAAAAATATTGCGTGCACACGTAAGGAAATTAAACGTTTGTTTGTTTGTTTGTTTGCCTTCCAGTTACATTGTTAGTAGTCACCCGTACGTGGTTTTTCTAGGTGAAAAGTCACGTGACTCTTCAGAACGGAGGGAAGAGGGCGATAGGTAAACGTGGAAGTCAGCGTGGGCGGGTTGTAAATGGTAGAAGAGCGTAAAAGGGGTGGCCGCGGACGAGAGCGAAGAGTAGGAGGCGGGAGGGCGTGGGGGAGGAGAGGGCGAAACGCCCGTAAAACTTAGCATGCGGGACGTGGTGGGGGCGGCCCACTGATTCACGTTGAACACGACTCAGACGTCGGATGCCCATAGTCGACGCCATAAACAAGAGTGGCATCCGAGGAGGCTACCAATCCAGCCCCAGAGGGGCCCCTGGACGTGAAATTCGAGGAGGAAAAAAGAGTCAGGGAGAGAATGGAGGGGGGGAGGAAGAGAAAGGAGAGTAGCACAGAGGAAGGAAAAAGAGATAGACTCCCCCTCTCGCTACCAACACCCACTATAAAAACACACAAAACAACCTCCATCTCTGATTTAAGATTTAATTCGAGAGTTCCCTCCGTCTTCTACTCCTCGATAAATTAGCCATTTGCGCGTCCGAGGATGTTGCAGAATTAAGGAGACGCGACTCGCTAATAAATTTCGAACTCTGAGATTGCTCCGTTTCTCGTGATTTTTTTTTTTTTTTGTGGGACGACCGGCCACAAACACACGAGCCATGTAGGATTCTTTTTTTTTTTTTTTGTGAGGTGGAGGACAAATCGACGCGAGGGAGAGGCGGATGTATTGTTTTATCATACGTATTTTAGTTATTCGTTTTTTTGAACGCGCGCCACAACCTGGTGAAAAAAAAAAATCCGACCGCAAGCGGAATATAGTATTCGGTTATGCCTTTCTTAAAAATAACAAGCAACGCTCCTTCTCGTCGGATTAAACTACC
This sequence comes from Uropetala carovei, assembly GCA_036926305.1. NCBI lineage: Eukaryota > Metazoa > Arthropoda > Insecta > Odonata > Petaluridae > Uropetala > Uropetala carovei. The sequence goes on from JAXCHB010000130.1 coordinate 4,364,281, forward strand.
GCGAATATTTTGCAAGGATATCTGCGAGCGGAGCGAAATCCGCGTTCCGTTAGGCTATTTGCACACTTGACGATATTATCGCTGTCGCATTTGGTTTGCACACGCAACGACATTATCGCTGTCGCGGGATAACCGGCGATATTTCCGTAAACCCGGCGATACTGCCAGTTGTGATTCAGATTTCAATTTAATATAAATAAAAATGTATTTTTTTCATTCAATTTACCTATCTTATTTTGTTTGGTTCAAACTTTCAAACACCTCCTCGAAAAACATGAACACTTATTTCCACGCCGTTTGCTTCTTTATTTTATCTTTGTAGTCATCTGCCGTCTTGCCCCACAAGGTGGGCCTACTCTCCACTAGTTCAATAAGTGTTGTTATATCATACTTAAATTTTTCGGCACTCATTTTTAACACAATAAACACGCGCTGTTTAAAACGTTGTAAAGTTCACGTGTTCCAAACTCAGACTGAAATGTGGCACGTCGGTGCTAGAGGGAAGCGACATGTCAGTGCGTGTGCAAGTGCGCCATTTGGTTACACTGTTTTTCTGAGAACGCGATATCGCCCGTTGTTAGAACCGGGCGACAGACAAGACGACACTTTTATCGTGACGCGTGTCGCCGCGATACTTTTGTCGTGTCGCCCTACGTGTGCAAGTCACTCGTTTAAACACACGTATTCACAAGTCGAGCGACATCGCTGTCGTCGACGACAGCGATAATATCGTCACGTGTGCAAATGGCCTTAAGTTGAATGCGCGAAGGCGATATACTTGGCTTCGACCGTGGAATTTGCAGGTAGGCGCACAATATGCAAAACGGCATACTACATAAGTTTTGAAAGAGGAGTAAAGTTTTGCTCGGCGACAAAAATAGATCTTGTAAAGTATCAGTTGGTTTTAGGCGTGTTTCGCATCAAGCTTGAGCGCCCATTAGCATCGGTCATTTCGTCCTTCCATCCGTAGGACATGATCGATCTCAGCTTCTACGGAACGGAAATTTGTTATTAAGAACTTCTGGACAAAAGCAATAGGAAGATAATATAAATTGTTCACATAGCCCATAGCCATAGGTGCCACTTTACGAGAAACCAAATATGAACTCACCGCCGTATCTCGCAAAATATTTATGAAAGCAAGTCTTCAAATAAAATTTGTATGGATGTATTATACAAAGCGATGACTAGTTCAATGAACAAGGAAATCATTGCGCTGTCAGTTAGATGGGCTGGATTTTAGCAACGAATGTCTTTTTTTCCCATTACCCTCATTAAAAAATATGCTTATTTTCTATATTCAACAACACCACAATCAGTAAATGTGCAATCGATTTTGGACAGACGCCCAAAGCATGACATTGGCGCACCTGTTGAGCCCAGAGTGAATCAAAGGAAAATCCCGTGCGAATCTACAGATGCAAGAATATAAAACCAGCACGTCTCGAACAAATGCATCGAATGGCCAACTTAGTTGCTCACCACCCGCAGAGATGTCGGGAGGAGTTCAACTGATAAAATAAACCAGGAAGGGGTCAGTAATCCGTGAGTCGATGGTACGTTCACTCGCTCGAGATTCGGATGAGCATTGAAAAACCTCCACGCATCTCTCCGACAAGAAAGGGAAGGTGAGGTTTTCTATCGAATCAAATGATTCAAGTAGATAGAGCAATTAAATCTTCAACATTTCTTATGACGTTGTAGTATAACCTTGTGACATCGAATAAGTTGAAATTTCACGGGGGGAGTCGTGGCGTAGTGGTGCGGGCGCTGGCCTGCTACGCTTAGCAAACTCGGTGCGAACCGGGTTGCCCCGGCTCCCTATTTGCGTGGTTATGTGGAGAACACGCAAATCAGCGCCCCGTCCTTCGGAAGGGACGTATAGCCGTTGGTCCCCTTGGTGTTTCTCGTTAAGAGTAGGCTAATGCCGGCACCGGGTTTCACTCCTCCCTTGCTTTGTGATTTAGACTGAGAAGCCTTCTAGCGCTGGAGTCGTTTGAAGTCACAAGGTCCCCCCAATTGATTGATTGAAATTTCAATGTTCAGTACCTCCTCGAGTACTTTCAAACTGAACGAAGCAGTTGAATATTAAGTTTAACTATATAAAGACATCTTTGAAATTTTTTCACCGATAATTAGTAACGGAAGATGGAGAGAAATAGAAGAGGCATCTCGAATTCGATGACGTACAAATATGTCACTGACGCAATAAATGCTATGAGTTTTAAACTAGCGCGTAAAATGATTGAGAAATTAGTTACTCACTAGGAGGTGGCGAGAGAAAGCGCTGCAAAAATCTTCTCATTTTCAATGGAAGAGTGGGTTTTGCTCATAAGTAATGGTCCCTTTAATTTTTTGAGAGTCTAATGCATTTACATGGGAAAATTTTTAACGTATGTATGTATGTATGTTCCATTATAACTCAGCAACTACAGCAGATAGAAACAAGAGAAACGTGTCATTTTAACCGTAATGAAGAGTTAAGTGGTGTAGTAAGGTTTTTGTACCGATTTGATTATCCTTTCTAAGTTTAAAAAATATTTTCTTTTTTCATTTTCTCCATTTGAATAACATAGCGATGAGTGCAGCTTATTTTTCATTTGAAATTTAAAGTTACTTACAATTAGAAACATGGTACGAACTTGAGACTTGGATGGGTCTATATAGGAAAGAGCAAAGTTTATTTTTATTTAAGACATAATCCGAATCCTGATCAAATTAGAGTAAAAATGCGTTTAGAATCAGAAAAATATGTGATTTTACCAGTTTTATGACAATGCCAATTATACATAAGCTACCATGACAACTCCTATTGTAGCCGAAGTTGAGAGTCCAATGCATTTATACGGGAAGAATTTTAACGTAATATCGTTTTTGAATTTCTGTGTCCGATTTTGCTTTGCTTACATGGCAACCTAATATTTGTTGATTTTAATTGAAATATTACTAATAAATAATTTTTAATATTTTCGTGTGGCGTAGAGTTCTCCAAAACAAACTGTTTTAAAAACTTTATTAAGTAACTTAAATCATCAGACGTAGATTTTCCACAAATTATGATTGGATAAACAGTTTTATTGTTGATATAAACAATTTTCTTGTAACAGAACTCGTGGATGAGAGAATCGAACTAACAGTTGGAGGATAATATTCACCCTGTGATTCTTAAACGTTCTCTATTTACTTTTTTGTCTTTAGTTAAATTAATTAATTTCGTATGTTCCATTGTTCATCCATTTTCTGTTGATTTCTTGCTGATTTTACTTACAGTTTTCGTTTTGAAGATATCGTCACGAAACTTCGCATAGGCATATAATTTTAACCTGCGGGTAACACAGGCTATATGACGATAAAACATTTTGGAGGAGGGAGAGCTTAATTTAATGATTATTTACCCGTAAGTTTACAGGTCATTTTCGATTTTCAGAGTGCAAGATTATCTTTCATTCGTCAAAATAGATAATTGCGAACCGGTATTTCAATTTTGCTTTATTCGACGGTTAAAACTATGTACTGTGTTATTCTTTCGACGTTTACATGTTACACGGTCAAAGTTTTAGGTTCACTATATCAGTTGAAATTCAACGGGCACTTCTGCTAGTTATCTATACTAGTCGAATACCCGTTACTACGTAACTTTAAATCAAAAGCCATTTTAAAAATCATGAATTTTCTTTATTAATTTTCAAAATTTCTTTATAAACTACATTGTCTAGTACGTCGGAATGTTTCGTTGTTAATCGGCATTTTGTGTTAACACTTGCCTTTCTTCATAGGTCATGTTATGTCTAATTACTCTACGCGCTCTTGAATTTTTACCTCTTTCATGTTGCCTCTGCTCTAGTGTTAAATTTTCACGTCGCTTTCTCTGTGCTTCCGTTCGAACCATTTTCCTGTTTTCTGGAGTTAAGTTACGACGTCTTTTTCCCGTTGACGTTTTAAAGTTTTAAATATCGAAAGTATCTAAAATTTAAATTTTAAATCAAAACAAAAGAATTTTGATACCGTGCTTACCTGCATTACTATTATAATTATTAGAAATAAAATGTTTACGGCTCGCTTTGGTTTTAAATGAGTTGTCGTCTCCGGGCGCTACCGCGCCCTTCGCCTCGCCGGAACGAAACTAACCCTCCCCGTTGTCCGGTGATCGGGTTGGTAAATGTCGCGACAGGCCTGATCAGTTTTGCGTGAAAGTTATTAAATTCAAGTAAGTGATAATAATGCACTAAACTAACACGTTTCTAAGGTAAATTAACAAATTGTAATTCTGTTATTGGCCAAGAGACGGCGATAGGTTAGTGGTCTACTATACTGCATTTTAGCCATGCATTTCCTTACACAGTAATTGATCGCAAACTTTCATGTTTTTCTTTTTATTCAAATATATGTCCTTTCTTTTTTTATATAACAATCAATGCAACCGTTTATGTAGAATATCAATGAAGAGAAGATAACCATGTAATGTGTTTAAAATAATGTGTCCCTATTCTCATTTAATTAAAAATTTATGCTTCAGCCTATTTGCGTTAATAAACATTATGGATGTATGATATAATGGCTCTACTTACAAAGAGATAAGATTCCAGCATTCAAACGATGATAGGAAGATTCAACTGCTTTGATTGAATCGTTAGAAACGCTTTCCATACGCAGTTAACTGACTTCAGCCTATTTGCGTTAATAAACATTATGGATGTATGATATAATGGTTCTACTTACAAAGAGATAAGATTCCAGCATTCAAACGATGATAGGAAGATTCAACTGCTTTGATTGAATCGTTAGAAACGCTTTCCATACGCAGTTAACTGAATATTTATCTGTAAATATTTATGTTGCTATGTATAAATGTTGACATTGCTACAGCAATAATTTCGATGCTTAAACAAAGTGCGAAGCGAATAACGCTATTCTTTCACCTATCTGAAGGTTTAATCGGCATTAACTGAATCGGAGGCAACAATGACGGTCGCCTTGACAACGTCCGGAAAGAGTACGAAATATCCGTAAAATTTCGAAAACAATTGCGTATTTCTGAATGATTTGATCGTATAACATGTAAACATCGCAAGAATAAGATAGTATAGAGTTTTGGCCGTCGAATAAAGCAAAAACGAAGAAAATCGGTCCATATTTACGTGTTTTAATGAACGAAGGGAAAAAACCTTGCACACTGAAAAATCGAAAATACCGTGTCAACTTATTGGAAAATATAATTGTCTCCTGGATTCGAACCCGGGACTTTGTGAAAATGAGAATAGTTTTCTAGAGACCTTCCTAGCTTGTAGAAACAAAACGCAGTTTACCGCATATCCCTACGACAAACGGCTTTTGAGATACAGGGTGGGACGGACGGTATATATTGTATTGTGTGACATATATATATATCGGTATTTATTCCTTTATTAGCATAATTGCCCGTCAATATGACGGGATATCTTTAGTTAACCTTAAAATAGTTGCCTCCCTCCACCCTCTCTCTCCTCCTCCTCCCTTCCCTCCCACCCTCTCCTTCCCTTCTCCCTCACTCTCTTAAATGCCCTCTCTTTCCCTCCCTCCCTCTCCACCCTCCCTCCCTCTCCACCCTCCCTCCCTCTCCACCCTCCCTCCCTCTCCACCCTCCCTCCCTCCCCCTCACTTCCTCCACCTCACTCCCTCCCCCTCACTCACTCTCCCTCACTCCCTCTCTCTCCCTCCCTATCTCGTATTAAAAGCATTCAAAGCACGCTTACACCCCAAGAATTGATATAACAATAGGATTTTGAGGTATAACAATATAATTGGTAGCCAAGGCAACATCCCGTTAAAATGGCAATATTTCCACAAAATATGTGAATTAAACGTATAACATGAGTGATTTCAAATTGTATGCGGAAAAAGATGAACAGAATAAGAAACTTTGTAATTTTTTCTTCAAAATGGTTCAGTTCCGAAAATCGTAGGTTAAAACCTTCTAATTTTAATTTCTAAAACAATAAAAGCCTGCACGCCAAAAAATGGATTTTTGTTACCTTACGGAAAATGGGAATGTCTTCCTTGAAGTCGAACCCAGGACCTTTTTGGAGATTTATTTTCGTCATTACCTTAAAATATGTTAAACAAGCATCCTTGCCAAATTTCAAACTTCTACCTATTCGGGAAGTTCGTTAAAACGCTCTATATCGGCCATCGTGAAAGCGTGACCGACCAACCAACGGACCTGGGCTATTATAGTATTAATAATATAAAATGATTTATTTATTGTCACCATGCTTCTGGTTGCTATTTGGCTTCAGACCTCAATCGACAATTTTATATGTATAATGATGGGTGCATTACGGCTTCCGTATTGTTGACCGTATTCACAGCAAAGAACGTAAATAAACAAGTCGATTAAGCCAAAGTAAGTAAAATCATAGTTTTAAAATTGTATTCTATGAAATATTTTCTCGTTGTTATTTAATGCCAAATGTTTTTAAAGAAATGTTTACGTGATATGCTGCTTAACATTGCAATGGTAAAATACATTGCTATGAGATTAGTTAATTACATTTTCAAAACAAAAGTGAAATTGCATATATAGGTATGAAAATGTATTTACGTAATTAATGTATTAAATATTATTAAAGATGAAAAATTTTCCAGATAGGTTGTTCTGCAGGGGTGTTTTTTGTTTTAATATTCTTTAAAAAATAAGCGCCTTAAGTAATCTGCTTTCCAATTCTTTCCTCACTTGTTAAGTATACTATGTGCATTAAAGAGACGTTTTTTTTTGGAATTTAGGGTTGGAGGAGGCATGGGCGGATACAGGAGGGGTGGGAGGGATAAAGGGGGTAATTACCCCTTAAATTGCATGTCAAGTGTGACGTGTCAGACTACTCGGAATAAAACGTTCTTGTTGTGATTTTTTTATTATTCCTGCAAATTTTATTCATTTGCACTCTTATCGTAATATGAACATGAGCATGAAAACATGGTGAGAATAAATGTGCAAAATTAGTTCTTTCGTGAATATTTCTACCTTTATAGTATGTTAATACTATATAATATAACATTAATTACGAATAATGCATATTTACATTCATATGATATATTTAAATTTATTGCAATATCTAAAAAAAAAAACATTACTATTCCTTTTCGTTATATATTAGATCAGTGGTTCGCAAACTTTTTGTAGGCACGGCACCCTCTCTGAGATAAAGAGAATTTCTCTGCATCACTACCTTGAAATAAGGGTTTTATATTGTGCATGATTAAAGAAGTGCTAGAAGGAAAACTGGATGGAAAAAGAGAAAGGTAGGAAAAGGTTTCAGCTATTAATAGTAGACGACTTGAAAGGGAAAGAGAGCTATCAAGACATGAAGAAAACTGCGGAAAATAGGAGTATATGGAGAACCAAGTTTAACCTAGAATAATCACGGACCTGTCAACGGACAGACTACCTATGATGATGATGATTTTTTACATACGAGTATTACAACCTTTGGACGTGTCCATTTGTTAGTAATACACCATAATCAATTTATTCGAAGGAAAATTATTGCCCTAATTGCCTATCAACACTTCCAAATCGTGGGTTTATTTACTAAACTAGAATTTCCGCGGCACCCCTAAAAATCATCTGCGACACAGTTTGGGAACCAGTCTTGAATAATAGGTCCCTGAGGCCCCTCCCTTCCCTTCCCTCCCCCCCCTCCCTCCCGTTAATGCAAGGAAGTGAAAATAACTTGGCACTGCTAGGATTAAGTATGTTATAATAAAATTCGCGATTTCATTCAATTTTAATTAAAGGAAAAATAAATGTAGTGCCATGGCACACATAATTAAAACCGATACTTTTAATTGTATAATGAAAAGAGGGAAAGAGAATCAAGGTACTTACAAATCATAAAAGACGCCAGCATACACGATAGTCTTGGGAACTGCTGCATGTCTTCTCATGATGGTTCATTCACGTAGATTAAAGAAGTTAAATTTTCATAGAACAACCAAATGACCTGCAAACACTGTTGATTAATTGACTTTTTTTATATTATAAAGATTCCTAACATTAGCTGCCATATACGAAGAACCAATACAAACTTATGTCAGCAATAATACAAATATAACATTTAGTGAAAACGCAATAATACGTTCAAAATATGTTCAAGTACATACGTTCGTATCACAATTTCATCATATTCCAAAATACACATACAAATACATTGGTTCTCCTTCATATCACACAGAGAAAATAAATTCTACACCCAGTTTCTTGCTGATATTACAAATGTAGACTTTTCAAAAACACTGGCGGGATCTAGCTGAGCAAATTCTGAAAGATTGATTGAGATAAGTATGGTCAATGCTAAATTCATTTCAATGTAGTATTCACACTCATAATTAATCGTCTAAAGCTGAACGCACACTTATCAGACAAAAACGTCTTTTGACAAAACGTTTTTGTATAAACTCGTCGAAAACTGTTTTCGCAATGCTATCAATAGGACCCAACGCACACTAATCGAACAGGACACAAAAACACGAAAAAACAACTTAAAACACCTCTAAACATCTCGAGACAAAATGTTTTCTCGAAAGACATTTGTCTTATAAGTGTGAGTTGGAGACCGACAAAAGTGTTTTCGCTTGAGACATCTGTAAACAAAACGTTTTGTCGAAAGACGTTTTTGTCTGATAAGTATGCGTTGATCTTTGACACAACAATACATCTTTGTTGACGACTTATCGTGTCGAAAGCAGAAACACTGCACTTTGTTTTGAGGCAAAACATTCTGCATGAGTTCAGTCTTTATTGAGAAGTAATAGGAGTAGGGTGGAGGGAAAGTTGTGTGCGCTTCTGTTAACATGGATGTGGATGCTGAAAAATTACTATTTTTAATTATACTGTGAAAGAACATCACCAAAAAGATTTGCTGGAAAATCCCTTTTCCTGATTCCATCTTCAATTATATTTAAAACATAATAAAAGGAACTCAAACTTAATCTCGTAAAATTTCGGAATTTATTTTCATCTCCTTTTAGTTCATTTATAAATTCCTTAAGGGTATTCTTCCCGGTTCTCTTTTGATTAATCGGGTGGATCCATAAGCGTCTTTCACTCTCTTCCATGGAAGCGAGTTGAATCCACTGCCACAAAATGAGAGCATAAACTTCGTCATCGGACGACATTCTCGCAACTAGTCCAGGCCGAAACTGCGCCGAACAAGAATGATTTCAATGTATACAAAATGTCTTGTCTCAAAACATGTTTTGCAAAGACGTTTTGTCTTATCAGTATGCGTTGGAGCCCAACAAAAATGTTTTGCCTTTCGACAGAAAGTTTTGTTCAACGACAGAACATTTTGTGTAAAGACATTTTTGTATGACCAGTGTGCGTTGAAGCCCAACAAAATGTTTTACCTTTCGACAAAACGTTTTGCCTCGAGACGTTTTGTCTGATAAGTGTGCGTTCAGCCTTAATCATATTTTACCGTTTCCATAGCAACGGAATTCCATTCATCGTAAATTTGTATGTCTTTCGTTCACCGATAGATGGGGTGAAAGAGCATTAAGATGGCGAGGCCTAATTTGAAAATAATGTTTGAAGTATTAATTTAAATCAATTTTATTTTTAAATACATATCTACTTGTTTTTTATAGAATTTCACATAAAATTTTAAACTAATTCGAATATGATTCATTTTCTTAGCATTAATTTCCTTCTTTTTGAATGCACATTTTCAAGACGCCTTTGCATATTTATTATAAACTACTGTTATAAACCGTACTTAAATGCAATTTCGAAAGGCTCTTCATTAGTTAACCAAATGGTAAAAGTATATATTGACACATTATGTGCAATAACAAGTTTTAAAACTGAGAAATCACGCATAATATTTAAATATTAGTTGAAGTCATTGGCTCCTTCACATTATTTCCGTCTACCTCAAATAGAATTGAACGACATTACATACTAATTGGATGATATGTGCAATAAAAACATAAAGATGGCCCAGCATCCCTAAGCTCAATAAATGATTTAGCGAAAAATTTCCGATCTAATCACTCAGCGTCTTACAATCGTTGATCACTGCATAAATTAAACTACTCGTAATTCTACTAAGGAATATACTATTTTTATATAGTTTAATTAAGTAAAGCGGCAATTAAAATTTCTGGTTAGGTTTCTGTAATAACGCTGAAATTAACACACGAGACAATGTGCAAAATTAATCCAAAACAGGTCAGCAAAATGCGAAGTGGCCGTGAATATTACCGTTGTTGAACGTGGGAAAGTATTTCATTCATACAAGTACATCCTTTGGCATAGTTGTCGTGTATTTGCATTAACTCAACAAACAAGCCTTCTTAGTTTGGCGGTAATTATACCCTAGTTACTTTTTTATATCACTTCAAAATTGAATAAATCATCAAATTAACTTTCTGGCTCACCTTATAGCTTCTTCCCAATACATGATACTTTCATTTTACCTCTTAATCACAGTACACTAGAACTTCTAAAAGCTTTATGTCAATTCTTAAAAGTTAGTAAACTAACGCCATCAAACATTCTAAAACGCTTTTGAGATGGTCACGTGATCGAAAACATTGCTAACGCAAGCCGCACGCCTAAAAATATGCATAACACTGCTGAAGACATCGGGCCTTCGAAAACGATTTATTTTATAGACAACTTTCGCCAGTTTAAATTTTATAATAATAATTCCAAAAATCAGTCTTTCAAATCAATTATTATAATATGACGAGTTCAACAATAGATATGTCTCAAAATATTTCAAATATCTTCACACACAATAGTTAATAATTAATGCATCTCGCTGGCCAATATTAAACAAGTAACTAATATTACCCATGCTTTTTTACTCCAACAAGCGGTTTATGCCCTCTCCAACTGGTGTGATATGTGGCTTCTAAAAATAAACCACTAAATCAAAAACAATCTCCTTTACGTAGCTTCCCTTTAATCGCATCCTATACGATCTGTGACAATGTTATTCCAGTTGTATCCTCTCATGTTCATTTAGGAGTCACCTTCAACTCCAAGTTAACATTTGCTGAGCTCATTAAGAAAATATCCTCTAAGGCTGTGTTCCTCAATGTTTAATAAACCGGGAAGAACCTCCAGTTATTCATTAACTTAGGAGGAGCAATAGAACAAATTTTTCAGGAAACATTTGTTACCTACCAGCTGGAATGCCCATCATGGTGCACCTGTCGGTACAAAAACGATCTAGGAAAAAATGAATGAATGAACTCAAAAAATCGAAATGAAATTAAAGGCGATCACACAAATATCACATATTGGTTATTTAATTTAAAAAATAAATTCATACAAAATGATGAAGGATGAAAAGCTTGCGGAGCACCTACCTAATGGTTACAGAGCACCGTTGAGAAATGCTGCTCTAAGGCTATGTCACTCATTGGACTTCTTTATCTCTTCACCGAAATTACTGATCCCCTGGCTCTAAAGACTGTTTTCACTGGATGTGTTATGCCAGTATTGGATTACTGCTCCCCCATTTGGTCTACTGCAGCTCCCACTCATTTAAAATATTTAGGCCACTCATTATTAAACTTCTTCCTTGCACTAGTACATCGTAATCCTACACTTGGTAATTATTCTAATGAACAATTATGCTCCCGGTTAAACATACGAGGGCTGTTCAAAAATATCCGGGACTGAATTTTTTGTGGAGTAACTACCAGTAGTATCGAAGTGGCAACAATATAGCATATTCGGCAACATCTCCTGATGCTACACAGCAGAGAAGGGGATAGTACCTAGACTTAGTCGTGAAGAAGTTATCTACAGTGCGTTTTTTTCCCTCCATCATATCGTGAAACGGATGTTTTGAAGGAGCAACGTGTTTGCATCAAGCTCTGTTGGAAACTTAATAAGACGGTCACAGAAACCTACGTAATGTTATGAAAAGCATTCGGAGAAACAGCGTTAAGTCGGTCGAAGACATTTGAGTGGATTTTTAAAATGGCCAGATTTCCATTGTCGATGATCCACACACAGGCAGACCATCAACGGCGTAAACCAACAAGACTGCATCACAAATTTCTTCCCCAAGGCCAGACCATGAATCAGACTGTCTACATAACCATTCTTCAACACCTTTGAGATGCAGTTCATCGGACACAGCCTCACAAATGGTCATCAGGCACTTGGCTTCTGCACCACAATGCACTATGTCTCAGGGAATTCCTGGTCAAGCACAGAATCCTCGTGGTTCCCCACTCATCTTATTCACCAGATTTGGCACCCTGGGACTTCATGAGTGTCGAGGCCTCATGCACCTGTGCAGTAATCCACCACTGATAGCCAACCATTAACTCACTCCTCTCTCAGTCACCCAAATCCCCCACCTTTACTTCTTTAATCTCTTCTTATAATTTTGTTATTAATTCTTTTATATCTGCTATTTGTGACTTATTTTTTCTTAACCAATTGTATAACCTTCATGTTATTTTGTCTTATGATAATTTATGTACTGCTCTGATGTAAAAGGCTTCATACTGTTTTCAGATGCATAATAAATAAATAAATTACGTAAGAAAGTTTTATCGCTGTAAAAGTCCAGTATGTACGAGCTATTCAACTATGTAAAATCGATTCAAATTCACTCGATCGTAATTATAATATGAATTACTTGAATATAGTTATTTTAATATAACAGAGGTTGTTAATCACTTAATTAATTTTGTTTACTAAGCATCTTCAAATTTTTTTGTATCATACGTACCTCAACGCTTAGACATTGAAAAAGTAAATTGATAATTGCCTACACAGCTCACGCTTTTTCAACACAACTATCTTAATTCAATTCAAAATTAAACAAATACATAAATGAGAATGCAATGCAATTAACACTTTATTTAGACCAGAATTGTTACAGTTCCCATTTTCCCACAGATGGAGTATGTCAAACAGTGGATAGTCTATGCAGCTTTGACACATCTATGCAGAAAATCTAAGTAAAATACAGGGCGTACATCGAAGAAAAAACATAACCTAGTAACAATCACATGATGGGTAAACATCTTAAACTCTCGAAAATCAAAAAAATATACATAAGCCAGAATTGTTTCATTTTCTGCTTAACACCTCAAACACTTAATGCGTAGATACTTAAAATGAAATAGAGACCATCACATTCTCTAATTTTATTTATAATATTAAGATCTTTGCAAGTTAAAAATTAATATTGCATTTTTGGCATACTATGCCCAAATATATGGAAAATTCAGTAGGTTAAAATCAATAGAATGTTTTATGATGTTTTCCCACACCAAGAAAGACATATTGAATAACTACATTTTGAAGCATCAATGTACAACTAATTTTAATCTATGGCCCTAAAAAGTCCAAGTTCTGTCACATTAAATGCACTCAAAAACTGCAATGAGGCAATTTTTCTCTGCATAGTTGGTAATCATTCCAGTAATAGGGTAAGTTTTGTAATTGTAACCATTGCAGCAGTTTTATGTTATTAATCTATTTTGTAATTACTCATAGTCCAGTTTCATATGAATTTAAATGAATAAGAAACAATACCAAGGGAATAAGATTGATAAAAATAGTTATCCTCTTCCAAAATATGATAATGGTAGAAGCGGTATTATCATTATTATAATATTACATCAATACTCATTTAAGAGGCATTCAAAGAAATTACAGTCAACGAAAATTCAAACTGTTTGTTGAGGAAGTGGGTCCGTATCGTCTCGGTCGAGCAATGCATCAACCACCTCAGCAATGTTATGGTTGTGAACTCGCAACAATGCTTCATTTAATTGAAGGTTATAGAAACCCATGTTGGCAAGTTTTGACAAGCTGTTGATCATTTTCACATCCAGAGGGCGTTGAGGTTGGACTGGCTGCTGCGGTCCACTGGGAGGCTCACCATACACATGCCCATTGGAATCCTAAGAGGTGGAAATTGGCTTTATAAAATAAATACTGATATATTTGAGTCATTGAAAGCCATGAATTAACATTATGTAAATCACATCCCAGAATAAAGTTCAATTCACAACGTAGTAAGGCTGCATGAGGTTTTATGAACCTTTATTTTAGCAGGCAAAACTTCTTAATGCATTTCAAATATGATTCTTCATTGATAATATTATGAATATTAGGTTTTATCTCGAGAAAAAGAATTTCTCTCGCATATATTAAATAAAATCCTTAAATGTCATACTTAAAAATAATTAGTTATCTAATCCTAATAAAATTAAGTAGCAAAGCAAAATAGAGATAAACTTACTGTTGTATTGAAGCCAAAAATGTTAATGAGTTCATAATTTGTCAATGTTAGGTCAATTTCATTTTTATTTTTAAAATGCATTTTTCATGTAAGATTATTAACCCTCAAAGTTGGTGCAACCATCACACTCTAAAGACAGAATTTCTTTCCTCCCTCCCTAAATTTTCTACTCCAAAATATAGCTAAGGAAATCATATGCATCAATTTTTCAGGTCACGTATATGACATAGTTTTTATTTTCTATCAATCGTTGACAAGTAACTGACAAGATTACTTCAAAATGGCAACTAGTTCAGTTGTACTTAAAAACCATTGATCCTTTGAAGAATTCTGTGAAGTTATAATGATTTTGTCAGCAATTCTTATTAGTTAGCAGGAGTTGGTATTCATTCTATTATTTCAGGAGGAAACACTAAAAAATAGATTATAAGTATTATTGCTTAATTCAGCAGTACATTGCATGTACAAAATTCAACCTTGGGCACTAAACTGCCATGAATTTTCAAACACCATTCTTTAAAACTTAAGAATCAGATGATGATAATGAGCTACTCCTCAAATGTTATGTCCGCTGATTGTCAGGGAGAAAAACACTTGAGAGATTTTGGAATCTGAGATATTGTTTTGAAATATTTAGAACTGCCAGAAGACTACATATAAACTTCTGCAGAGAGAGGAATGGCTTTGGGATCTAGCTTTCCTTACGAATATTATGATTCACTTGAACAACCTGTATTTGTGATGGCAAAATGAAAATTGCCTTTTTTCAATCGTCTTCGATTCAATATCATCTTTCAAAGCCAATCGAGCTTTTTTCGAGTGACTCGTCCTGAAAGAAATTGTCTCATTTCAATCACGCGACAAAATAAAAGTACTGTCACCGTAAATTTTTAAAATATGAAAATTTCTATATGGCTAAATTCCTTTGAGATAAGATTTGCTGCCTCCAGGAAGAAAAACAAAATGTTGTAGTTCTCATGAAAACTTCAGCAATTTTCACTGCAGATCTCAACTATTACCCAACAGAAACCATTCCATACTGCAGAGCAAGTATAAAGTAGTACAGTAAAAGACTATTCTAATGGTACCCACGGGACCAAAGTCGTGCAGCTAAAGTGAATATGCCAATATAACGAATGGTGCTGCAAAATCACATTCCAATTACATTGAGGGCATATTCCTATCTTTCAAAGATCTTCTTTCCTATAAGATATTGAACATGCTGTTCTTCGTTATTTGAGGCACTATATTTTGTCGGAATTATCAGTGTAATTTATAATTTTTGTAATGCTCATTCTGGGAACCAAACAAGGGCCAATTGAAAATAGCATTACTACTAATACCATAATTTATTATTTACAATTAACAGATTGTTTTGCTTTTTCCATTTAAAGTTAATATCAACAGTTCGTAAATTCACGAATTTTTTAATTCATTTGTTGTGAATTGCCCTGCCCACACCCTTGATCTTCCTTTGTTGTTTATTGCTAGGATTTGGGCAAGTTTTAATCTTATTCTCGATCTTTAAGCCTTTATTTAAGTGTATATGCACAGAAATTACCGAGGACAAAATTAGAGCATTATGCATCATGATGACCATTACTATTTTATAATATAGAGAGATAAGTATGTTATTTTAAATGCATATAAATACTGAAATATCACTAATTAAATCCAGTTGTGAAAGGTCAAAATTCAAGACTCACCTTTACCAGGATAAATCAGCTCAAAATTGACCAGTGTGAATCACAATTGATACTAAGCTATCTAAGAGTTATGAGCACATTAAAACCCCCACTTGGGTTTTGAATTACAACACATTTTAATACTTAGCAGGAAACAAGAAAGAGCATATTAATGATTGATTTCTTACATAAGAGCCACTTCTAAATATTAGAGACAACAAACTGAACAGAGTAGAGGAACACTATCACACATAAGAACAATTCATGTTGAAAGGGCAAAATTTTATAGAAACAGATATAAGAGGCAGTGGCACATTTAGGTGCATAGGACCCCCAATGTTTAGTGTCTCCCAAAAAGTTGAAAAAAATAATTTTTTTTCACACTATCTCAGAATTTTATGAATACGTCTCTATAGTCAACAAGAAATAAAATAATATATTATAACATATTAGTTGCAGAAAATACAACTACAAAAAATATTCTATAATTAATAAAATGTGACTTTTCTTGCAATTGTCGTTACGAATATGACTGTATGCAATAAATGAATAATCTGATATATATATATATATTTATGAGCTAATCAAGAAAGCCATAGAACACAATCGAAGTTACAAGAAAATGAAGCAACATCTCTCGTTCAGAAAGAGACAGCTGGTGGCCCTGATGCTAGAAGACGGCTCAATAACCCATAGTAGGAAACTAATCCTGAAACGGGTACAAGAATTTTACACCAAGCTGTATGAGGATCCTCTAGGAAATGATGAAGTAAATCATGATGGAAACATGCCCACCGAAGAGGTCCCAGATATCCTTCCGGAAGAGGTGAGACACACAATCAAAAGTATGAAGAATGGAAAAGCATCTGGAATGGATGGTATCACAGCGGAAGTATTCAAAGCAATGGGTAATCATACGGAAACAATTCTCGCTAAGATTTTTAATTCCTGTCTGAGGAAGAAAAAGATACCAGAAACATGGAACCATGCATGTATTATCCTTCTGCACAAGAAAGGTTCCAAAGAAGACTTGAATAACTACAGACCGATCAGCCTACTCCCAACAGTCTACAAAATATTCACCAAAATACTCACTATGCGCCTTCAAAACCATATAACCATATAAAGAGCGCCTAAAATAAACAGCTGGTTTGTGGTTGGTTAGATTTAACTCAGCCAAATCCGCCTGTGACACTAGTGCTCAATAATTGATGAGACAGCAATTTTTGTGGATAAGATGAAAGCTACAAACACGTCGTGTGGTTAATGTTTTAAGTAGCTTTTTACATAAGTTTCATTGAGTTGAGGAAAGTTTCTATATTACAGTGATTTAAAGTATATTAAAATATAATAACATTTAATCAGTACCCCAAAAGTATGAACAGCAAAACCCAATATACCGCATCTTTTAAAAAAAGTTATACTATATTCTGAAATGCATGGAAACCAGGAGGCTGGGCAGCAATATGCAGTGCCATATATGTGCTGAAATATGCAGTAGGAAAATTTTTGATTATTACTTTATACATAGTTTCCCTTTGTTTGTAGTGGCTGCATAATCTTACTCATTTAAAGCAAGCAGGGAGAAGAAGAACTCACTCATGAATCTCTTGCATATGCACCCGGGCAAAGTCAGCTGAGAAAAATCGAAAATCGACATTTTAATGCACTTGTTACTTCAATTATTCTACACCATAACTTCTCAATTGGACAGCAGATAAAAAAATTTCCAGAGCCTTCAATCATAGACATATTGTTGAGTTCAAAACGCAGCTTATATCGAGGGAAGTTTTTTTCTATTTTCAATGTTGAAAAACCCTGGGCGTGGCTTATATGAGATGGCGGCTTATATCCGAGTAAATATGGTATTTCGTTAGGTTAAAACACATGCCATTATTTGCCTTACGGTTGCTAAAATTTGATGGAATTCAAACTATTGTTGTATTTAAACTGTATTGATAACTATTGAATATTTAAATATTGACGTATACGAAAGAATAAAGTTACTATATAATTCAGTGATCCTAAGTTGATCTCTGATGCTTCGCAGGTAATTAAGCAATTTTCGTTAATGCAACGTTTGGTAATGTGACAGTGGCAGGACAAAGAACAACAGCAAGACAGAGGTGCAATATGTAAACAAAGGAACATCTTGTCTGGGGTAGGCAACGCACTACTTCGCTGCTACTTAACACCATGTAGTTAATTTGACATTCGAAGAATTATAGAGATGCAAGAAATAGTCTTTTTTGGATTCTTTACATGGAACTAAATGGATTAAAACGTACTGAATAAAACAATTCATTTTACTACACATAAAAAACGAGTCGACCTATGAATGAGATATTCAAAAGAACTAAAGTTTTTATCAAAAAGTTGAGATCGACCTATACACGAAATCGACCTATACATGAAATCAACCTATACACGAGTATATATGGTATATATTCTCTTCTATTATTTTAATTTGAAATACACAAAATATTTTAGGGTTGGGGGTCCCATAATACCACAGTGCCTAGGAGCCTCAACTGATATAAATACGCCACTGATAAGAGGAAATAAAATTGACAAGATACAAGAATGAGATGAACAAGAATCCAATGAGAATGTTATGTTTGAAGGATTATGAGTTTTAGTTATCAACTCCATGCAATAACATTTTCATGATAATATTTTGAGTTAAACTGTTGTTAACTATGAGAAGTGCTTCACATGTGTGTTTTCCATTCATCATATCTTCACAACACTCAAGCACTCCAAGCCTAATCTTTTTTACTTACCACAGATTCATTTGGATATCAATTTTGTGCCAATGCTGATAGAATTAAATGGTATTCAGAAACTGTGGCTATAAAATTCATGTATTCCTTACAGCCTCCCAACCCTATATAACCTCAAAATAAACAAATGTAAATAAATTTAAGGTGTCCAAAAAGCAGTACCGAGACAGTGAAAGCATGAAATAATGAAGATGGCAACATGCCAAAGAAAAGCAATTCAAGAAAAAGCAGATATAACTGTCTTTTTCAACCTCTTAGGAAAGTTAATGCCCAATAAAAGAGGAAAAGGAGCTCAGCCACAATGAGCAGTCACTTAACCTAGCAAAAACTTTTTATCAATGAATAGCCTAAGATGAAAAAAGTAATAATTTCCACATTGTATTATTAGTTCACACGATTCAAACCAATTTAATTTAGAAAATAATTTGATTTTTTAGATTCATTGTACTAATGGCAGAGGTTGAAGAGCAAATATCAAGTATAGAGGTGATGGAAGGAAGCAAACTTTGACTATCCTCTCTTTCACCCCTCTCCTATCTCTCTTCCAAATTCCTATCATCAAAATTATACATTGTCCGTTCATGACTATATGTTTACCTGATAATAAAGCATATAAACCTGTTTTAAGTCAAAACTAAAAAACTGTTACATGTACATTCTATTCTGTTCTGTTTAATAATTGTAGAATACTATGAGGCAGTGGTGGGTCCAAGAGGGGGTGATCGTCTTCAAATAAAAATTTTAAAACTATGCAAATTGAATATTTGAAAAATACATGTATGTAATAGGAGTGGCTGTTTTCAAGAAAATCAAATAAAAAAGTTGTAATTTGCTTTGAACTTAAAAAATTCTCGTATGGTTACTTAACTGTTGTCAACAAAAACATCTGCAGTAACTGAAATGAATAAGATTTGTCGTAATTAAGAAAATGTGTTCTGCTGTTTTATGGTGAGCATTCATTCAAACTATATCATTTAGTTTCAATTACTTAATTGCATGAAACCTGTCTATCTGTACACTTCCCTAAATTGTTTTACATAAACATTAGTACAAGGACTACAAAACATTAACTTTACCAATTTCTTAAAGCAACGTGACAGATACTCACAGACGTTCCAGAGGGGTTCACAAGTATGCTATCAAGTGCTGCAAAAGCCGAGTTGAGGGCTGATGCAGTTGCATTCATAGCCCCATTCCATACCTCAGATACAACAGGTGGCATTAAATCAATAGGCCTAGAACTGCCCCTTGAAGAAGAAGAAGATGGAGGTCTTGATCCATTTTTCTGCTGAGAGCCTGGTACGTCGGTTGGTAATGGAGATCCTCTTATTCCTGAATTCTCTGGACTTTCTTGAGGACTAGTTGGAGGATGCAGGCTGGCTGAAGGAGGACTCTTGGAAACATTAATACTGGAATGAGATTGCAGGGGCCAAGTTATGAGAGGCACCTGGGATTCAGGGCTCTGCCTGGGTGATGCAGATGTAGTTGGTGGCTCTGCCACTTGGGGCCGGCTTAGCCCAGCAAATAGAGGTGTTTTAGTTGCTGTTACTGGAACGGATGGAGGTGTAGTTGATGGCATTACCACTTGAGGCCGGCTTGGCTCACCAAATAGAGGTGTTTTAGTTGCTGTTACTGGTACGGTTACAGGTATAGTTGGTGGATTTGCCATTAGAGGCCGCCTAAGCCCAGGTGGAGGTGTCATAGTTGCTGTTACTGGCACAGATATCACTTCACCAGTATCACAAGATACCTCACTTCGTTCCTGAGTTGGCAAATCATTGGTGATGTTAGCTGTCTCAACATTTTCATTGTTAACAATCTCTTGAGACGATGCTTGCTGCTGGTGATTAGGTGATTCAGGAACTTCCTTTGTTTCAGAATTTTCAGCTTTGGCTGCCACTTGTTCTAAACCATGTTAAATAAAACAAAAGTGCTTTGTTAATACACATAAAACAAACAAAAATTGGCATGCATGCGAACCAGTTTCAAAGTCTCTATTTGCATGACTGTGAATATATGCCTACATATTGCATCTAGATAATTGTGAGATATATTTTTATTACAGTGAACTTTTTAAAATTTGAGAAAATAATAGAACCTGAAAATTTCCAGATAAATATGTGTTTATCATGAATTTTCAAAATGTGGCACTGTACATCAAGCAAATCTTTAAAATAACTGTCAAAAAAGAATGTTCTATTCAAAGTATTTACAGTGAAATCTCGTTACAACGTACTTCACAATTAAGTACGTTTCAAATTAACATACTTTTTTTTAATCCCCATCAATTTTCCTGTACAAATACTGTATAAATATTTCAAAATAACGTATGTCAACTTAACGTACTTTTCAATACCACGTATGAACTTCAGAGGTCCTAAAAAATATTTTCGTGGATTTAACATATGCTTTCATCCATAAATGACTCAAGTATAACCAACTCTTGCTCATTCGTCATTTTCCACCCATTTTGAAGGCATATTTTGTCTTCAGTATGAAAAGATCTGTGGAATTTGGCCAAAATCCCAAAAGGAGAGACTTTCTGAATTGAAAAATTTAGAACCAAGGGTATGTTTACCGTATCATATTTTCACAATAGTGCTGAGTTAAAATCTTAAATTCTAGGAATTATCTCTCTTGTTAGACTCCCATTCTTGCCAGCTTCAGTTCATGTAGGACCTGCGAGAATGCAAACCCCCCTCCCTCCCACTGAGATGCTTCCAGAGAAAATGCTGTACTCCTTATGGGTATTTCAGTATACTGTATTTTCAGTACAAAGTATAAACATTCATGCTCCATAGAGATATGTTGTATTGAGATTTTACTGTATATAGATTTCAGTATAATGTAAAATTTATAAAAGTAGTCCTGCATGCACTAATGGTAGATTCAGTCACAATAACCTTAACCTGTATAGTTTAACACCTGCTGTAATGCCAATATATCATACAACAAATTATAGGCACAATCCTATTATAAAGCTACTGTTTATTTTATAGCAACAACCAGTTTCAATTGAATCATTCAGTCAGTTAACCCTTTGAGTGCCAGGGTGCTTCTTAAAATATGTTTAAATTCCAAGCAATTTCAGCAAAAAAATTTAGAATAACTCAAAAATTATCAATCCCAGAAATTTTATTTTTGGAGAAATTTTAGTTGAGATATTTATGAGTCATTTTGAAAAACATTTACTTATCCCAACTATACAATAAAAATTTTGTTAAGAGTTTAGACAACTTGGATGTAATCTATTATGCACAAAATCACGAGGGGCGACATGACCAATATTGGAGTTTTTCACAAATTGTTTATGAGTCAATTTAACCTTTATCGTATGTGCATACAATATATTGTACACAAATTGTAGGCATTCTTGGCCCAGCATACACTTAAATCCCAGCTGGGGAGTCAGACAGTCTCCTTGAATTCATGATACTCAGACACCTTGGAGTGACGTGATGTTTGCAGAATGTGTAAAACATCGCTTTCTGATTAAAGATTGAATACTGTAAGGATCGAATTACCATCAAAATAGTTTGTGTACCACTTGAAAGAGTGACTAAGCGGAGGACCAGTTCTTTAGAATGCTTCCTGATTTCTTTCTCCCTCTTTGTAAAGCGACGATGTGCCTCTGAATTACATGATTCATCCTCTCGGACCTGTGTTCATCTCGTGTTCTTTCTTCTTTCCTTTTTATTGTCACGTGGTATTAGGATATTTCTTGGTCAGTCTCATTTAGTTGTCAGCCAGTGCCTGACTTGTGTGGCAGCGAATAACAGTTTTTTTAAGTAATTTTATACACAATGGCCTCAGTAAGGAAAGTAGAAGAGTACTATTATGACAGTGATTCTGATGCATATGGTGAGGCTAGTGAGGAGAGTGAGATTGAGGTAGAGGAGCAAATGACCGAAGAGGAGAGAATGCTAGATAGAAGGCTCCACAGCTTAACCGATACATCAGCGGTATGCACCCATTTACTTCTGGGCCACGTGGCATAAAAAATAAGGAGAGACTGAACATCTCAGAGAACTCAATTCCACTGAGTGTTTTCATGCTCTATTTTATGGATATTTTCCAAATCCTGGTAGATGATATGAATACGTACTACCACCAGCATCTATCTACTTTGGACAAAAGACCTTCTCCATGATCCAACGTGACATTATATGAAATGTTTTTGTAATTTTGGGGTTATTCTACAAATGGGACATGACGTAAGAGGCACACTGAAGGACTACTGGTCGACCCTAGATCAATTTTATATTCCTTTTTTCAGCAAGACAATGAAACGTGGCTGATTTTTTCATGTTTTACGCTACCTTCACTTTTCCGACAACGTGAACAAGCCTGACAAGACAAACAAAAATTGACAGATTGTGGAAAATTAGGACTTTGTTTGAATTGCTCAATGACAGTTATGCCAAGAATTAAAATCCGTCTGAGCACTTGGCAGTTGATGAAGTCATTGTGCAATTTGAGGGGAGGGTGATTTTCAAACAGTATATAACAAAAAACCACAAATGATTTACAAACTATGCGACTCAAGAGAATATGCGTATGACATGAAAGACTACTTAAGGAAAAACAGTAATAGTGTAACAAAAGACGACAGCAAAGGGGAAGTCATCGCAATGCCGTATGTGCTCCTCAAAGGGAAAAAAACACCCACAGCATGTATAGGTGCAGTAAGTATGACGTGGGACTGTCTCGTTCCTTGCTTTGAGAAATATCACACAGAAGGAATTGACTGATCTTCAGTAGCATTCATGACATATGTGGGTGTGTAGGAATGACTATAGAAGGAAGTGAGTAAAATAGTGTTTCATTTCTTCTGGTTTTAGTTATATTACCATAAAAATTTGGTGTTACTACGAATTTATTGAGCAAGTAACTTTAATTAGGTAACTTGTCAATATTTTTCCTAATACTATTTAATTGAAGGTTTTATCAATATTAGTTCCCAAGATATGATAATTTAGCCAAAAAGAAACGAGGTATTTAAATACTGTATATACCCACGTATAAACCGGACCCGCATATAACACACAGGGAGGTTTTTGGCACCATATTCTGCGATTTTTTTATGTACCCACGCATAGCACGTATATATGTCTAGAATTCGGTTTCTGTCACATGCTTATCATTCAACAGCAAAATTATTCGTTATATTGTTAATATCATTGAGCTAAGTAAATTAATGAAAATATACGTACTTCAGTTTGTACTAACAATAAGTAAGACAGCACTTCACTCAAGTCGGTAATAAAAATCTACCATTTAAGAAAAGAGCTGTTACATAGTTTAGCAGTGACAGTTTTAAATATCAGTCAAAACAGAATACATAGTTGCAGTTCAAATGCACTTTGAATCCATCGGTGGAGGTCAACTGGCATGGTTATTTGATATAGTCAACTCCATTATTCGCTCGTTAGTCAGCAACATAAATGTAATCGCAAGGAAATTACAATGTCGAATTACGCCGTGGAGAACGTAACGCTATCTTCCACAGGAGATGATTCCGATAACACTGCCAATGAATGGGGCAGTGATCAAGAATTTCTTGGCTTTTGTGATACTTAATAATGTTCTTTATTATTTTTACTTTATTTGAAATATCTTGTATTGTACATTAAGTATAATTATTTAATAAATCTGGCATTTTTGTTCATTAATTTATATTTTTGTTCAAGTTATTCCCGAGAAAATGCATGAGAGTACCATCAAAATGTTTAATATCATCCCAATATCAAGTAGATGTAAAGTCAGTGGCATTTTCTAACGTCGGTCCGTTATAATAAATATCCTGGTAAATATATACCCTCGTATAACACGCACTATGCTTTTTAGCCAAAATTTTTAAGGAAAAAAATACATGTTATACGTGGGCATTAGGGATGAAATAATACCGACAATTTTTAATACCGGTATTGGGACAGTTTTTTGCTTATACCAGTATTGAAACCGGTTTTGTGCAGAGAACAGTTTATAATCATTTAGTATATTATTTTAATAATAATAATAATAATAATAATCCTTCACTAACGGGATAAACCCTCTTTCTTACAAAATATCAAACGGAGTTCAAAAGCAAGATATGAGTATTTCAACAACTACATAAATCTTGACTTTTCAAAAACACTATTGCTTTCAAAATAAGGTTATAACTAGATAACTGCCCTGTTCAGGGCGTTTTTTACCATTCTTCAAAATGGTGACACCCATCCTGATAAGGGGTTTTTCAACCCCAGACTAAAAAACATTTTTTTTCAAAAAGAAAACTCTTCATATTCCACAAACAATAATGGCAAAGTAAGAAGAAAGGATTACACTACACAAAATAAGTTTATAAACCAAATTATATGTTTGATATGAAAATAATGAGCCAATTTGTGGACCTGAGGTCAAAAAATACCGCACTTCGGGACCGAAGGGTTCAGGAACGCATTTCAGGAGGACGAGACCATATCCAATCGTTTTCTCTCATCGAACTAGGTAATATTATAACACTCTTATACCGATCCGTCGGAGTCACTTTTCGGAAGAATCCCCCCACTTTATTTCTACTCACACAGGCAACAAATACATTTTTGGTAACTTGGCACTGCTCCCACAAAGTGCACTTTTCAATACCGAAATCGCGATATCAGTATTATGCGTCTAATTCAATACCGGTATTAATTACAGTTTTCCAATACCGGTATATATCCCTAGTGGGTATATACAGTATCCAAAATAAATCCGGCCAACAGCCCCTACAGCAGGAATTTAAATCCGTACGATAAAGGTTTATGGACTTTGGCACTCTAGGGATTAAATGAGAAATTTCATATTTTTTAACTTGATTTTTCTCAAAATAGATACAATCACCATACCATACCCAGGATTTAAAAAATATGTAATGTATTTTCCAAAGTGTTTTCATGTGATAAGTTCAACGATATATTTTTAGTGCAGTTTGATGAGATTAATACATTTTTTTTAAACTTAATAACCATTTACAAGATCCTTCACAGACTTACATGTTAAGAGAAAAACCCATTTATGAAAATGAAGTAATACCTTGGTAAGAATATTAACAAACATACGAAGGCTACTAGGTACTTGACTATAAACAACAAATGCTGTCATTAATATGTGGGAAAAACTGAATGCCCAACATAAGAAACCAACTTACCTGCATTTAGTGGCACATCAAATCTAAAACAGGGAGGCATTGGAACAACCACAAAGTTGTCATCTGAGTCAGATCCCAAGCTTGCAACACTTCCACTCAAATCATCAGTAGAGATACTCTCAAATTCCAACCCCTTTCTTTTATCAGATAGAGAGTTATCTTCCTTCTCAATTGTATCATCCTGATCATCAATAGATCCCATTGGAACTGAAGCAGATGAAAATGAGCTGATTTTGGGAATGATTTTCTCCTGGCTAGCAGAACCTGCAAAAGTCTCTTCTGTGGCACTCGAGGAGCTACTCTCTCCATCATTTCCCACCATGTTGTCTCTCTCATCTTTAAGCGTGTAAACGAAACAATATGTTACCATTTAGATGGTTAGCAGTACATCTTATATAAAATGAACACTATAATTATAATGAACAAGTTTTGCATGAAATTATACTCGTTTTGGTGAATATGCAAAATTGAATTGAAATGTTAACTATGTGCTTTTAAAATTGAAACTTGACGTAATAAGTATTTTTAAGATGATAAGGACATAAACAATAGTTTCACAAAAAGTTACCTCTCCAACATTCAAATGGAGATAATTAACTATGAACCAATACTTTAAGTACAAAACAAGTTGATAGCTCTTGGACAATAAAAAATATAAGGTTTCTATTTAACAGGCAAAGATAGATGACTTTACATTCAATCATTTAAACATCTAATTTCACCAATAAAACTTTGAAATTCTGGAGGAGAAACAAAATCAACAAAATCAGTGCAATCTGTACCCCTATTTACCATATATACTCATGTAACCCGCTCACTTTTTTTCACAAAATGCCTGTGAAAAAAAAGGATGCACATCTTACACGAGGATTCATTTGTGTACCTCACGCACCTTTTTCCCAAAATGTCGTGTCGGTGAACAAATATATCTTAAGCCAGCACCCATGCCGCATCTATTATTCTATTTCTAAATTTCTTCGTATTGAGACATTGTTGTTCTTTGTATATAAATTTTACATCTATAACGATAAGCACAAAGATTGGGCCAGCATCGCCACTGAGGATTGAATGCGTCGCAAGAGCGTAACAGTCACAATATTGTAGCATGATATAAATTAAACACAATGTCTTTTTATGTAATGGGAACACCACATGTAATGGGAATATCACATATTCTGCCGTAACATTGTTAATGCCAGCTACTTTTAAACGCACACATTAAATTACAATGGAAATGCGCAGGATTTTCCACAGCGGCAAGTATCGTATCCTTGGGGGATAAAGCTCAAATAGATTTAAAGTCTGCCTTTTTAAGTGAATTAATCATTACCCTTACAATGAATCTTGGGAAGAGATTGCGATCATTTACCGTTAGTGTAAAATTGCAAATTATGTATAAGGGAGGCAGAGGTACAGGCAGTCCTCGACTATCGTACATAATGCATTCCTGAAAATGTGTCCGAAAGTTCCAGCAACCAATCATTGTTGATTCCTTTATCTCAGCCCAAGAGTCCTCAATAATGTTCACTGCATTCCAGGTGTTATAATCTTTCCAGAATTCCTTCAGGGTAGGTCCACCTTCCTTGTCAGTTGCCCTGATAGCATGGTTGATTGTTCTCCTCATGTAGTACCGCTTGAAAGTGGCTATGACTGTCTGATCCATAGGCTGAATTTCGCACGTGGTATTTGGAGGCAGAAACACAATTTTAATTTCTGGATAAAGTTCTTGTAACGATTGTGGGGGTCCAGGAGCATTGTTCAAAAGTAATATTGCCGTAAATACTAAATAATTCCTCTTGCAATATTGTCTAACTGCTGGAACAAAATGAAGATTAAACCAATCCTGAAAAATTGTTCCAGTAACCCATGCACTTGAATTATATTTCCAGATGACTGGCAGCATTTCCTTAGCCTTCCCCTTCAAAGCTCTTGGATTTTCCGAATGGTAAACTAGCATTCGTTTTATTTTAAAATCACCCACTGCATTGCCACCAAGAAGCAATGTGAGTCTGTCCTTAGCTGCCTTATGCCCAGGTGCAACTGCCTCTTCCTTTGCTAAATAGGTTCGTGCAGGCATCCTTTTCCAAAATAATCCTGTCTTGTCAACATTAAAAATTTGACGAGCAGAATAACCCCCTTCTTCAATTATTTCGGAAAACTCTTTTACAAATTATTGTGCAGCTTTTTATCTGCACTAGCAGATTCTCCAGTCAATTTAATGTTATGTAAACAAGCCCTGCTCTTGAACTTATCAAACCAGCCTTGGCTTGCCTGAAATTCCGGAGTATCAGCAGCCCCTTCTCCCAAGCATTTTTCCAATCTTCATACAAACTGAGAGCCTTACCTTGAATTATTGCAAGACTCACGGGAACGTTTTTTTGACGCTGATCCTCAATCCATAATGTTAAAGATTTCCTCTATCACTACACCTCGCCTTTTAGACACAATCTTCGATGAAATATTTCCAGCATTTCGTACATATTCTTTAATTTTGTCCTTCTCCTTCACAATTGACCCCGCAGTCGACCGGCTTAAGTCCAATGAGCATCTGATTGAAGCTAAAGATTCACCGCTTTCGGCACGCCTAATTATTTCCATCTTTGTCTCAATCGTGTTAAGTTTATGAGTCCTATGTTTCTTTCCACTTGTATTAGCATTTCAGTTTTCCGTTTATCACTCATGTTTATAAAATAATACGTGTAAAATGCACAAACAAAGAAACACTGCTGTACGTACAAACAAAGATGGTAACGTTGCCGAGACTGAATAATAATAATTTATTGATTATTATCCGACTTTACAGTGGTATTAACCTTGTCAAATTTCAGTACAATATTAAAAAACATTACACACAAATCTTACATTACATACAATGCGTATATTATTACGTAGCATACTTTAATTTATTAAAAGTGTTGACTTGCCTGACAGACAGCGCCATTATGCGATAGCTCGAAATGTTTGAGCGTCAGCTGACGACCGAAAGTCCGAATTCGGCATTGTTTGGCATACAAAAGGCGGTTTAGGGGCGAGAATTTACAATGTACGAAAGAGCGAATTGTACGAAAGACGAAAGTCGAATGTACGAAAGTCAAGGACTGCCTGTAATAGGAAATCGTGCAGCAGGGTGAAAATATGATGTATCAGAATCGTGCATCAGGGACTGGAGAAAGATATGTTTTTATAAAATTAAAATTGTATCTTTTAAATGAGTTTTAAGTTTATTAACTGGCATTCGCCAAATTCTACGAAGTATAGGCACAGGAGCTGATTTGGCCGCCGGGAAACTGGGCTAAGTCCCGATAAGCCGGTGCTGCCTCGTGAATTTGTCCCTGCATAAGCATATCCATACGCTTAACTTGGGTGGACCTTGTTCAGGGAAAAAGAATCGGCGAAGAGGTCGACTTTTTTTAATCTGGCACGGATTTATTTTTTTCCCTTTGAATTGGCACAAAAATAGGGGTGCGCATGATACACGAGGGCGCAGGTTACACGAGAAAATACGGTATATGCATATCTTTCATTCAGTATTAAATGTTTTACTTACTGTTCACTCCAAATGAGGTACTTGGAATCATACAAAACTCAGCGGAGTTGACAGATGATAAATTTTGGTAACTTCCTTGCTGAAATAAAAATAACCAAATGAAAGTTATAGCATTCAAAGTCATTCTCAATACCATTTTTTTCACTACAATAATACCTCATTTTCTGAGTTTGTGATAGGTTCCACAGAAATGATGAAGCTTATGCTCTTTCCAAATCTGATATTCTCATGGAAAAAATGCCAGTGAGACTCAAACAACCCAGGATAATCTGTAACATAACATATGTAAATTAACTACCATCTATATACCTCAGTAAAACCACAAATAACATTGTTAACATAACTAGCATTTTATAAATCACCTGGAGCAGTGAAGTTTATAGATATATCTCCCATTTCTCCTGGTGGAAGAGGTGGACACTTCAATACCCGAGTTTCAGGATCCAAACCAGCACTGCCCCATGACAACCTCACCTCTGTCTAAGGAAAAAGACCACTAAAATTAATTTTTTTAAAACTCAGATAATACACTTACATTTCCATTCTGATAGCATTCATTAAATAACAATAAGAAGTTCTTATTAACTAATACAGGAATTGGCCTTCAAACTGACCGATATACATGCATCAAGTATTAAATAAAAATTAAGATACTTCCCAATCTCCCTCACTCTCTCTCAGCATAATATACAGGGTGTTCATAAATATGGAAATAGATAACGTTTTGTGCAAAAAATACACAGTAGAAATTACCATTTCATCCATTATTTTTTTATTATTTTATTAAAATTTTCAGTTTTCTGAAATAAGGAGAATTTTCAGTTTTCTGAAATAAGGGGATCTACCCTTGAGGAGGTAGCCAGTATGAACACTGGCACTTGGGATACATAGAAAGGTATGGTGCTACCAACCATAGTTCCTTCTAATTTTTTTTCATCCATGGGCGGAATGAATATCACTCTGCACGCTTACATGACACTAATGCGTGGATGTGCGCCCGGGGTTGGCATGGCCCTGTTTGGGTATATCTCAAGGTAAACACAGTTGTGCGCACTTGAAAAATTTTGTGAGCAGCACTTCCAAAACTGCTGTGTGGCCGCGCAGTCGTGCAGCTTAGAAGGGACCATGCTACCAACCATATTAAAGGATTACAGCCTGGATGATGTTTTAAATGCTAACAAAGCAGGTTTATTTTTCAACTAACTCCATGTTAACGTACAAGGGGGAGATATACTATTGGAAAAACTAAATAAGGAGAGGATGATAGTTTTTGTTTGCTGCAATGAGATTGGTAAAAAA
Organism: Uropetala carovei; assembly: GCA_036926305.1. NCBI lineage: Eukaryota > Metazoa > Arthropoda > Insecta > Odonata > Petaluridae > Uropetala > Uropetala carovei. The sequence goes on from JAXCHB010000130.1 coordinate 4,395,030, forward strand.
TATTAACACTAGTAATTTGTTAAACAAAATGCCAAGGCATTGTTAAAAATGTACAGACATTACCATGTCATAATACATCTAATGTGAATGATCACTTCCATCTTCTAACATTTTCTGTGGGAATTTGAGCCCAAAATTATACTTTTGATTGACCAATGTGCTGCACATCCCACCAACATGACATTCTTAGGGGATGTAAAGGTAGTGTTTTTCTCAACAACTGAAGTTATACGGTATGTTCTTTTCAACAATGTTACAGCATGACGTTTTGCAGAAAACTTGATTACATAAGTTTTTTCTAAAAATCCTTTTGCATGGTATTCTGCCAACTTGGAAAAGATTTCTTCTTTTGACTTGTGAGTGCCCATCTTTGACATGAGTCTGTCAATAAATACTGACCCAGACACCTATTCACCTCTGCATAGGGAACCATCATTGATCTTTGGATCAAGAAAATTACCTGCAAAATGAATTGGTGTCAGAGCCATTCTTTCTTTTTTCATGTTCCAATTTTGCATCCTTTTCTTCTTTTTTTGGAAGGGAGTTGTAAGTAGGGCTCCAGTAAAGTGATCATTCAGCTCCTTAAATGCTTTGACAATACTGATTCTGGGTTTGTATGATCCCAGGATAGTAATCCACTTTATAACAGGGACTGACTTATGTATATCCAAACCTTATTTCATTTAATGCATTTCGTTTAGAATGCTAATCTGCCATTCTGTTGTTTGAAGAGTTGCCAACCATTTCTGTATAAGCAGCTTTCTGTACATCTTCTCCATGCATGGGATTATTCCTTGATCCTGCTGAAGACAGCTAATGCAGTTGCTGAGAAAAACACTGCCTTTACATTCCCTAAGAATGTCATGCTGGTGAGATGTGCAGCACATTGTTGCGGTCCATCATCCTATGTCTACTCTAGTGTCTCCTAAATGCTCGTTTCCACACTCTTGCTTCTCACACACCCTGCTTCTCATGCAATTTGCCTCATATAAGAACATGTGCACATGTCTGTTCAGACTGCAACTTTTATGGTACAGTGACATTACCCCAGAAAAGTACGCTCTCATTGTCAGAACTCTCCAATGAAGTAGTTTACAGAGAGATTAACAGTCCTAATGATCAATTATTACTTTCTAACGACTTAAATGCAATTTTTAGTGGTTTAAAGAGTGGCAGTTAGAATTGAACTTAGGAAAGTGTTTCTTTATCAGATTCTGGGGAAACAAAAACAATGACGCGACGAATTACACTGTTGAAGGCATCCAGCTAAAACTAGCTGATTCCGTCAAATACTTAGGCATTACTTTAACAAGCAACCTCTCGTGGGATATGCACATACAAAGGCTACACAGAAACTAGGATTCATCAAACGTATACTATGTAAAAATGAGGAAAAAATCAAAGAGACATGTTACTTCTCATTAGTAAGACCGCTATTAGAGTATGCGTCGAGCATATGGGATCCCTACGAGAAAAGATCAATCTCAGAATTAGAAAGAGTGCAGCGAAAAGCTGCTAGATTCGTCAAAAATTCTTACGATAGAAACAAAAGTGTTACAGGATTGTTACAGGACTTAGGATAGGAATCACTAACTGAGCGCCAATCATGCTCTAGGTTAAAACTACTTGAAAGATTTAGAACGTATATATTCTCCAGCGACGTTGAAGAAATAATAAGAGCTCCAACTTATATTGGTAGAATGGACCATCCTCGTAAAATAAGAGAGATAGCCTGTAGGACTGAGAGTTACAAAGGCTCGTTTTTCCCTAGAACAACAGCTGAGCAGAACAGAAGTTACGATAAGAAATCAGCCGACATAGGGTGATATTATTCATTATTATGCACTTTCCCTTGGTGCTACTGCACCCCCTGCCACATACCATTGTGGTGGCTTGCAGAGTGAACTGTAGATATAGATACAACCTCAACGAAGGAACTGCCCCCTCAGGAGAAATGTGCTACAATGGAGTTCCCTTGATCTCCTGTGAAGACATGGGCAGTCGAATACCAAGAGTTATGCCTATCATATTAACTTCGAAAGTTCTAGGCGGTATACACATTACTTGTCACATTTAAAAATTGAAAAAATCCTACCCCATAAGGATTCGACCACACTCCACCGTGCACTACCCATGCATATAAAGGTAATGTTTTAACCAATTATGCCATCAGAGTGGAGCCCCAAGTATTCATTAAAAATAAACCACTTCAAAGTCAGATAAAAATAATCTTTAATCAAACCCTTAATAACATGTTAACTTACCCCATCCGTCCATAGAACATTACCAGTGTTCATCACTTTCCAGACTTTGGTAAACTTAGAGCCTCTCTTGACAGCCATGGCACGTTTGTCATCAACTTGCACAGCAACTCCCACTTGTGAACATTCTGGATCTAGAGGTGGTGGAGGAAGTGTTTCAATGTTCTCTGGTGCTTTTGGCATCCTCCTTGGTGTCAAGACAATTTCAGCCTCTCTGGGCTTTTGGCTTAAACTTTCATTGTGAGATCTCTTGCATCCTGCTCTTTCTAGTCTAAGTTTTGAAAGATATTCCCTCTCCTTCCTCTCAGCCATTTTCTTTGATTTCTGTTCCAATTTCTCTTTCTTATGGTCTAATTTCTTCTCTCGCCTGTGTATCTTTTCAATTTTCTTCAAAATTTTGCTGTCCCTAAAAATCATAAAACATTTATAAAAGAGTGTCACTTTGTCTTGTAATGCTTTTTGAAGCTTAACATCTCGCAAACAACTGAACCAAATTTGATGAAATTTTCAGGATAGCATTATGATATAATAACAAAACGTTTTAATGTATTGGTAATATATGAAAGCCTTATTCTGTCCCTTTGTCCTTTTGTCACTCCCTCTGTCACGCTCTGAAACAAATACACCTGGCAAGAGGGGACAAAGGTCAGCTTTTGAAGCACAATAGATACCCATGGCGAAGGTTTGGAACCTTCGCTCGGATCGAAGGCAACCCTCTCAGCAGGAGATATGATTTCAGGTCAAAGAAGACTGCCTCAATTTTATTTCAGAATTTTTGACGGGCACTTATAATAGTGTATTTAATAAAAACATGGAATCATAACAGTCAATTTTAAATGTGCCCAAACATGGGCGCCCGCAGAAATTTTTTCAGGGGGAGGCAAAATGACTACCCATTAGCATTGGTTGCTCACCTCGCAGGGACTACTTACACAAATATAGCAAAAAACACGTTTTTAAATTGATTTTTTAAGCAGGGCCTGCTTTTCGTTTTAGGGGAGTAGTATTGCACACCGCAGATAAAATGTTTGTTTCTAAAATTCTCCATAAAGTATTACATCTAATGTTATTAGCAACACGAGTTAGTTGCCGCGATAGATATCGAAAGATTCCAAGTTACTCCGTGATGTAGGTTTTTTCGTTATAGATAAAAGTAGATTGCCTACACTTGATCAGAACTACTCATTTTCGTTTATATTCAAAATATTTGTTTATTTGTTATTCGCAGTCGCACAGTAGAAATAAAACTCCCCTCCTCTTCTGGCTATGTGCCTGCTTGTAGTACCGCCCTGATAAAGTTTAAAAGACTGATATCTCTGCTACTTCATATTCAAGCGCAGGGCACTTGGAATAATGCCGGAGAGCAAATAATTACTTTAACGTGTTCCGTCTTTTCTTCTTCCGTTTTGAAATGGGTTTCCAGGAAGCCTCTCAGCAAGTACTCCGATTACTTGTTCCTTTACTATTGATTATACAGAACCCAAATGGCAACAAAAATGTCGGGAAAATTACATCCAGCCATCTGCATTCCTTATATTTCTTACAATCAACATTCGGAATACAGTTTCAACAGAAGGAGTATGGGAGTTTTATTGAACTCAAAACATATACTTGCAGTCACACTTCAGTAGATTTTCGCCCAGCCGCAAATAAAACAAATATTTTTAGAAGATGCAGGGCCCGGTGCACTCACACCGTTGACACCGCGATCTGTCAGCTCTGCTTGTGCCAGCGTAAACTTTAAAATGCCATATGTAAAATTTTTTGGGAAACGTAGGGGTAGGGCAAGTGCCCCTTACTGCGGGTGCCCATGTGCCCAGATTACAGAGCACTTAATGAATTTTCTAATGCCACTTATAAAGCATGCAATAAATATTACTAAATTATGAAATATGCAGCAAGTATTACTGAATTAACTCTAAAAATTTTAAGAATTTTTTATGTTGCCATGTCATTCTCCTTTTTTGCATCATAAGAAACAAACATACTAAATCATAGTTACATATGTGAATGCACTAGTTCATTTTTCAATAATTGTGTACTAAGTCTCTGATCAAATTATTCAGTTTTGATATTACTAGGGACTTTTTAAAAAGAATTATAATGAAAGATTATGTCTGTATGATTTGGTGAGTAATATGTCTGTATGATTTGGTGAGTAATTTTTTACAAATTTTCAGTACAATTTAATCCATATATTGTTCTGTAGATCAGAAAGATCAAAAGCATAAAAATTGAATTATTGCTGCTAATATTCAACAATAATGATATTTTATATATGCTATGGTTGTAAAGAATCCACTAACCATAACATAAACGATTTTACAGTTTCAAATATGTTGTACTAGCAGAAATACCCAGCGTTGCCTGGGGAAATTTGTTTCAAATCCAATCAGAATTCTAGATGATATGTGGTATTTAAGAATTCAATCAACTGCTGTTTTTAATAAAACAGACAGAGAGAAACAAAAATCACTTGTGAATCATTCCTGGGAGCCCTTCACAAACGTACCAAATTTGATTCAAATCAATAGTAGGACTCGGGAAAATATGCATAGTTTAATGTTCAAATCGGCTGCCACTTTCAATCAAGCAGACAGGCAGATACTAAAACCCTGCGTTGACCTTCCCCTTAGTGCCCCCTACTATCATGCCAAATTTGGTTGGAATCGGTTAATTGTGAGTGTGCATAAAGGAACAGACTTACTAAAATATAGCGGTGGAGATAAATTCATTTATTTCCCTTTCAGTATTTGCTCATGTCTCTCAATATTGCAAATTTTATTCAGTTAATTGAATATTCCAAGATATATTTTTAGTACAGTTTACTTAAATAAACAGTGAAAAATCATTTTTGCAAGATTTGTAGACCCAGTCTTGAAAATTTCCATTTTATCTTCTCATATGGATTGAAAAAATAATTACATCAACTACTCCTTACCACCTATCATCCATTACAGTATATGACTATATTCACCTGATTTCAACTTTAGGAGCTCCATCAGATGAATCATCATCAACAATTTTTTTCTTGGTTTTGGTAATAAGCCAGGCATCAGTGAAATCAGAACCAGAATGGAAGCGTGAACCAGCTGGAAAAACTATCGGAGGCCCTTTGTGCCCAAGATCCTCAAGCATCTTCTTAACTTGACAGCTAACACTAGCTGTTACTTCTGATACAATTTCACTTTTCATCTATAAAAACAAGCATGAAATATTACATGTCAACATGAAGTAAACCTTCATAGCTGTCAAATTCTTAAGCCAAAGAAAAATTCCAATACCTTCTGCATATATTTCTTGAACCACATGGGTGGGGAATCACAATTTTGCAAAGGGCAAAGAACATCCTTGGTTTTTGACTTGGACTTCACCTTACAAGATAAATTCCCAATTTTGATGGGCCCTTCAGCAGCAGGGAGACGGAATGGGTTTTGTTCTTCAGCATTGTTGGTATGTATTTTAAATCTTTCTTTTATGAAATTAGAAGACTTGATATAAATAGGGCTGCTTGATAATTCTGTCCCACCAGATTGTGAATCTAACTTCTCAACTTTTAAAATAATTTTCTGCCCCATTGCAGCCTTTCTTCTGGCATACTTGTATAAAAGAGAGTTTCAATATATTATTGTTTATTACTTCTGCAGGGGACATCTGTGACAGAATGTGCGACATCACATTTAAAATGTTAAGGCTGAAATACAAAGATCAAGAAATGGGTGCATTTTATTGCAACACAAAAAAGTAAACAACTTTGTAACAGTTTCAGTCAAATTCTCAATCAAATTTCAAAGAAATCACATTACAAAGTTTTTTCCATCTTTTCTCTGCAAAACAATGACTCAAACTCATAAATTCCTTGTTATTTTATCAAGGATATATACATACAGGGTCATCATGTAAGGACTGACTATTTCATTTCATAAATTGTAATATTATATGGAGGATAATTTTTCTTATGTTGGTACTGTTGTGTCAAGGAATCCTGGGAGTTAAGATAACAGTAACAGTAATTATCAAGATTGCATCCTACTCAACAGAAGAGTGAAAATATTTTTTGTGAAAGTGCTTTTGAAGTGCAAATAAATTAACATTAATGGTTAGGATGCTCCTTCAGGAAACTGGGTAATTAATTTGGTTCTGTTTTAGAAAATCTCAAAAGTGTTGTTGGATGTAAGCAAATGGTAAGAACTGTCAAAAATGGTGAAATGTGTTCAGTTGAAAGAAATCCAAGGAAATCAATTACCCATCTTTCACAACAGCTTGGCCTAAGTTTTGGAACAATGCTAAAAATCTCAGACAGGATTTGAAAATTATTCCTTACAAGATACAGATTAGACAAACATTGATCCATCATTACAAAGATTATAATGAGTGGAAAACCCTCCTAATAACCATAAAATTATTTAAAAAGGAAAGTACACAGTTTAGGGGAAATGACTCCACACCAAGGACCAAACACAATCTCACACACACTGGGTTTAGGGGGAATTACTCCAACCCCAGGGACCCTTTTTTGTTCATACTCACAAATACACACCAGCAAAAAACAACACACAGGTACTCCCTTTCTAAAAAAATGCCTAAATGCGCATTTCGGAATCAACGATTCCATCCTCAGTAGGCTGATCAAAAAAGACATTGTCAGATAGACTTGTCATTCATTTGTTGATTTCAATGCAACAAACCCTGCTCCTCTTAACAACATTTGATGGATGAAGCACATTTTCATCAGAACAGGATTGAATGTAGCAAACAGAAAATCCTAACCATCATGAATATACTCCACTTCAACCAGCAAAGTGTGCTTGTTGTGCTTTGTCCACTGCTGGTATTGTTGGACCAATATAGGAGACTGTGAACTCTGAATGTTATGCAAAACTTCTGGAAGAAAACATGATTCCCTTTTTGCAGGAAATGGGTTATGATCTTAATAATGTTTTTCCAACAAGATGAAGCATGCCCACACACTTCCAACAATGGGTCTTTCTTAAAGATAGTCTATAGAAATTTTCCATGTAACACTGAAGGGATGAAAACTGATATAAGCAATATCACACAAAATATTGTTACCGACATTTTGAGCAAAAAGTAATTTCCTTATGCGTTTAAATCAATTTGCTGATGTCAATGGTGGCCATGTTGAAGATTTCTTCAATTAAAACATTAATACTCAGAAAAACTCCAAACGTACCTATAATTTATTGTGTAGTTACTTTTGTGATTTGATTACCTAAATAAAACTTAGGAATAAAGTCAAATAGTCCATTCATGATGACCCTGTATTAGGTAAGTAATCATTTGAAATCAAACTTAAATAACTTTCAATGTTGAATCCAAGTAGGGGCCCAGGAGGATTTTCACCCAATGGAATAATATTCCCTCCTGGTGAAAATAATTAAATAATGCGTGTTGAAATGTCACGTAAGATTTATGAATACAGTAGAACTCGGTTATAATGGCATTCAAGGGACTGGAAATTTATTGTCATTATAACCGAGTGTTGTTATAACCGAGGTGCACGGGAATATAGAATTAGTTTCCAAATTCTAAATTTTATGTTATGATCTAATAAGTACCTTAAATATTATATTATGATATAATACAAAGTACATTATATTATGATATATTAAGTACATTAAACAAAATAAAAATATTTTTTATGATTAGTAAAATAATCTGATATTTGTTGCGTCATATGTGCCAACTTGAAATGTTTTTCAAGGTCCTCTTCAATGCAGTGAATAATACTGTCTTTTTATTAGTCTCCTTTGTGTCATAAAACCATGATATCACTTTTATTGCTAGCATAGCTTCATTAACCATGGGAACTGGTTTGTCTTTCAGGCGTAAGCGACGTAAGCGGTCGCTTACAGGCACCACTTCAGAGGGACGGCAAAATCAATATTTTGGATTTTTACATCTTAAAAGGTTTATTGCACAGAACTTGAAAACATCGCGAAAAAATTATATTTTACGCCATGATATGTCATTTACATTCAGGGTCGGCTCAAGGTGTAAGCGACGTAACCTACCTCTTACAGGTGTCACCTAAGAAGGGTGGCAAGATGAACGTTTTATAGTTTTACATAGTCTAAAACACGCCGATACACCGCACTTTCCTTAACCTCTTTAGTGGAATATATACATGCAAAAGCAATAACTATACTGCAAAGTTTCATGTGCTTTTCGGGATTAAGCATTGTAATTTCACATAACCTTCCCGCCCCAAATACAGTGAACCTTCGATATTGGAGATTTTGATTACTCGGGGTTTGTCTCTTCGTGCAACTATTTAATATTCAGGACCTCTACCTTTTGCACATAGCTTCCCTCTCTAATCCATGATAAATGACTTTGCAAAGAAAAAAGCCCAAAAAAAAATTAATCTCGTCCTTTTCAAAAAGTGGGTTCGTAAAGCTGCAATATAAAAATATTCAGTAATATAATCATTACATAGTAATTTTATTATAAGGTCAGTGAATGTTTTACTTCTATTTTCTGAAAATATTTAGTTGAATATTTTTTTGAAAAAATAAAACAGTAAAATGTTTATTTTATTTTTTTAGTATATCATTAATATTATTTCATGCCTTTGATATCCAGAGGGGCGGCAAATTTTTATCTCGCTTACACATTTTTAACTGAAACCGGCCTTGATCCTATACCATTTCGTCATCTTCTTCTTCGCTACATTTTCCATGCTGCCCTTCCATGACCTACCTCATGATGTCTAGGTCCATTTGAGCTTCTATTGTTATAACATCATGCTCAATTTCTGCATAAGAATTGATATCTTCATAACTTTTAAAACTTCCTATGTCCATCTCGGTTAACCATTCTGTTAGAGTCGTTTCATTAAAATTGACGTCTACTGACTTTTAGAAAATGGCACGTGCGAAACACACTGAGTAAATAGTTAATGCTGTTGGTACAAAAACGTGTTGTGACGACCCTATGCATACAAATATTTATTACTTACTAACTTCAACTGTTGCTATAACCAAGGGCATTAATATGTTATAACCGAGGTGAATATATTGCAATATTGTAGAAATGGGGATAGGACCTGAAGAATGTCGTTGTACCCAAGTTGTCATATTAACTGAGGCCGTTATAACAGACTTCTACTGTATATAGTACCTGATACAATATAATTTGAATTTAATGTGATTTTTCATAACTACAGTTAAAAACTTTGTTCTTCAAACTTCAAACTATTTTTAAAATAGTCCCAAAGTTTTTATTTTCCCTCTCCGTCAACAATGTTTGGATTCAACGCTAATAATTTTCAATCATGAATTTTGATACTCATGTCATGAACAAAAATAATTTAAAAGCACAAATTGTTATTGAGTACAAGAGAATTACGTCAAAATCAATAAAATACAAGTCTTTGCACAAAAATCAAAGCACATTTGATAAAAAAATTAATGGAATTGGTGTTGAAACAACATCACAAATATGGACAAATGCAATGACTTCTTACTCCACTGCAGTGTGTTCTAGAAATGCATATCCAAGAGTGTTTCAAAACTGTGGGTTTGATTTAGATATAGTTGGTGACTTTATAGAAATGTCTAGGGATAGAGAACTTGCTAAACTACAAAAATTTAATCAGATATATGAAATAAAGATAAAAGATTTCGAAATAATGATACAAGTGTATTTAGAGGGGCAGATGAAAGTGATTAGAAAAATAGTTAAAAAGTCATAGCAATAATATTGTTCTCAATTCTGATAGTTATGAGTGGTAAGAAGATTGTGAAAATATAAGAATCTTTACACGCTTTACACTAAAAACTTTTCAAATTTTTGGCTAAATAAATGGTGAAAATTAGTTTTTTGATCGAGTTTTTGAATTGAGGTTTTATTTTGACAATACAAGTAAAACTCAAAAGAAAACTAAACAACTAAAAATGAAGTTTCTTCAAATCACTTACTAAGTAAACTCAATGATATTTTTGTGACTTCGATTGCTTAGCTTTATTTTTAGTTATTCAAATGTTACAGCACTTTACATTATCCACTTCTTAAGTTTTTTTATATTTAAAAACATGGAAGAAAATAATAAATTTATACATATAAATTCCCTTTTATATACTGATAAATAATCCACGTTCATTATTGTAATGATGTAATACATACATTTCTTTTCATGGATCCTCAAATCTACTTTTCCAGTTCACATAAATAACTCTTTAAACTTTGAAATACGGAAATATTATTCGTTCCCCTGAAGTCGCGTCTTCCACAGGTTTGCTGAACAATGAAATAAATGCTTCACCTCGGCAAAATGAAACATCCGCATCCAAAGAAAGTGGAATGTAATTTCGTCGCAGTGTTGCCAAGTGTTGCGCCTTATCACCTTACTGTGACAATACGAATTGTTCCTTGAAACTACGCTGTTTATTTTTTGTCGTGTTTGACAACATGTTGATGGATTATTCTTTTCCCATGTCTGGTTAACTTATCAACCGATTTTAATAAAATTTGAAATTAATGTTATTTATATGCCTTAAATATTTCAAGGTCCTAATCTTTCGTTTGATATCTTAATTTGTACCAGCCAACTTTACCTGGAGTTATGAGAAAAAGGCATATAATGAAGATGAATAATTAATATGATATAATAAAATATTACAAGTTTAGAAATAGATTGAAACGGGATGTACTCATTATAAATTAAACAAAGAGTAGGGTGGGTGATCTAGGTTTAAAAAATATTCAAGACTTGAATAAATAATTATGGTGAGGACCATGATAAGGCAATTCTTAATGAATTGTTTTTCAACTGAAATGATTCAAGAATTGAACTGGTATATGAAAATGGGTTTAGTCAATCAGAAAAAAATGGCTAATTAATTAAACAATTGACTTGGTAACTCAAATACCCACGTACAATCGTTGAAAAATGTTATTTACACAATAGTATACCATGTTAATGTTACACCATATCAACTATCACTGACTAATAATTAGAGGAAACGGATTTAAATATTCCTTCGGAGGCGAATAAAGATTTAAAATAATTTAATAATTCCAAAATCCGTTAGAAAAATTCTTCAAGTACTATGGCGTATTTCGAAGTTAACAGTACTCATAATATTATTATCAAACAACAAGAAATGTCAGGTTCGAGCTACTTACAATTAGTAAACACAAATTTATATAAAATTTTAAACTTACCTTCAAAGCTTCTTGAAATTCGCAATCACTATCAATAGGAATCTGTAAGAGGGCAAGGATATTTTATTAGCTCGAGTAATAAACTAAGTGGTCAGAAAAATAAAAAATTTGTGCTTACCACGTCCCCATCACTGTCTACATACGAAATAGATAAGTTTTCAACGTTTCCAAGGGTCTGACACTGTAAATAATAAAAAATATGGTTATCGAAAACAATTCATAATACATAAAATTGCAAATATATAACCGCCGAAATTCGCTTTATTAGACTACTATTCAAGAAAATGCTAACAAAGATAAATATCTAGCAGATAATTTCTTGCTATTAATAGGTTCATATTTATACTCGTAGCGGTAGTTTAAAGGGCAACTACCTACGTAAGTTTCATAATACCGTTATACAACGGTGAAAAATAAAATAAGCTACAATAATTTAAAATAGATAAAATTAATAACTCGATAAACATTCGCACCAAATACGGCTTAAAATTCAACCAATCCAGCGACGAATCATCTACTTCCCAGATACCAATACTTGCAAATTCTTCACCACTAGAAACTCCTGTTTTCGTCTTCCATTGCAGATCGAAAAATATCCCCTTTGATTCCATATCTTCAGACATAAATAACTGTATTAGTTCTATTACATGAAACAACGATTTTATCAAACGCTTTATTTTCAAATTCTGTTTTGATCAACAGAACAGCTTCTGTTTTATGCGTCGCAACAGCTGATGACTGTCTCTATGTACAAAGTCGAAACCTTGAAACATTAGTCGAAACGGAATTGGATAGACGGGACAGACCAAGTAAATTATCCTTTATCTGTAAATCGCTGAATGTGAAATTGTATAACATATTCTCAATTATTGGTAACCAGATATTTCAACAGAAAAATTGATATAAATAAACACTATTTTGAGTTCTTTTTTCTCCTCATATATCGCATTTGTAGCAGAATGGCGGTCGAAATCAACAGTCTTAGATTTAAGTCCAAATAATATTGCTTGGCATAACGTGAAATATGGATGATGGGTGTACGAGTAATATTATCATTCTAATGAGTGTAATTTTGGTTATATATTACATGCATTGAGAATATTTTTTTACCTATAGAAGCATTATAAGGAGGCGAAACAAGTAACCAATATTGGCATTTTTAAATAAAATTCAACTTTCCTTCTCATATACTTATTGCATAGTATTTATTTCCATATTATGATGAAAAATTATTTTCATGTCATATTTTAAGGACGATACGAACATAAAAATATGATCTACGAGAAATTTTATTAACTATTTTGTTTTGAAATCATGAAAAGCAACTTATGGAGACTCTGTATTCCTATATTAAATATGCCAATTTCCAGTAAAACTGGCCAAAGCTATTCTAAAATAGAACCTAACTGAACAGTTTAGAGATGCATGTAAGAGATCAACAATTACTAAGGTATACAATGAAAAAATGTTTAGAAAGGGCTGGATGATTAATGACTTGCTTAAACACATGAAAGAAAGAGACAGACTTTTTCATCTTTGTAAGAGTAACCCAACAAATATAACTTATAGACAACATTATAAAAACTTAAGGAATAAGGTAACAAGGGAAATAAAATTGGCTAAGATAAATTACTATACAAATAAATGTTCTGGAATAAAAGATAGTAAATTAATGTGGACTGAAATAAACAAAATATTAGGTAAATCAACAACTCTAAATTATGAAGAAAGAATAATAAAAAAGTTTGGAAATATGTTAAGTAGTGATGAATTTGTTGAAAGAATGAAATGTCAATTTGCAACTGAAGTATCAAAATTTAAAGTTGAATGTAATGAAAAGATTTTTAGTAGAGCTAATTATCATATGCAAGAAAATAGTATATATGTACCTGATGCAACAATAGATAATATAAAATGTATAGTTAAAACATTAAAAAATGCCTCAGGTGGATATGATGGGATACAGATATTAAAAATAATGAAATTTTACTTCCATTAATAACTAAACTTATAAATTGTAGCTTAGAAAAAGGAATAGTACCAGATAAATTAAAGATAGCAATGATTACACCCATCCATAAAGGGGGAAGCTATACCGATATGAATAATTATAGGCCGATATCTATACTCCTTACTATTAGTAAAATAATGGAAAAATATATTTCAAATATAATGATGGATTTTATCCTAAAACATAAACTTATTTCTAAAAATCAATATGCTTTCCAAAAAGGACATGGCACAAAGCTGTTGTTAGAAGATTTTGCAAATATTATAAATAGAAATTTAGACTTAGGTAATCATATAGTATTTGTAATTCAAATTATTTCCCTTTTCTTTTGCCATCCAAAATAATTTCTTATAATATGGGGTCAAAGCATCATTAATAAAAATTTTACCCCTCATTACTCATCACAGACTTGTTAAAGTGTGCCCTTTTTTCTTCAACCACTATTCCTTTCTCTTGGTGGTATAAGAAACAATTTTATTTTTTTGTCCACTGTTATTCTTAGTAATCGCAGAAAGATCATCATATCACTGTCATTAGGGTTTTCTATTTGTATTTTGTTCGCTATGTTCAATACCATGTCCAATGGTGACTCCGCGTTCAACAAGTTTATCCCAACAATCTCAATAGTTTTATCTAGTCTTTGCTGTTCCAGAACATTTACAGAGTTTTGCAATGATTCAGTAATATTATTCTTTAAATTTAATTCATTTCGCAACTCACTCACCATATCCTTTAACTCTTTTATAATGACATTATTACTACCGATTGTACTCTTAATATCATATTTGTTACAAATAAATGATAAACTTTCCTTTATTTCTACAATGTCAGTATGTATTTGGTTCCCTCCACTTGATTTCTCCTCTTTGTTTTTATCATGTGTAAATAATTGTTAATTATGTATTCTTTGGGGTATCAACATAAAGGAAACAATATTACAATTTAAAATTATTTATTTTTATTAATTAACTCTCTAAATAAGTTTAAAAATTCATCGGCACTCTTATTGTGAGCCTTGATAGCTCCATGGATGGCAGCAATGGCTTCATCCAGTTTCTCCAACCTGGAGCTGCTCTGCCTGCAATAGGACTGGGAGGAAGTTGGTGATCTGGTTGGTGGGGTATCATTCCCTGATGTCCCTGATCCATCAGATGTTCCTGGTAGAGACAGAGAGTCTGACACAGTAGAATCTGAATGACTAGAAACACTGGAGGAGTTGAAGATGCTGGGTGGGCACACAGCATCTCTTTTTCCTATTGCCCAGTGCATCAGGTCATACAGACTGCAAGTGTCAGCACACACTGCTCCCTCTTCCCTTCAACTCCCAGTCCTTGGATTTCTGAGGTCCTGCAAGGAAATGTAGCAATCTCAATTTATTCAATTTATGAGATGGGCCCTATCACATTGCACATCAATAACCACTTGCAATATTAAACAGAAACAACTGATTAACTGCAAATAAAAAGTTAGCTATAGTAAGAGCTTCAACATGTAAACCATTTACTAAAAAACTTCCACAGTTCACTATTAAATATTGAAACTCAACAATAATAAATGCTAGTGTTAAGCTGTAAAGATATTAGAAAAATGCAAGATTAAAGCGAGTAGAGTAAATAATCACACAAAATTAAAATCAGTAAAATAATAGTTATTCTTCACTCAATATTAGTCTTACAATTGAACATATTCTTGTGGTCATTCCAGTTTTATTTATATGCGAAAGTGAGTCAAAGTACATGTTCCCTGATCTCTGAAACCTTGGAATGGGTGAAATTACAAAAAAACAACATGTATTGTGTTTAGTGTGGCACTCTAGTTTATTAAACGAAAGAGATCTGTGAAATCAATATATGAATTGACAAAGTTATATAAAAAGATTCTTAGTTACCGTACACAAAAATCCTGTCATACTAAAAGTGCCTTTCTAATTGGTAAATATATATGGTAATTAAAGTTCAATCTTAGCTCAATAAAAATATCCAGATCCCTACTATAACACCAACAAAATTTAAAAATCACCATTTATACTGTACCCATAAAGTGCAGGATTCAATATAAATAATGAAAGTACAATTGTTTTTCTACCCTTTGCATAACTTTGTATCCAAGAAAGAAATTTTTGGGAAAAGCTATATAGTTTCCTACTAAAGACAAAGTGGTCCACTTTACCAGTTGCTTTTGCTATGTCCATATTTAGACTGAATCTACTAGGCTGTATGATTTCAAATCAATTAAAACATTCTTAAAAAGTAAGATTAGCTAGTCAACTCTTAACCAAAGAATTATTACAAGGAAATTCAAGTGTGCTATTACTGCGGCATCACTTACTACACAAGAAAACACTGCGCTTAGTAAAATGATTTACGAATGAAAAATCACCTTAATCCAGGCAAGAAAATACACTGAGAAGAAAACATGAAATATACAAGGTACCTTGTATTTGCGGACCAATTTATCCCATTTTTTGCGGCACGGCGCTGGGGTCACCACTCCTTCCAATTCTCTGATGATGACACTGGAAAACAAATCAGCATAATTTTTCTCAAGTTATCTCCACGAGGATACTGAAATTCAAAATTTTTATTTCCATAGACAGTACATCCAAACGTAATTCATTAATGAAAACGAGCCATGAAAATAGATGAACTGAGTTTACCTCCAGGTTGAAGTATGTTATTTTAACTCATCTTCGATGCTCAGTGTCCTTGCACCTGTTATTACTTTATAAATGTATTTTCGGTATTCATTCGGAATAAATTCCTGATCACTGCATTCCTCCTGGATAATTCGCTCTCCATACCAGCAAATAAACACTCCACAATTGTATCTCTCTGGAGGTAGTGTTTAGGCACTTTAATATTCCAGGTCAGTTGTTTGCCATTTATTTTATTGGATAAGAGCTGTGCCCAGCGTTCCATGATAGGATAATTTTCCTTCTTAAGAATATGAGAAGGATCATAGAAGTCAAACTGCCTCAATTTTGGAGCAAAGTAATCTGTAAAACAAGGGCCAAATTAGGTCATTGTGAATCGGTACAATGCACTGGAAACAAAGTTATTAATAAACCACGTGTCTAATAGACATGATAATCTCCCATTGAACCAGTTCTTTAAGTAACATGCAAAAATATTGTTTTTATTATGTTTTTAATGACGTTAAGTAAGTTTCAATGACAAAAGCGAAGGCAGGTAATTATAAAAATAGATTATTAAGCTAAATATAAAGAATTAACTTACCTAACCAGCAACTCACGGCAACATACGACAATCAATGAAAACGGGAAGGACCGGAAACGCTTAATGCAAAGTAATCTGTAACACAAGTGCCAAATTTGGTGACTGTGAAATATTACACAGCAATACACGTCAACACACGACATTAAAAAAAGCGTGGACCTCCGTGGACCGGAAACAAGTCAGGAAACAGCCCATCATGCAACATATATAGTGGCGGAATTATCCGTTTTTAGAAATTTTGGCGCTAGTATCGCAGGTTAACCATGGAAGAATAATTCTTA
Organism: Uropetala carovei; assembly: GCA_036926305.1. Lineage (NCBI taxonomy): Eukaryota > Metazoa > Arthropoda > Insecta > Odonata > Petaluridae > Uropetala > Uropetala carovei. The sequence goes on from JAXCHB010000130.1 coordinate 4,412,008, forward strand.
TTATTAATTATTCTTCCATGGGTTAACCTCTGGGTTGCGTGTCTCCAGTCTCTAAAACTTGCTAAAACTCGTCTCCCGTCTCTAAAACTCGGATACAATCAATCCATCCTAAATCCGCAGCGCCAGATAGGTGCCTAGATTCGCTGCCTCATGCTGCCTAACAAGTTCGGACTTCCAAGATGCGTCCTCCCTAAATGACAGCATTTAGGGGCCTAATGGGCAAATTCGGACGCAGCTTAAGATTTTAATTATTACTTGCAATTAAATAACCCTTTAGTAAATGCAGACATTGGACTTTTTTGTCTTTCTCGGATAAACCTCCAGAGGAGCTAGTAGCCTCCAGGCGGAAAGCTAACATTGAATAACGAGATTTTGAATGACAGTATTTGTTGGGTCGTTTTGATTACATTGGAGTGAGTTTGATTTTATATGTATTAAATGCCAGAAAAACGGCGAAGAATGTGGACATTCTCGCTATCCAAAGATATCTTCCAGCCTGGAGGAGAAGACTGCTAGCTCCTCTAGAGGCGTATCTGAGAAAGACAGAAAAAGACCAGTTTGCCAATTATCTTTTATTGCTAGTATTAATTAAAATCTTATTTTTTTCTCTTTCCCTCGCCAATAGAAATTGAATTTATTGAGCACCTGCTAGATGAGTTCTTTCTTCCAGAACGTATTTTTCTGCGGAACTTCCTAAATAAATAATTCTGTCTTCTTACACTAATCTCGTACCATAAAATTCACTTTAGATAGGGCTAGAGAAGTAGATCCAATTTTTTAAATGTAGGATAAGAAAATTACATTTTAATACAATAAACGTTGCAGATGATCTAATCTACCACTCCGGTGATACACCATCAGCGCTGCAGCGGCAAAAGATATATATTAACTTCGCAAAGTGTAACAACATCTATTAGCACACCTTATCCACCTACACGAAATTAAATGTTTTTGTATTTGTTTAAAGAGTTAACTGCGTGAATGTAGAGGTGCTGGAAATTATATTGTATAAAAATGGACGGAGTAAATGACAGGAGTGATTATGGTTCAAGCTCATTTGATGAAGAAAATAAGAAAGAAGAAGTGAATTCAGAATCGAATGAAGAAGATGATACTGATGTTTTCTGTTTTGAGAATGACCACCTTGCTTTGAAAGGAAACAGAGATTATCATGAGAATCTCAAAACTATAGTAATCTTAGAAGCACAACGCGAATATGCGTTCACAGTGAGAATTAAAATTTCGTTCTTTTGAAATATTCTAATTTTTCATTTCCATAATTCTCATTATTCATTTTCTTAAGGCTATACAGAAGCTTATTACGTTGAAAAGAGAAGCTGAAGAAGATCCTATGAGTGTAGTAGAAAAATTGAAGTCTGGAAGCCTTGGAGTTCCAGGAAGGCAAACATTGCCAGAGGTAACATTACTTATAACAACAATAAATGTAAAATTTACATGTAATTCTTAAGAGTTAATTTATTTTTTAGATACCAAAAATTGATTGGAGCCGATACAATTTCTCTGAGCCTCCTGAACCCTGTCGAACGCAGAATAGAATTAAGTTAGGCAATGATTCAGAATCGCCAGGAAATGCAATTGTGAAAATGGAAACTAGCTGGGATAAACAGGAAAAGCGGTCCAAACTACTCGTTCGTGGCCGTGAATTTGATGATAGTAAACCAGAAACTTTCAATCAGGTACTGTAGCCTTGGTAATCCAACTCTTGTTGCTGGTAGGAAACTTATGTTTTTAACGAAAACGAAATTTTTGCAGCTGTGGACGTCCGAAGAACAACGAAGGTTAGAGGAATTACTTGTTGAATATCCTCCTGAGGAGGTCGAAACCAGGCGATGGAAAAAAATTGCTCAAGCATTAGGTATGTCAAAATTGAACGTACAAAAAGCATTTTCACACTTTTAGGCATGTAGTCTCACAAGTCACATGGAATATTTAACTATTAAATGTCTGAATTTGAATGTCCATTGGCAGTATTTTGAAAAGTATCTTATAATTAACCGCTTTTTATGTTTAAATCCATTAACTGTATTCATTTTAAAATGTATTATTCTTATAACAACTTGTTTTTTTAGATGAATTTAACAAAAAATAAATTTCATTGCATAAAGGAAACCGGACACCAAAACAAGTACAAAGCAGAGTTCAGAAGTATTTCATCAAACTTCACAAAGCCGGCTTACCCATTCCTGGTCGATCTCCTCGGCTACAAAATGATAGTCAATTGAGAAAGGTAATAAGAAAGAAATTAGTCTGCTTCTCTTATAGAATTAATTTTATCACTGGTACATTATGGTTAATTTAGGAATGAATCTTTCTTATTGTTTATTTTCATTTTAAATTGAATTAATGAAAAATTAGTTATTTGTGCTAATGGTAATGCTCATGAAAGAATAACCATACTGAAATCACTTAATGAGCAGCAACAGCAGTGTTTTAAAAAAAGTTCTGGAAAGTTAATTCTATATGGCTGGATTAATTTACGTAAGCGTTTGGTTATAATTCCCAGTTTTTAAAATTACTTAGAAATACAGCAAGTTCCTTCTGTTCACCATCTCACCGTACATCGTGACACTTACATGTTGTCAGTGAATCCTAAATGTTTAATTTTGTCTTTTGTTAAGACCAAAAGGCAAAATTACAGAAATTCCAACTGTGATAAAAGTGAGGTCTACAATATTTCTTTTTGAAATTTTGCATAAAAGAGGAAGAGCTGAGCAGATGCTCAATATTATGCAAAAATTATTGTCATCCCTGTGCTGTTGTTCAACCACAAAGTTATTTTTTCCCAATTATTATAAGTAATTAAAGATAATTATGCCTAAAACCATCAAGATTTCTGATATTGTTTCCATTTGTTTGTTCTTGAGCAATATATGAATGTTCGAAAAGTCATGCTGACTTTTTTCTTTGCCTGCTCTCTCCTTGTGCTGAGCACCAGGTAGCTAGCTTGTGTATGTGCTCTGAAGTTTTGATTGACAAAATAATGACTGTGGTCAACCGACCCAACTCAACCTAACTTTAAAAATACAGCCTGTATAACCAAAGATATTGAAGTAAATTATGTGCAGTTTTTTTTAGTATTAACTCCAGTAAGGTAAGCTGCTTTACCATAAAACAACTATACAATAATTATATGATTCTTTTGTTAAAGTGGCACATTGTATGCCATGCTACCTTGGAGCAAGTGCAGTTAAGGTACATTTACATGCTGTGATTTTTACAGGAAATTTGTCACATGCTTTGTGTTGCATGCTATGTTAAACCATGAAGCATGCTTGAAACTATGCAATTTTTCTGGAAATATGAAGAGCATGCGATATCGCAGTTTCCCATTCCTAGTGGGCAATTCTGTATGACTCCTCAAACATTAATGGCTGCAAAACCTTCACAAAAGCAAATCAGAAGATAAAGTCAACAAAGCAGCAGAAATGTAATTAACATCAACAGACAGACAACTGCCAACAATTAATTCATATAATCCACTGCAAATCTAATTTTGGCTGGCATAGCCTGTCTCATATTTGTATTTTCCTTTATAATGTACTAAGGGCATCTGTTTTTCGGGTTAAAAACAAAATTGCATTCGGAGGGTAATTATCGGGTTTTTTTAAATTTTTGGAAAGTTCGGGAGAAATCGGGTTTGTAAAAAAAATTTGTATATACACTTTATATTCACCATATTCCCACCACAATAAAAATTTGTTTATTTATAGGCCAATGGGCACAAATCCAATACACAGATTACATATTCTTACATTGGCAATAAATAAAATGTTTGTTGTTGGTAATTAAAATAATAATGTAATATACAGATTAAAATTCTTTATATGAATTGAGCTGTAATTTACATTACATGGAATTAATCTAGTTATCTTATAATACAACAGTTTAAAACAATGTATTTTTAGGTGCGTTTCGCTTCCAGTGTGAGCGCCTATTATTGTCGGTCTGTCCGTCCGTCCGCATGTTTGTTCTCGGCTTCTACGGAATGGATTTTCATGAAATTTGATATTAAGGACTTACAATAAAATATAATAAGAAAATCGCATAAATGAATCACGTAAGCCAATCAGGGATACCACTTTACTGGTGATAAAAAATCAACTTTCCATCATATCTCGTAAGGTATTGCTCATATCAAAATATTTTTCAAATAAAACTTGTAGAACTAATAAATTAGAGTATTTCTTTTCCTGTACATTTTTATCATAGGAGTAGCCGTTATCCATAAAATCAAACAAGAAAGTCATAAATCGAGTTGAACTTAGAAAATTTCTTGCATGGTTACTTCTTCATTGTTGCTAACATAAACAATCTCACAACAAACATTTTATTTACTTACGTGTGCATGCACTATTTTTAAATAGGAAGAAAATGGATTATTTTTGATGAAGAAAAGAAATTTAAATGCTATTTCCCTTACGTACAGGTATATAATTTTTTTCTAATACTCCATTGCATGAAACACACCCATTTGTGGTACGTTGTAACTTGTTTAATTTATTGTTTAAATAGAGCATCCCATACATACGGACAGTATCCTCTTTTGTACTGCTCCTCTCTGGAGTTTGTAAATATCGCAAATGGCTAAATGGTCGTTCCACATCACAGCTATCTGTAGGCATACATAGCAGTGTTAAAGCAGTCTTGCTTAGTGATGGTATCGAGCTCCAGCATCTATCCAAAAGTTCAAAATGTTTAAGTCTTGGTTTTCAGTTGAGGGCTCTCGTAAATAGGCTGCATGTTCGGATTTGAGTTGGTCATCTGCTTCACAAAGGCTTAATAGCTGATCATAGTCATCAACATTTTTGGCATGCATAGTTTTGTAAAAAGGATCTAAAACAGGCTTTTGTTCATATTTCCTTGATTGTTTCATTAATATTTCTGTTTATCGTAGCTGTCCATTTCGATGAAAGGACTTCAGAAAACTCTTTAAATCTCTCGATAAGTGATATAGGGCGAAGAAGTGTTTTCATAACAGCAACACAAACACCACTTTCTAGAGGTTTCCAGGACCGTTGCATCTGTTCCTTTAGGCGTACATTAACAATTTGATCGATTCGATGTAAAATTGGTGTGCTAGTTTCAAGTTGCTTCTGAAAATTAATGATTGGTGTTAATCTCTCTTCTAAGTATAATAATAAAGTGTAAAGTTCAGTATGACCAAATTACTAGAATTTTTCGCAGTTCAAAAATTTTTCTACCATCATGTTCCTCTGAGTCTAACAAAAAATTTATAATGCCATCCCACATTTGTATTGTTATTTTCAAACTTTCGTAAAAACTTGCCCAATGAACAGGTACAACCACTGAAGGTTTGACTTCTTTTATGTCTAAACTGCTACATGTGGCTAAAAATTTACCATAGTACTGTTTAGGAGAATGTTTAAAAACTGCTCCTAACTTAACCACAAATTTCTTAGATGGAATCATAGTTTGACATTTAATGGCTTCATCAATAGCAACATGAATTAAGTGGGATATATCAGTGACATTTAGCACATGTCCATTGTCATAATTTTGAATGTTTGAAACCGGTCGTCCAACTATATTGCAACTTTCATCAATAATTAAACTAATTTTATGGTCTTTCATTGAAACTCTTATTTCCTCAAAGTCCTTGTTAAATACTCCAGGTAAATATTTGTTTAATAGTGTATCGTACTTCGGCATAGTTTTTGTTGCAGGACAGTATTGTTTTACAAAATCACCCACCGGTCCATCACATGTCTTTAAACTCAAACCAGCATAACACACAGCATGGATAAAGTCATAAATCACACCTTCTTGCTCCCTTTCCTTTTGTTTTTGTCTTACTTGCATCTCAATCAGTGTTGGCTGTTGGCGTGAAGTTGAAGGTCTGATGTCTGAAGCTGCATTACGTAATTTTTCATGCCTTGCAGAAGCAAGATGTTCTTTCATTCTGTCGTACGGCTTCTTGTCTGGTTCCACAGAAATTTTTGTGCAGCAGTATTTACACACTACTGCATTATTGCCGCTGTTGTTTTCGTCACCTTTAAAAACTTTGAAGTCCGGATATTCAGATACCCAATCCAAAGTTGTCTTTCTTTTTCGTCCCATAATAAAGAACACCCTAAAAATATTTTAAAAATATTATTAAAAAATGAAGCTCACTATTAGACAATTTTAAAAGACACAGAGTAAATATTAAACACAGACAGAATAGCGCCACCTACTGCCTGAAATTCGGTCTCTAAGATTTAGGAGGTTACCCAAACTACTGAAATAAAACGATGTCTAACACTAGAAGCGCCAGAGGGATCATTTTGTCTCTTTTTCATTTTCAAATATTTGTCCCTCCAAAGTGGTTGAAGATACGATATTATTCTTTTGTGACTTTTGCTCATTTTAAAGGGTAACCCTAAAGAAAAAAAGGAATTGGTGTAGCTCATTTCTTTTTTGAGTTATAACGCATTATACCTAAAAGTGCCAAGGGGTCATATTAACCCTTGAGTACGTTCTCATGTAGAAAATGCTTACACTGACATCGCAGCAACTGAAATTGATATAAAATCATGTCAATAAGTGACTTTGTTTGTAACATGATAATCTGTTATGAAACTCTTCATAACAGACATAAAATCTTACTGTAGATGAACAGCTGTTTCCAACGAAAGCATGATGCAGGTTTACACAGTATATGGCGAACAAACCAGATAAGTTTGGGATAAAGTTTTGGATGCTAGCCGATGTGACCTCTAAATACATGTTGAATGCATTTCCCTACCTGGGAAAAGATGAGTTGTGCCTTTCCAATCAGAGTCTACCCGAAAATGTCGTCATGCGATTGCTGACTCCCTACCTGAATAAAGGACAAAATGAAACCACAGACAATTTCTTCACCTCACTGAAATTGTCAAAGATACTCAAAGAGCAGAAGACAAGCATTGTAGGTATTGTAAATAGGGTAAGACGAGAGGTCCCTGAAGCGGTGAGGTCTTCACATGTTCCACTATATCATACCACAGTGCTGCGGCATGCAGAAAACACGTTGACGGTATATCAAGGAAAAAAGAATAAGAATGTTCTCGTTCTCAGTTCTATGTACTCAAGCGTGCAAATCGGGACCACTGAGAAAAAAATTCCAGAGACTGTTCAGTTTTATAATGACACTAAGTACGGTATAGATATAGTGGATCAAATGGCTCAAAAATACACTTAAGAGCAGGGTCACGGTGTTGGCCTGTACAAGTCTTTTACAATGTCTTAGATTTGGCAGGCATCAATGCTTGGGTGCTGTACAAGGAAGTAACTGGCACAACGATCAGCTGGCACAAATTCTTACTGTCACTGGCTGAACAACTACGGGAGGAATTCATGAATACTAGAAACCTGCCAACCCTCCACAGTCCAACGGTTGACTCTAACATGTCACCTGAATTTCCTACTAAATGTGAAAAACGAAGGAAATGCCAAATTACGTCAAAATGTAAACAGAACAAAACTCATGAGAAATGTCATAGATGTCTCAAGTTTGTATGCGGAAAATGCACAGCAAAAATTGCAAAAATATTAACATGTGCCGCTGGTCAGAGCGAGTAGACCACACTTGTATGTAATTCTTTTGAATTGATTTTTCTTTACATTTTCTTCCTTAAGTGAAAAAATAATTGCATATTGAAACAAAAAGTATCTGAAATCTATTCGTAAACTCATTCAAAACTAGGGTTGCCAGACGTCCTGCATTTTATTATAAAATCCCGTGTCCCGCCTCACGATAAAAATGTTCCGTAAAAAGTTTATTTAAATTTTACCTTGCATTTTGTCATGTTATTATTCTTATGAAGTAACATGTTTTGTTTTTAATTTAGCACCTGCGGCTACTAGATGGTAGCAATGGAATAATTACGACCATGTCGCCTAGAATATTGTTAGACTCTATAATTACAACCATTGCATCGTAAATAGTTTTTAATTTTTCTCAATGTGGATAACGATTGTTCTGCACTGCAATATGAAGCAGCCGTACATAAAAATATTTTTTGCAATGTCAGTGTTTGGGAAGATAGATTGAATATCCTTTTCCTGAATAAGTATGCACAGGGTCAGAAATGTTTTTATTCAAACTGATAAAAACTCGAAAGGTGAATAACCGCAAGGGACAACAATATAAAGCACAAGTCACTAAATGAACTTATTAAAGCATAAAAGGGCCTGTAGGATAAAAATGATGAAGTATGAAAAACTGCTTTAAAACTGTTAACTAACATATTATGTACTACAGTGCTGCCACGTCAGTTGCCTTGCATAATTCATGGAAGGAGGGAAAGGTTGTTTCATGTACTACCAGGATCGTGTTTCACATCGTCCCTCAAAGGGAGATATTGAGCACCTTGAATTCTGTTACAAAGTGATTTACATTATGTGGGTTAGCTTAAAGATACTACCACCACCACCAGCCCAAGGTCAGTTCTGTATGAAACATATGTAACTCGGGTTGCTGCAACATTGTTTAAAAAGGAATTCTCTATGTTGAAATCAATATCTACTGAAAAAAGTTTTCTTTATAGTCTAATTTTGGCTCCCATCACATCAGATATTTTGTGGTTTCATGATTAGGTGCATTTCCTAATTTGATACATTTCATAATTTAGTATTTTCACAGTTAGGCTCGTATGATAATTTGACGCCGTAAGCACCTGCTTATGTTGCTTGTGCATAAATCCAACACTGAGTATATGTGACGCGTGCACATATCAGTTTCAGTTTGTATTCGGAATCTGAAGTGTTAACATTGAATTTTCATGTGGCATTTTAAATGTAAAACCTACTATTGTACACTGTCCCGCGAATGACAAATAAAAATTTGTACACTGTCCCGCAAATGCCAAATAAAAATCTGGGAACCCTATTCAAAACCTACCTGGTTTTATCCAATGATTGTTTTTTTGAGAATTGCTAATTATTTTGAAAAACAAATAATGTGAATGCTTGTGGATAAAAAACCTCAATTTTTTGTCAACAGATCAATAAATAAGTGTTGTGAATGATTTAATATTATTTTTAACTACCTCAACCATCAAATCACAAGTAACGGAAAGAAAAAACCTAGGGGGCAGCGCTTCTAGTGTTAACGGTGGAACACAGAGTTTTTTAAACCAGCCGCCAAACCTGCCGGCAAGTGGTGAGCAAAGTCGTCACGTGCAAATTAAACCTTAAGCCCTGGCAAGTAAGCCACGTTATTGTGCGTGTTAGAATGCGACTGAATTGAGCTGAGAATCAGAAACAAAGTTATCTGGTTTATTTACATTGTGACACAGTCTGTCTGGCAAGTAAGCGGCGTCAGCAGAATGACACGACGGAACTGCACAGCGGTAGCACGTGGTGATCTACCTTGTTCAGATTAGTTATGCCACGGTAGTTTGCTCTTTTTGAGTTGTGGGGAGTAGATATACCTATAATGAATTCATTTTCCACCTCTGAAGAGGAGGATACCTGATCGATCTTGTCAGTAGGTGTCCTCCTATATACTGCCTAACAGACAAAGGTTTTAAAGATAATCAATTGAAATCCAACATTTGGAAAAATATTGCAGAAACGCTGAACAGAAATGGTAAATTGATTTTTATATAATTTTTAAATTTTTTATATTTCTAAGTAAGCTATTTTTTGAGTTAAAAAACTTTATTTAAGGCATATAATTAAAACCTTGCACAAACATTATCGTAAACGGCGCACTTTACTCGGTTTCCGCGGCAGTGATCCAATTTCACTATTGAAATAGTCTTTGAAAACATTTCATATACGTTCCGCTTCATGTGAGCCATGTCTATGATAAGTCGGTGTTAGAGAGATGAAGCTTTCAGTAGGTGTAGATAAAGAGTCAGGATCTGAATCAGCCATGATGTTGTGTCCATCTATTTGCATTCTTAGTAGATTATGCAGTATGCAGGCACTAATTACTAATTCGTCCACTGTGCCGACGGATACAGCAATTGGCTGGAAAAAATCTCAGAATACACTGCATAAAATTCCAAATGCATTTTAGGTAGTCCTTCGAGCACGACTAAGTAAGACGATAGTTATAGACACACTTTGTCTCCTCCATTCTCGATGCTGCTTGGGAATATGGTTTCATCATGTTCGTACTTAGCAGAAACGCTTCGTCTCCGAGAATAACATGGGGCACTGTAACATCATTTCCAAGTGTATTGAAATCATTAGCCATTATTCGCTTCCCGAAATTCGATTTGGAGAAAATGCCAGCATCACTTTCCTTCCCGTAACCACCCGTGTCTACAGCCACAAACTTATAATCCGCATCGACGATGGCAAGCAAAACAATTGAAAAAAAGCTTTTGTAATTAAGAAATATCGATCCACTGTTACTTGGACAAACTATACGGATATGTTTGCCATCAGTCGCACCAATTGTGTTTGGAAAATTCCATCGGGAAAAAAATATTTTTTTATTTCTGATCCATATATCTGTTGTTGGTTCAGGAATGTACATAGTTATGTAACATTCGGCAGTGGATACTTCTTAGGACTTGTCGAACACGTACAGATATATGTTTGTGGCTTGTTCGAAATTGAAAAGCAAGAGATCTGAAGGATTCTCCAGTCGCCATATACCGGAAACAAATAAATGAGTTAAAAGCTTTTCTAAACATATACTGATAAAAGATATCGATATAAAATTGACGAGTTTGATTTTAAATACATTTCTACATGTAATATTAAACTAATTGTTGCTTGTTTGTCCTTATAGAGGAAATCTGTAAAGCAAAATGGAAAAATTTACGTGATTACTACATTAGGAAGAAGTGAGAAAAGAAATTGCCAACTGGTTCTGCTGCCCCTAGTCCTAGTGGTTCTCGGAAATCAGATAGATTTCTGAAGATGAGCTTCCTAGATACACTGACTGAAGGAAGAAAGTAATTCAATATTTCATATTATGTTTTCTTAATTTAACTTTATTATCATTGATTTCTTCAGTTTGTAACCATTAATTAATTTTTCATGAGTTTATTCAGCTTTTGTACGTTTTGTTTTTTTTAGGACTCAGTAATATAACATCTATTACAATGACTGACCGAAAAGAAGATACCCTAGATAAGGAAGTATTTGAAGATCCACCTTCTTTAAATGACACCGACTGTGAGAGTATGGGATCAGATGAACATGAGTTCCCAATTCAAAAGACGTTGCTGAGGACCCATTTAATTCGGACTTATCAAGACCAAATCCTCTCCCTTCATATAAAAAAGGTTCTAATACGAAATCGACTTGGCAACAATTACTGATGGAATATCAGAAATCGTCGCGTGAGAGATTGGAAATGATTAGAGATATAATAACCCAAAAGACAAAAAATGATCCAATGGAAGATTTTTTTCGGGGAATAATAACTACAGTAAAGTCTTTTCCTCTGCATTTACAATTAGAGGCAAAGCGAACTATTAGCAACATTGCTTTTGATTTAGAACAGCAGAACCTTTTGTTTCAAAGTAGTTCTCAAAATACAATAATACCATCATTTCCTTCAGGCTCGCAGTCACAGAAATTGTCATCACCTGACGGCAGTCCTGCAGTAGCTTCAGAGGAATTGAGTGACTTCATACAATTGTGAAAGAATTGTCAATTTTTTAAGCAAAATAAATAACATTTATTTAAAAACTTACTTTAATGCTATGCATAGCTTCTCTTGGGGAGAAATCGGATTTCTGTATCTATTACAGAGTCTTGGTTTCAAATCTTCCTTAATACATCCAAGAACTTCCTCAAATTGTGATCGCGACAATCTAAAATATTCTTTGAATTTAGTTTCGTTGTTGATTAAATGCCGAAGCACTAACATACTATAGGCTCCCTCCTGTGGCCTGTCTTGAAACATAGGTTGCATTTCTTCATTACAACTTAATTGTAACATAAAATAATCTTCGAAGGCCTGTTCCTCTTCTAACAAGAAAAGCTGAGCGATCTCATCCATTCCTGAAGACATTCGCGTTATAACTGTTCAACTCTGCCTTACTTGCCACCACCTCGCGTTATTATGCGACGCAATTCCGTTTCACCAAATCTGCTGCGTTCTAACGCGCGCAATAACGCGGCTTACTTGTCATAGCTTAAGGAAAGAAAACCCTGACTTACTCTGCGCAACACAAAGACTGACTGACTTCGTCACTGCCGCGGGTGAGGTTAACGATTGTTTGTAGATATCGAAGTTGCTCTGACTTATATACTTTGTGTATACAAAGTATCTATCGATCCTTCAAGAAATGAGTCGCCACAAAGCATTGAAACTTTGTAAAATGTATACATACTACAACTAGGGTTACCAACTGTCCCGGAATCAAATCCTTTGTCCAGAGTCCCAGTGTTTTCGGGGTTAGGTAGGGTTTTACCCTAATCTTGAAGAAGTTATTCAGGGAGTAAAAATCGGGTAAAACCCGAAAAACAGATGCCCTAAATATACTGAACAATTATTTCCAATAATAGTTCTAAGTCAGTTGAGGACATTCTTGTGAAATTTTGAAAGAAAAATGAACCATTCACTCCTACTTCACCATGGAAATTGTATGCATCACACTGGCCATATGTCTCATCCACATTCTCCTTCTACAATTTTTTTGGTGTTTCTCACTCAACACAAAGTATACAGCATAAACACCAGCATGTAATTCCTCATTTGACATCTTAAAACACACTGATTACTCTTCAGTGTAAACAGATATTATTATTGCACTTTTTATCATGCATCTATCTCATGCTGAATCACGTGCAACAGTAACATGCAATTCAGCATGCTGATGAAGCACTGTGTAAACGTACGTTTAATGTCAACAACACTGAGTCAGCTCAGTCTATCACTGGTGTGCGTTAAATAATCTATCTTTAAGATGCATTGTTATTAACCAACTTTATTAGCTATGTATTTTTACAGACAGGACTGTAAATTAATATATTTTGTAAAATATTGTTGTAAAAATATTGAGAAAAATTAGGTGAAATAATTTGTTATAGAAACACTTTCGCCTGACCCTATCTTCTATGTGTTACCTGTAAATCATTGGATGAGTCGGCTCCATCATTTCATTATTTCTTGTAACACTTCTAGTGCATTCATGTGTGGCGACCCAAAGATTACCGCCACATACAGCTCCAACTAAATGCTATATCGTACACATAACAAAATAACATAAAATATCAACAACACTTAACCACTTCAGAAACTGTGAACTTATTGTTACCGTCTCTCCAACAGGAAACTTTTCACTCTTTCGTCCCCTTTCTCTGTCACTCTCCCTCTTCTCTCCTTTTTCTTTACCACTCCTGTCACAGCTCGCTCGCCGTCTCTATCGGTGGTCTGCGTCGTTTTCTTGACTGCCCGCTCTCGCCTGACGTCGCCGCTCGAGGGAGGGGGTACGGCGGGTCGTTTAAATGCCCGTCTCCTCGACTTCGTATTGGTTAAATTCGTGACTAAGTGTTATACCCCTACGAAAAGGAGGGAATGGGAAATAGGGGTAATATTCGCCCTATATAAAGCGCGTTGCTGTGGTAGCGGCCATTCGGCGGGCCATTCGGTGAGGCCATCCGTGTTCTGTTCATTGATGAAAAAGACATCGATAAGAAAGCAGCGATATTCTGCGATTTTTCTGCGTTTTCGTCGCGTTATTTCGACAAGTGCTTTCGTTAAGTGCGGAGTTGTGGGGAAAATTGCTGCATCCTCCCTCAGAAAATGAAAAAAAATAAAGTTTTCCCAAAGAAAAATAAAGTTTTGAAGGGTGGGGGGAGATTCCTTAGACCATCTCTTCCCCCAAGTGTTCACACCCTTACTCTGTAGCACTTCCTTACTCGCTCTTTATATTAGATCACACACACGAATTCTCTTTAGTATTGTTAATATAATTTATTTACTGTCTTTGGGATAATTCACACATATTGGGAATAATTCACTGGAAATGTTATTTTGTTCAGAAAATCCGAGTCTGCGCCCCTGTTTCCGTGGAAGTTCTTAGGGGAAACAGAAAAACATTCACCACTGATCCACACTGTTCGGGTTTAGTACACTTCTTGAAGGCAGGTTTGGAAAGTGTTCACTAAGCACTGCAGTGAGATGTCTTCTCGGCTGGATATTTAATCGGCCCACTTATGTCTTTACCATAACAGATATTAATTATCATGAAAGGTTCTGGTGTGTGGTTTCAGAATAGCACCAGTGAATTGAGATACAAAACTTATTGCCCACTCCTTGCCTTAGGCTTACAACAAGGGCACATTCAAAGACAATGGATATTATAAGAAAAAAGGAGTTCATGGTAGTTCCAAGTGGGAAGTACCGAAATTTAACAAAAGATTATTTTGAATTTAAAGTATCAAGTAAAGTAAACAGTATTTTATGCTGGGCACTTACCAGCAGTTATTTTCTAAGACAAGGGCTCGAGTCAGTATGACATTAACCATTTTGAGCTTAGTAAGTGGTACAGATAATTGTTATGACATTAATTAATTTTCACAGTAGTACAGATAATTATGATTAGTGAGACAGTTTTAAATTAGTATATTTCCCCCCGTTTGAGATGCACAGCCTTTTAACAATAGCATACAGTCTAATAAACATTTTAAGGTACACTATCCCAATTGGGGAGAGTGCACAAAACTATTGTGGTAATAGAGGCAGTATTACCAGTAAACATAAGAAAAGCATGGCTAGGTTACTTTAACTAATAAAAATTTAGAGCCATGGAGACAAACATAAAGGTCTAAACATCCTGTATGCTGCCTCGAACATCATCTTTGTATTCACAAAGGCATAGCTTAAGCTGAAAATGGATATATTTTTCCAGATTCTCATCTGGGTGCTGATTGCAATGATGCAGTATCATTGGGCGATGGGGTCGCTAATTCCCTACGCCGGCACATACAAGTTATAATAACAGAATTATTTATGATATAATTTTAAATGCGAAATATTGGCAATTCTCTCCCTAGTGGGTGACAGTTCCAGAACAGCTGTCACAGGAGATAAGAAATTTTTAATCGAAAATGGACCGACCCATTGTGGTGTCAGTTTGGCGGTTTGGTGGTGCGCCTTTGAACTAGTAGGAAACCTTTTATACAAGACCATATCACCAGTTTTAAAGGGATTCCCTGAATGACTTCGATTAAATGCCACTGCTTGTCTAAGTCTTGACCTTTTTAAATTTCGTAACACCTCTTGCCATAGGGACTGCCTTTCAGATTGTGTTAACGTCTCCGACAGAGCTTGTGGAGGAATTCTCCAGAAATTTGTTAGAGGGTGTGGAAGTTCTCTTCCCATAAACACCCTCGCTGGAGTATATCCTGTACTACTGTGTTTGGCAGAATTGAAGGCAAAAGTTAGGCTGGGCACATACTCATCCCACTTCCTATGGTCGTGTTGAGATAAGATAGTTAGGGCATATTTCAGGTTTCGGTGGACCCGTTCAGCTTGGTTAGGTTGCGGATAATAAGGGGCTGTGAAAATTTGTTTTATACCATATTTAAAACACATATCTGCCAGAAGCGCAGATCTGAACTGGGTTCCATTATCAGAAACCAAGAATTTAGGATAGCCAAATTTAGGAAAGATTTTCTGGAATAACGTGGAAACAACTTGGGAGGCTAACTGAGAGCGTACCGGTTCAATGAAGGTAAATTTGGTGAAACCATCAATGACTGTGAGTGCACAGGTATTTCCATTCCGACTTCTGGGTAATGGACCAACAAAGTCTATATAAACTCTCTCCCAGGGGTAGTTAGGAGTAGTAGAACTCATTTCTCCAGGGGGAAGGGTGTTCCTAGGTTTACATGTTTGGCAGTCATGACAGGTTTTTACCATCTGGGCTATTTCTGACTTCATGTTACCCCACCAAAACTCCCTACAGATTCGCTCAGAAGTCTTACTAATGCCCATATGTCCAGCAGTTGGTAAGGAATGGAAATAGGAAAATAGCATGGCCTTGAGGGCATCTGGAACCACCACTCTACCCCTTTGAAGTCTGCTTGTTCCATGATATAATAATCCATTCTTAATGAAATAATTGTGGGATGGGCTTCCCTGTCTGATTTGCTCGATCAGCTGTTTTAGCTGCGGATCTGAATTCTGGTGATCCCTAATGTTTGTGAAGGACAGAGGTATTTGATGTAACAGCATAGAACAATGAGTTGGATTCTCAATTGGTTTGTCGACCGCTCTAGATAGACAGTCTGCTACCCTATTTTTAGAAGCTGGGACATGATGGATTACAAAGCGAAAGGATGACAATTTTAAAACCATTCGTCCAATTTTTCCTAGTTGCTTGGGATGTTTAAACAACCAGGTTATCGCCCCATTGTCTGTGTATAAATGGAATAGTTTTGGCTGTAGATAAGTCCTGAATTTTTCAACCGCCCAACAACAAGCAAGACACTCCAATTCATAAGATGGCTGCTTCTGTTCAAAATTATTTAAGGTTCTACTAGCATAAGCTATAGGCTTTAGCTTCCCATCGAACGTTTGGTGAAGAACCCCCCCCAGTGCCACCTGACTGGCATCCACGAACAAATGGAATTCTTCCTCAAAGTTAGGAAGTTGAAGTACAGGCGGAGACGACAGACACTGTTTCAATGTGACAAAAGAATCTTGCTGCAAACTGGTCCATTTGAAAATGACATCTTTCTTGCGGAGTGCATTCAGAGGGGATGCTATCTCCGCATAATTTGGAATAAATTTGGAATAAAAACCGCACATACCGAGAAAGCGTGACACCTCCTTAACTGACTTAGGAGCAGGGAATGCCGAAAGGGTTTGTGTTCTCTCTGGGTCAGTGGTAAGTTCGCCATGGGAGATTCGATGTCCAAGGAAGGTAATGGATTCGTGGGCCAATTTCATCTTCTCCGGATGGACCGTTAGACCAGCTGCCCTTAGCTTCTCCAATATCAGTTTGACATGACGAAGATGTTCTTGGAGGCTCTTGGAATAAATGCATAAATCATCAATGTATGGATACACACAAGAATATTTTAAATCACCTAGCACCTTGTCAATTAACCTCGAAAAGACCTGAGGAGATGTGGTTAAACCAAATGGAAGACGATTATATTGATACAGCCCAAACGGTGTGACGAAGGCGGTATACTCCTTTGAAGGCGATGTCAAAGGAATTTGATGGAAGGCAGAATTTAAATCAAGAATCGTGAAATATTTGGCAGAGCCCAAATATTGTAGGGCGTGTTCTATCGAAGGCGTAGGAAAATTATCGGCCTTGACCTGCTTATTGAGTTTACGATAGTCGACCACTAGTCTTTCGGAGCCATCTCTCTTGGGGATGAGAAAGGCAGGTGAACACCAGTTTGATAACGAAGGCTGGATAATACCGTCAGCGAGTAACTTATCGACATGAGCCCTCATCATGGCCAATTTTGGCGGTGAACAGTGATATGGAGGGGATCTGACCGGAGTTGAATCGAGCAATTCAATCTCATAACACATCAGGTTGGTTTGGCCTAATTGTGAAGAGATTACGTCGGAATAGCCATCGACGAGACATTTTATTTCGTTTGTTGGACGACTCAGATTATCTTCGCCGCCGAAGGAAACCTTTTCCCTGTTGGAATGGGTGTTGCTTGCAAGTGGAGCATTTTGGCATTGCATATTAACAATTGATGACGGGGGCGAATCGGACGACGCTAACGAAGTGTAGGAATTGAAGTGGAAAGGGAATTTCTTATCTGGACAGTTTTCAAAGGAAAACGCGTCGTGGTAAAGTACGATCCGCGTCCTTTTGATGAAATCCTGACCCAATATCATTGGGACAGGCAAATCGGACAAATAGAATGTATGTCGCCACGATAAGTTTTGAATACGGACTCTCAATGTAACATATCGTGTCAAGATAATCCGAGCTGCAATGATATTCCGACACGTAATGTCACACTGTTGGGTTCGTCCCGTGCGGGGAATTTTACGCCAAGTATTAATGTCAAGCATCGATAAGGAGGAGCCGGTATCTAATAAAGCTGGAATTTTTGCGGAATGAACATCGCAATTTACAAAAGGCATCTCAAGTTGGTCATTTATATTGGAAAACGAAATAGCTGGCCGGTTTCTCGCGGATCTCGCGGAGCGATTTTCACTAGCTCTTCGCCGACAGTCGCGGAAAGAATGTCCACGATTATTACAAAAGGAACAAATTGGTACATGGGGGAATGCAACCGACTGTGAATTGGGAGAAGGAAACGAGTTTGCTAAGTTTAACGGCGCCTCAGCCGCCGAATATTCGAGGCGGTTCATGAGTCCCTTAGCTGCGTTACTCATCAACTCCTCCAGCTGACCGAGCGTCTGGGGGCGAGTAGCGAAGGTCAACGTCGACTGCGACATAGGATTCAGCCCCTCCAAAACCAATTCTATGAATTCTTCCTCAGAATACTTTTTTCCGAGTGCTTTAGCGGCAACTTGGACGGAATAATAAAAGTCGCGAGGGGACTCGTGCGGCATCTGAAATCGTTTGATTTTGGTTGTCAGAAGTCGTTCGTATTCCCTTTTTGAGACGAAAGTATCCCATACTTTAGTTATTATATTATCCCATGGAAGTCTCTGGTTAACGACCGCGAGCCAGAATTGGCGACAATTAGCCGGAAGTTTAGACAGCAACAGAGTAAACAAATAATGTTCTGGGATCAAAGACAAAGACAAAACATCGCATACCGCTGATATGAATTTAAACCAATTCTCCGACGTGGGTTCATGGAAAGGGGAAATTTCAAGCAACAGCTGATTAGCGACTTTTACACAATCCGAGAAATGAGGCTTCATTTCACCCCCGTTCGACGGGGTCTCTTCTGCGGGTTCAGGAAGCATTCCCACGCCCCTTTTACCGCGTTCTTTAGACATATTTAATACGAAATAACAGGATATTAAACAAACAGGGATCTCGAAAGGAGATGGAATGACTGAGATGACAAAGCGGAATGATTCACAATATAATCAAATACCAGGAGAACTATACCACCAAAAACCAAAAATACCCTTAAACAAATTAAAACTATTCCACAAATTGCAAATTCCAAAATAAACCGAACATATAGCACCCTTATAGTTAGAGTTACAGAATACCATCTCCCCGGTGCCTCCAATTATGTGGCGACCCAAAGATTACCGCCACATACAGCTCCAACTAAATGCTATATCGTACACATAACAAAATAACATAAAATATCAACAACACTTAACCACTTCAGAAACTGTGAACTTATTGTTACCGTCTCTCCAACAGGAAACTTTTCACTCTTTCGTCCCCTTTCTCTGTCACTCTCCCTCTTCTCTCCTTTTTCTTTACCACTCCTGTCACAGCTCGCTCGCCGTCTCTATCGGTGGTCTGCGTCGTTTTCTTGACTGCCCGCTCTCGCCTGACGTCGCCGCTCGAGGGAGGGGGTACGGCGGGTCGTTTAAATGCCCGTCTCCTCGACTTCGTATTGGTTAAATTCGTGACTAAGTGTTATACCCCTACGAAAAGGAGGGAATGGGAAATAGGGGTAATATTCGCCCTATATAAAGCGCGTTGCTGTGGTAGCGGCCATTCGGCGGGCCATTCGGTGAGGCCATCCGTGTTCTGTTCATTGATGAAAAAGACATCGATAAGAAAGCAGCGATATTCTGCGATTTTTCTGCGTTTTCGTCGCGTTATTTCGACAAGTGCTTTCGTTAAGTGCGGAGTTGTGGGGAAAATTGCTGCATCCTCCCTCAGAAAATGAAAAAAAATAAAGTTTTCCCAAAGAAAAATAAAGTTTTGAAGGGTGGGGGGAGATTCCTTAGACCATCTCTTCCCCCAAGTGTTCACACCCTTACTCTGTAGCACTTCCTTACTCGCTCTTTATATTAGATCACACACACGAATTCTCTTTAGTATTGTTAATATAATTTATTTACTGTCTTTGGGATAATTCACACATATTGGGAATAATTCACTGGAAATGTTATTTTGTTCAGAAAATCCGAGTCTGCGCCCCTGTTTCCGTGGAAGTTCTTAGGGGAAACAGAAAAACATTCACCACTGATCCACACTGTTCGGGTTTAGTACACTTCTTGAAGGCAGGTTTGGAAAGTGTTCACTAAGCACTGCAGTGAGATGTCTTCTCGGCTGGATATTTAATCGGCCCACTTATGTCTTTACCATAACAGATATTAATTATCATGAAAGGTTCTGGTGTGTGGTTTCAGAATAGCACCAGTGAATTGAGATACAAAACTTATTGCCCACTCCTTGCCTTAGGCTTACAACAAGGGCACATTCAAAGACAATGGATATTATAAGAAAAAAGGAGTTCATGGTAGTTCCAAGTGGGAAGTACCGAAATTTAACAAAAGATTATTTTGAATTTAAAGTATCAAGTAAAGTAAACAGTATTTTATGCTGGGCACTTACCAGCAGTTATTTTCTAAGACAAGGGCTCGAGTCAGTATGACATTAACCATTTTGAGCTTAGTAAGTGGTACAGATAATTGTTATGACATTAATTAATTTTCACAGTAGTACAGATAATTATGATTAGTGAGACAGTTTTAAATTAGTATATTTCCCCCCGTTTGAGATGCACAGCCTTTTAACAATAGCATACAGTCTAATAAACATTTTAAGGTACACTATCCCAATTGGGGAGAGTGCACAAAACTATTGTGGTAATAGAGGCAGTATTACCAGTAAACATAAGAAAAGCATGGCTAGGTTACTTTAACTAATAAAAATTTAGAGCCATGGAGACAAACATAAAGGTCTAAACATCCTGTATGCTGCCTCGAACATCATCTTTGTATTCACAAAGGCATAGCTTAAGCTGAAAATGGATATATTTTTCCAGATTCTCATCTGGGTGCTGATTGCAATGATGCAGTATCATTGGGCGATGGGGTCGCTAATTCCCTACGCCGGCACATACAAGTTATAATAACAGAATTATTTATGATATAATTTTAAATGCGAAATATTGGCAATTCTCTCCCTAGTGGGTGACAGTTCCAGAACAGCTGTCACAGGAGATAAGAAATTTTTAATCGAAAATGGACCGACCCATTGTGGTGTCAGTTTGGCGGTTTGGTGGTGCGCCTTTGAACTAGTAGGAAACCTTTTATACAAGACCATATCACCAGTTTTAAAGGGATTCCCTGAATGACTTCGATTAAATGCCACTGCTTGTCTAAGTCTTGACCTTTTTAAATTTCGTAACACCTCTTGCCATAGGGACTGCCTTTCAGATTGTGTTAACGTCTCCGACAGAGCTTGTGGAGGAATTCTCCAGAAATTTGTTAGAGGGTGTGGAAGTTCTCTTCCCATAAACACCCTCGCTGGAGTATATCCTGTACTACTGTGTTTGGCAGAATTGAAGGCAAAAGTTAGGCTGGGCACATACTCATCCCACTTCCTATGGTCGTGTTGAGATAAGATAGTTAGGGCATATTTCAGGTTTCGGTGGACCCGTTCAGCTTGGTTAGGTTGCGGATAATAAGGGGCTGTGAAAATTTGTTTTATACCATATTTAAAACACATATCTGCCAGAAGCGCAGATCTGAACTGGGTTCCATTATCAGAAACCAAGAATTTAGGATAGCCAAATTTAGGAAAGATTTTCTGGAATAACGTGGAAACAACTTGGGAGGCTAACTGAGAGCGTACCGGTTCAATGAAGGTAAATTTGGTGAAACCATCAATGACTGTGAGTGCACAGGTATTTCCATTCCGACTTCTGGGTAATGGACCAACAAAGTCTATATAAACTCTCTCCCAGGGGTAGTTAGGAGTAGTAGAACTCATTTCTCCAGGGGGAAGGGTGTTCCTAGGTTTACATGTTTGGCAGTCATGACAGGTTTTTACCATCTGGGCTATTTCTGACTTCATGTTACCCCACCAAAACTCCCTACAGATTCGCTCAGAAGTCTTACTAATGCCCATATGTCCAGCAGTTGGTAAGGAATGGAAATAGGAAAATAGCATGGCCTTGAGGGCATCTGGAACCACCACTCTACCCCTTTGAAGTCTGCTTGTTCCATGATATAATAATCCATTCTTAATGAAATAATTGTGGGATGGGCTTCCCTGTCTGATTTGCTCGATCAGCTGTTTTAGCTGCGGATCTGAATTCTGGTGATCCCTAATGTTTGTGAAGGACAGAGGTATTTGATGTAACAGCATAGAACAATGAGTTGGATTCTCAATTGGTTTGTCGACCGCTCTAGATAGACAGTCTGCTACCCTATTTTTAGAAGCTGGGACATGATGGATTACAAAGCGAAAGGATGACAATTTTAAAACCATTCGTCCAATTTTTCCTAGTTGCTTGGGATGTTTAAACAACCAGGTTATCGCCCCATTGTCTGTGTATAAATGGAATAGTTTTGGCTGTAGATAAGTCCTGAATTTTTCAACCGCCCAACAACAAGCAAGACACTCCAATTCATAAGATGGCTGCTTCTGTTCAAAATTATTTAAGGTTCTACTAGCATAAGCTATAGGCTTTAGCTTCCCATCGAACGTTTGGTGAAGAACCCCCCCCAGTGCCACCTGACTGGCATCCACGAACAAATGGAATTCTTCCTCAAAGTTAGGAAGTTGAAGTACAGGCGGAGACGACAGACACTGTTTCAATGTGACAAAAGAATCTTGCTGCAAACTGGTCCATTTGAAAATGACATCTTTCTTGCGGAGTGCATTCAGAGGGGATGCTATCTCCGCATAATTTGGAATAAATTTGGAATAAAAACCGCACATACCGAGAAAGCGTGACACCTCCTTAACTGACTTAGGAGCAGGGAATGCCGAAAGGGTTTGTGTTCTCTCTGGGTCAGTGGTAAGTTCGCCATGGGAGATTCGATGTCCAAGGAAGGTAATGGATTCGTGGGCCAATTTCATCTTCTCCGGATGGACCGTTAGACCAGCTGCCCTTAGCTTCTCCAATATCAGTTTGACATGACGAAGATGTTCTTGGAGGCTCTTGGAATAAATGCATAAATCATCAATGTATGGATACACACAAGAATATTTTAAATCACCTAGCACCTTGTCAATTAACCTCGAAAAGACCTGAGGAGATGTGGTTAAACCAAATGGAAGACGATTATATTGATACAGCCCAAACGGTGTGACGAAGGCGGTATACTCCTTTGAAGGCGATGTCAAAGGAATTTGATGGAAGGCAGAATTTAAATCAAGAATCGTGAAATATTTGGCAGAGCCCAAATATTGTAGGGCGTGTTCTATCGAAGGCGTAGGAAAATTATCGGCCTTGACCTGCTTATTGAGTTTACGATAGTCGACCACTAGTCTTTCGGAGCCATCTCTCTTGGGGATGAGAAAGGCAGGTGAACACCAGTTTGATAACGAAGGCTGGATAATACCGTCAGCGAGTAACTTATCGACATGAGCCCTCATCATGGCCAATTTTGGCGGTGAACAGTGATATGGAGGGGATCTGACCGGAGTTGAATCGAGCAATTCAATCTCATAACACATCAGGTTGGTTTGGCCTAATTGTGAAGAGATTACGTCGGAATAGCCATCGACGAGACATTTTATTTCGTTTGTTGGACGACTCAGATTATCTTCGCCGCCGAAGGAAACCTTTTCCCTGTTGGAATGGGTGTTGCTTGCAAGTGGAGCATTTTGGCATTGCATATTAACAATTGATGACGGGGGCGAATCGGACGACGCTAACGAAGTGTAGGAATTGAAGTGGAAAGGGAATTTCTTATCTGGACAGTTTTCAAAGGAAAACGCGTCGTGGTAAAGTACGATCCGCGTCCTTTTGATGAAATCCTGACCCAATATCATTGGGACAGGCAAATCGGACAAATAGAATGTATGTCGCCACGATAAGTTTTGAATACGGACTCTCAATGTAACATATCGTGTCAAGATAATCCGAGCTGCAATGATATTCCGACACGTAATGTCACACTGTTGGGTTCGTCCCGTGCGGGGAATTTTACGCCAAGTATTAATGTCAAGCATCGATAAGGAGGAGCCGGTATCTAATAAAGCTGGAATTTTTGCGGAATGAACATCGCAATTTACAAAAGGCATCTCAAGTTGGTCATTTATATTGGAAAACGAAATAGCTGGCCGGTTTCTCGCGGATCTCGCGGAGCGATTTTCACTAGCTCTTCGCCGACAGTCGCGGAAAGAATGTCCACGATTATTACAAAAGGAACAAATTGGTACATGGGGGAATGCAACCGACTGTGAATTGGGAGAAGGAAACGAGTTTGCTAAGTTTAACGGCGCCTCAGCCGCCGAATATTCGAGGCGGTTCATGAGTCCCTTAGCTGCGTTACTCATCAACTCCTCCAGCTGACCGAGCGTCTGGGGGCGAGTAGCGAAGGTCAACGTCGACTGCGACATAGGATTCAGCCCCTCCAAAACCAATTCTATGAATTCTTCCTCAGAATACTTTTTTCCGAGTGCTTTAGCGGCAACTTGGACGGAATAATAAAAGTCGCGAGGGGACTCGTGCGGCATCTGAAATCGTTTGATTTTGGTTGTCAGAAGTCGTTCGTATTCCCTTTTTGAGACGAAAGTATCCCATACTTTAGTTATTATATTATCCCATGGAAGTCTCTGGTTAACGACCGCGAGCCAGAATTGGCGACAATTAGCCGGAAGTTTAGACAGCAACAGAGTAAACAAATAATGTTCTGGGATCAAAGACAAAGACAAAACATCGCATACCGCTGATATGAATTTAAACCAATTCTCCGACGTGGGTTCATGGAAAGGGGAAATTTCAAGCAACAGCTGATTAGCGACTTTTACACAATCCGAGAAATGAGGCTTCATTTCACCCCCGTTCGACGGGGTCTCTTCTGCGGGTTCAGGAAGCATTCCCACGCCCCTTTTACCGCGTTCTTTAGACATATTTAATACGAAATAACAGGATATTAAACAAACAGGGATCTCGAAAGGAGATGGAATGACTGAGATGACAAAGCGGAATGATTCACAATATAATCAAATACCAGGAGAACTATACCACCAAAAACCAAAAATACCCTTAAACAAATTAAAACTATTCCACAAATTGCAAATTCCAAAATAAACCGAACATATAGCACCCTTATAGTTAGAGTTACAGAATACCATCTCCCCGGTGCCTCCAATTATGTGGCGACCCAAAGATTACCGCCACATACAGCTCCAACTAAATGCTATATCGTACACATAACAAAATAACATAAAATATCAACAACACTTAACCACTTCAGAAACTGTGAACTTATTGTTACCGTCTCTCCAACAGGAAACTTTTCACTCTTTCGTCCCCTTTCTCTGTCACTCTCCCTCTTCTCTCCTTTTTCTTTACCACTCCTGTCACAGCTCGCTCGCCGTCTCTATCGGTGGTCTGCGTCGTTTTCTTGACTGCCCGCTCTCGCCTGACGTCGCCGCTCGAGGGAGGGGGTACGGCGGGTCGTTTAAATGCCCGTCTCCTCGACTTCGTATTGGTTAAATTCGTGACTAAGTGTTATACCCCTACGAAAAGGAGGGAATGGGAAATAGGGGTAATATTCGCCCTATATAAAGCGCGTTGCTGTGGTAGCGGCCATTCGGCGGGCCATTCGGTGAGGCCATCCGTGTTCTGTTCATTGATGAAAAAGACATCGATAAGAAAGCAGCGATATTCTGCGATTTTTCTGCGTTTTCGTCGCGTTATTTCGACAAGTGCTTTCGTTAAGTGCGGAGTTGTGGGGAAAATTGCTGCATCCTCCCTCAGAAAATGAAAAAAAATAAAGTTTTCCCAAAGAAAAATAAAGTTTTGAAGGGTGGGGGGAGATTCCTTAGACCATCTCTTCCCCCAAGTGTTCACACCCTTACTCTGTAGCACTTCCTTACTCGCTCTTTATATTAGATCACACACACGAATTCTCTTTAGTATTGTTAATATAATTTATTTACTGTCTTTGGGATAATTCACACATATTGGGAATAATTCACTGGAAATGTTATTTTGTTCAGAAAATCCGAGTCTGCGCCCCTGTTTCCGTGGAAGTTCTTAGGGGAAACAGAAAAACATTCACCACTGATCCACACTGTTCGGGTTTAGTACACTTCTTGAAGGCAGGTTTGGAAAGTGTTCACTAAGCACTGCAGTGAGATGTCTTCTCGGCTGGATATTTAATCGGCCCACTTATGTCTTTACCATAACAGATATTAATTATCATGAAAGGTTCTGGTGTGTGGTTTCAGAATAGCACCAGTGAATTGAGATACAAAACTTATTGCCCACTCCTTGCCTTAGGCTTACAACAAGGGCACATTCAAAGACAATGGATATTATAAGAAAAAAGGAGTTCATGGTAGTTCCAAGTGGGAAGTACCGAAATTTAACAAAAGATTATTTTGAATTTAAAGTATCAAGTAAAGTAAACAGTATTTTATGCTGGGCACTTACCAGCAGTTATTTTCTAAGACAAGGGCTCGAGTCAGTATGACATTAACCATTTTGAGCTTAGTAAGTGGTACAGATAATTGTTATGACATTAATTAATTTTCACAGTAGTACAGATAATTATGATTAGTGAGACAGTTTTAAATTAGTATATTTCCCCCCGTTTGAGATGCACAGCCTTTTAACAATAGCATACAGTCTAATAAACATTTTAAGGTACACTATCCCAATTGGGGAGAGTGCACAAAACTATTGTGGTAATAGAGGCAGTATTACCAGTAAACATAAGAAAAGCATGGCTAGGTTACTTTAACTAATAAAAATTTAGAGCCATGGAGACAAACATAAAGGTCTAAACATCCTGTATGCTGCCTCGAACATCATCTTTGTATTCACAAAGGCATAGCTTAAGCTGAAAATGGATATATTTTTCCAGATTCTCATCTGGGTGCTGATTGCAATGATGCAGTATCATTGGGCGATGGGGTCGCTAATTCCCTACGCCGGCACATACAAGTTATAATAACAGAATTATTTATGATATAATTTTAAATGCGAAATATTGGCAATTCTCTCCCTAGTGGGTGACAGTTCCAGAACAGCTGTCACAGGAGATAAGAAATTTTTAATCGAAAATGGACCGACCCATTGTGGTGTCAGTTTGGCGGTTTGGTGGTGCGCCTTTGAACTAGTAGGAAACCTTTTATACAAGACCATATCACCAGTTTTAAAGGGATTCCCTGAATGACTTCGATTAAATGCCACTGCTTGTCTAAGTCTTGACCTTTTTAAATTTCGTAACACCTCTTGCCATAGGGACTGCCTTTCAGATTGTGTTAACGTCTCCGACAGAGCTTGTGGAGGAATTCTCCAGAAATTTGTTAGAGGGTGTGGAAGTTCTCTTCCCATAAACACCCTCGCTGGAGTATATCCTGTACTACTGTGTTTGGCAGAATTGAAGGCAAAAGTTAGGCTGGGCACATACTCATCCCACTTCCTATGGTCGTGTTGAGATAAGATAGTTAGGGCATATTTCAGGTTTCGGTGGACCCGTTCAGCTTGGTTAGGTTGCGGATAATAAGGGGCTGTGAAAATTTGTTTTATACCATATTTAAAACACATATCTGCCAGAAGCGCAGATCTGAACTGGGTTCCATTATCAGAAACCAAGAATTTAGGATAGCCAAATTTAGGAAAGATTTTCTGGAATAACGTGGAAACAACTTGGGAGGCTAACTGAGAGCGTACCGGTTCAATGAAGGTAAATTTGGTGAAACCATCAATGACTGTGAGTGCACAGGTATTTCCATTCCGACTTCTGGGTAATGGACCAACAAAGTCTATATAAACTCTCTCCCAGGGGTAGTTAGGAGTAGTAGAACTCATTTCTCCAGGGGGAAGGGTGTTCCTAGGTTTACATGTTTGGCAGTCATGACAGGTTTTTACCATCTGGGCTATTTCTGACTTCATGTTACCCCACCAAAACTCCCTACAGATTCGCTCAGAAGTCTTACTAATGCCCATATGTCCAGCAGTTGGTAAGGAATGGAAATAGGAAAATAGCATGGCCTTGAGGGCATCTGGAACCACCACTCTACCCCTTTGAAGTCTGCTTGTTCCATGATATAATAATCCATTCTTAATGAAATAATTGTGGGATGGGCTTCCCTGTCTGATTTGCTCGATCAGCTGTTTTAGCTGCGGATCTGAATTCTGGTGATCCCTAATGTTTGTGAAGGACAGAGGTATTTGATGTAACAGCATAGAACAATGAGTTGGATTCTCAATTGGTTTGTCGACCGCTCTAGATAGACAGTCTGCTACCCTATTTTTAGAAGCTGGGACATGATGGATTACAAAGCGAAAGGATGACAATTTTAAAACCATTCGTCCAATTTTTCCTAGTTGCTTGGGATGTTTAAACAACCAGGTTATCGCCCCATTGTCTGTGTATAAATGGAATAGTTTTGGCTGTAGATAAGTCCTGAATTTTTCAACCGCCCAACAACAAGCAAGACACTCCAATTCATAAGATGGCTGCTTCTGTTCAAAATTATTTAAGGTTCTACTAGCATAAGCTATAGGCTTTAGCTTCCCATCGAACGTTTGGTGAAGAACCCCCCCCAGTGCCACCTGACTGGCATCCACGAACAAATGGAATTCTTCCTCAAAGTTAGGAAGTTGAAGTACAGGCGGAGACGACAGACACTGTTTCAATGTGACAAAAGAATCTTGCTGCAAACTGGTCCATTTGAAAATGACATCTTTCTTGCGGAGTGCATTCAGAGGGGATGCTATCTCCGCATAATTTGGAATAAATTTGGAATAAAAACCGCACATACCGAGAAAGCGTGACACCTCCTTAACTGACTTAGGAGCAGGGAATGCCGAAAGGGTTTGTGTTCTCTCTGGGTCAGTGGTAAGTTCGCCATGGGAGATTCGATGTCCAAGGAAGGTAATGGATTCGTGGGCCAATTTCATCTTCTCCGGATGGACCGTTAGACCAGCTGCCCTTAGCTTCTCCAATATCAGTTTGACATGACGAAGATGTTCTTGGAGGCTCTTGGAATAAATGCATAAATCATCAATGTATGGATACACACAAGAATATTTTAAATCACCTAGCACCTTGTCAATTAACCTCGAAAAGACCTGAGGAGATGTGGTTAAACCAAATGGAAGACGATTATATTGATACAGCCCAAACGGTGTGACGAAGGCGGTATACTCCTTTGAAGGCGATGTCAAAGGAATTTGATGGAAGGCAGAATTTAAATCAAGAATCGTGAAATATTTGGCAGAGCCCAAATATTGTAGGGCGTGTTCTATCGAAGGCGTAGGAAAATTATCGGCCTTGACCTGCTTATTGAGTTTACGATAGTCGACCACTAGTCTTTCGGAGCCATCTCTCTTGGGGATGAGAAAGGCAGGTGAACACCAGTTTGATAACGAAGGCTGGATAATACCGTCAGCGAGTAACTTATCGACATGAGCCCTCATCATGGCCAATTTTGGCGGTGAACAGTGATATGGAGGGGATCTGACCGGAGTTGAATCGAGCAATTCAATCTCATAACACATCAGGTTGGTTTGGCCTAATTGTGAAGAGATTACGTCGGAATAGCCATCGACGAGACATTTTATTTCGTTTGTTGGACGACTCAGATTATCTTCGCCGCCGAAGGAAACCTTTTCCCTGTTGGAATGGGTGTTGCTTGCAAGTGGAGCATTTTGGCATTGCATATTAACAATTGATGACGGGGGCGAATCGGACGACGCTAACGAAGTGTAGGAATTGAAGTGGAAAGGGAATTTCTTATCTGGACAGTTTTCAAAGGAAAACGCGTCGTGGTAAAGTACGATCCGCGTCCTTTTGATGAAATCCTGACCCAATATCATTGGGACAGGCAAATCGGACAAATAGAATGTATGTCGCCACGATAAGTTTTGAATACGGACTCTCAATGTAACATATCGTGTCAAGATAATCCGAGCTGCAATGATATTCCGACACGTAATGTCACACTGTTGGGTTCGTCCCGTGCGGGGAATTTTACGCCAAGTATTAATGTCAAGCATCGATAAGGAGGAGCCGGTATCTAATAAAGCTGGAATTTTTGCGGAATGAACATCGCAATTTACAAAAGGCATCTCAAGTTGGTCATTTATATTGGAAAACGAAATAGCTGGCCGGTTTCTCGCGGATCTCGCGGAGCGATTTTCACTAGCTCTTCGCCGACAGTCGCGGAAAGAATGTCCACGATTATTACAAAAGGAACAAATTGGTACATGGGGGAATGCAACCGACTGTGAATTGGGAGAAGGAAACGAGTTTGCTAAGTTTAACGGCGCCTCAGCCGCCGAATATTCGAGGCGGTTCATGAGTCCCTTAGCTGCGTTACTCATCAACTCCTCCAGCTGACCGAGCGTCTGGGGGCGAGTAGCGAAGGTCAACGTCGACTGCGACATAGGATTCAGCCCCTCCAAAACCAATTCTATGAATTCTTCCTCAGAATACTTTTTTCCGAGTGCTTTAGCGGCAACTTGGACGGAATAATAAAAGTCGCGAGGGGACTCGTGCGGCATCTGAAATCGTTTGATTTTGGTTGTCAGAAGTCGTTCGTATTCCCTTTTTGAGACGAAAGTATCCCATACTTTAGTTATTATATTATCCCATGGAAGTCTCTGGTTAACGACCGCGAGCCAGAATTGGCGACAATTAGCCGGAAGTTTAGACAGCAACAGAGTAAACAAATAATGTTCTGGGATCAAAGACAAAGACAAAACATCGCATACCGCTGATATGAATTTAAACCAATTCTCCGACGTGGGTTCATGGAAAGGGGAAATTTCAAGCAACAGCTGATTAGCGACTTTTACACAATCCGAGAAATGAGGCTTCATTTCACCCCCGTTCGACGGGGTCTCTTCTGCGGGTTCAGGAAGCATTCCCACGCCCCTTTTACCGCGTTCTTTAGACATATTTAATACGAAATAACAGGATATTAAACAAACAGGGATCTCGAAAGGAGATGGAATGACTGAGATGACAAAGCGGAATGATTCACAATATAATCAAATACCAGGAGAACTATACCACCAAAAACCAAAAATACCCTTAAACAAATTAAAACTATTCCACAAATTGCAAATTCCAAAATAAACCGAACATATAGCACCCTTATAGTTAGAGTTACAGAATACCATCTCCCCGGTGCCTCCAATTATGTGGCGACCCAAAGATTACCGCCACATACAGCTCCAACTAAATGCTATATCGTACACATAACAAAATAACATAAAATATCAACAACACTTAACCACTTCAGAAACTGTGAACTTATTGTTACCGTCTCTCCAACAGGAAACTTTTCACTCTTTCGTCCCCTTTCTCTGTCACTCTCCCTCTTCTCTCCTTTTTCTTTACCACTCCTGTCACAGCTCGCTCGCCGTCTCTATCGGTGGTCTGCGTCGTTTTCTTGACTGCCCGCTCTCGCCTGACGTCGCCGCTCGAGGGAGGGGGTACGGCGGGTCGTTTAAATGCCCGTCTCCTCGACTTCGTATTGGTTAAATTCGTGACTAAGTGTTATACCCCTACGAAAAGGAGGGAATGGGAAATAGGGGTAATATTCGCCCTATATAAAGCGCGTTGCTGTGGTAGCGGCCATTCGGCGGGCCATTCGGTGAGGCCATCCGTGTTCTGTTCATCGATGAAAAAGACATCGATGTGCTTTCGTTAAGTGCGGAGTTGTGGGGAAAATTGCTGCACATGGCAAACAATGGGGACATATTGTACATAAATTAGGTTTCATTATGTAATTCTGTGATACACCACAGTTTTCAGGAAAACGTGTATTTTGGTGATTTGCTTTATACTGTATGTAATTTTAGAAGAATTTACAGGAAAAATTCTGAGAGTAGGCAGGTTAAACCGTAATACAGCGTTTCCCAATCTAATTTGATCACTGACCCTTTTGGGCTCCAAAAGTATTGACGGAACTCTTAAAAACATTCTTACATTGTTGAAAAAGTAGACACAAAACATGTCTATTTTGGAAAATTGGTGCCTGCAAAAATGAACAAATCTATTTAAATAAACCGATAGAAAATAAAATGCGAAAAACTAAATTATACGATGTACTAAGTTTTTACCATTTTTTATATGAGAAGGGTGTTTTTCATTCTTTTCTTTGCAAATGCATTTCATATTAAGAATGATGCTGGAGAGCTGGATTCTCATATCAGGTACAGCATTGAATCTGTTCCTGTATTTTGTTTTTGTTGCAATCCTGTTACATAAATAATATCAAATATAATGTTATAGAGAGGCATTCACGAGAAAAACTACTGCCATCGAAATTTTCTCGTGGAACCCCTGAACCCACTGTGCAGAACCCCAGAGTTCTGCAAAACACAATTTTGGAAATAGTAGGTCAAAATTAGCTATGGTATTGGCACATGCTTATAGATATGTATGCTAAAAATACACTAAAGTGAAGAGAGACTAAGAATTGCACTCAAGGGTAGAGGATGCTTGTAGATTTAAGTAAGTTTATCTTCAGTCTCTTACTGAATGAACAGCTAATGAAATAAATGAAATATTTTTTATAGCAATTCCATAAGCATCAACGGAATAACCACTTTTTATTCAAACCTTCAACATTTTTCCCATCATATGATGTACCAATGAGTATGTCAGATTCTGAGGATGAATCTAGTCTTCCAAAGCATATTTTTACAGCTAAAGAAGAGCAACCAAGAGAAAAGGAAGACAATCAGGAGACGTCGGTATGGCCTCAATGTTTTAGTTGACAAATTTAATGAATGATTTATATGTTTAACCTTATCTAATAGAAGCATGTTTTACTGAAAGGATGAAGAGGAAACTTCAACATTTGGCGAAGATGCTAAAAATTCCATTGAGTATCGTAAATTAGCACTTTTGAAAAAAATTAAAAAGGAAATGGAAAGAACAAATGGTGTAACTAAATTTGAGCATGTTGGATATCAGGTGAGTACATATGGCTTTGCATTTGCAGTTTCATGTGAAATGATTTTTTCTGTTGCCAAAGCTAACTAATTTCTATTAAATTATCATAATTTGCTTAAAATCTGTCATGAGCATTTATATTTAATTTTTTTGTCTGTCAAAGGGCATATGAGTCAAGAATGGTATTTTCAATTTGAATCATATTTTCATGATTTACTGGACCTTATCCTTTTTAAATTTTAGACTGCTTAATGTCATGGGTTCAGTTCCAAGAGTTTTTCTTCTTACCATTAGTATAACATAGAAAGAGTTGAAATGCAGCATGCAAGCCTTTTTTTGTTAGCACCCAAAATGATAATGAAAAAAGAGGCTTGCACGCTATGAGACAGAGAAGAAGAGGTAAGGAGGATTGGAGGATGGATGGATTGGGAGCAGAGAGAGGAGAAGGGGGGTAGGGGGAAAGAGAGGAATATAGTGTTTTATCTATATATATATCTATAGATAAAGAGTTTGTATGTAATTTTATAGCGCAGTAACTACAGCACGTAGAAACGAGAAATGTGTCATTTTAACCGGAATAACGAGTAAGGATGTGTAGTAAGGTTTATATATCGATTTGATTGACCTGTCTAATTTTAAAAAATATTTTCTTTTTTCATTTGAATAACACAGGGACAAGTGCAGCTTATTTTTCATTTGAATTTTAAAATTACTTAGAAACATGGTACGAACTTGAGACTTGAATGGTTCTATGAAGAAAAGAACAAAGTTTATTTTTATTGAAGACAGAATCCGAATCCTGATCGAATTAGCATAAAAATGCATTTGGAATCAATAAAATACAGTTGAACCTTGATTTAGTGCCACCATTTGTTCGCCTCTGACATTGGCACTAAAGTGGGGGTGGCGCTAAATCGAGGAACTCTAAACCATAAGAATTACATATAGTAATTATTTTGGCATTAAGAAATTGAAGAATTATGACATTATTTTCTCTAGATTTTTTGATTCAGCCACTTATTTTTTTCACTAAGAATGTCCCCAACACTTATTGGTTTACCCCATACCTGTTTAAAGCTGTAACGAATCAGAAAGGCACTTGAAGCACAAAAGTAAAACATTCTGTCTACAGGAACTAGCAAGGAAGGAATGGCAGATTTTGGATGAGAAAAAAGCGAAGAACTTTTTCCCAGACTATACACCATG
Source organism: Uropetala carovei (assembly GCA_036926305.1). Taxonomy (NCBI): domain Eukaryota; kingdom Metazoa; phylum Arthropoda; class Insecta; order Odonata; family Petaluridae; genus Uropetala; species Uropetala carovei. Next base: position 4,446,116 of record JAXCHB010000130.1, read on the forward strand.
GGGCGCATAAGAGCTCACATTTCTGTTTGTAGAGGAAGACAATAATATCTAAAGCTCCGTCTCACCGTCCGTTTTGACTGTGCAGTTTTAAAACTGCTCATTGTCAATCAAAACGGATGGTAAGACGGAGCCCCTACTATGTATATACCTTTAATAAAAAAAGAAGCAGACTGGTATGTAGGTTTTGCATTAAATGGGTTCGTTTGCAGTGCAAAAGCTTGCATTTAGTAATTCACAGATATGGCAGCATGCAGGGGTGGGTGGTGCTTTACCGAGGGATTCCCCTATTTAATATTTATGAAGAAGATCCGTTCACAAGTTGTCGCCGAAATTGAGACTCCAATGCATTTATATGGGAAAATTTTTAACGTAATATTGTTTTTCAATTTCTGTTCGATTTCGCTTTGTTTACGTGACAACCTAATATTTGTTGATTATAATTGAAATATTACTGATAAATAGTTTTTAATGATATTTTCGTGTGGCGTAGAATTCTCCAAAGCAAGATGTTTTTAAAACTACGTAAGTAACTTAAATAATTAGACGTAGATTTTCCACAAATTGTGATTGGATAAATCGTTTCATTGTTTCCAAAGTATTATTGATGTAAACAATTTTCTTGTAACAGAACTCGTGGATGAGAGAATCGAACTAATAGTTGGAGGATAATATTCACCCTGTGATTCTTAAACGTTCTCTGTTTACTTTTTTGTCTTTCATCAAATTAAATCATTTCGTATTTTTTGTTGACTTACAGTTTTCGTTTTGAAGAAATCGTCACAAAACATTTCTCATAGATACACATATAATTTTACCCTGCGGGTAAGATAGGCTATATGGATGACGATAAAAAGTTTTGGGGGAGGGAGAGCTTAAATCAATAATTATTTTCCCGTAAGTTTACACGTAATTTTAGATTTTTCACAGTGCAAGATTTTCTTCCTTCATTCATCTAAATAGATAAATGTGAAGTAGTTTTCTTCATTTTTGCTTTACTCTGTACTATGTTATTCTTGTGTTGTTTACATGTTACACGATCGAAGTTTTAGATTCACTAAATCCGTTGAAATTCAACGGGCACTTCTGCTAGTTTCTTATAATAGTTGTACAAACTCTGAACTTAAACCAAAGAATGCCTAAAAAAAATGACTATTTATTTTCCTACCACCGATTTTCGATTACTTGTCAGATCGGTTCACAAATTCATTTTTAATGGCAAAATTTCATGTTTTTTAAAGCAAAAATTGTTTGCTCTCCTGGCAACTTTCATTCTTGAATTTTTTTGTGAAATTAGGTAACCCTAATGGGATGACATTCTTTTGCTTATCTAAATGACTATATATAGAGGAAGAGGGAGGGTATGTGAGGAGGGAGATTAGAGTGGAAGGTAAATAGAAAGGGATTGAATTAGAAAAAGGCAGGAGGAAAGAGGTAAAGAGGGAGACAGAGAAGAAGAGGTAGAGAGGATTGGAGGATGGATGGATTGGGCGGAGAGAAAAGCAGGGAGGGGTGAGAGGAAAGAGAGGGAGTTGGAGAAAGGCTGTTATTACTTACCATAATTTTTGTTGAAAATTTATGTTACTTAACATTTAAATGGTAAAATAACCTGCATTGCTTAGCTTTTTTAGGATAAAATAGATTTGTGATTGGCTAATTTCTGTCTCCTCCTCTCATAGTGTAAATTCATCCAACCTGACATAATTCTCCTTGGCTTCTCAGTCACTTTTCCTCCAATACTACTACTTAGTAAATTTTGATTACGAATGTACAGTCATGCCTCGTTTAGCGCAATTTCGATATAACGCAATCGGAATCCCGTGGTATACATTTTTATTTATTTTTTAATAAAATACATACTGTATGTATGGTACATACTGCAAAATTAAAATACTGTTCACGGTGCGCATTTTTTCTGGCTTTTGTTTGCTTAAAAAAATAAAGGGAAGCTGTTTTCACGTAATCAGTTCCAATGACATATTTGCAGGATTTTGTTTAATAACTATGGCAAAATAACATTTTAACAGTAAATAGGAGGAAATAATTTCAGTAAATCATCGCAGAAAGGAGAAAATTTAGTAAAGACAGTCAAAGTGTAGAAAATAATCCTAAATTATGAAGGAAAAGTATAAATGTTGAGGAAAAACTTAAAGTGATTCAGTGTTTTGAACAAGATGAGTGTCAGAGCAATATTGCACGTAAGTTTAACTTCACAACTTCTACAATTCATACAATTTTGTTAAATAAAGACAAAATAAAAAGTTCCATTGAAGCAGCCAGTGCAGTAACTGCGAAGAAACTCAAACAATCACTTATTGTTAGTAATATGCTTGAAAAAATGGAGAAACTGCTAGTGTTGTGGATTGATTCTATGCATTCTAATGAACACATGCCCCTTAGTCAAGCAATACTTCGCAGTAAAGCACTTTCCCTGTTTGAATGTGTAAAGCAAGAAGAGGGTGGAGATTCTTCAGAAAAATTTCATGCCAGTTCCGGCTGGTTTCAAAATTTTAAACGCCGCGCAAATATACATAGCGTTCATTTTACAGGTGAATCAGCAAGCGCTGATAAAGATGCAACTATAAAGTTTCCTGACAAATTTCAAGCAATTATTGAAAAATGGTGAATATCCCCACACATACATACAATAAGTAATTTATGCATAGATGTGAGTGCTGCAGTGACGAAAATGATATCTCGCAGAACCTAGCGATCTATGCATAAATGCGAGCACCGCTGCAAAAGATTTAAAATGGTATTAATATTGATTTTTAATGATAATTAATATTAAATAAATAGAAAAAGTCACATTAGTGAACCTTGCAATTTCGCAAACTGATCACTACTAAATTAGGGTGACCATATTTCCACGAGACTAAAACGGGACATTTCCTGTAATTCTCAAGAAAAAAACGGAACAAAATTTTCGTGTGACTTTTTAAAACGGAAGTTTGGTTTATTTCGGTCAATACATCATTTACAAGAATTTGAAGATTTATGTACGTAGACAGGAAAGACAAACTCATTAACAAGAAAATTTAGATAATGATATATGGAGTAAAAAGAATTAAATGAACTTGTTGAACACATAATCAATTATATTATATTAGTGGCAACTACGAATGTAAGTAGTATTGCCAACAATATCGCTCGACCTGCAGACTCCAGGTCTAGGCCCTATGGATCTCTATCCGATGTCAGGGTGTAGTTTCTTCGGGTCAGCGAGTTTTTGTGGACTTCTTCTAAAGAAGTAAAATACAATATGAAATATTGGGGAAAAATTCATTCTCTCATTTCCGACGCATTGATTTCTATCTTTACTTTATTATGCAATAGGGAGATCGGATTTTATAAATTAAAAAAACAGCCGACGTAAATTTTAATTCAATGAAAAGAGTCGTTCAAAAGCATTGTCCCAAGTGGGGAAAAATAGAAATTTACTTTATTAATTCTAAAATATTTGTGGATGAACAAATTATTTTACTTTTTAAATATTTAATTCGGTTTATTTACTTTTGCATAGTTTTGTTTGCAATTAATTTGCAGTTGATGTAGGAGGAGTTGATTCTGAAGCTGGTATGAGTGTTGATGATTCATTATCTTGCGGAGACATGTTGTACTTTGCGGACGAAGATATTTCTTGCAGTAATTAGGGATTGTTTATAAGCAAATTGTAAAAGTCGTTGCACGAAAGTTCCCGAAAATGAGTTTTCGTCACTATCACTGCTTTGATGTTTTCAACGAGGAAGTGTTTCTTTTCATCTGTCCACAAAGAATTTGTGATAGAAAACACTTTCTATAGCTCCACGATGCCAGGTATGGCTAAAGCAAAATCCAAAATCATTTAAATATTTTTTAACGATATTCCTTCACCTTGCACGAACTTGAAAATTCCGAACTGTCGTTCCAGTTTTTCAGTTAAGTTCCTGTTCCATTCGGCAATTTTGTTTTTACTGATGTTCATAACATGGTGGTATTCATCGAAAAACTCATCTTCGTGTATTATTTCCGTGATGTTTTTGTCGACATCAGCCATATATTTTAGTGTATCCTGAATTTGTTCCCAAACAGGAGGACTCTTAAGCTGCACCCAATAAAACACTTTTAATGGTCGATAACTCCATTTTTCTAAATACATTAGAAGTGCGTCGTAAAAGGAATTTGCAACTTCTGTGAATTGTTTTTCACTGCAGAAATCTTCTAAATCTGATAAAACCGATCTAAGTTTTGAGGTGCGGAAATTTCATTTCTCTGGTTTTTAATTTTGTTTGATAAAATATCCAGTTCTGCAGCTACTTCACTTTCTGAAATATTATTACTCTCTATTTTTTTAATAGCTTTGAGCAAACCTTTAATTGACTCTCTATGAAATGAAGTCAAGTAATGGAAACGGGATCATTAAAAAACTTTTTCAGAATGGTCGGACATTTTTCTTGTGAAATAAAGTAAGATTTTAATCCAGAGAATATTTCAATAATTCTGGTGATTGCTGGTTGTAGTGATAGCCATCTAGTTTTCACAGTTCCTAGAATCTGCTTGTACTCAATATCGACAGTGTCACAAAAATTCTTTCATTCCTCCACTCTTCTGTCATTGTTTGCCTGGTAAAATATGAGATTACCTTTTGGCTGCAACTCTTACTGCTTACCGCAATCAAATGATTTTTTTGCTATGCTGTAGTATATCTGAACGACCTCCGTGTTCTATATAAAACACCAATTTGCAAAAGGTACACAACAATTTTCCTATTTGTGTATCATCCTTTAAAAAAGGGAATTCAGTTTTTAACCTTTCAGTAAAAACAAATTTTCTTGTTGGCATTTTCCGGGGTTTTATTTACTTTTCTGAATCCAACAGTACATGTATAACTGATCACGTTCTTCCAAAACAAAGCAAAGTGAACTAGCTGCTGTTGTGCGTTACCAACCTACGAAAATGAGTATATTCTGTTGCACTGCCAACATAAAATAAATGAAAAAGCCACCATATTCTGAATTCGTTTTTAGGCTTCATTTTGTGTGTAACTTTGTATATCAATTGGCACTTCCGCAAAAAATGGGACAATTGGCATCCCGTTTTAACTTTATCGGGACAACGGGACACCTAAATAAATAACGGGACGATCCCATTAAAAATGGGACGTATGGTCACCTTATACTAAGTACATGTTATAATCGGTTTGTGTAGCGCAAAGACTGTTCGGAACATATCCTTTGCGCTAAATGAGGCATGACTGTATTGCGAGTATAGCTGTAACAGGCATGCTAGCTAGTTAATATTAAGTGCTGAAATGAAAACTTTGTATTCATTATGTAATGAATTATGTGAGGTACAATTCTCTTTCATCTCAAGAGAGTTTAGTGTTATTTATGCATGATACATTATAATTTTGTTTAAACAAATTCAATATACAAATTATCAAATTTATTAGCAATAGTTGATTTCCTAAGTGTTTTTATCGCATTAGTTATAGTAAAAATCACAAACACTGTGTCATCAAAATATAAAGGACAATAGAAAGTCTATTATTTTTACAGGCTGCTATATGATCCTATACCAGCCACCAAGCGTTATAAAAATTCAACTATCCCTTAAAAATTACCAATTCTTCCTACTTACTTTTATTCAGGACTAGATAAACCCAGGCACCTATTTGCCATTGTTTATTAAAAATTTCCATATCTCTGTTATATTTATTAATTCAGTAGACTTACTGTCATCATCAGTGTCAGTCTTATGACTGTTATTGCTGACTAGGGAATGCATATATGGTGTGGTGGTTTCCTGTTGCCAGCCACACTGGATACACACAGAAGGGAGGAGGGAAAACAGATGCTGGCATTAGCCTACTCTTTATGAAGAGCACCAAGGGGGCCAACTGCTTAATGTCATTTTCGAAGGACAGATGCCTGATTTGTGTGTTCTTTCCACACACAAATAGGGGGCTGAGTGAAATAGGAAAAATTCCTACTTCCACAGGAGTTGTAACTGGTGTCATTTACTGTAACATGCCAGCACTCTAATCACTACGTCGTCAACACCCCTAAACTTACTATATAGATAAAATATTTTTACATTGCATGTATGGCATGTATGCATAAAGATTTAAACAATCCTTATTCTATATTGCATCACATTATAATCTACACTGGCTACAGGATTTTGGGTGGCTCCTAGATTTGGAACTGATTTGTCCAAGCCCAAGACATGTCATATCACATTCAAAGCTATTTGGATAAATTGCTTGCGGAAAACAGATGCATCATTAGAAGCATCTGGAAGTGAATAACTGAGAAATGCTGCCATTATGAAGAAATTGCATTAATGAATGTTACTAAGGGCTTAGGATGAATAATTCTACAAACTGTCCATTTAAATGAATTAATTATGGAGGGTTCCTTGGTGTATTTTTATTATCAATTTTAATGTTTACTCATCTGAAAAAAGTATATGCTGGAAAGCTATGTTAAGTGAATGTCAACAAATAGCAAACATCAGGGCATTAAACAGCTAAAGATTTCAGTGAGAATTAACTGCATGCATTGTAACTTTTGCATGAGTAAATGAGGCAAGAAACTCAAGACAGAAATCATTTGATGCAGTTCTTCCATAGTTGCAAACTTATAATTTTATACAGCCTTTTAAAAACAAATTTCAACTAGATAGGTAATTTAGTGACAGTTCTTACCTGGCATATTATCATTTTTCTACCAAATTTCTTTGGTATGAGTGAGTTTTGGGTTTATATTTGGCAGAAAAACTGACCCTGAATGGAACCAATTATAGTACAATACATTGGCAATTTGGAAAGTATAGAAGATGACATACAGATGGTTGTATACTTCAAAATCCACTGTGCATGAATTGAATCCTTATTTTTAAAAAACTAGCTGTAAAAATATAATTTTTTACCATATTAATAAATCCATCACTCTGATGTTTTTTGTAGTGTGATTTTTGCAGGGAAGAACCAATCAAAGGAATTCGTTGGCACTGTGATGAATGCATGGCTGTAGGTGACTCAGTGGATTTTTGTACAGACTGCGTCATCAATATGATGGATGAGCCCGAAAATCCATTTGCTTTGGTGAACCCTAAACCCTTATATTGTCCCACAAATCTACATCCTCTTCAACATGTCCTGCGACCAATAAGAGGTAGATTGGGCAAGACGACCACTGACGTTTGGGATCCAGATTATATGCCGGAGACATTCTATGGTGGATATAATTACCTGGATCCCAATTTTATGCCTGAGTGATTTTATTCCAAACCAACATGTTTAGCATTCTGTGAATTTTAATTTAAGGTTTGTGAATTTAAAAAGCATCACATATTTTACTCATCATTCAGATCAACATATTTTATAAAAAATAAATTTGTTTGCCTATTTACAAATAATTGAAGAACAACGTAAATTTTATCAAAACATTATGTACATCAATCTCTTCTATATTGTGTTGAACATCACTTAGTTCTTCATATTGAGCAAGTCTTCACTTCATTCTAGAGAACTCTCAGAAGGCACAACCTCCATCAGAATTTGGATAGTCTTTGAGAATGAGTCTAAAAAAGAAGAGATAACCAAGGATATATTTTTGTATGAATCATGCAATAACTGCAGTTTGCTAAATAGAAAATTTTCTATGAAACAGCCTTTTGTAACACATTCTTTGTGTTTGAATTAAGTTGTTTCTTTAATCATATAGGCAAGTTATTGTTATTTTTTTCTAAAAGAACATTTTTTTGTTTGTGCATATCTTGATTTGATATTCTTTTTCTTAGTACTCTGAATCATATGCTGTGTAATGTTGGTCTTGTAAGTGGATATGATTTAATTTTTATTATAAGATGATTATAATTTACTTACCCATGCAAGATAACCTTTTCTTTTTCTGCACAAACAGTATATATGCTAATATTCCGATACCAATTAAAAACACAGCGAACAAATATTTAGCTGATGGATCTGTGATGATTGGTACCAATGCCAAGTAAAGCGCCACAAGTAGAATAAATATTGGTATGATAATTGGTACCTGAAAAAATATTGAATGAGAAATAAAAAAACTAGAATAACACTTGTTCCAAATAAATAACACATTTTGAAGTTTTGAAAAGATGAAAATTTCAGTGACCATGAAAATATAATTTTAATACTAGTAAATCATGTTTTCCCTATAAAATTAGTTGATGTTTTTAACATGTTAGCTCAGTATATGAATACCAAATGTGATAGAAGAATGAACAGTGATTTATAATATTTTTCTATATTGATCATGTTGATTGTAGTATTGTATTTTCCAGCTGATAAGCAGGGCATCTTGGTCGTAAAATCTGAGTAAGAACAGGTTAGGTAACAAATTATGTCACCAGTAAGGACTTTGGATCTTGATCTTTTCAATTTGTCAGTTAATGGTGCCTAGGCATTTCAAATTTTTAATCTTTCTTTGACACACAATGAAAAAGGGTTTATTTAAAAAATGGGTGACTATTCGCATGTAGGTTTATTTAAAATTTTTATTTTTAAAGTTTTGATGCTGCTTGTCTTTGATTACTGATTAAATGATCAAACTGCAGAGTTGGAATAATGAAATGACCATATTACTTCCATGATTGAACAATGAAAAAGAATCAGTTATAGCGAAGTTGGTGTTCATTAAAATGTGCATTGCACATTCTTGATTGTTTTAATTATTGCTGTAAGAGTATTGAGCACACATTCATGCACATTTCGTGTTCTAGTTTCATTGTTGAAAAATATTTGGCAAATGTGTAAGTGCATGCAGTAAATAAAAAACACTCGGTGAATGGATATCTCATACCCACCTTATATGGTCTGTGAACATTTGGTTTCGTCCTTCTCAATACCAACAGAGCCACCATGGCCCCTCCATAAAATATCCAGACAAGGAAACTGGCAAAATCAATAAGCTCAATAATGTTGCCAGCAACAATAAACAGCACAGTAATAATTCCTTGCAAAATAACAGCAGGTGCTGGAGTATAACGATGCATGTGGACGTATGACAATGCTTTCAACATATGTCCTTCTCTGCCTGCCACAAAACACAATCTTGTCACACTGAACTGAATGCCGAGAGCACACCCAAAAGTAGATAGTGCCACTCCTAATGGAATGATGAAACTCATTACACCCAATATCCTCTCTCCAAATGCCTGTCACAAAAGGAGAGATATTTGTATATGATGGGAATAATAGTTCTCTTATAAATGTTATTTACTACTTAATTATGATCTAAATCAACTTACAACTGCTACTGCTGGAGCTTCTATCATCTCTGGTATTGTGAGGACTGTCATGTAAGACAGGTTCATCAGGCAGTAAACTAAAGTCACCAAAGGAACTCCAACTGCAATACTTCTAGGTATATTTCTGAAAGAAAGAAGAATTCATTTCCCTTGCTTCATGATTGTTGACATGAATGCATTGCTTTTCCTGTGAGAGCCAAATGGTTGTGCATATATCGATTACTTACACTTCAGGCCTCTTGATCTCTTCTGTTACAATTGTCACGGTAGACCTAATATAGATATAAAGATATATAGATATAAACTTTGATAAATGGAGAGCTCATGAAAGAATTATATATCTTCAACTGAATCAAAGTTTTAAACACCAAGTTATACTTGAGTTAATATTAAGAACCTTACCAGCCATCATATGCCCAAAGTCCGCTGTAAAATGCTAAAGCATAATCACGGGGCGAAGTTGTTGTGCCTTCAAATCCTTTGGCTAAATTTTTTACGTTTCCTAAGCAGGGAAATAAGAGAAGAATTTGATGGTTTATTCAAGAATGTTTAATAAGAAAATCATTTTAAGACTTCTTACAAAAAATATGTTAATTGATAAAATATCATTCTTATGAAAAATATACAAACCCATGCATAATTCGTAGATTCCTCCAACAATTACAACTAAGCATACTAAAAGCTTGCAGACAGTGAATACATTCTGCACTTTCACATACAGCTTAACGCTGACAGTGTTGATGTATGTCATTAGACCTAGTAAATACAATAATAATTATCAACAAACAACAAAGGGAAAACTAACTTTTATAATTATCACTTTGTAATATATGAGAATTGAGGTAAAATGTAATGAAAATAATAAATAAGCAAAATGTATCCATAATGGGGAGAAATCTTTTGTCATTACTTTACATTAAATCAATATTTTAAAATTTTTGAAGAGATGTGTAACGTACCCACGGCCAATATAGCTATGAGTTTGGCCGCAGTTTCATCGCAATATATCGAATCTTCTGTTACTTGGGCGTGGACGCTGTCCCGAAACGGTTGGATCGCGTATTCTGCAAAAGTTAGTACGATGACAGCGATCTCCGCCGGCCGGAGTGCTAGGACGTAGATCCACGAGCATAGGAAGGCAGGGAGAGGGCCCCAACGAGCGACCCTGCCTCTTTGAACGATACCGCCTCCACCTGCGATACCACCGCCAGCAAAAGCCTCCTGGAAGTACGCGTACTCGGCACCAGATCGCGGAACAACCGTCCCCAGTTCGGCGAATGCTAGAGCGCCTGTGAAAGAAAAAGGAACAAAAATATTTCGATAAAACTGAAATTCATACGCATGGCTCTTGATATATGGATCTGAAACGGTGATGTGCATTTCAAAGATACGATTTCCTCAAGAGTCAACTATATCATAATCGGATACTTAATTGAGTGATAGCAAATCCGAAGATAATAAATAAAGTGCTTTACGTCGGTTTAATAACTATTATCCATCCTCAGGAAGAACGGGGGGCTACTCGGGAATAAATTATTAAAAGAAACGCAGAGGAAACCACAAGCGCAAAATACATGCGCAAACTTTTTAATATTCGTACGCTACATACTAAATGCGTATCCACGCGATGTTTTTCTCGTAGCAACAGTCCCATTGCTGTTAGCTGGGAGAGCTTGACGATAGTTGGGCGTAAAAATTGACGTAATGTCCTGAATGATATATAATTATTATTTGCGAGATATAGATTAATTAGTATTTTTTATGACAACTCTATTAATTGGACCAGACATAAACAAAATCCTTGAGCCATTTTTGAGTAAATGCTCATTTTGGAAAAATCGATCCAACTGCCCTTCATTGTTGTCCCAACGTCCTTCATTTCAGCAAGCCTTCTATTCCGGTTGGCAGCCTATATAAACAGGAAATTTCGTCGGATTCTGCTACATCCTTTAGTGCACAGGCGGCAGACTACAGAAAGTCGGAATAGCAAGAGTACTTTTTCGGATTCAGAAGCGCCTAACACGTGCATACCTGCCCCTTCTTCAGCACGAGTTATTACCGCACGGATTAGGTAAAACGTCGTTCGTTTTTTAATAAAAAAATTTAGGTAACGGTTTTGATCGGACCTGGGATGTGGGATTTCAAATTGCTGAGTGAGGAATAGATGAGTTGGAGGTCCATAATGCTTTCTTTATAGCTTAAATGTTCGAAAACAACCCTCTATTTGTATGTACAATATGACATGCGCATGAAGTTGTATGGAATATAACCATTCTTTCAGCATGTAAAGCTAGTTCATGTAACACGGATGCACATTACACGACATTTTTTCAGAAAGTATCCCCGTGTTATAGGAGAACCGGGAGTATTCATCGAAATATTGAAATATAATTATTCGACACAACATTTTATCTACATGTTCAGTACATATATGAAAGAATAATAATAGATAAAAGGAAGATATAAAAGAAATTCCTCATTCGATGGGAAACAATCAGTAATTTTTTCATTCGAATTCTGATTTATAAAAATAGTGGGCATTAATCTCTACAAGCGAAATTTACTATGAAGTGAGAATGTTGTTTCGTTACTCGAGTTGAGGTAAGAAGAGTCTTAAATTTATTTACGAAACATCAAGTTTGAGCGATTCTTCGCATATCTTCTCTGCTAGCAATACTCCACCTAGTCATATTTCATTTATCGTAGCGAATGGCGATAGACCAATAAATGTTCGGCGTTTTTGATGAGGTTTCTAATCTAATGTTTCGTCTCATCATTTCGCAGAATGCAGAGATAAGTTGTTTTATCCTAGGTAGTTGGTAAATTGATGGGATGAATGATCCGGAGATCCTTATGCGACAGGCATAAGCTGTAATGATGGGAAATGTGGAAACAGGTGAAAAAAAATCTACTATGACCGGGAATCGAACCCGGGTCTTCCACTTGCCGGGCGGATATTCTACCGGTAGTTCAGTGGTAGAATATCCGCCCGGCAAGTGGAGGACCAGGGTTCGATTCCTAGTCATAGCAGATTTATTCACCTGTTTCCACATTTCCCACCTAGGTAGTTGGTGTTAACTTAAGATTAACTTGCACGCGATTCCTTTCCAACGCATATTTTTCCAACTTGAAAGTCTCGGCTATAACTACGTCCAAAATGTTGTTACAAATGAAAATTATCCGTACTTACAAAAGAGAAAAAATATATTTATCGGAGTCAAGACACTAAAATACTTCTAAAGAGACTTTCGTAAAGGACAGCAAAATTTAGACAAGCAGGAAAATTTAATGTATTCGTGTCTGATTAACTATTCATGATAATAAAAAATGTCGACGCATAAATCCTTCATCAAACACTAACAGTGAGTCAGTATAGTCTCTTATTAGCCAGATCATGGATATCAAACATGTGGCCCGCTGGCCGCATCCGGCCCACCAGTCTTGATAGAATGGCCCTCTCATTCTTTTAAGAAACAGCATTGGCGAGGCTAACGCGGAGTAAACAAGAGATACGAAACATTATGTAATATTCGGGAATTGTATGATAATATGTTTTGAATTAAAATATGTATCTTTTCAGTCGTTTTCTTTTATATGTTCGACAAAATGTGCACGCTCATTTTTGTGAAATGCGGCTCGCCATATATTTCAGAATAATCTATTAAGCCCTCATGTAATTTGAGCGTGAGACCCCTGAGCTATATTAAATTTAACAATGGTTACTTTTGAGCTTTGTGAAGAGGGCAGCCCCTATCTCTAAGGAGAATGTTGCAGTTCATAACTTGGTGTCTCGGCTGTATATTAATATCTATTCGTCGTTAAGAAATACGTTCACCTGTCCCATGAAAACATCTTATTTCGATCATTTAAAAGTCAGACGATAATTTACAATCGATATCGTTGGCTTGGCACATTTTCCTAATCGAATCGTAAATAACTAAAAAATCAGACGGTAATTTACAATCGATATCGTTGGCTTGGCACATTTTCCTAATCGAATCGTAAATAACTAAAAAATAGTTGGATAAAATTCATAAATTACACATTCTATTTACTATTGATTACTCATTCAGTCAAAATTAATTTTCTCGAGAAATGTCGGGTGTACACAAAACGATTCTATAGAAAAGTTGGAATTTTTGTAATGTCAATTTTAAAGAGATTTTCGGAAATTAGCCTATAGCTAATACGAATTATTAAAATTTGAAAGTGTGTATAATTTGACTCCCACTTTACAATGAATGAAAAAGGGGTAGGAAACAAAGGAAGTTCAGGGAGAAAAGATGGTAATAAATACGTTGAAATAATGACCAGTGAATCATTCGATAATTTTCACATTTTGGATGAATGCGGAACACCAGCAATCGCAATGACTCTGCTGCCCATCTACAATCTCAATTGCATGAACTTTTCTTCCCGTATCGCGACGAAATTAAACGATCTTTATTAATTTAACAGTTAGTTAATAAAGAATCGATTAATATTAATTTTGGACATTTCTCAATTTTTTCCCGGCGTTCGACAAAAGTATGTATCAAAAGTGGCATCACATTCTTTACTAAACCCTTTGAAAGAACGATGATCAAACAAACCGTTTCCTTGCCTTTATTCAACTTGAATTCATCTGCCGATAAAATGCGAACTCAATTCCTCGTTCATTTGAATTGCATCTCGAGGCCGTTCCAGACGCGTATTGGATGTTGTGGATGTGAGGAGGCGGAGAGAGCGGGACGAGTTGTCACGCGTGTTAGGAGCGCTATTAAGGCCGTTGTGTCGAGGGCCGTGAAATCGGCGTGTGAGATGCGAAAGTTGCGTTTTCAGTAGATCTGCGCAGTTACATAAGTGGGGTCTCCGTTAAAGAGGGAACGTTTGAGTATCCTCAAATCAAAAAAAAAAGTAAATAAACCCACTTCTTAATGTTCATATAAATTTATTAACGAATTGAATAATGCTTAATTGGGAGAAGTTAACGAATAAAATGTATGGTGTCTCACAAAAATCACGAAAAAAAACCATGAATGAATGTTTCTTCTTTGTGAAAGTATAGCTCTGAAAGGGTTAATGATTTTTATTGCCGCTGGTGTAAACGATTCGGTGGCCTTTAATTTTTTCGAAAATTAAAAGCGGCTTCCCTGAAATTAGATAAAGCAAATAAATGGCAGGAAATTTCACCGTGATGAATCAAACAAAGTAACAATAAATTCATCTGCGGAATAAAGAATTATTTAATTGACTGTTTATAAGTTACATTGCCATAGAGCTGGAAGAGAAAATAATTGATGTCATTCACGGTCAGAAGGTATAAAGCAGGTAGTAAAAAACGTTTAAGAAAAGGGTGAAGCCAATTTGAAAAGTAAATATTTGTTATCGAAAGAAATAAATATATATATGAAGCAACTGGAAACACGACAAATAATTTGGAACAACTGAGAAATGCTTTAAGTGAAATTAAACCAACTTCTACTCAAAATTAAGGAATTTATCCATTTCCGGACACTGTCTCTAAAAGGAGGGCTAGATTATCAAATAATATATGTATATAATTATTTTGTTCCTGACCTTAAGTACCTTAAAAGCTTTGTTAATAATTAAGATACAGATAAAATACATTTAAAAGGTAAAAATATGTTGTTCATTTCAAAATTAATTCCATGTAATGTTAAAGAACGTGCTTTATTAGAACACTAGTATAAAAGCCCATCAATATGACGGTCTATCCTTAGTTAAACTAAAAATAGTTGCCTCTCTTTCTCCTCCCCTTTCTCTCTCTCCCTCCATCCCTCTCCTTCCCTCTATCTTCCTCCCTCCCTCTCTATCCCCTCCCCACTCCCTCTATCTCCTTCCCTTTTTCCCCCTCCACCTCTCTCCCCCACCTCCCTCCCCCCTCTCCCTCTCATCCCTCCCTCTTTCTCTCTTGTATTAAAAGCATTCATAGCACGCTTACACCCATAAGGATTGAAATATCAATAGGATTTCGAAGTCTAACAATGTAATTGGTAGGCAAAGCTACATTCCGTTAAAATGGCAAGATTTCGACAAAATATGTGAATTAAACGTTTAATTTGAGCGATTTTGAAGAGTAGGCGGAAAAAGATGAACAGAATATGAAACTTTGTAATTTTTTATTCAAAATGATTCAGATCCGAATATCCTAGGTTAATTCTTTCTTATTTTAATTTAAATAAGAATGAAAGTCAGCATGTCGAAAAATCGATTTTTACGTGTTATTTTATAGGAAATGGAAATGTTTTCCTTGGAGTCGAACCTAGGACTTTTTTCGAAAATGTTTTTCGTCATCATCTTAAAATATGTGTATCGAGCATTCCTGCCAAATTTAGAGTTTCTATCTCGAGTTATTCGCGTTAAACCATAATTTGCCATCTGACGCGTGGCCAACCAACGGACGGACAGACGTGGGCTATTATTAGTATTAATATCAGGTATTTTATTTATAACAATAGGATTAATTATCACTTCAATATTGATGAATTTTATTATGTCATAATTATGGTACATAATATTTCTTTATAAGTGACTTTTCCTTCCTATTTTTTCCTACAATACTAATATTATTTTCTTACATTCATCGTATTGAATATAAATTAACTTTGTAAGAACAGACGAAAGAATTTAATTCAGGCTATAAAAATATAATAACGTTTACTTTAGGATGTATGTAATTTCTATTAATTTTTTCTGCAATTAACAAATAGAATAAAATTCTTCGCAAGTAAAATAAGATTGCTTTTCCACTTGTCCAATGGAATCTACTTTAAATGGAAAATGAAGTTCATTGTCATACGATAAATGTTAATTAAAGTTAATTTGAACATATTTTAGCATCATAACCTCCAAAAACTATTCTATAAGGAAAATTTTTTAAATCAAAATTCCCGCACGACAATGGTTTTTTAAGTCTCGAGAAGAGCAAACGAAATTCTCGAATTCTCGAGAAAAAATATTGCGGAAAAGGAGAAATCTTGAATCTCGAGAATAGAAAAAAAGTCGAGAATTCACAATCTGTACTAGGGACCGGTTTATTTTTGGTATTGTGTGTGTGTGTGTGGAATCTTTCTGCGAGATTAAGAAGCTAGACTCCAAAATAGATTTTCGAATATTAAAAGTCATTTTTAGAAATCACTTCTTAAATGTTTGCTTGTTGCCATAATTGTAACATCAAACTCGGCTTCCGATAAATTATTCAACCGATATCGCTGTAAAATGTGAAAATCGAAATTTTGGAAGTGCGAACATTACACGAGTTCCATTTTTCCGAAAAATTTAGGTATAAGAACGGGGTTGCGGGTATTACCTACTGGAGTAAATACTACGATATTTTGCATTATAAATGATTCATACTAAAGACAAATGGATCCCAAAATGTCTTTTGGTCCGGGGGTCGAAAAACTTTAATTTGGCCCTGCCAATGAGCACGATAGATAGGTAGTTTATTTCTTGGCAGAATTTTGGTACTTTGGATCCACCATGAGTAAATACTCCGAGCGCCACTGATTAAAATTTATCCGGAAGTATTGCCAGAGATTTCATACAGAAATAAATGTTTCGTACCATTATATATACAGTAAAAACGCGAATTACTTAGAGGTAATTGGTTTAAAATTAAACCATCGGGTTGTGTTACGTTTAGATTTGCATGACGCATAAGAGTTATGACGTTTAAATTGCCTCTGTTCTCTATTTTTCGTTCCGAGAATAAATCCCGCGCGCTGGAGTTTCGAAACTGTTATCTTTTGATTGACGAACCCAATCTGCATCACACTCACTTGGTTTAGAGGTCATCTTCACTTTCAGTAGAACGAATGATACGTTTAGATATACATTAAAGCCGAGCGTAGAACAACTGCGGGTGATAACTGGAAATTTTTTAGTGAAATTAATCGATTATTGCGTACATGAAAAGGAGATAAATTTCTGAAGCTCAGTTTCCCAAAAATAAGACTGCATTTTTTGTTTTAGAATCTTCTAAGTATTACGAATAAGTTTAAGTTTTAAACAAAAGTCTAATAAGTTACCATTTTTGTCGATAGCACAAAGATTTGACTGGTTGCGTTGTAAAGTTCAAAACATTCCTACCCATACATAAGCCAAAACTAGAAATTATATTACTTAGCTATCATTCTGCGGCTAACATATATTTATTATCTCAATTACTATATTAAGTCCTAATTTCCGCATTGGTTAAAAAAAATGTCATTTCGGATTCAATAGATTACTCGTAATATCTATGCTGTCTAACATAAGTATGCCATTGCGTTTCATTTTACTTTTGTAAAATAATTCTTCCAAGTTTTTCTCGCCTAAACATTAATCACCGCATTCAATTTGTCTGCATAGACATTAACAAGCACCGAAAATGATACGAACATATATTACAGAAAAAACAAACATGTCACTATAAGGTTTTGAAAAATAATCGCCCCTGCAAATGAATCATGTAAATTCATGTCATCGAATAAATAGTTTTAATGGAAGTTTTAACAGTGGAAAGCGTGGTGTAAGAAATTCACCTTGGAAAATGTAACGGTTGTGCGAGTTTTCTTGGCGCATTGGAAAGTAAGCGTCACCGTCCTTCGAAAATATGATATGACCAAAACTGTTTACATAGGAAGAGGTTATAATTCGCCGATGTGGGAATTATTCCGTAAATTAAATTTGTGATTCAAAACCAGATCGAAAACTATGAAAACGAGTGATAAAATGTGATCGACTAGGCTCTTATGTGGAGAGATAATCATGAATCGAGTTACACTTGTTTATTTTTAACCGACAAGAACGGGACGCCTCGCGGATGATTGACAGCATCCTCAGGAAGCCAAGCTTATTTTTTTCCTGTCACATTGCTAACTTTTTTAGTGTGCAAGACTTTTGTAAACATAAACAAAACTTAACAGTTATCCACAATACGCACTTCCAGATTAATTTAATTTCACAATCACAAGATGTCAAAATTTGCTTTTCAGTTTCCTTCACCTTGATTATAAAATATGTTCAATAAATTTCCAATATTTTAACCATATTTTATAAGATAAAATTAATGATCATGGCTTTTAATCACTAGTCGTATTACATTATGTTTTCAGTTATTGTTTCAGTTTGTTAGTATTACTCCGTAATATCCCTGTTAATTATTATTATTTTTATTCTTTGTTTCTGTAAGGAAAAACAGGAAGATATGGAGTTAATTGCACCATTTTGGTGAGAAAGATTGGACGCTTAGCTTTAATTTTCATTGGATCAATTGGTAATAAAAACTACTTTTATTTTCAACGACTTACGTTGCAGAGGCGATAAATGAACTGAACAGAATTTGGCGACATTTCAATTATGTCATGGACAGTGAGCTTGAATGAGTGTCTTGAAGGTTACTACGTGCCTGCATTGGCAATTTAACATGCATTAATAGCACTTATGCAGCTAGCTGCTTAAAGTCTGCTAGTTTTTCACAGATTTCCAACGGTTATTCCTTTCGTTTAGTTTACTGAAGCAACGCAGGAATTCCTGTATTCGACCGCGGAATTATGGAAAAGTTAGAGCAAAGAATAGTTGTGACTAGCTTTTAAAAACTATTTAACGAATGAATTTTTGTAAACTTGAATTTTCATGCTATCTTTATACAGTAATCATAGTCATAATATAATTTTATGGAAATACTTTTAGGCCTGCAGTTCCTAAATTAATTTCTAATTTTTATAGGGTAAAACAACTTATTTTTCAGATGAAGAAGTAATATAAGTGAAATTATCAATGGATAACCCATCGTTCATACTAATATTTAGGGTATAACACTGTAAATGCAACATTAACCATTTCGTTTATAGTACATTCATTCATTATCTAATGCATGATTGAGAGTACAGGCGTTATAATTGAATAAATACGCACTATAGGTCATATGCGTTAGCGTGGTTAAATTATTTGATCGAATGAAACATTGGCTACTGCTATTTTTCATCCGAGATGGAGCGACTACTTTGGCGACCAAGTTAAAAGGAATTGAAATTAGGTCTCAGTAGATGAGAACGATTGAGTGAAATGCCAATGACGGAAGAGATGCCTTCAATTGTTGTATAAAAGATCACGTCGAGCAGTTTTTCCATTGATGAAGTCGCCAATCATGTCTGACTTGATTAATGCTGCGAGTTAGACATATTTCGGGTTACAGATTGACGCTCGTACGCGTAGTACAATCTCCTGCGTAATCAATCCACCGTTGCTTTATATGTTTTAAAATGTTTTTTGTCGTTCTTTTGCTTCATTATCTGCATTTGAATGTTTAAGAATCCAATTTTAAATTTATTAACCCCTTCATGAACTTCCTGCAACAATCAGTCCCGTTTCTTAGAATCGCCGCTTTATTAAAATCGTAAAATTAGAACTCGAGATGTATGCGTACGAATAAAATTTGCAGGTGTTACAGGATCTGTAGATATGTAGTTTCAATTCTGATAAAGGCGCTAACGCGGATTTAATTAATAAGACGGCATGGCCAGATCGCACCTTCTGCTACGCGCTCAAGTCAACTTGCCAGATGTATTCATTCCTCATTGATCACTTTAAACACCTCGTTAAGAAAAACTTACACCTCTGCAATAAAAAATATCTAAAATTGCTAAAATATTAATTCTGTTTTCAAAGGGAATTTTTGTATCTAATATTATTTCCCCGTCAAAAATGCGTCGCGTCTTATTTTTTTATATGCGATAACTAAGAACCGTTTACTAAACGAGGGGCTGTTTTTAAACGCGTCGACTGAAGTTTACGAGGCCAACCTTAGAAGTGGACGCTCTGAAAAGAGACTGCGCTCCGACTTCACTTGATTCGAAGTCGTGCTACGCTACTTACCGAGGAGGGAGATGAACCCGCATGCAACCCAGATGACCAAACAAAGGCCGACGGATCCCGATCTCTGTAGCGCGCTCGTAGGTGAGACGAAGATGCCCGAACCTAAAACCAACAAAAGAGAGGAAGTATGAGAGAGAGAGAGCGTGAAAGAAAGAGTTAAACAAAACTCATTAACAAACGCTGTTTCTTTTCGTAACAGTTCGGTGACGTAAGGTCAAAATGTCGGTCGCGTGACGCACGAGATGGAGCTTTCAGGCGTGAGCGAAGCAATAAACAAGCAAAAACTCACACGCACGCACAAACTCACACGCACACATATAATCATTGAAGGAGGGCGGATCTGATGGATTTTTAAACGGTGCAAAAGGGGAAAGAAGAAACTGTACCTATCATCACTCCCACGATGAGGTTTATGGCACTGAATAATCCGAGTTCCCTCTTGAGTTGCACTCCGCCATTGGATTTCTTGGCGTCCTCTTCTCCGGCTTCCTTCGTCGTAGAAAGACGATTGTGGACCCCGTCTGGATGTTGTGAGACAACGTAAAATATCTTTTGAATAAATCATAAAGGGACATTTTAAACGTACCAAAGATAAGGAAAAATTTTTTCGAGCGATTAGTATGTGGCTCTCATTTTGCAACACTACGAAATACGACATTAAGTACTTATAAATTTTTGAAAATAAAATCATAATTCATTTGTAATGTAATGCTACTCCGTTGAATTACGCAGCAAAGCCTCGATAATGCAAAATTAGTTGGTTGCAAAATGGTCGTTTATAAGAAGCGTGCTTAAGTTCCCCTGCGAAAACAGTATATTTTGCTTAAAAATAATGAAAATTGAAGAATTCACTTACGAGGTCATACTGTATATGAAAATTATGATGAATCCAAAGAAGTGATTTTCTATGACTTTATCTTAAAGATATGTTTTCTAACATGAAAAATGCTTAGCAATTCGAAGTAACAGGAATATTCATATGAGTGTTTGGAACGTTGCAACTGCTTTAGTATACGGGAGATTTCTAGAGATCTCTGAAGAAACCAACTAATCGAAGAAGTAAATATGGTACAGATATCTAAATCCAGCAAGACAGGTATGCCAAATTATTGGTCAGCGGGCCGCATGCGATCCCTTCTATAGGTTTATGAGCTCCTAATGACCATTTTTATATGAATGTAATCGTTATATTAGATTTGGAATACTTAGTCTGATATTTACACAAGATTTATTAATATTTAATAAGTTGCAGCACACTCTAAATCCTTGTTTCAAATGGGAAAATTAAAGTCCAGTCGCGAAGGTGAAGTCAATTTTTGCCAATTGTGACCCTCGTTAAACACTTATTACTCAAATGTGGTGTCTCTATAACGTCTACCGCGTTAACGTGGCCCTGATATTTCACCGTATTTGACATGACTGGTATATGTTTATATCAGCACAACTGGCCACAAAAATCATACTTTTAATCGATGTTTGTGGGTTTGAAGAGAGTTGTTTATAAAAAAGGAAGCTGGCGTTTAGAAGAAAGTGCTCTCTCATAACGTACTAGTTTTCGAGGCGTAAAAGCTTTCAATCGCTAATTTCATCCACTTATCAAGTTTATTCTAAATTCTGTAGGATCCAAGCTGCGTACTATTTTTCGGCTTCGCGTTTGGAGGTTATTTTCAAGCGCCTGAAGTTTGCAAGAGGAGTAGTGGGTAAAGGATACGTAAATGAGTTAGTGATAAACGGAAAATAATCGGTGTCAACTGTCCTCCAAAAACTCGAAACGGAAAAGGGCACAAACTTCGCCACTTCAGCATGTTATGATGTTTCAATGATTCATTCAGAAGAGCGATACGCTTCAACATGGCTCTGGGCGTAATGTTACCATCTTGGCAATTTATCCGATATTGAAAGTATTTTTGTGAATTTATTTATTTATCCTTTCCATGTTAGTATTGAACTTAGGGAAAGCTTTTATTCCATTACTCTGTATGAGCGTACATACTTAATATGTTGTTAACTTTAATAAACCATAGATATTACATTTATTATTTGGCTCCTAAGAACAAGGAGCATGAGACAATATGGATTTTATTCGGAAACCTATTTATGTAATAAAGATGACACTCGGCGCATTACTTGCGCTTATTTGTCGTTTACTGATACGGAAATGATTCGAACTACAGAATCATTCCGCGTGTACAGATTTCTGCAGGTTAAGAATTTTTAAATTCTTTAAATCCAAAATGTTTTCTATTAGAGACGAAAGAAAGACTTACCAGTAGACCCTTCGGCCTGGACCGTCATTTTTTATCCTTGATAAGCCAAAATAAACGTCCTCAAAGTCGTTGGACGTCAAGCTGGCAACAGGACGAATAATAGGAAAGCCTATTGATTGAGAGGAAAGAAGTTGTTTTAAAGTCCATGCACACGAAAATGATACTTTGAGGACAACCTTGTAAAACTCGGCGTATTTTGAGAAGATTTTGTATAATAATATAAGATAGTAACTACAATTTTGCTTCCGAATAATTATACCAACGCAAAAAAACAAGATATCAATCAGTTTTACCTTCAGATAGGTCCAATGCAAGAAAAATATATGATTGAAAAATTTACACAGAATTTCGCAATTATAATATGCTTCAAAAGCTTTTTTCTTCATTGTCTACGTTCCTACCATAAATTATCCCAATTGCGAGTCAAATATAAAATGTGCTCAAAAACATATGATCGACGCAAATAAAACCAAGATAAATATGAAATTGATAGGCTGCACCGTAAATGTGTGGTAATTGATAATTTAGACTTAAGTAGAAAAGGAAAAGAAACAAATTTTCAATGTAGAATAAACGAAACTTCTTTACAATTATCTCACAGAAAACTCTTTATGGATCTTATAGTGATAAGTTGCTTCTTTTCATTTTCTCTTTATATACGGTAAAACTCATTTTAAAATGATCGCATATTTTCCTCTGTCATTATACTATAATTTGAGAATTACTGAACCACATTTTTATGAAGGAAAATATGTATTTCTTACCTTGAAAACTGCACAAAGAAGCATTAAATAGTTTATCTTATTCACTTTCCGTGTCACTTGCACAATGCGTTTCCTCGTGGGACCTAGTGGAACGTGGAGGGGGGTCCAACAATAGGTCCAACACTTAAGGAGGTAAATTTTTGCTTTTCTTCTGTGGAAGTTTTCTTATACTAGAAATTACTGGATCGGAAAAAGTAATAGCAATTCGCGAGATTTTTCTTGTATGACCTTCCCTAAATCTTCTTAAATCTTTATTGCGTGCCTCTTGATCCTCTTCGGAAAGCTGTCCTATGGGTAAAATGCACGATTTAATTATGTCAGCACCGTGAACTAAAATTTTGTGCACTGTAGCAGGCATGTAGAACGAAGGATATAGATTCAAATACATTTTCCTTCTTTTGTCTGTGTACGTTTCAAAAGCCTCTAAATTAATGTCATACCCACTATTAATTGTTTCTAAAATCACGCAGAAATGATGTATGAGGTCTTTATTGACACCTATTATGGAAGCACTTTGGTGAGGGTCTTTAAAAATCTTCTTGTTGTATTACCATCATTTGTAGTGCCTCTGCCAGGCTTTAGTTGGTCAACCAATAAACCCATTTCATTTCTAAATCATTGCCTGATTTATTTTTTTCTTGCTTCGCACGTTGACTTGTCACTTGCACCTCTAATCTGTCATTTCTTTATACATAATCGATATGCTATGTGCAGTAAGCATTCAAAACAAGGAATCCACGCATGTAAAGTAGAAAGTCCGAAAGCATTTTCATTTGCTGTTTCTTCATTATTCATTTCCTTAGGAGAAGCTCCGCATATGTAGCACTTTTGTGACGATTGGTTTTGTGCCAAAGCATTACATACCTTTCCATCTACCATTGTCATTAACAGTCGTTGATGTACATCAATTTCGGTGCCATTTACAGTCACCTTGGTAGGTGAAAGTTTCTTTATTTGTTGTTCCAACTTGGCTGTTTCTTGTTGAATTAATGTTGATGATTCTTTTTCAAAAAGTAGCTTCACTGGACGGCAATATCTGGTAGAGGAAGTTCTCGGATTTTGCCACAAAATACGTTTATTAGTATCATTAAGATGGAGTTGAAGAGGAACAATAGATACGAGGAATAGATTTTCGTCATCGTAGGTGTGGTCTTCTTGCTCTTCAAACTTCTGCTAGAAAGTACTATGCCCTGAGTTACCATCACATCCCCATTTACATATTAAAGGCTGAACGTTGCACTTAGATAAAACTTGACCAAGAACTTCATGTTGTACTTTAACGATGCGCTCAATGGTATGGTTCAGTAGGGCTTGCAGGTTTATTTCTGCGCACGTTTCACTAACATACATTGCCTCTCGTGGTGGATAGCACATACTTTTTGTCTTCTGAATCACATAATACGGTGGATAAATATCACAATTTCGTCGTTTTGCTTGAGACTGCACCAATTTATATTGATGTGTCGTGAGGTTCGCATCGAGAAAGAAATCTAACGCCTCTTCAGTATAAGGCACAGGTTTTGATATAGGCAACCTTGATTTCTTGAGTTTTGTTGCCCTTTGCGGTGATGCAACCGATAGCTCCTTGACAGTATCTGCTGCATCCCTTTTTCCCATAGCTCGTAAGGTTGTTTCTGTAGCGAAAGAAAGCTCTTCGAGACTTCGAGATTCCAATAACTGTTGCACTTTTCTCCGCTTACTTTTACTACTTCCCACACTAAAAATCTTCACAGGGCGACCTATACACTTTCCAGGCGAACTAACTTCCTGTGATTGTATAGCAGCAACCCCCTCTCAAACTTCTTCAGAAAATTTTAATTCTTCCGCGAGCCACTGAGAATTTGTTTTTAAAAATCTGTCCGTCTACAACTTTTTTTCCATCGATGATTAATTTTTGATGAAAACACTTTAATTGTATTTCTGATATGTTGATGGATATCATCAGGAACCATGAAGGTCAAATATACTAAGGATTTAATCAACAAGATCATCATTTCGCGTCTTCCTACTGCTTTGTATCCAAATGTCGAAAAGTAGTTTTCGGGAAACCGGACGCCGCGTCACTGGAAAAATTTAATATCGGTAAATGGCGCAAGTATGCGCAGAAACGACTATCAGATTTGTTAAATATAAGGTTCGCACAATACAATAGTATGAGTTTTACGGTGGTACCTCGTGGAAATTTTTTTGTAAGGCTGCTTAAAAAATAAAATCCTAATTTCTTGAGCATTATTTTTTGTCATATTTACGTTAGATTCTATAATTCTGAAAGTTATGTTATCTACAAAATAATACTAAATATTAAGAAACATACCTGTATCTACAACATCCATGTCATAAATCAAAAGAAATATCCCGTTCACTCACAATTATCGCTCTTCACACAACGCTCTACAAAACGTTACTACTTCCAATAAGCATACCGCTCCGAGAGATTACAATCTTTGGACCACTTCTGATTTGAGGCATGGCAGAGTTGCCAAATTGTCAAATAAACATGACCCAGTATACTTTGTACATTCAGCAACAATGTTTAATATCGCTCAACTTTAAATGGTAAGAGTCGAAAATTTATTTTTTTCCAGCGAGATTAGGCAAATTGCACCTTGTGTTTTGTTTTAAAATATTGGAGATGTCTTGACATTTTGGATGTTTTTTAGGCCTAGCATGATGGTGGGTATTCCTGTGTCGTATGACACAACACAGATGTTTCATAAAGCGAGCGATGCTGTGAACACTCGTTATGCCCTGAGTAAAAAGTGATTACCTCTGCACTTTGGGCGGATGACGTACGTTATCGTAGTTTCTATGCCTGGAATATCAACACGAGGATAGTGGTGTAGTGAAAGGCTGTTAAATTATTCAAACCCTTTAAAAAGAATAGGAAAACCCTTTTCAGGCCCTTGGAAGTATGTACGCTTCCTTCTCGTAAAGTTGTGAACATGGTAACTTATCGTCAATAAATTAATATTGAAATATTGAAAATTTCTTCCATAAGGTGTACTATAATTATGAATTCTAGACTGATTTCATAATCGTTAAGTGGAAGCTCTGTGAATGAAAGTAAATAATCAGTCTCTGAAAAGATTAATACTGAAAGAATATTAATTAAGTGCTTAAAATTTCATATATTAGATTAAAATGGTATCAGTAATGTAAAATAGGCTATAATTTCATTCATTGATGCATGATGAACTTTTGTTTAATATATATGCGTTAATTTAAATATTTCGTAGTTGATGCAGAATACTGAGGGTTAAACGAATAGAAGAAAATACTGTTTCAAATTTTATATTACTGCCTTTCGCTGTGTAACGTCATAAATTATCCTGAATGAAGGATAAATAGCATATGACCTCTAAAACCGCCGACAACATTGCCAGGTTCAAAGTCTCGTACACAGCGATCGTCAATTAACAGTCAGAGAGATGGCCAGCGACATAAATTTGACTTTTTACACGTTTCAAACAATTTTAACCGAAGATTTGGCGATGCGGCGAGTGTCTGCAAAGTTCGCCTCGAAAATCTTGACCGACGACGAAAAAACAGAACGTGTGTGAAGAACTCTTTGGACATGCCGAAAATGACCCAAATTTCATGGATTCAATCATTGCGGGTGATGAATCATGGGTCTATGGACATGATCCCAAAACAAAAGCAAAGTCTTCACAATGGAAATGCAAAGGTTCATCGCGTCCGAAAAAAAGCAAGACGAAGTCGCTCGAATGTGAAGACAATGTTGATTATTGTTTTCGATTTCTCGGGCATCGTTCACTGTCAATACGCCCCAATAGGCCAGACAATCGATCAACATTTCTACAAAGGTGTTTTGGAATGATTGTTTAGGAACTGTGGAGCAACAACAGTTGAATTCTCCATCACGACAACGTGCCGGCCCACTGCGCGCTGTGACCGAATTTTTGGCGAATTTTTTAATTACTGTGCTCCCGCAACCATCCTATTCCCGACATATTGACCCCTGTTACTTCTTCCTATTCCAAAAACTGAAAATGCAGCTTAAAGTAAAAAGATTTGATACTGTGGAAGTCACTCAAAAAAATTCGAAAAATGTCCCGGAGAGCCTGAAGAAAAAAGATTTCCAGGAATGCTTTCAAAAGTGGGAAAATCGATGGAATCGGTGTATGAAGTCCAAAGGGGGCTACTTTGAAGGGAACACTCTCCTGTAAGGACCTCCACTCCATAATTATAACGCTACTGTAGGAACTTTTCAATCACAAAATATTCATCACTTTTAGAATTCAATTATGTAATTAAAGACATTTTCCCATTTCCGAAATGGCATCTTTAGTAATAATGTAATCATAGGAAATTTTCAAGTAAAATGTTTCCAAAAATAGGACATTCGATAGATTAATAGGGAACACATTAGGATTATCAACAATCTCAAACAACAAGTTATCTATTTAATTTAACCGGAGTTTTGCAGGGTAAATATTTATGGTACATTGGTATCGCACAGGACAGTACGATTGTGAAAGGAAAAAATGCGTATAAATTCTGGAATTGACCTTTGTTGCACAGATATTTGGTTGAAAGGAAGAAAATTTTTTTAACTGTCGCTCAGAATACTACGTGTAACGGAGAAGGATCGTAGCTTCCAGCAGAAAATTAGGAAATCGCTCTAAATCCAACTGGTAGCTATCGAAGCAACATCATTTTTATCTACCATGCATCCACTCCGTGAATCTTCAGACAGACAATAGCCTCAGCCAGTAGACTATTTCTAAAAGTCGGTCAATGACCTCGTTGACTCAATCAGACCAACCAATCACGGGCAATTAAAATTGTGACGGGCAGCGATTGGCTGAATGGATCCATCTGAATGGAGAATAACCAATCTCTTGACTAATAAATCGTTAAATTACTGACCTATTTTAATGTCTGTGATAAAAAAATAAACGATCCAGCGAAAATTTTCAGGACTCGTATCGTTGGCCTTGGTAGTGAGGTAGGTAGAGTATCCGACTCTCAATGCTAAGGTCGCTGGTAAGAATCTTATCGATGGCACCCTTATCTTGCGTCTATGATAAATAAACTATTAGTCGGAAGAAGGATGAAGTTATTCGTGAATAAATGAAGAAGGAAAATCCTACCGCCTCTTACGTCTGAAAATTAAAGCACGGCATCAAATCAAAGAGCATATATTAAATTTTGAATGACGAAGTATACGTTTTTTTTTTTTATTCAGAGTTTAGTATTTTTTTGGAAAATCGTTCATAAAGGGTCTAAAAATATATAGCGCTAGACTTTATATTTCTACTGATACCGATTTTTATGATGGAAAATCTTGATATTTTTATCGTTAAAAATAATAAAGATCGATTTTATTAAATTAATGGCTCCTTCGAATAATGATAGTCACGTCATCAAGGTCATGATTTCCGTCGAATAATTTTATCGAATTTCATAATTTTCTCGAATGACGTTATTGATTTTAATATTATCGCGATGTGAGTCGCCATAAATGTATCAATCGCAGATAAGTTTCTTATGTAATTTAAAATTCAAGGAAATGTCAATTAGAGCG
Source organism: Uropetala carovei (assembly GCA_036926305.1). NCBI lineage: Eukaryota > Metazoa > Arthropoda > Insecta > Odonata > Petaluridae > Uropetala > Uropetala carovei. The sequence goes on from JAXCHB010000130.1 coordinate 4,474,828, forward strand.
AACAATCGAGATGAGAGGCCTACGTCCAGTACGGATTCGACAGCTTTCCAATAAGGGAGGGGACCGGTCTTTCAAAACGCAAGCTGAATAAACATCCGTAAGGGGTCACTAACTACAAGTAAGCAACGTCTTTCCCAATCATAGGGAACCAGCATATAACATGAGGAATTGTACGGTAAACTGTTTTGGCCTTCAAAATGCACGTATATACGCATCGCGCCTTCAATATAAAAGCGTGAGCCTTTTCTGGCCTGAAAACCTTAAGGTATTACTTTCCTTTCTTAATACACTAAAGACTTTTAGCGCATATTTTTTCTTATCATTAATCAGATGTGGCTGCAGTACTTTAAATCTAGCTTCGAAATATGTCAGAGATTAGAATATCAAATACGAAACCTATTAGGGCGTCCATTTTGAGCCTGTTGTGCTTTATTCAATACTTTCCTATGTTACTCGAAAATATTAAAAAATACCGATTTAAAAATTTTGAAAGAGATTCGTACAATTCTTCACTTTTTTGGTGTTACTGGTTGCATGCTTCTTATTGTAATATTTGTAGTGGAAATAGTAGATAGAATAAACTAAATAAAATCTAAAAATTAAAATCCGGTAAGAATAGTAACATTTCTCCTACTTTATGCTTTGAAAGATTTCCTGTTGTTATTTTTAGGCTGAATTAACATAAAAATAATTCCAATTCCATAAAAAGATGGTAAATTCCTAATCCAAAAATACCTACTGTATCTAAGGATGGCATTCGAAGGGGGAGATTTGGGTTCGAGGATTGGTTATGTCAGTACGTTTATAAATTTATACTCGGTATAAATAAATCGAATCATGTGAATTTTACAATTTCTAAAATCTTATCGTTTATGTGTGATTTGAAGTTGATACTGCCGTGATCCTATATAGCTATAACGTAAATGCGAAAGTGAGAATTTAGTTCAACGAGGTGTTATTAGAAGCGCGTAAAAATTTCTCGCGACACCGTTGAAAATAAATGGTAGGATTAGGTCAAGGTTAGTTTCTAAACCGAGCAACAACTTTCAATTATCAAGAACTCCTTGTAAAAGCTAAAACACTAAGGGTAGGTGGATGACCTTCATTTTCTGATAAACAGCCTTAAATTCTCATTTCAAAAGGATTTGTTGCATTCTTCAATTTTACACGCGATTTACGTTTTTTTTAATTCATGCCGAGCTTAATAAATCAAGTATAGCTATGAAATTTATTTGATATAAATGCAATGAATTCAACGATAACGATAAGTGAAATGTCACAGTCACTTTCTTATGTTATATTTATTTCCACAATTTATAAACGCATTAAGAAACAAAGTTTTCAATGAACGAAAATCAATTAGAGATATTATCGTCATATGAGTAACAACCCTTGACCATAGAAAACCAGGGTTTGGAAATATTTTTCGGCCACTCTTTACCAACATTAAAAATTAGTGACCTTCGCGCTTACCACCGTTATTACTTTTTTTTACATAAAACGTCTTGGATGTGATGCGAGAAATCCACATTACGGAACAAAATAAAAAGAAATATAATATTATTTTTTATATGTTTTTAAAAACAATGCTACCATGGTTTACCCTGCCACGCAAAATCCATTCACGTGCCACCATGGACAACGCGCGCATCGTAACGCCTTTATCTGAGGAGGAAAAATATATTTCTGCATACAGGGGAAAACCACATGGCTCGCGAGATTAATTTCAGCTACACGCGGGAGGCATTAAACTCCCGGGAAAAATATCCACGACACGATAATTGCCACGGGGGACAATCGCCCAAAAAAAAAAATTATCAGAAAATGAAACGGAAGAAATGTCAAGAAAAAGACGCGCACCAACCTTTTAAACGACGATCAATCCCGAACGACGGACGATATGTACTCTCGACGAAAGTCTTCGAGACGGAACTTTTGGACCGTCGAGTTTCAACAGAGGGTCATCGCACCAGCACACTCATCCTAGAGATACAAAGAGATTAAGTCCCCCACAACAAAAAAAGAACGGGGAAATATCAAACGAATTCTTTGATGGGCGGGGGCGGGATCGCTTCTGTGTCCAGAATCGCGGACAGAATCAGGAGGAAATGTCCAGTCCCCGAGCTGATACGCGACTGTGCATCTTATAGCTCGCGAGCCACGCTCGCCCTCCCACTCCCTCTTCACCCCCGTCGAATCTTTGCTTCGGAAACCGGCAGAGACCGTGGTCGACAGCGTGTGATGCAAGAGCTAAGGAGCATGTCCTCCTAACTCTTTCAGACCCAAATGGTCAGTCTCGTACTCTGACCGACGAGACGTCGCAGTTTCGTGCGTATCGTCCGAGAGAGAGAGTTCATTCAAGCGTTTAAAAGGATGTTGATCGAATGAAATTGCATCGCGAGCTTATTTTCGCGTAGAAGACGGAGGATTTATTGTCTCGAATCCGTGGTCAGAACTGTCCGCGTCGGAGACTGCGGAGCGGTGGTTTGGGAGGAGGAGGAGGAGGAGAAGGGAAAGAGGTGTGTGGAGCCTCGCCGGAAAAAAGAAAAGATTTTTAGATTTTTATTGGAGGATCGGAAGACTCGAACGGACGTAGAGGGTCACGTGGTCGTGTTATGAGACGATGCGAATCGGCGTGTGTCGTTGGAAGAGGAATGTGGAAGGGTTCGTGGATGGTATGTCGTTGCGAGGGTTGAGGGAATTAAGGGAGGGGGATGTGAGCTGGACTCCTTTTCTCTGTCTGAAGGTGGGGTGGGGAAGGGCACACCACGTCTTGGTCCACCCAACCGCGCCCACCGAGAGGGTAATGGACGTGGGAGCAGTTGGACAAATTGGTCACATCCTCGCTGTTGGGGAATTGGGATTTTTAAATAAATAGCGGGGGGTAGGGGGGGGGGGGTGAAATTAGGTTAAAATGGAATGGGAAATGCTGATTTTTATGGGCGAATTCTTGAACCGCTGCCTTTCTGAAGGATCGAAATTTTTTTAACTCTTGCTAACTGTTGACTGGATCAAACGCTGACATATTTTAATTGAGTTTATATCGTCGAGAACAGTGACTTCAGTCATTACTACAGATGGAGTGGCAATTTTTATTTGCAGAGAGAGCCTTTCCTTTACGACTGCGTAATTTGCGGGAAGGACATTCACCCTACTCTAGGGTGAGTATACGTCAATGGTTAGGTCCAAGATTCTCGATCGGTTAGTCAGATTCATGGAAATCTAACATTTTCTGCGGCATAATTAACGAGATACTCGATTAATATAATCATTCAGTGAAGTAAATACAAAAAGAATGTTTTACTTCCTCAGAATACGGGAACGCCTACCTAGTTGGAATATCGAATATTTACCCTCCAACCTTTTGAACTGCCCTAATGGATTTTGCGCTCTGCTACAGGTGGCTCCACCTCACAGCTAAGGCCTTTGGTGGTGAGGCTCAGTCACCAATGGAGCTTTCAACGGCAATTCAGTTGCGTGTCTATATGTATCTTTATTAGACTAGGTAAGGCCGTTGAGGTTTGGTGACACCGTAATGGTGTTGTGAATGTGTTAAAGTAGTGAAAGGAGCTTGAAATTGTCCCAGTTAAATCTAGAACAAGGTATCTTCACTTATTACGAATTTTAATTGATTTAAACCTGCACTATTTTTGCCAGAGGGCCGATTGTTATTCTGGTATCGATGCTTGGCGAATATCTTCAAGTATGTGTGCATATGTACGTATGTGTATACGACCAGTGTAATTGTTTTACATCATCGAATGTGGAGGGATGAAATTTCATCACCACATAGCCGATTTTGATTTTTACTTTCTCATATACGAAGTATATTGAGAAAGTTATGTTATCGCGAAAAAATTCGACCTCGAGATTTTGACGGAAATATACGTTTTAGGTGTCGCTGAATCCGAAAAAGTGGTTTTCGCAATGCCGTCGGTCTGTCTGCCTGTCTGTTACTGGCTCTAGAGCCTAAACGATAGAGCGAAAATGAATGAAATCTCGTACTTAGGCGTTTTATCATACAGAGCAGAGTATATGAAGAAATGGTTGACATTGCTAAATAATTAAGAGAAGTTTAGTTCATATTTCTCAAAAAAAATGAACATAAGGCTAGTTTATTCTAGGCAACTTTAACAATAATTTCATTTTCCCAAAAACGGCTCTAACGATTTTGATAAAATTTCGTACCGTTACTTGAGTATACGTCTGCAATAATACTAAATATTTCATTTTTTTCAATGAATGAAAATAAGGCTAGTTTATTCTTGGGCAACTTGAACAAAAATTGGATTTTCGAAAAACCTGCTAATACGATTTTCATTTTCTAAAGATAACTAAACGACGCGCATTAATATATGAGAAAGTTTGTACAATGTATGCTGTACCGATTTTTCAATACAGTGAAACTTCGATTTTACGTTTTTAAAGGGACCGGCTTAAAAAACGTAAAATCGAGAAAATTTCAGGCTATTTGTCCTTAAGAAAGTTTTATGCCTAATAAAATATTAAAATAACAAAACTACTAAGCTTTAATATTAAGATAGTACTCATATTCAATGTTTGTATTATTGTTTCATAAAAAAATGTACAGATTTGTTTGTTTCTTTTTCTCTGATTCTTTTAACCTGTATAATTCATTTTCAGTCTCACTGCACATCACCATTTCATTGCCATTGGTGCCAAATCTAGACAAATATTTTATTGTTGTTTTTAATCCCTGAAGTGCAGCTAGGAATGAAATTGGCATCGACTCTTCAACTAATTCCATCTCTTCTTCTTCATCCTCTTCAGTTGGTGAAATTGTTCATCTAATACCAGGTCAACAGTTTTCACCTCATGCGTTTCTAGAGCACTAAACCACCTAGCATAATCCTCAAAGGGTGTCGAGGTTCAGCGAACAAATAAGAGGTGAGAGAGGAATACAGTACTGCTGGACCTTGGTGTCAATGCCACTGGTTGTTCCTGAAGTTCTGATCCATTAGCCATTCTACTCGGCCACTGATATACCTTTTATTTTAAGAAAGATGTCTTCTTTGAAGTTCCAAAAAGGGTTTTTCCGAAGCACTTGTTTCATAAATGAAAGTTGGGAACCTAGATCCACATCTTCATTCCTTCCCATGGGATTTCCATATCAATTCAATTTTCCAGTCACTCACCTTCTCAAATGGTGATAATGCCAATGTTATGAATTGATGGAATGGATGATCCGAAAATCCATATGTGATAGGCATAAGCTGTAATGATGGGAAATGTGGTAACAGGTGAAAAAATCTGCTGTGGCCGGGAATCGAACCCGGGCCTCCACTTCCTGGGCAGAACAGGAGAAATTGTCTGCTACAGTAATTCAGTGGTAGAATATCTGCCTGGCAAATGGATGACCCGCAAATGCTGTCTCAAAATTGCACTCCTGCCAATTGGTCACTCTAGCGTTATTTGTTTATCACAACTTGCCGGACCCTCCTCGGATGAAATTTGTCAGATTCTGGTTGAAAAATAGACCGTTTTCACGGGTCACTTGTAGATATTTTTCCCACTTTTAGTATTATACAATTTGCACCTATCTATTTAAACAATGTAATTTCATCCATGGGGATGAGGGGGGCCTGGGACATGTGCCTCCTGTGCCCCCACCATAATCTGGATATGTATTCCACCCAACTCAAAGGAAGAAGTTTATTACAATGCAGTTGAAGAATTCGTAATAACTGTGAAGGGCTTATCAGATGTTATTATTCTTGGTGACTACAACCTTCCTGGTATAGATTGAAGGAATCATTATTTTTAAATCTTGATGCTGCTTTCCCCAAGTTTGTGGCTATTCTGCAAGCCATGATGGAAGAATACATTTCTATAAAAGACTTAGGAAATTACTCATATCCACACTGTTTTTCTAGTGAATTGAAGGAATTGATTTTTAAAAAGAAACTTTAGCATAAAACATTTAAGAGGTCAAGTTTAACTGCTGCTTATATCAAGTATTCCAAGCTCAAAGCTAATTGTACAATGACTACCAGGAGTGATTATAAAAAATACAACAGTACATACTCATATATCTTCATACATTATCCCAGTTGACTTGGTAGATAAGAAACTTAAAAATCTTGATATCAACAAAGGCCCTGGTCCTGATGGCATTCCACCTTGCATTTTTAAACATTGTAGATCTGCTTTAGTTCACCCACTTCATATTCTGTTTATTAAATCATTGTCCTCTGGAAAGTATCCTGATCAATTAAAACTAAGTGATGTAGGACCAGTTTATAAATCCAGTAATAAATGTGATATAAGAAACTACCATCCTATCTCCATTAACCCTTGCATAGGAAAATTTTTTGAATCTATAATTTTAGAAATCATTAGTCCACTCTTCAAAAATATTATAGTTGATGAACAACATGGTTTTGTGGCTGGTCGATCTACTACTACAAATCTATTGCTTTTTCAGCAGTACGTCTTGCAGGCTTTCAATAATGGAAAGCAAGTTGATGCTATTTACTTAGATTTTTCAAAAGCCTTTGATTTAGTTAGTTATTCACACTTATCCTCAATGTTGAAAGTGCAGTGGAACTCAGTTATAACGAGATCCAAGGGAACAAAGAATAATGCTCATTATAACCATTACTCGTTACAGCCGTTATTGTAGGTACATAGTATATACCTATGTACTTTTATAAGCTACTCAAATAACAACGAAGAAAAATAAAAACATCTTCTTATTACATTGTTAAAGATTTATTTGATGTAATTATACACAAATTAATTCAAATATAAAAATCATTTCATTATTCAAGAAGTCTTTTAATGTCATGCATATTTTTATTATTTAGAAAAGTCTTGCCTATTACTAACAGCTTTTTTTTGTTCTGCTCATGTTTAAACAAATCAGGACAGTCGATTGATCTTTGGATAGTTTTCCACCTGTGCTCTTTTCACCATTAAACTTATGGATCATGTCTGGGGCAATCTATAAAACACACTGGCTTCATCAGCATTAAAAGGGTCATTTTCACTGTAACTATTTCTTAATTCTGGCCACAAGTTTTCAACCCAGCCCTCGGTCACTTATTTGTTTACATCGCCGGCTTCACTACTTATCTTACCATAAACAATATGATTTCTTTTCTTAAATCTATCAATCCAACCATTATTATACACAAAACCTGAATGTCCTAATTGATGAGCTTGAAGTTTTAGTATAGGACCACTAATTGGAATAATGAGATTTATTTGCAATTTAAACCAACCCAAAATAGGACATTATCCAACTTTTTCACTATCACTTTATCTTTTTCAGAGGCGCTAGTAATGCTTTCCTGATTTTTCTAAATGGTTGAAACAGTCAACAAGTTAAGTTGCAACTGTTTGCAAATGGATGCATTACTTGCTCTGCCCTCTGACTCATGAATAATTTTCACTTTCTCCCGATTGTGAAAATTTTTCTTTTCAGGCCAGTCAATTCAAGGTATCAAAATGAAACTGAAGTTTACATAGCATGAAAGATAAATCTTAGCATCTCCTATGATCACACAGCTACATCTGTCATTAAAGTTCTGATATCTTTTTAAAATTGTAGGAAGAATTGACATCTCGTTATGCTGCTTTAAAAATTTGCTGGTTATACCTGTGAAGCTCATAACTACTGTGCTCATTATAAACATGAAATTTTACTCTTAAATACATGATTTCCAACAATTTCTTTTGTATTTGCTCGCAATAGCCATGATCTTATTATAACCGTGCTCATTATAAATGAGTTACACTATATGGAATCATAGACCTTTTGTTAGAGTGGTTTATAAGCTACTTGAGTGGTAGAACTCAACAGATAAAAATTGAATCTATCCGATCTAAGTTTTTCTCCATGACATCCAAGGTTCCACAAGGATCTCATTTAGATCCTTTCCTATTTTTATTATTCATAAATGATTTAATCTACTCACTGGGCTCAATAAGACACTTAATGTTAGCAAGTGATATTAAAATTTTTACAGCAACTTCTGAACTAAATGACTGTGAGTCCCTTCAAGTTGTCCTTAATGTAATTACAAACTGGTGCCAAGAAAAGGCAATGGTACTTAATGCGAACAAATGTCATATTATAGCATACCATCGCAACATTGTCCCTATTAATTTCAATTATTTTATTAGTAGTCAGTTACTAACCAGAGTCCATGAATTAAAGGATTTAGGTCTTATAATGGATACACAACTTTGTTTTGATTTCCATGTGGAGTATGTACTATAAAGGATAAACAAGATGACAGGATTCATTCTTAGAATTTCGAATAATGTCTAAAAATGTTTTATAAGAGTCTTTGCCTGCAAACTAGGTCTTGAAGTGAACATTATTCCTTATAACAATCTGCAGACAGAACTAAAACTTCAAAATTTTGAAATCAGGCAAAATAAAGCTGTTATTCTTTTCCTATTTAAATTTAAAAATGTAATATATTCACCAGAATTGTTAACTTTAGTAAATTTTCATGTTCCTGCAACAAATACTCATGCAAAACAGCTATTTAGCAAGCAGTATTATAAAAACAATTACACATGTTTTAGTCCCATGGCTTGTCTGCTAAGATTAGCAAATAATTTACATGGGAATATTGATTTCTTCAACATGACTTTATATATTTTCAAGAAAGAATTAACACAGGTTGATTATGAAAATTTGTAACCTAATAATAATTTATAATTAGTATTTCTTTATATTTGCTGTACCAAAGTACCATTGTACATACTACTTTATTGTGTCTTATTCATTATTGTTTATGTATTTTTTATTTTATTCTTGGTATCATTTTGTAATTGTAGGATAGTCTAATTTTTTATAACTTTGTTCCTAAAAATGTTATTATTTAATTCATATGTTTTTTTTGCTTTTAATATGCTCAATGTTTTTAATATATTATCAAATGTAACCTAATAGTTAAATAATTTCCAGTTAGTACTAATGGTCTTATTTTGGAGATTTTTATGAAATGTATATAAGTGCAATATGGTTTGATAAAGTATATGTTCTATTGTTCATTTTATGATCGAAATTTCAACCCTTGAGTACTCGCATCTGGGTCGAATCAATCCAGATTAACTTTAAATGTTCATATATTTTTATTTTAAAATAAAACTAACTTAATTCACCTAGTAGCTGACTTTTACAATGTTTTAAGCATGTCACAAGTGTCCATGGACTCAGCACTGAAAATTTAATGATGAATAAGAGCAAATAACTCTGACCGGTGGTGCTAGACAACATAGAAAATCACACGTAAAATGCTGCGTCCTTGATTTATTTTGAGCTTCATTTGATAGAACATTTTAAGAAAATGTTTTCATGTTTTGTAATATTTTGTAATGCTACTGATGAATTACTATGGCCATATGTGTGAGTCATGGTTTTATTTGTAATATTTCTCATATATGAACCATTTTTTCAGTTTTGACGAGAAAATAAGGCATTTTTACCATACAATTTTTACTGACAATTAGTTATAATCTCCACAGCTAGCAAACTCACTAAATCACCTTATATTGGAGTGGTCATCTATAAGTATGTAGTCTGTGCATGAGGGCACGCCAGCCTGAAGTGCATTGCACTCTTGCAGCATTCCATGTGGGATGGCAGCAAGAAAATTTTGGCTGAGAGCAATGGGCAGCGATGAGTCTTTTATGCACTTTCTTTTATGTCTCTGCCTTAGTTTTCCCAACTCTGCTTCCCAGTGTAGTCATAACCCATCATAAAATTTTATGGTAACACGTGTACACCCTGTGTTTGAGGGTGAAATTTTGTAGTAGCATCAGCAACAAAGGAATTCAGAGGTGAATAGGAATGGAAGGGGAATATTTGTTATATTTCCTTTGACTGAGGGTACACCAACTGTCAAGGCGATATGAAGAAAGAGAGGGAGTAATCGGTGGTCTCCAGAATGCACCCTAAATATTAAAAATATATTACATATATTCTGGGGTATAAGTCAAATCGGCATGTACATTAACATGCATTAAATTCACAGTGATTATATCAAATATGTAATGGCAGCATGGCAGAATAAGATTTTTTACCAGAAAGAGGGATGTACCCTTTCATATTTGTGATTCACCATCAAGGATATTACTTGGTGCACATGTGGCTGAATGATTAAGTTTGTCATTCCCTGATAACTTACTCTAAACTAGGTTACCTAATTTCATTTTTATGGTGTCAAGAGTGTTTCTTAATCTTTTGTTATAACGTAAAGGTGTTCTTATGCTGAATCCCATCAGCACTGGGGATGCCATATGGCACAATGATATGGATATGTACCTATCTGTCCTCATAATTCCCTGAATTCTCAATTCAAATTCATTATGTATATTTCACGATGCATATCCTTTTCTTACAATAATGTGGAGGACAGCGTAAATAAAAGAGAGAAGGCCAGAGAAGGAAGGCATCATAGAAGATAATGATTCAATTTATAAACTTGTTTCTAAACCCGGGATATAATTTCGCAATGATGATATGGAATAATAATGATTAAAAGAAAAAATAAAAAGAATAATAATTGAAAAAGGCTTTGCTATTACTTAAATAAATCTAGTTATACAATAGTTATTTAATTTAAAAATGTTTTCGAAGAATAATTTTGATAGCGAAGTATTGGTTTCTGATTGATTTTGTGAAACTGTTTTCTAGGATTTGTTTTCGATTACTGCATTTGTGTGTGTTCATCTTAATTTTCCTTTTTCTTGGAAGGATAGCGAAAATATTTAATGTTCATATTACGAAACAAACAAAAACTACAACTGTTTATTTTGCATTAGTTTCGCCACAAATTAACGCGAAAGAACCAGAAGATATCTAAACATACCTAAATTTTTTAAATGATGCCTTCCCCGAAAAAATTCATCGTTAGGAAAAAATATAATTTTCATAGTCGGATGTAAGATATTAAATATTTTTTTCTTACGCAAATTATTAAGCACATAACGTTATCTTATTCCATAATTAACGGTAGGCAATAATCGTGCGCATTCATCAAAGCATTTCGATCGTCATATTTTTGGAGCCGGTTCAATTCGAGGGCGGTGGGTGAGGTGGAGATGGAGGTTAAATGCTACGATGGGAGATATCTGTGTGGTATTTAACATATTAACATTTTCATAAATATTCCAACAAGATGTAATTATTCTCCGTCTACCTAATGAATACTAAATTTCAATCCTCATGGCACTTGAAATTTCATTCTGCGATGTGGCATTGATGGTATCGTTTGTATAAAAATTGGTATCATTGTTCAAAATTAGTAGTTAAATATTAATTTGGAAATGATGAAGGTTAATAATCTTGATTATGTGTTCCGTATATTAGATATCCAAAGCGAAATATCGTTAGCTCGCTATGCATCCGTTCCATAATTAGAGGTAAAGAGTATATGGATAAATATTACGTTTTTACTATTTATTGCGGTAATGTAGAATAAATTGCATCATGATTGATAGTCCCAATACCGTATGCAACAAAATTTTGCTTTTATAATATTTGTATTATAGCATTCCACTTATTAATCATTACATACTATATCTTTCTGATAAGGAACTTACGCTTAAATAGGCTATATGCATTAACTTGGAGTCTGCTGTTTCTAAATGAGCCTTAAAGTTAGAATAATAATTTTGCTATCGGGTGCACGATTTCCAGTTTACGTTTTTCCGAGGCATTAGCAATTTATCACAAATTTACTAATCTGGAATCCCTGACGCTGAATTCATAACAACATAATACTGCTTTTAGAATTATTTCTCTTTATTATATTTTCTGTGTAATATTGTGAGCATGACAGCCTATGGCGCAGGATTTAAGATTTGACTTGATGTTTCAGAAATGTGGCTTTAGGAGATAATACCAAGCTATTTTGAACAAGCACTATACCACACAACTGACATCCAGTATCTGCCTGGACCTCTTCCCTTTTGTGTTACATGGAAAGAATAGTGGTAAGTGTAATCAGTGTTTGTTACAAAGTAGAGGGAATGAGCTTCCCGCTTTACCTGTCGTTTTTAACAGGTTGATATGTGATATTCTTTGCATCTTGCAAGGTGTCAAGTGACATTCCAATGCGTCATTTTGGTCCATTTATTCCTGCAGGGGTAGCGGTTTTGTGAAATATAATCCAATTTAGCACGTTTTCTCTAAATAGATTTTTGCATATACAAGCGGAAGTTGAAGATGCTTAGAAGTAGTAATTTTACCTAATGAAAAAAGTAAAAATTTTAATAATTTTAAACACTTGCTACAGTAGATAACATTTAAATTTATGCCATATAATCAGAACTTGGGTATAGTACAGTAAACTTCCAGTTATTCGGCTCTCAAGCAACCGGAATTCTGAAGCAACCAGCATGTCCTGCCTCTCGATTTTTTTACATCTGTTTTGGAATGTTACTGCTAATTGAAATAAATTTGGAGTTCCCGTTGGCAGTCGCAATACGCAATTGTGTATGTTTCTTGGACTCATTGTTTGTGTTAAATGAAATATTTTGCCCACCCTTTTTAAATGCCTCCTAAAACTGCACTAAAGGTGATAAAAGGAAATGGGTTGTGCTAACCTTAACCCAAAAACTTGATATCATTAAACGTTTAGAGAAAGCTGAAAATTGCAATGCTTTAATGAAAGAGTTCAGTGTTGGTTCTTCCACTATTTATGACATTAAGGCACAGAATTTACAGTTATTGAAATTCGTTGTCTTCTGAGACAAGTAGAGGAATTGAATAATTATAGCAATTGGATAGGTACTGCTATTTATGAATGGTTTTCTATAAAGCGTTCTGAGGGAGCCCCTATTTCTAGATCAATGGTGATTGAAATGGCCAAAGATTTTTATGAACAAATGGAGATTAGTGAACTATGTGCAAATGCACACAGTTCACTAATCTCCATGGCTAACATGTTTTAAGATCAGACGTCTAAATCATTGTTTCCCAACCTTTTGAATTCCGCAGACCACTTCAGCAACCCTCCAGTCCCTGCAGACCACCTCATTTCTTACACTAACGTACTTACTGTAACTATGTTTAAGAAAAGGGGTTAATTAGTTACGTAGATTTTTTGAACATTTTCAAATATATTGCACACGTTTCTGTCAGTTTGAGGGGCGCCTGATTATTTTTTGTTTTATTCCAAGAATTATTTTCAACGTTTGTAGGAGAAATTTATGAAATATAAAATAGTTTTACAAACAGCATCCTAATAAACATATTACAAAATGCTTTTTATTTCTGAACTATGTACTTAATACAGAAGAATTGTAAAATACAAAAAAAACATTTATTTTATACGAACAAAAATGAATGTATTAATGAGAACCTTGGTGTTGAATATCCTGCATAAGTTCATTAATATTCGGAGCTAAAGAAGTCAGAGATAACCTTAACATTGATTGCAGATTTAATAAACAATTTCTTTTCTTTGTTTTTTTAGTGACTATAGCTGAAAATCCTGTTTCACATAGGTACGTAGAGCTAAATGGAAGGCGAATCTTCAGGGCCTTCTCACTCACAATCAGTACAGGGTATTCATTTCTAATCATTATTAAAAAATTTTCGAGTCGCATATTGTTATTTTTTTAAATTCTGCATTGGACATTTGACGCTATATCAATTAGTGACTTCCTCTTCAAGTGAAAACTGGTTATCATCATGATCAGGAAATGGATCCAAAATGCATAAGTAACCTTTGCAAGGGTCAGATTCGTCAGGGAAATAGTTTTCAAATTTCTCTTGAATGGTTAATATGTGAGATGAAATGCAATCAAATAACTCTTCTGTTTTAACATCAGTAGAGTTTACACTAAAATCATTAATTGTAAGTTATGGATGGCAGAGAGGTGGAATTGGGAAATATGAAAGGGTGGGAAAATCTTTTAAGTTAATGACATTAATAAAGTATTGAATATCTGTGATAGTGTAAAACTTGATTAACTTTTCCCAAAAAAATTCAACTAAATATGATGTGAGGTCTAAAAAAAACTACATTTTGGAAACTTCCGCGGACCACCAACAAAACCTTCGGTTCATGGACTATAGGTTGGGATACACTGATCTAGATGTTTCAGGTAATAAAAAATCGGCCAACCAAGAAGCTGCCGATAAATTTTGCGACTTTTTTGAAGCATTAGTTAAGGAATATATAACTATCCAACACATTTAATTGCATTATTTTAATATTTACTAACTGCACTGTATGTAATGTATGCGTGTCACTATTCACTTCTCTTTTGTTAAATATCAATTTGCCTCAAGAATTTCTGCTAATAACCTGTGTTGGGTGTGGATAATTTTTCTCCTTTTCTCGGACAAGGGAACAATTTTTTTTTGTCGGAAAATTCTAATGGTTGGACTAAGTTAATCCTTACCTCCAGATGCTATTAAAAAAAGAGAAGCTAATAGTGATAGGCATACGAGAAACATCCATAGGATGTAATGTAGTTAGTAAATATTAAAATATTGCAATTAAATGTGTTGAATACCTGTATATATGAGTTTCATTAGGTACTTCCTTGAATGTCATGGAATTATTTAAGAATAATTGCAAGTAGAATACCTAGTCTACAGATTAGAAATTCCAAGGTGAATGTACTATTCTGCATCTGTTCCTTATTTTGGTATCCAAATGCTTTATTGAGGCCTATCCAATATAACTCTCAAGTAACCAGAATATTCAATTAACCAGAAAACCCAATTCCCTGGGCATTCTGGATAACAGGAAGTTTACTGTATTGATAAATGCAGCTAGTATTAGTTTCAATACATAAAAATACTACATATCCCTTATTTTTAAATAAAGATTTGTTTTCCAGGGGGCAATTGCAGTTGAATTTTTTATGATCATAATTATTAAATATTGCAGCATAAATTAGGATATTAGTTTCATATGAAATTTATTGAAGGTATTAGGACAAAATTTTTGTTACAGCATTTTTACTTTTATTTCAACTTGCATTTTCATTTAATTATACAAAATTGTCAAAATTTGATTTAGGAAAATGCTGGATTTGAGATAAGTTAATACAGTTATTGTGAATCAGCATTATTGAATAATATCATCATCTCAAGGAAAATTTTTATTCTCTACTTATCCTAGCACCAAATAAAATATGCTAAGCACTTTTCTTTGAGGCTACATCGAATTTCAGAGTAAGCTTGAAACTATTCTTGGTCTTCTTGAGATCTTTCACTGTCGTAACACCAATGCCATACTCCAAGTGATGTTTGCAATTGAAGCACCAGTCTCTATTGGAAAATTTCATGCACTATAGTGTTCGAAAAATTTCATGGACTATAGTCTTGGAAAAAATTCATGGAATATAGTTGTGGAAAATTTCATGGACTATAGTCTTTGAAGTAGTCTATGAAATTTTTCCTAGACTATAGTCCATGAAATTTTTTAAAGACTATAGTCCATGAAATTTATCGATGGCTATAGTACATGAAATTTTTCAAAGGCTGTAGTCGATGAAATTTTTCGAAGACTATAGTCCATGAAATATTTCGAAGACTGTAGTCCATGAAATTTTTCGAAGACTATAGTCCATGAAATTTTTCATACTAGGTCCATGTAATTTTTCCAAGACTATAGTCCATGATATTTTTCCAAGATTGTAGTCCATGAAATTTTTCATACTAGGTCCATGTAATTTTTCCAAGACTATAGTCCATGATATTTTTCCAAGATTGTAGTCCATGAAATTTTTCATACTAGGTCCATGTAATTTTTCCAAGACTATAGTCCATGAAATTTTTCAGACTATCTTCCGTGAAATTTTTTGAAGACTATAGTCCATGAAATTTTTCAAAGACTGTAGTCCATGAAGTTTATCGATGGCTATAGACCATGAAATTTTTCAAAGGCTGTAGTCTATGAAATTTTTCAAAGACCATGAAATATTTCGAAGACTGTAGTCCATGAAATTCTTCAAAGACTAGTCCATGAAAATTTTCAGACTAGGTCCATGAAATTTTTCAGACTAGGTCCATGAAATTTTTCAAAAACTATAGTCAATGAAATATTTCAAAGACTATAGTCCATAAAATTTTCCACGACTATAGTCCATGTAATTTTTCCAAGACTATAGTCGATGATATTTTTCCAAGACCGTAGTCCATGAAATTTTTCCAAGACTATAGTCCATTAAATTTTTTCTAGACTATAGTCCATGAAATTTTTCCAAGACCACTTTACGAGCGCTCCACCGGAATTTCAGTGAACTACTAGTCTCGAACTAACTGTCAAGCGATATGGCAAGGGTGATAGTAGAGGAGGGGGTGAAGGCTCTTTTTCCTCTCCCTCCCCCCCTTAGAGAAGGGTTTACGGTTCTCTCCTAGCTCTGGATCGGATATTTTCCCTCAAGATAATGGTTTTGAATTCAGTAGTGCTTACTTTCCCCAATGCGGTAACACGTGAATGAATGTCAGATGTAACTCTTTTCATTTCAAAATTAGTTAGAATCAAGACACGAACTCCGGAGTTTAACATACGGACGTCAGAAAGAACGATGTTTATTTTTCCATTCAACATTAAATTAATTAAATTCCGAGTTAGCATAAATATTTATTAGGAATCAAAAGGAATACACATTTCAACGCCTTAACAATGAAAAATTTTTAGTTGCGACTACTTCACGTAACTGAACTAATAAAACAAATAAAGTAAAAATATATGCTTTTTATCTTTTTTCAATAAATCACCATTTCTACACCAAGAATCCAACTCGATATTAGGGATTAAAATGAATTCAACACTATTAATTTACACCACATATTTAATTTGTCACTAGAAAAAATCCATTTAGCTAATTATTGTGCTATTAAATGTCAGAGAGCAAAAGGCTCTAAAATATTAATACACTGCCAAATTTTTCTCGATAGGTAATTTAAATTGCGTATTTTTATTATATCTTGAAATTATCGGCATACTTGAAGATTACAAAGGAAAGCCGACATCTTTGCAGGTGTCGTCTATGCGTGTCAGAGGAAGCCGACAGTATTAAGACGTGTATAAAAAGGATCAAGATAAATTCATATACTAAATTTGTAAATCATTTTCAAAATTAACTCTTTTTGCTATATGCAATTAATTTATGTGATATTTTAATGTTCTGGATTATATTTTATTCAGTTGTAATATTATATTACTGTAACGAAATTCAACACTGGGAAATAATTCTTATGAAACCAAACATCCATCGTGTTCGAATAATGGATCGAGCAGACTCAGCTTTCTGTAGAAATTTTTAACAACTGGTTCTAAAATTGCTTCAAAATTTAACAACCGGTTTGCGCGAACCGGTGCGAACCCGGCTGCAGCTTACCACTGGATATAACCCCTTCATAATAAAAGTGACTAAACTTCATGATTACCCGATATTCTTCTGCTATCTATTCCTGTGCTATACTTTGGGAAAATAAAATCCGGCCTAAGTGGGATAGCAAACCTATTGCACGCAAGACAATTGAGGTTAACATGCAACAGAAAAAACTTTTTATATTATAATATAATCATAGTTAAATCATAAAATTATTTCTTTTGGATATATTTAAATTGACGCATAAGCTAGTCATTTTGTTTCGAATGGAGTAAGTTAGAAAACTTCAATTTCCAAACTTCCAATCATATTGAGTTGAACTTTTTTTTTAATAACTCAAATTAAGATTAACATATTTCAAAATGCATCCAAACGCATGTTTAACATAATTATATTGCCAAGAAAATGAGCAACCATGCCCTGAGCAGGATTCCTTCTTTCGCAGCATATTAATTCTCGAGCGTTTTCTCTCGCTGTCTATGCACCTACCGCGTTCTCTCCTTTTATACTCTCATACTTTCTTCTTTCATACGTGATACTTTTCAATCCTTCTCTTTTACCTGTATTCCTCCAGCAGTTTCTTCTTCCGTTTCAATAAATCCCACAAAATATCAGTAGCGTAGATTTGTTATTACAGTTTTCAGATTTAAAAAAATCCTAAAACAAAATTGTCATCAAATTTTTCATACAAATTGTGTACGCATTCCGATATTCTTTTACTGATTACAGTGCTAATACAGGCAGAAATATGAAACTTACGTTGTATTTGATGGTGTAGCGGTATGCGGATGGTTTAATCATCGTAATTATTCTGTATTTATTTTACTTTATTAGCCCCAAGAGGAAAATTTGTGGTCAGTGGGTGAAATTTTAAAAATGGAAATCGCTCACGGAAAGGTGAAGCTACACATTATGTTGTAAATTATGATGTATTTCCGAACGTGTCAATCCAGATGGCATTCATTTCTTCTTGTTAGCATACAATATTTTCTAAAAGAGCAATACAAATGCCTTAAGCCTGTTGTAGTACATGGACCCATTTATAATCATTTTATTAAAATAAATATATAGTAAACCATGTAGTTGTAAGTATATTGCTCATCAAATTTATCCTTCCATTTTGTTAATAAAAAGTAAATATGTACTCCATTTTATTTAGAAAACTCGGCCACCTTGAGATGTCCTGTATTCCAATGTAAACAAGATAAACTTAATTTCCAAAAATTACCAGAAGAGTAAAGAAGATAGAAACAAAATCAATGTAATGGGATATTTCCATCTTGATGTCCATAGAGTTAGGTCTTCTTATGAGTTTGTGCCTTCCATATTGATCGAGATTCTTCCACACCAAGGTAAGAGTATGTTTTTCATAATATTTTTAAGAATTTGAATTAGGATACAGTATTTTATTTTTATTAATTCCTCAGTAATGCTGATGATTTTACGACATTCAATACATTGTCAACAAAAATCATTTTAAGCTCATTAATTCAATAAAACAAACAATTATAACAAAAGTTAGTGTTAATTGGAAAATGGATTCTGAGAGCTGAGCTTTTAAATCGTTATGGTAGTTTACAAAGAATCGAACCATAGCTATAAATGCAGTGGCGCCCTTTGACCCGGGCAAGCGGGGCCTCTGCCCCGGGCCCCGTGCTTTGGCGGTTTGCACATGTCACAAACAAAAAATACGTGTATTAAATAAGAGATAAAATGAAATATGCAGAATCAAAATAATTATGTGAACGATATTCACAACCAAGCATATATTACTGTATCTTGTATGAAACACAGGAATGAAACGTATAACGTCTGAATACACCTAATTATTACAGTTTATTGTACAAAATAAGCAACCTATGTAAACATAAGGAGTACTTTCCTGAAGAACGGAGTTATCTTAAGCCAGCCAAACTTCCCGGATTAGGCGGGACAGTCCCGGATTTCGATAGTTTGTCCCGCATGGTGAGGAGTCCCAGAAAATGTTTTGCATCCGTACAATTTTTTCCGCTTGCCCCGAATTTTCACAAATAATCACACTTGAAAATTGAGCAAATCGCTAAACATCTCACATTTATCGCCCTCGCTCCATGTTAGCCGTCATGCATTGGTTCAAATTACACTGTATACTGTTGACTTAATACATTATCGCGTAGGATAAATTTCATACATTGCCACATACAAAATGTGGCATAATTGCTGATGTTATCAGTCAGTCGCATTCGAAAACTTTTAGTATCGACATCGTAGACAAGTAAAATATTTCGATATTCTTATCTGATGTAAATACCAAAATAATGTTGCTGAATTTAATGTTTTTCTTTTGATATCTCGAGTGCGTTCTACGTCTATAATACGGGAATGTACATATCTAATATAATAATATCTATAATATGGGAATATACATATAATAATAATAATATCTATAATACGGGAATATAAATATCTAAAAATATGAAATATTTTTACAATTATTTTTTAGTGTGCAAATTATACCTACATAATTTTAGATTGTTAAGGGGCCCCGCAAATGCTGATCGCCCTGGGCCCTGCACCCCCATAGGGACGGCCCTTTATAAATGTATTGGTAAAGTTTAGTCATTTGTATTCTCAAAAAGTATTTTGCTTTTGGCTATCACTACCTAGTTCAACAAAATTATTGAGCTTGTCTTGTGGCAGAAAAAAATTCAAGAACAAGCACTTTAACCCTTTCAGTGCTATTGACAAAACGATTTGTCACTTGCTTAGTCTCACCTCAGCAAATTAGTTTTGCATCATATTATAGCAGTGTGCTTTTACAGAGAATAGCAAAAACTCCTGACTTTAAGAGAATTGTTTTCAAAATGGCACATACTGCCAAAACATTCAGCTCAGCATTGAAAAGGTGAAAAAAATACTTATCTCAGGTATTTCCAATATCCCCAACAAGGTTATAAAAAAAAACATGTACATTTCGGCTAAATTAACAGATGGTGTATTACCACTGAAGATGGATTTTTTGTGGCTTAAATGCACGTTTTTTTTGTAACCTTACTGTGGCTATTGGTGATACTGGAGGCAAGTATTTTTTTAGTGTTTGTTCTTGAATTTGAGTATCACTATTTAAAACTTGGAGTCCCATGAAAAAGTTAATTTTAAAATCCATGTAGTTTTAGCATTCCTCTATCAAATTATCTGATTAAGATTGATAAATAATTTAGCTATGTCAACTACACTTTTCAATCAAGAGGAAGCTCTTATTCTCAGCCAATTAACGTTTGAATGGATTTCCATGATAGTAGAAAATTTAAGTTGGGAAACTCTGATGAAAGAATAGTTTGGAAATAAAATGACCAATGTTGTTAGCGTTTCCGAGGGCCAAGGCTGTTTGAATCAGTGCTTGAAATGGAAAATGGTTCACAACGGAACGCTTGTATTGGTAGTGGAATGGAAATTTTTACAAAACGGAACGCTTTTTATAAGGGACAGCATTTCTAAATGTCTGACGAAACGGAAGGGTATCATTGGTTTGTATGACCAGCCAGAGAGGTATTCCGGCTCATTTCAAGCACTGGTTTGAATATTGACTTGCATTAAATTTACCACTGAGACATGAAGTAGGTTGGGACGGTTATTACTGAGATTTGAAAATTATAACTGTACACCTAGACTGAAAAAATGTTATGCATATATATTTGAGGCTTATTTTTAATTATTTATGTATCAAACAGTGTCCTGCAAAAGGTTCTCAGGAGATGATTCAGAATATAATAAAACAACAATTTTTAATGGTATTGAAACAGTAATGCGATTATTCGGACATAATAAATTTGATAAACATGATTACAGCATATGTTTTTCCTGTTCACTATAAATTAATTTAGTATTCCTTGCTTTTATGGTAGCAATGAGTTAGTATGGCTGTCAATTTTAATTAATTATGTATTTTGATTATTTTTTCAGAATCTGTCAACAGCAAAGGAGGAAAGGAAAGCAGCACTGGAGGTGAAGAAATTTTCAGGCTTTTATAAATTTTGTTAGCTTAGAGTGCCACATTAAGTGGGGACTAAAATTTGAATGGCATGCAGGTAATAATCTTACTCCAAATATGTTTATTCATAATAATTCTTTCCTAAGGGACCCAGCTATCAGCGTTAATGGTTAGCAGGACAGGTTTGTTGAAACTAGAGTCAAACAAAACACACTGAGATATAAAAACTACGATAAAATAATATCTTTAAATATTGTTATCCAAGGACAGTGTGGTGGCTTCAAAAATCCATTTACATGTCAGTTTTTTAATAAGGGATGCTACTAAGGGTTTGACTTTCTTATAGGTAAATTTTGAACTAGTTGAAAAGAAAGAGTATATATTAAAATAATATTTAATGAATTAAATGTGCAGTTAACCCTTTCTTTATGCAGTTTACCTGGTTTGCAATTCTTTTATTGTGATCTAATTTTAAAATGCCTTCATACTAACCAATGTTTAGTCAAAAGATGTTGCATTGATTCGAAAGCATCCTTTTCAAATGGGCCTGCCTAAAATCCCATTATTATGAACAAGAGCATCATAGAAGAATGGTAATATAAGCTCCAGCTAGTATTCAATGCATATGAGACTGGCTTTTTTGGAAAATAGATACCATTGAGAACTTAGGCTGTCCCAATGCCATTTCTGTGCCTCAATTCTAGCCATTGTTAAATAGTAACTTTAGGATTTGAATTTAGATGTATTGTTATTCTTTTTGGAAATTAACTACAATTTTACAGGAGAATTATGAACATTCACATCATCCAGAAAGTGCAGCATTTGTAATTTGTTTCGTTTGAATATTCCAATTAAGCATTTTGGGTTATGTTAGTTTATGCCATCAACATACCTTGCTCATTTTCTTACAGCTTGATTTGCCAGTATTTTAGTTCATTGTTTGTCAGTTTCAATTGAATGTTTTGGTCTTTTTCTTAAGCTTGATTTAACATTGTAAGGCTAGTTTCATAGATTAAAATTCAACTTTCATGAAACAATCAATGCAGTGAATCATAAATATTGAAATGAAAGAATGAGATAAGGATATGTTCTAAGACAGTCATCTGATTTAGGAATTCATACAAAAGAGGTTCAATTCTCTAAGAGAGATTTTATATCAAGGTGTTTGGTGACGGTGATGTGATTGTGATTTTAAGGTAACTTCAGTTGCTCTTGGACAACACATTCATTTAAATGGAGCCATTTATACCAAGTTGACGGAAATGTGATGGTGACGCAACTTGGAAGCGACTCGGCAACTCTAGTCACTGAGTGACTTTTCCTGCCAATCACCCGTGATTCTATTCACCTGCCAGTCGCCTATTATCACCTTCAAAAATATAGTCACCTAAACTTCCAATGTCTATAATTTCGCTACCGCTTATGCTGTAAGGAAAGCAAAGACATTTTTAAAGCCTGAACTTTAGCCTAATAATCTATGCTTGTCAAATTTTGCATACTAAAAATTTTCTTTTCCGAAAGCCACCCAGATAACAGCAGCATAGACAGGCTATTTCCTAAGTGAAAAAATTGTAAAAATTTAATTCTTGTATGTGAACACTGAAACTTTCAACACCGTAATTAAACAAAATAGGTATTACTATTATGAATATACTAGCAGGTTTCTTATTTATTATTTAAAATGTTTTCTTTTACATTTTACTTTTTTTTAAAAAACCTTACAAATTTAAGTAAATTTTAATAATAATATTTTAAAATGTATGGTCCAGTACTTCTTTATAAGCCATACTTTTTGTTTTTACTTTTGGGTAAAGTGACAAGTTTTCATATCAGCTAAACAGGTACACTCATTCTTTGCCCCTGGAGTGTAGGCAATTTCAAGAAGGGCCTTTGAGTACAAGTTCATATTTGTAGAACATTGGGTAAAGCTTTCCAAAAACATATTATTAAAACAGTAATCCCTGTCTCCTTTTTCTTTGCTCATTCGCTAAAACAAGTGAAATTTTTTAGGTTGTTGGTTTAACTCACGACTTAAATATAAAAGAGCTATGTGGCAAATTAAAAATATTAAGTGTGTGAATACTAAATCTTCTATCATTCTGCTTACTACGGCGACGCTGCCATCGTAATGTGCAGTAAAGGAGTATATCCTCTTCGCTTTAGGACATGTTGGATACTAGGGAAAAATAAATATCATATCACCATCAAAAATCAGTTGCTTTGATATAAATACATTGGTGACAGTGATTTGTTGGCAACTTCATTTGCCATCAAATCAGATCACTGTCACCAATCGCCTTGGTATAAAACCTCCTTAAGAGAAACTTCAAATTTGTATTTAAGTAGGCAGAGCTGAGGCATGTATAACAATATATCATACTTCAACATTCTCAGTAGTTCTATTAACAGAATTTAACAACAATACTTCTACTGTGTTTCATTTTGTATTTCTCTGTTAGCTAGTTTAATCAAAGACACTATAATATAATTTAAACATTTAATGATTTTGCTTCTTTATAAACTACTTTAATAATAACACAGTGATTATTCATTAAGTTTAAATGTGATTGGAGGAATTTGAACCAATGCATAAGTGTCATGCAGTGAGATGATGGTGTCTAGATTATATTATAGATAACTAGTTAATCATCCATGCCTGATTTTAGGATTATGTGTATGTTTGTCACAAAAGATGATCTCTTAACAAAAAATAGGCGCTGCTAACCCAAGTCCCTTACTCCCTATTTCTCATTTAATCAAGGTCTTGTCGTTCACTATGTTTCCTTGAGAACTGCAAGGGTTTACTGTATTTTGTAAAATATTACAATATGAATGTTTCAATTTCAGTTGTACTTGATGAACAGACATGCTAGGAGAAAATGCACAGAAAGACTATGATACTTTCAGTATATGAAGCCATAAGTTGAGAAATTTCTTGAGGGTTTTCGTGCATACTGCAATTCCTGTATGGCTTGGTTAATTTACATTTTTCATTCTGAACATTACCATTGCTTCAAATAAAGTAGTGCTGACCAAATTTACACTTAAATACGGCTTGTATTTTTATCAGGATCGATGTAGACAAAATTTATAGTAATTATTTATCTTTGGAAGTGTTAGCTGAATTATTTTTTTATTTCCGTTGGAATCGATTGAAGAATTGCCAAAAAAATAGTAAAGTAAAATGACTTGAATTTTCATGAAAATCAGGATTTGGATTAAAATTTACCATGGATGGCAAATCGACGGCATGCATGCCACTGTAGGTATGCAAGATGATTTTTTTTGGCACTCAGCAGAAATCGTTAATTTGCTGTCTACTTAATATTTTTCCATTTCTGACTAAATGTGAAAGACTATTTCTAGCGAGATTACAACTATTTTGATAAATAACTGTATAATAGTAACCTTTTGCCCAGGGTCGAGAAGCTAGTTGCTCCATAATTGTAGTCTGTTCATAAATGATCTTGGGCAATGTATCTTTTTAGATAACTTGAATTTTATGTAATCAATGCATTGTTTTCTGAGCTCTAGTCTGAGAAAAAATGATCATGGTTAAACCATAAAATTATTTCTTTTTGGGTGGATTTTCAATTAATAGTAGGTTAAAGAGAAGCCAAATTTTGGTATGCAAGCAAAAACTGCCATCACTGGAATATACCATATTCTCCACGAAGAAAGATGACATCGAATTTAAGAAAACTCCTATTTAGATAAAAGTCTGAAGGGAATGATCTTAATTTGTACTTTGTGATCTAACTAGCATTAACTGATGTGCGTTACTTGTCTCAATGTTTACTCTAATTCTCTCACGTGCAACAGAAAATGAATTGCAAGGCTAAAGGAAGTCTTGGTTCCCATATTCTCTATTGCTCATTTTCTAAATAAGCTTGTAATATGCATGTTGAATCTTCTGTATTAGAGTTTAAAAACTGACCAGACCATCATTTGCAGATACCGTATAGCAGTGTTTTCCAACTTTCTGTAGAATTTCATGGCACCTTCAACTTGAAAAATGGTTTTATATTTTTATTGGTACAGTGGGTTCCGCTTATTAGAATCAGTGGTTAATTGAATCAGCCGCTTTATTGAGTCAAAACTGTAAAACCAAAACCATTTTCTATCTAATGTTTTAAAAAACCTCCCATTATTGGAATCACTTATTTCAGTTTATTGAATCGTGCGGCAATGAATGAATGCAGGGTTGTATACCTAAAGTTGCGAAATGCTACGGAAAAGCGGATTTTCATCACATCGAGCAGAAATGAAAACCTAAGAGGTGGAAGTTGAGGAAGAGTTCAGTAGATTGAATTCGATACATAACGACATTGTTGAAGCTCCTATTGACAGAAGATGACATTGTCATAACACGAAAGTGAAATTTGCATTTAAAATTTTATTTGTTATAAACTTTCTTATATTATATATCTCAAAAATTTGCATAACCATGAAATTTTCATATACGAAAGAGATATGAACTTTATTCTAACATTTTCTTATTTGCCATAACTAAAATACGCAGACTCTGGATTATTGAATCAGCCATTTAATTGAATCAAATAACGGATTCCCGACTTGATTCTAATAAGCGGAACCCACTGTATCAATGTTTGGACACATTCATTCCTTAGTGCTACATCATTATCAATTTATTAGAGGGAAATTGTTGACTTAATGATCTATCCTCATTTCTAAATTGTTAACTTATTTATTTAATCACTTTCCGCTGCTCCTCTGTTGGGAAACTGCAATACTGTAGAGCACTGAGTAAGAACTCCCTGGATCATCCAAGTGCAGATTAATTCGTCAACCAGGCGACTTCTACATGGCTTACTGGGAACCATACCATAACAAGATATTTTATTAACCAGAGCAAACTACTAAATATGTAACCTCTCCACATTTAAAAAATTATTTTCTATAGTTTATTTAGTTAGTTTATTATTTATTTTTTGCACCCCTTACTTAGTTGCACCTGGGGCAGATGCCCTGCTTGCTCCCCCGTAATTACGGTACTGACCAGGAATGACTATACTGAACATCAGAATGAAACACACTGCATACAATCCAAACCAGCGTTTCCCAGTGTATGGTCCACGGACCATTTGTGGTCCATAAAGGTTTTGTTGGTGGTTCGTGGAGGTTTCCAAAATGTAGTTTTTCTTTAGTCCTCAACTCATATTTAGTTGGAACTTTTTTGGGAAAAGTTATGCAAATTTTACACTATAACGTATTGAATATTTTTATTAATTAAGTTTGTAAAATTATTTCATATTTAAAAAAATTTTCCTGCACAAATGTTGAAAATATTTCTTTGATTAAAATAAAAATAATCAGGTGATCGTCAAACATACTGAAGTATGTGTAATATATTTCAAAATGGTCAAATAAAATACGTAACCAAGTAACTCCTTTTCTTAAACATAGATACAGTAAGTATGTTAGTGTAAGAAATGAGGTGGTCCGCAGGGCTTGAAAGGGTTGCTGAAGTGGTCTACAGAGTTCAAAAGGTAGGGAAATGCTGATCCAAGCCCACTTTAACAGTTTTTGAAATGGGTAATAGAAGAAGACAAACAATTTGGAGGGAAATTAAGCAATACAACAGATGAAATAGAAAAGCTAATATAGTACAAGCACTTTAATCCAGTGCCTTTGGGAAATAGGCCGTGCCGGACTATGGAATTTTCCTGACCATGGTAGTTGGCCATAATGAAAGGTAAACAAAATCTATGCAATAATTTTTTGTTTTATGATTTTATTTCACATAACTTTTCAGATTCACTTTGTTCACATCTCATTGTTCATATTTTGTTTTATTAGTGTCCATTCGGATGGTAAGTAGTTGAAGCAGAGAGAAAAGGGAAAGATATTAACTTGTGGTGACTTTATATTTAAGTGATTAGATTTGAGTTTCCTCCTTCCTATTGTTAGAGGGATTTAGTTTGTTATATGATGTGAATGAAAGAATTTAGTGAGTTTTTAATTTAAAACCGGTATGTCAAACTGGTGGCCTGTGGGCCACATGAGTCCATTTCTTTCCCTAACTATAAAACTCATTTGATTGAACTAAAGCACTCAATATTTTATATAAATGCTTTATTTTTATGAAAAGGACAATATTCTGTCATTTTACCGAGGTCGTATAGAACATGTTTGATAAATTGCTGTTTTTAATGCCAAAAAAGGCATCCAGTCTTCTAGAATAAATCATTTTTTTCCAAATCTTACTCTCATAAAGTAACTGCAATCCTAATGTGGCCCTTCTATAACATTCATCGCTTTAATGCGACCCTGCTATCTCTTCGAGTTTTACACACCTGATTTAAATGCACAGACGTCGGAGTTTAACTCTTAACATTTTGGTCTCAACATTCAATCTCTTCCGGGCCTACGGACTTTGCCCAGGCAGAATCTATGTGACTGGAATCACGTTTAAAACACTATAGAATTTAAACAAATATTTTTTATACTTTTTAAATAATTGGGAGCGTAATAATTCTTCATGTAAACCCACTAAATGTACTGAAATGCAATTTTATTATACTGAGTCGAGTTCTTTAATCGTTTTCTCAGCTTGTTACTTAGTAAAATTACACCGCTATAAGAACACTTCAAGAGGTCACCTAGAGCTTGGACTGATCCTGTCTCCAAGTTGGAGACAGGATCAGTCCAAGCTCTAGGTGACCTCAAGAGTGTTCTTATAGCGGTGTAATTTTACATAAAAATTAGGCTGTCATAAAGTGACGATTTTTTGATTTATAATAATTCCAACTCAATAAATAGGAATTAAAAATTAGAAAGTATTGTTAATTTTGTTTTTCTTTTATTTGTATTGGGCATTTTTAATATTCAATGTTTGTCGTAGTTTTACAATGAATTTGCTTAATTTACTATAGGTAACGATAACGATAAATGCAATTTTGCCTCATTCAGATATTTTCTATTAATATATATTGATATCATTATTTTTAGGCATTCCAGCGATATTTGATATTTTGATTGAATTCAGATAAATTCCTGACATTGCAAGAGTTTATAAGCCGGTGTGATGGGGTTGTGAAAAATTCAGAAAGCGTTAATATACCCATAGAAGAGGAAGTTCTCATAAGTAGAAAACAAGTTATGAAAGTGTACAGCGTATTACAAATGGGGGCGTTTCGTGCAATAGTATATTTGAAATGTATGATATACATGTCGTTTTAAAGTGCTTTTTTTTCATCATAAATAATTTTCTTCGTATTTAAAAATATTTCATGCACACACAGGGAAATTAAACGTATTTTTTGATATTGTTTATGTTAACAGCAATGAAGCAACCATGCAAGAAATTTTCTAAGTTCAACTCTAACTAAGACATTCTTGTTTGATTTTCTTGATAACAGCTACTCCTACGATATCAAGTTAGGAAAGCGTACAACGTATCACAAATGGGGCGCGTTTCGTGCAATGGAGTATTAGAAAGCAATTATATACCTGTACGTAAGGGAAATAGCGTTTTAAAGTCCTTTTCTTCATCATAAATAATCCATTTTCTTCCTATTTAATAGTATTACATGCACACGTAAGGAAATTAAACGTTTGTTTGGGAGATTGTTTATGTTAGCAACAATGAAGTAACCATGCAAGAAATTTTCGAAGTTCAACTCCATATAAGACTTTCTTGTTTGATTTTCTCGATAACGGCTACTCCTACGATGAAAATATATAGAAAAGGAAATACTCTACTTTACCAGTTCTACAACTTTTATTTGAAAAATATTTTTATATGAACAATAGTTTACGAGATATGACGAAAATTTAATTTTTTGTCTCTAGTAAAGTGGTACCCCTGATTGGCGTACGTGATTCATTTTTGCGATTTTCTTATTATATTTGATTGAAAGTCCTTAATATCAAATTTCATAAAAATCCGTTCGGTAGAAGCCGAGAACGAACATGCGGACGGACGGACGGATACACAGACGGACAGACTGACGATAATAGGCGCTCACGCTGTAAGCGAAATGCGCCTAAAAATGTATAGGAAAAGAAACACTATTTTACTAGTTCTACAAGTTTTATTTGAAAAATATTTTGATATGAGCAATACTTTACGAGATATGACGGAAATTTCATTTTTGTCACCAGTAAAGTGCTACCCCTGGTTGGCTTACGTGATTTGTTTATGTTCTTATTATCTTTGACTGTAAGTTGTTAATAACAAATTTCATGAAAATCCCTTCGGTAGAAGTCGAGAACAAACATGCGGACGGACATACCGAATAGGCGCTCATGCTGGAAGCGAAACGCCCCTAAAAAGCGGACGACTAAAAATGCCTATCTCGGCGTTTTCCAATCATTTCTTTCTGCATGTGCGCGCCTTTGTTAGTAAGACATTAACAAGGTCTGTGTGATGGCAGTGCCAACGGTGCGACTGAGCCGGGCCCGGTACTTACAGAGGCATCGCGCTAAAAAAAATCTGTTGTACTTATTGAGCCCACGCTTTAAAAAAAATCGGAAATATCAACACTGCCAAAGTGAAAGAGATTGCTTTATTAAAATTTTTTGTCGCGTAAGAGGCTTCGCGCGTTCACTTGGCACCGGGTCCCGCGATTTTCCTATATGGCTCTGGATATCACTTAAATCTCCGATTATGACTGGGATTGTAAATAAATACCATGCAGCTACAAGGCATCGAGCATTATCGATAAGCCCTGTTTACTCGACCGGTACGTTACTGTGGTTTATTTCTCTTTCAGAGTCCCTATTGAAGTTTTTTTCGCGCTTCCTCGGGGTGGCTCTGTTAATCGTAGTGGCAATCCATCATAATAGGCTATATTTTAAAAATGTTATTCCGTAAGTGTCGAGCTCATTTTTATATAATCATGCGGTAGAATTTGGCGCGTTTTGTTAGTTACAGTATCGTCTCAAGTGAACGTGAACTGATCTTAGATATCCTCGTTTCAACGAGTAATTTGCGTCACCTTTCACTTTTATCCGGATCATGCATCAGGGCCTCATTAGGATTACAGTTGTTTAATTAGACCCAGAGTTGTAAATAAATAAGACTTTTTGGAAGATTGTCTATTTTACAAAAACCCATAATTTAGAAAACGCGTTATACTGTACCATAGTAGCTATGAAAAAATTCTCACCTTTTCACAGAAATGAAGTACCTACAGGAGGTCGCCGAGTTAGGAACGGGTTGCGTTCCAAAAGTTAGTCTTTTGCTCGGAACCATAGACAATATTATATAATTGGTGGTTAAATTCCCAAGTCACTCCACAAATGCCTATTTAGCGCACAATTAAACTGAAATCTACATTTGCTCTGAATAATAGTAGAAAACGATACTGTTGTAGACATTCGTTTTGTCTTTCATTACCCTTCCGATCGTCGGACGTTAAGTAACTTAGAACGTAATGGGGCACTGTGTCGAAAACACTTCCGCAGAGGGTTGACCTACAATTCGCTGTCGCAATTAATTCTCGAGAGAAAAACATTCGTTCATGCGAGTTGGCGACCGTATGCTCTATTTATTAAAATACCTTATGGAGCTTCGTTCCTAAGTACGGATGGTGGTAAGTCGGGAACCTGTATTTCTGTAAAATCGAACGATTTAGTCGAAACGAAAATTCCCATTCGGGCCGCAATAAGGCATAGACAGTGCAGCCGGCAGTTCGACATACCTGCCTTACGTGAACGACGAAGGGGTGTACTGTAAAATCTCAAAATTACCCGAGCGACTGCCAAAATAGCCGAATACGTGAAGGTATTGATTTATTGAGAGAGTTTGTACGCAATTATCATTTTTTTACAGCAGAAACGGAAATTCTTCATGAATTTCATTAATATACAGAGAATACGGCGAAGTTTTTCCTGGACTTCAAATGACAAATACAAAATACGTTGGTTTGTGTGAGGTGATGCTTCTATATTTATGTTCTAAGTTACGAAAAAGGAACGAAATGTTATTCAGTTTCTTCTGAATACCATTAATTCACTTTTTAGCAAATATGGATAGCTTTTTCAAGTAGAAAGAAATCCGTTAAATGTTTTGGAATTGAGAAAAGATATTGGAAACCAATGTACGAGTAAGATATATTCACGTTTCAAAGTAAAGGGGAATTCTTTTGAATTGCTTTTATTGTAATAATATGATAAGATTGTTTTTGATGGTGGAAAAGGTAAAAACACCATACTTTTGTGCGTTATAATTGAAGTGAGAGGAGCGGGTGACCTCGAGCTGATTTCTGTTTCTTGTTTCAGATCCACCGTGATGAGCACCGTGGAAATTGCTGATTTTCTGCGAATCACTGTCGGCCTTCAGTTATTATTTTATGCAATTAGGCGAATGCCTAATTTGAAGAGCATTCCAAATGGCTACTGGGAAAATAAAGGGGTCATTTGGATCATAGTATCTTCAACCTGACCAGCCAGCTGTTCTAATAAAAGTTTTGTATACTGATTTCCTTTTTGTTGCATAAAAAGTGTTATGTTTATTACTTAAATGCTTTAAAACTTTGTAGGTTACATCATTATAACTGCATAAATAAAAATTTGTGAAATATATTGTCAAAAAAATTTTCTATTTATTTTTCAATTACCTATTATATAGGGTATATTCTCTATTGATAAATTATTTTCAAATATTACTTCACGCCAGGTTTGAGAGAAAAATTTTACAATATAAAGAGAATTAGATAGAAAAAATCTTTAATCTTCAAAACAATGGTTTCTTCGTATTTCGTGACAATTGCCGATCAAGAATGGAAATGGAAGCGTTATTCACTTGTTATGCTAGCGCTCCACCGCTGAGCTAGAGAATAACATGGCGAAACTCTCCCCAACAGCGAGAATAATCAATAAGTAAATATGACGTCAAAGAACTGTTACGTCAAGAGGGGGGAGGAGGGGAGCTGCTACGTCAGAGGGGCGGAGGAGGGGAGCTGTGACGTCAGAGGTAGTGACCTTGAACAGAAGGTCACTTTCACTTTCTTGAAAATTTTGAGGAAAAACCGAAAATTTTGAAAAACCTGTATAAGTAGACCAAAAACTGCGTTTGACCTTTATTTAACCTTCTTTGACCACTAAGTCACCTTCGATTAGTTCCGATTTCCGCCACCTGCCCAGTAATGGCGCATGACTAGTTGAAGGCGGTGAATGGGCCAGGTTGTCATTGCGGTATTACTTCTAATAGCCCCGATAGAGGGTTGGCTAACATATCTGGTTACGAATACTAAGCGCGCGAGTTCGAATCATCCCGTATGACTAGATTTGTTTTCGTGATTACCTTTGTTATATATTAAGATGGTCTCGGCGTACCCATAGTGGACTATAAGTTTTTATTGGAGTTATTTCCACTAAATGGAATATTTTAAATGCATTTCTCCAATTTTATATCGCTTATATGCGTGATAAACTTCACGTTTTTAAATCGATTTTCGCTTGCAGTATTTACCAAGAAGAATTTTGGGGATAGGACGTAGAATTGACTCAAAAACTTTAAATACAAGTAGATTTATTTACAATTTTTACTCATATATACAAATATAGGATTTTAGTAGTACAATACGTATCACAAGTACATAATTACACTCCTGTCACTGCGTCGTAAATCCGTGGTCTATACAATTACAAGTTAGCGAACAGGTCAGTAAATCGGCCAAACTCCTTCGTTGTTCCCGAGACTGGGGCATTCCCGTGGCGCCTTCAGGTCCGCTCCACGCGTTTGAACAGCTGACTTCGAGTATTTTCTTCTTGACGCTGCTTATGATGCTTAAGTTTTCGCCCGAAGCACATGGCCGGAAAAATGAAGCAGTGATCTTCGGAACACTCCAAGTAGGCGACTACATCCTGAGCCTGTAAAAAAACAAAGAAAGCATAAACATGGAATTACCGTCCTGTTTGTGATCGAAGTCAGTGGCTCTTGACACATGAGTTAAAAATTGCTTTAATCTTGTATTTCTAATTTTATTAGTTTCAACGGTGCGAAGGTGCAAAACGATCTTTATTGAGGCGTAATTCGTAAAATACCGCATAACCTGGGACATAGGACTTCAAAATTTCGTTGCGGGAATCACCGTAAGAGATGCATTTCCCGTGTTTTTACGTGGCGACCATAAAAATACGCATGGTGAACTATGGAATACAAATGAAAAAATTAACAAAGATTAGGCCTAAAAAATTTCGAAAAACTGAAATTCAATAATAAATACCCGAAAAATGTCCAAAATATAAATATTAATGACAATGATGCACTATTTCGGAGAATTATCTGGGACCGATCAGGAACATATGCACATCGCCGTATACAAAGGACAATACAGCTGAAAGAACTACGTGAAAATCGTGGGACGCACAGTATTTTACACAAACATCCTGCATGCGGAAAACGCTAGATGAGCAGCTAGAAGGTTAAAATAAGGCTTCGTCATATAGAATAGCAATACTATAGTCTTTTTTTTAGACCTTTACGCGTGGCATGCATTCCGAGCGTCGATACGGCTGTTTTTTAAGCGCAGATCTTCCATTCTATAATGCATTATTTAATAAATATATAAACCGCAAAGAGAAGAGAAATCGGAATACATTCCAAACCGGAACCAATACCCCCGAAATGCTTACCTGGAAGAACTATGACTATACCTTGGCATATGTCGGACTACGCCATCTCTCGCGGCATCTTTTGCGTTTCCGGTAACTATAGCCGGCAAAAACTACGAAAATTGTATGTATGAAGGCTTGTTCGGTCGATTCTACATTAAGAGAACGCGTTTGTCAGCGCTCCGTCCTTCGGAAGCGACGTTAAGCAGTTGGCCCCCTTGGTGCTCTTCGTAAAGAGTAGCCTATTGCCGGCACCGGGTTTCTCTAATCTTTTCTGTGTTTGTCCGGTATGGAAGTAGTTATGGCTATTATTGAAGCGTTCTATATTTTATATGGATGCTTTACTTTTATGAAAAAGGATACAATGTTCTGTCATCATTAGTGAGGACCAATAAAGCATGTTCTCTAAATTATTGTTTTTAATGCCAAAAATTCCGTCAAATCTTCTAGATTAAATAATTTTTTTTCCAAATCTGGCCCTCATTAAGCAACAGCAATTCTAAGGCCCTTCTATAACATCTATAGCTTTAATGTGGCGCTGACGCCTCTTCGAGTTTGACGTGTCTGGTCTATGTATACATTCATCCCTCTCGTTCTGAATATCACTTCATTAAAAGAACCGCGTAATAATTGAACGAATTGCCTGAAGTATATACTCCTTACTCCCTTTCCGGGAAGTTAAGGTGACTTCAGGGGCGTACTTCAAAATAGTTATCATATAATTTACGCGCAAATTTATATATGTATATATATATATATATATATATAAATCTGTAATTCTGTTTTTGTTTGTACGCTATATAAATCCACACCTTTGAAGATATCATCACGACTTAGCATAGGTGTATAATTTTACACTGCGAGTAACATAGACTATATGGCGATAAAAATTTTGGAGGGGCTTAATTCAATAATTATGTTTATAATTTTGCTTGACTAGCTTGCTACGCGTGACCTTGGTCGTACGCAGAGAGATACTACGAGCCACGAGTGAGGGGAAGTGGAGGGGAAGGAGATGCATAAGTCATAAGCGCAGTGGTAAGATAGAGACGTATACAAGTTCGTCCGTAACTTGGTAGGCATAGTTAGAAAAAAATATTGTCAAAGAAGTTAAGGTGAATTTAGGGACGTACTTCAAAATAGTTACTATATAATTTACGCTAAAATGGTCATCATATAAATAAAAGCCTTAGCAAACGTTGTGTGTAATGCTTTTTGAAGCTTAATATCTCGCAAACGACTGAACCGAATATGATGAAATTTTCAGGATAGCATTATAATATAATAAAAAAACGTTTTAATGTATCCAACTCGAGATGAAAGACCCAGGGGATAATTTGCATTACCCATAGGGTAACACGTAAAAATGGACATTTCGACGTGCAGGCTTTCATTCTTTTTTAGATTAAAATTAGAAATAATTGACCTACAATCTTCGGATATAAACCATTTCGAAGAAACCATTATAAAGCTTCTTATTATTTTTGTCTTTTTCCGCCTACAGTTCGAAATCGCTCAATTTAAACGTTTAATTCACACAGTTTGAGGAAATCTTTCCATTTTTAACGGGATGTACCTTGCCTACCTATTCCATTGTTAGACCTCGATATCATATTGTTATTTCAATCCTTATGCATATAAACGTGCTTTGAATGCTTTTAATACGAGATAGAGGGAGAGAGTGGGGAGAGGGACGGGGGAGAGATGGGGGAAACGATTTTCAAGACAGTTTTTTCTGATGTTAATATGATCTCCCTAAATAGTTTGAACGATCGTATCTTTCCTCCCGTCATTTTTGACGGGAATTACACTAGTACATAACAAAACTCAGATTATCTGAAATAATGAAATTGGGACCAAGACTGATTCGAATAAACAAATTTTGTATATTTGCTTAAGAGAAAGGACATTGACTTTTAAAAGTTTTTATTGCCTCAAAAAACATGGAAATAACATGTCTTTTAACAATAGATTTAACAAATAACATTTAACAATTGAACCTCATATTACACGTCTTTAAGGACAACGCCCGCTTAGGCTAGATGTCTCTTCTGGATGGAAAGTCTATATAATTCGAACAGTTTGTAAGCCATCTGGCAGGAGGATGTTTGCTATATACACGGGGAGCTTACCCTGGCATTCGCGCAAAGCCGGAGGGGAAACCCGGAAAACTTTCCGAAGGTTGCCTGCATCTTTTCAACTCGATATTTAATGTAACAAGGGAAAGCGAAAGAAGAAAATTATATATGTATAAAGCTCATGAGATAACAGAATTAGTCTAAAATATATTTCATTTCATATAATTTGTAACAGATTAACAAGGGTGAATAGTTTTATAATCGTTATTTTGTCCTAAGATTGCCCGATTTATCACTTTGCACTTTACACCGCACTCCACACTATTCGTTGCCTCTTTCTCTGCGAATTAAAAACAGTGAGAAAAGAATCGCAGAGCAAATTACACTTCTTTAAATCCCTGCAGTAGTTAAAAGCAGTTGTTTTTTCGAAAACATTTACAAAAGTTTGCCTTTCATAATGTTAAAATCAATGAAAAAGCATATTTCTTATTTTTGGATTATAACGTCATCATAAGATTACATATTTGGTTTAAATCGAGGGCATCATAATATAGACTATAAATTCCCATTAAAAGCATTATATGAAAAGACAATACTACAACAAATAAATATTAGCACCTAAGCGTATTTTTTGTAAAAAACCAGAAACAGATGCCAAAGTGAAAATATAAGCTCATTAAAAAAAGAGCGCTAAAAATACATACTAAATATTCTTAAGGTGAATTTTTTTCTGTTAACAGTTAATTTTAGACGGATGTAAAATTACACTGCCATCATTTAATAAAGAAGCATATATATTGTTTGCATCACGTGAGTCAGGACTTTTCATATTTTTCTAGGATCGCCACCTCCGTGAAATGCGAGAGCAACCGCTTTTACAATTGACACGATATTTGTTTATTCGCAGATACGGTATTTTCCCCAGAAACGAAGAGGAAGTGGAGGCTTCCGGATTTTCGAAAGCTAAGAAAATTTTAGCTACGCGTAATCAAGGTTCGAACTTGGCGTGGGCCAATATAAAATGATGCCCATAGGGTTCCCGTTGCTAAAGTTTTCCAATTCAATGTATAATAACGTTAATACACCACTCAAACCGATGATTGAAATAGTAAAAATAAGGACTGGCGGATGAATAATCGCATAATCTCTGCGTACTATACAATTTCAAGGCTTACTTTAAAGCAGGGATCTCAAACTCACATTGGTGTGCGGGCCGCATGACGGCTTTCTGACGATCCGCGGGCCGCATTCCCAGTCTTCACACCTTTTCGTATTCTCTGTATTATATTCACTCTCCATTTTCAGAAGATTGGAATCGCTCTATTACGCGTCTTACAGGCAGTCATTACAAAAATGCCAGATTTGGCGTCGAGGGTTAAGTCCTTCTGATACGCAAGAAACTCGCTGGCAGTGGGATAAACATTCTTCAGTAGGTAACTCAACCGTGCAGGCTGATATAAATTGGAATGATTTAATACACTTCTTAGATTCTTTAGAAATATTTGCGGGAAATATTTGATAAAAATAGATTTGAGTTCGGGTCGCGTAGTATAAATTAAATTGCTTCGCGGGCCGCACAAATGCATCGCGCGGGCCTCCTGTGACCCGCGAGTTTGAGACACCTGCGTTAAAGCATACATTTTTTATTTGCTGGCGGTTATAGTAGATAGCCACGATTCTACCACGAGAGAAAGAAAATCTTTCGGTTGGTATAGCAATATGTTCTAGGCAAGAGACTCCTCTTCCGTGCAGATTCTCTACCCTCGGCGGGGGTGGGGAACTGAGATTTTAGTGTTGAAGGGATGGCAGCTTTCATATCGGAGTTATCGAAGGTGGTTGCAGGGTTCAATACGGACACTGGATATTTCTTTCCCGGATTGAGAGGCCTACCTCCAGGAAGGTGATGATGTGTGGGGAAGAAACGGTAGGTTAAGGATAGCGCAGGATGGGAAGAGAGGCGTGACAGAAAGGAGTGGATGGAGGCATAGTTCACCAAAACCGTAGTTGCGCTCTCGTACAGCGGTTCTCAACCTTTTGCATCTTATATCCCACCAACCATTTTGTCAAAAAATTCGGGTCCCACGACGATGGTAGGAGAGGTTGAACTTTTGAATAAGGCAAAAGGAGAGGTCGCGGAAGACGTGTTCATTATCCGCGAGGATGAGATCGTGAGAGGTTGACTTCATGAAATCCCTCTAATTAGGAAGGGCTTGTGGTGTGGATGGGAGTTAAGGAGGAATAGTTCATCAAAGATAATTTTGAAAATATACACAAATATTTAACTAAGAACATTAATCTCTTTACTATTGAGGTTGTAGTAGGACATTAATACAATCACAGATCTGTTGCTAATTATCTCTGAACAATTAATATTCAGCACAGGAAACTTCTTTTGACTTTTATATCAAATGGAAAATGATATAATTTTTAGTTTTAACCAATTCATTTACCAATCTTAAAGCCGGTTCAAACTCAAACTCGGGATTTTGGGCGGTTCTCCTCCTTATAAGGACGGATCTGGTCCACCAAGACATTCTGATCTATACTCCCCGTGAGGTCCCTTCGAATAATTTTAAGAAGACATTTAAAAGTTTACGCTAATTTCTTTATAAGTCCTGAGAAATTAAAACGTCGACTCCGAAAAAACTGAAGGAATGCCATTGATATTCCGCCTTTTCAGATATATTTATTACTGGAGTTCGTTAGGAAAGCTCGCCATAGCCTATGGTCCATAGGTCATGGCGTCCCAGACAGCCGTGGATATCTCAGGCCAGGCATTTTAACCGAGTTACTCTAGGTCAGGGATGGAAAACTTATGGCGCACGAGATTTGTGTTGGCACGTAACATATGTATTTATTCACTGTTCCCTTAACATTTTTCCATTCTGACACAGCATAGAACAGTGGTTCTCAGGAGATATTTTGTAGTTGCCGGAACTGCGAGAAATCCCTCGTGGCCGCATCAATGAAATATTACAGAAAATGTAACTATAATCATGTAAAAACTTACACATGCCTTCTAATTCAATGACAACCGTTAATTATTTATCATTAATAAATGTTTTTATTTAAATAATTCCAATTATTGAAATTTTAATGTGACCGCACCGAAATTGTCTGGTGGCCACACTTGCGAACCTCAGGCATTGAAGACATTCTAGCGATCGTATAGGGATACATTTTTTGTGCCAAAAGTACTTGTTCGGATCGTAAATGTTAATATAACGTATTTCTTAAAAAAATTTAATAAAAATTTTAGAAAGGCGGCACAACAGCCGATTCCAGCGTCAGAGGGTGCAGTGACCCTTCTGACCCTCCGCTGGGCACGCCACTGCCTCGGGACGGATAAAATAATGCCGCCAGTTGGACAGCGCTACTCTACACCACAAACTAACAATTCACTTACTTCCATCGAACCACACTTTACAACATATTCGCGTGTTGTTCAGAGCTCAGGCAGTGGCAGGGGAAGTGGGATAAGGGCCATCGACCTCTTCTCCCTGGATGCGTTCTTAAATCCATTCCGCGCAAAATCCCTCGGTTCGGCGTCGCGGGTTAGGTGCGTAGAGGAAAGAAAAGGATTATAATAGGGTTAGGTAGTTACACAATAACGGGTCAGTGGCAGCGGAAGAGTCGATGTGAGGAACGTCCCACTCCCCCATCGGGGAATTTCTGGATTCGCTCCTGAGCTCAACGAAATGTTTTCGAAAAGAACATCGCAAAATGCAGCTCCATTTCCGCATTGAGTAATGGATAGTAAAGGTTTCCCTTTCGAAGGCCTTCGACAAGGAAACCTTTATCTAAGAAATGTCTCTGACCTTTTGTAATGGAGGTGCGGTTTGTGATACCACGTAAGTTAGAGGGTCAAATTACTCCACTACTTTCCCTTAGTTTATATTTTACAAAGGAATAAAGTGAATATGTATTAAGGTTTTTTTCTTTTCATTGCCTCTTGAACCTCATGAAACATTATTAAAAACGGAAATTCCAATAGAAGATACAGCTAGAGAATAAATATTAATGAAAACTTTTATTATAATGTTATCATTATTTCACCCCATTATCTAAAGTAAAATATTCTCTTTTGATCGACCAGTTTTGTCGTAGCTATAACTAATGGTAATGGTGATGTTTTGTCTTTACTATCACACACACATACCTACTATGGATGGAAATACAAAGCTTTGAACAGGATAGCATTAAAATACAAAAGAGCTCAAAGATAATAATTTAAATACAGTGTTACCTTTACTGTATTGTGTTAACAAAGCTACGAAATACCAATAAAATAACATTAAATGCGTAAGAGTATCTCAAAAAATTCAACATAGAATCTATTTTTCATTATTTATTACCATTATAATGCATTATTTTAGATAAGCGGTCGTAAATGTACTTTAAGTAATAATTTTTAAAATTACTTATTATTATTATTAATTTTTCTGTTGAAATTTCTTAGCGAATTACAGCTGTAAATTGTATTATAAGACGCAAAATATTCACGAAGTAGGAAGAAGTTACGGTTGTGAATTTCTAAAACTGCTCCCGGCAACCTATAACATTATGAGATTAGCTCAAAAATGGAAAAAAACTATCTATTTCTCAAAGACCATGATCACGATCAGGAGGGTCATAATTTTGATAAGAATGACACGTTCCAACACTTCGTGACTGATCAACTCGAACAAGGTGTTGCTGCGCCTAGTCACAGAACTTTTAATGGGTGTTGGCGATTAAAGTCTCGAATTCGTAACTTGATGGGAAATAATTTTAAAATGCAAATATAAAAGCCTCTACACCAAATTACGTGTTTTCTAATGGGTCAAAAATGGGGCAAAAAGGGGCCAAAATAGCCCCTCAAAATTGGAATTTCTCCGGTTTTGGATGTTTTCCTTCAGTTGTGACCAAAAACCTATAATCCTCCCAAATTTCAAGTTTGTAGCACATCTGGAAGTGCCTCATAATTTCGTATTATACGACAAATGAAACGCTTCCATAGAATCGAACCTAGTGAAGACTGTAGTAAGGCAGCCGAGTGCACTAACAAGGAGAGAGCACTACTGATCCCCAACCGATTCGGCTGAAACTTCGTAGAGATAACGTTCATGACGCCCTACCAAGGAATATATATACATGTAAGGGGCAATACCCAGCCATTTTTAGTTTATTAATAAAAATAAGTTAATATTACCCGAGTCACTGCCTTAGTATCATACACCGTAAGGGTTACCGTAAGTATTGAGGCTGGCTTAGGGGGTAGCGCGCTGGGTTTGGAATTTCAAGATCAGATGTTCGAGCCCCTCTTCTTCCGAACTTTTTTTAATTTTTCCCCACGTAAACTAATAAATTGCAATACCACGACCATGGACTATAGTCCTCCAAAAATTTGATGGAGTATAGTCTTCGAAAAATTTCGTAGTCTTTGAAAAATATCATGAACTATAGTCTTCGAAAAATTTGATGGAATATGGTCTTCGAAAAATTTCATGGACCAAAGCCCTAAAAAAATTTCATGGACTATAGACTTTGAAGAATCTCAGGGATTACAGTTTATGAAATATTTCATGGACTATAGTCTTCGAAAAATTTCATGGACTAAAACCTTGGAAAAATATCATGGACTATAGCATTTGAAATATTTCTTTGACTATAATATCCTTTCAAAATTTTCATGGACTATTTCAAAGACTATAGTCCCCGAAATCTTTCAGACTATACTCGAAGACATTTTTCAAATACTACAGTCCATGAAATGTTTCAAAGACTATTGTCCATGAAAATTTTCTAAAGCTACAGTCCATGAAATTTTTGAAATACAATAGCCCATGAAATTTTCAAACACTAAAGTTCATGAAATTTTTCAAAGACTACAGTCCAAGAAATTTTTCAAATAATTTTTCCTAGACTATCGTCCATGAAAGTTTTCCAAGACTATAGTACATGAAATTTTTCTTATGCTACAATACATAAATATTTCGAAGACTATAGTCCATGAAATATTCTTGGAAATATTTCATTGACTTTAGTCTTGGAAAAATTTCATGGACTATAGCATTTGAAAAATTTCATTCATTATAATAGCCTTTGAAAAAATTCATGGACTCTAGCCATTCAAAAATTTCCTTGAAAAATTTCATGAACAATAATCTTCGAAAAATTTCATGGACTATAGCATATGAAAAATTTCAAGGAATATTACAAAGACTATAGTCCACGAAATTTATCGAAGATTAAACCTATGAAATTTATCCAAGACTATAGCCCATGAAATTTTTCCAAGACTGTAATCCAAGAAATTTTTCAATACTATTGTCCATGAAATGTTTCCAAGACTATAGTCCATGATATTTTTCGAAGACTATATTCAATGAAATTTTTCGAAGACTATAGTCCATGAAATTTCTCGAAGACTGTATTCCCTGAAATTTTTCGAAAACTATATTCCATAATGTTTTTCTCAGACTATACTCCATGAAATTTTTCGAAGACTATATTCCATGAAATTTTTCGAAGACTATATTCCACGAAATTTTTCCTAGACTATCGTCCATGAAAGTTTTCAAAGATTATAGTACATGAAATTTTTCTTATGCTACAATACATGAAATTTTTGAAATACTATCGTTCACGAAATTTCTCGAAGACTATAGTCCCTGAAATTTTCAAACACCTTAGTCCAAGAAATTTTTCAAAGTTCATGAAATTTTTCAAAGACTGTAGTCCACGTAATTCATCCATGACTATAGTCGATGAATTTTTTCAAAGGCTATTATTGTCCATGAAATTTATCCTAGACTATAGTCCATGAAATTTTTCCAAGACCATAGTCCAAGATATTTTTCCAAGACTGTAGTCCAAGAAATTTTTCCATGACTATTGTTCATGAAATTTGTCCATAGTCCATGAAATTTTTCAAACTCTATATTCTTGGAAAAATATCATGGAATATAGTTTTGGAAAAATTTCATGACTATAGTCTTGGAAAATTTTATTGGAATATAGTCTTTGAAAAATTTCATGGACTATAGTTTAGGAAAATTTTCATGGACTATAGTCATGGAAAAAATTTCATGGATTATAGCCTTGCCAAAATTTGATGGACTATAATAGCCTTGGAAAAATTTCATCGACTATAGTTTTGGAAAAATTTCATGGAGTATAGTCTTTGAAACATTTCATGGACTATAGTGTTTGAAGTAGTCAATGAAATTTTTCTAAGGCTATTATAGTCCATGAAAATTTTCAAATGCTATTAATGCACAGGAAATTTTTCCTAGACTATTGTCCATGAAATTTTTCCATGATATTTTTCGTAGACTGTAGTCTATGAAATTTTTCCAGGACTATAGTAATTGACGAAGACTATAGTCTATATTTTTCCAAGACTATAGTCCATGAAGTTTTTCAAAGTCTATAGTCCTGGAAAAATTTCATGGACTATAGTCTCGGAAAATTTTAATGGAAGATATTCTTGGGAAAATTTCATGGATTATAGTCTTTGAGATAGTCCATGAAATTTTTCTAAAGCTATTATAGTCCATGAAATTTTTCAAATGCTATTACAGTCCATGAAATTTTTCAGTCTATTATAGTGCATAAATATTTTGCAAAGGCTATTACAGTCCATGAAATTTTCAAAGGCTGTAGTCCATGAAATTTTTCAAAAACTATAGTCCACGATATTTTTCAAAGGCTATAGTCCATGAAATTTTTCAAAGGCTGTCCATGAAATTTTTCTAAGGCTATAGTCCATGAGATTCTTCAAAGGCTATAATCCATGAAAGGCATCTGTTTTACCCATGAACCTTTGATCAGTGTAATTCACATTTCGCCTATGAATCTCTTCACAACAAGATCAATCATACTTCGGTCAATAAGTTGGAGAAATGCATCTTTTTCTGAAGTAATACTTTGAGCAGTTTATGTTATGTGAGGAATCGGCACTATATTATGATTCGCTGTCTAAGTCCTGGCTGTAGTGACAGTTGTCCAGACATGCTTGTTCTTTCCTCTCACTGTTTTACCTGTTTGCAGATCAAACTCGGTGTCAGAAGAGTCTGTCAGAAGTTCTGATTCTTACTCAGAATGAAGTTCAATAATGTCTTCTTCGTCAACAGAAGCTTCATCTTCACCACTACACTCTGATTCTTCATTCAAAACAGAGGAAACAAAGTCCATAAAGTTTGGATCACTAATTCGCACACTAGCCATAATTAAAAGAAAAAATAAAGGTTTTAAAAAGGTTAGTAACTAATTTTCACTAACGCGAAAGGTAACATGGGTGATAAGGCACCCCAACCGCCTTGAGAAAACACAGAAGCAATGTGACTACCGCCAAGCCGACAGGCACGCTGATTAACCTCACTATGCTGGGAGAATAGCCGAATGGCCTGAAAAACTGGGGCCAACTTAAGAGATAGGTATTTGAAAAAACAAAAGGTTTTATTTAAAAAGTTGCAATTGACCTATACATGAGTATATACGATAAATAAAATTTCAGGGCTCTCTTATTGTTGCAAAACATAAAATCTGAAACTTTAATATAATGAAAGACGATGCTACAGAATGAAATGTTAAATTTTGTATTAATTTTGTGG
This sequence comes from Uropetala carovei, assembly GCA_036926305.1. NCBI lineage: Eukaryota > Metazoa > Arthropoda > Insecta > Odonata > Petaluridae > Uropetala > Uropetala carovei. The sequence continues at coordinate 4,519,401 of JAXCHB010000130.1, forward strand.
ACACATGTTGCATGACTTAAATTAAATAGTAGATATATATGACATTTCCATTAATTTACCCTATTATAATAATTAAATTAATTAATACTTGCACAATATAACCTGTATTAACTAGCCAAATGATCATTTGGCTTTTGGTGATTTTCATTAACCAATTCTACTTAAAGTCACACATTTACATTTCTACACTTTTGATAGAAGTTACTGTAAGTGAGAGAAGTATTTCTTGGTGCACAGATTAACATAAACAGTTCTTTATCAGCTTTAATTTTCTGAAATTAACTTCAACTACAATAGAAAAAATAGGCACTGGGCAATTACGGCAACAGAGAAAATGTCATTGTATCTGCTTAAGGTGCATTCTATTAGTACTGTAATGATTTTGGCCAAAGGCAGAAATAATTGACAATAAATCAGCAGCCCTGGGAAGGTAGTTAGCTGGTCAATAGAAAAGGCCAGCTAGGTTTTCCATGTTCATTTAAATTAACAAGAATAAAAATATGAAAGAGTAAGATTAAAATACCAAATTGAATGACATTTAAGTAATCAACCTGCTCTTATTATACAATTGTAATCAGCTAGCACTATTACCTCATCAGCATTGCCTATACATATGCCACTTCTATTACCCTGGATGCACTTTATCAGGAGTCAATGAGAATCCTAAACAACCATGAATAAAATCAAAATACTGGCATTTTCACCTAATATATTGCATTTTTTTGGTCTATAAGATTTTTGAGACTTTTCAGGAAAAAAGTATTTTAGTTCACTAAAGCATTTAGGAATGGCCACTTGGTGTATCATTTCCAGTTGTGTTGAAGTCTGTATCTGGTAGCATTTAAAGAAAATATTTTGGCATTATAACAATTTAATATGATGTTTAAGGTAAACATTCCTTAAAGTAAATAAGGATGACCTAAAACATGAAATATTGCTATTAAACTTTTACAGCTAAATTTGCCCTGCCTGTACTTGGCATTCCTATTTATTGGGCTCTTGGAGTGTTCCACACACGTCACACATAAAGACAACCCCTATAGGTAATACTTACCTAACTCAAGTGCATGATGTGACTTTCATTCTTAATAAATGAAATTCATATACACCTGACCCTCCCATAACACAGAGAATGCATTCTGGAAAAGCACTGTGTAATGTGAATCTGCGTTATGTGACCCCAATTTTACATAGTGAAGTGGGGATTGTGTTCCATATCCTTTCATGCATCCTCATCCAGAACCAAAATTCCAAAAAATATCTCTCTTATACACATTCATGTACAAAAAATGTAAAAAATAAATTAAAAATTAATATTTACTCACCAGTACAGCCTGGTAATAATGACACACTAAGTGTGATGGTTTAAGTCACGGCTGGGGAACCTTTTCCACATGGCAGGCCGCATAAGTGGTGGTGAATCCTTTGGAGAGGCCATATTGGAAGTTGCCAATGCTTTGGTAGGCCTGATTAGTTTAAATTGAAGTTACTGAGAGATTATTAGGTATCATATGAATGGAAATCAATTCTAAATTAGAGTGTATAGGATTAATATTTCAGTATTAATTGCTTTATTATGATTATTTGGATTAAAAAAATATGAGTTTGTGAGTTTAATTTTATGGATCTCTTTTTCATCACAGCTTTGTGGGCCACACAAAATGCTCTCGGGGGCCGCATGCGACCCGCAGGCCGAAGGTTCCCCATAAGTGGGCTTAATTGCTGTAGGGAGAAAGTGGTTTTTTTTCCTATGAATCGGATGTAGTTGTTTACCTAAGCTGATAAGTGTGGTCCTTGAGCCCTCCAGCTCATCTCTCCCTCGCTCAACAATTGGGAATCCCACGTCCTACTAAACCATGTTGCTGTGAACCATAACCCATGTTGTATGAAATTTTAGTAGTAAAAAACCGTGTTATAAAAAACCCGTGTTATAAAAAACCCGTGTTATAGAACGGTCAGGTGTATAATAACGATACATATGCTCAACTAGTCCTTTTTCTTAGGCAATTCTTTTTCCCTCATATATAACTATTTTGGTTGATACAACAATACCTAAATGTTCTCATTAAAAACTAAAGCATATGACTAACATCATAAATGTACTGAAATCATTATAACTGTTAGTGAGCGTGTAATAAAGCGCAATGATAAAAATGCATCATGGAATACACACTGCATAAGGTTTTACTGTATATGTTAAAACATTTTTCACTATTAATTATAATAACAAATTTTAATGATTTTGTGAGAAATGATCACCAATTATTTCATTTTGGCAATCATTGGTTTTGTGTGGGTACTGAATACATTAATAATCTTACCTTCAGTTTATTAGATGGACGCTGATTCTGAGTCATTTTTCTGGAAAAAAAGTCCAACTTATAGCCTGTAAAATACAGTATATTTAAAAATGTTATTTTAACACTTTCAATGCGATTACATCAATTCAATTTACCTCGGTGACGGGATACTTGAGAAAGAAAAAATTAACATTTGAGTATATTTTCACATATTACTTTGTATATGAATAGTTGTTATCCAACTTTTGACATTTATAAACAAAAAATTAATGAAGAGGTTATATAACCTCATCCGTCAGTTCGCATGTCTTATCCCAGGAAGTTAGGCTAACCAGCGGCACACAATCTCCTATCTATGCAATCCGCATCACTTCCTACTTGATTCGAGTTTCTTTCGTATACATATTTTCTTTATTAGTTAGTAGAAAAATGAAATTTTAAGTAGTAAATATAATAATAGAAAGAAGAGGAAACAAGAAAGATAATAATAACCAAGTAATAAAATGTTATAATCCTGTTTATTTAATATTTTATAAAAATTAGTATAAAAATACACATAAATATACGATACATAAATTATACATATATATATTTATTACATAAATTATAAATGTACATGTACACACATATATATATATATATATATATATATATATATATATATATATATATATATATATAGAATACAAAAATAAACGTATACATATAAAATTATATATATATAAATAAATATATACAAATAAACACAAATAAATATATACATATAAATATAAACAAATATATACAGTGGTAGCTTTACAGGATTTGGAAGCCCTTCTTTTTATGAAATGTTAGAAAACATTTTTCTATACAGAGCCCAGGTTCTCCTTCACACCTAGGGCAGAAACTGGAAATCCACTTCTTTGTGGTGCCATTACACTCCCTGCACCATTTCTGCTGTCTTTTCCCCTTTTCATTAGGTGGGTAAAATTTCGGGAAATGATTTGCATTGATAAATTGGGTGTTCTGTGGTGTGATTGACAGTGGTAAGGAGCATCCACAGAAGGCATCAATAATGGACATGCAGAAGTGGAATAAATCCAGACCCTTATCCGGTGAATGATTTTTATAAATTAGAAAAGAGTTAAGCAGCATTTGTTCTATTATATGAAAAATAATTTTTTTATACCATTTAATTGTTTTATGTTCGTAAACGTAATAAGTCAAATATTGATCTACCCTATCAACCCCCCCCATGAATTTATTATAATGCAAAATTTCTTCTGGTTTTATAAGGGTCTGGTTTCTCCGAGTGGTAGTACTAACCAAATCACCAGAAAAAACTGACGAAATGGTTAGTACTTCCCTCTTATCCTTCCACTTGGCAACATTGACGCCCTCCTGTGACCACTGCTGGACCATTTCACCTCTTCTTATTTTTTTTGTAATAACCTCTCTTGGGTTATTTTTGCGAGAGGGACGAAGAGTGCCTGTTACATAAGTTCTATCATGAATAAGCTCAGTGGCCAAGTCCACGCTGTTATAATAATTGTCCATATAAACAGAGCGACCCACCCCTTTCAGTCCCTCTGTTAAAATATGGACAATTTTTCTGGCGTGTCCTAGGCCACTGAGTTCATCTTTTGCTCCTGTATAAACTAAGAGGCGGTGAATTAGTCCAGTTGGATCCGCCAGTAAGTACAGCTTGAAACCATATTTAAGCCTTTTTGATGGCAAATACTGACGGATCGCTATTCGACCACGCCATGGAGCAACCGATTCATCAATGCAAACCTCCTTCCCCAGTTCGTACACATTCTCCATGATGTCATGGAAGTGTAACAAAATGGGACGTATTTTATATAGGGGGTCCCGCAGAACAGGATCACCAGCTACTGGAGTTTTGGCCAGGTGAAATGCCTGCCTAATTGACTGAAAACGGTCTCTGGGCATGGTCCTTGAAAAGAATTTGATATTAAATTTATGGTCAGTACTCCAGTAGTTGCTGATCCTGTTCAACTTTATGACTCCCATATGGAACATCAGCCCAAAGAATTTTTTTAATTCATCTATCTGCAGATCCTTCCAGTCGACAATCCGGGCTCATGGAGGAACCCCCCGAAGGAATAACTCCTCCGCAAAGCTATTTGTTTCCCGGATTATCAAACTGTAGAAATCTGGAGTAAATAGCAAATTAAAATAATCGATGGGCTGATTACCATCTGGGATGCTTTTCAGAAGTTTTTGCCCTGTAAAGGAGATGGAAGTAATATTTGTGGGACGAGTAGAACTCCAAATAATATTTGGCAGAACTGGTGCAGGGGATTTTGGTGGAGAGGGTGAGGGTGGTGGGGGTGAGGGTGCGGTTGGTAGGGGTGAGGGTGATGGGGAAGAGGGTGAGGATGTTCGGGTTGAGGTTGAGGGTCCTGGGACTATGGAAGACAGTGGTGGGTATGTAAAGCTGGTAGGTGGGACAGGGGTTAAGGTCGTAAAAGTAGGAGGAGAAAAAGGCTGGGGTGAAAGATACTGCGATATTCCAGAGGTGGAGGGCTGTCCAGTTTCTAATGGTACATAACACAAAGGGGTTTCGCTACCTGAGTCCTGAGTGTGAAGGGATCCCTGGGCCTCAAGAAGGGTTCCATCCTCCTCCTCTTCATCTTCTTCTTCCTCAAGCAAATTCACAATGGTTTCGTCATCTAAGTCGCTGAGGAAGAATTTGTCCTCAAACCGAGCTTTCTTTGCCAATCTCACTGTACATGAAACAACTGAAATTAATGGAGGAAGTGTGTGCATATGTCCACATTTGTGTATAAATCTTTCAATGTTACGTATAATATTGTAAATATTGAATACTTACGGACTCTGGAGGAGGATCTCCTTGAAGGTCCACGATCCATAGCAAAAGGACCACAAAAATAAAAACTGAAATTACCCTGAAAAATGATATAATAAAACTCAAAGTGCAAATAAAAACAAAAAAATAACAAAATGGATATATTATATTCGAAGAGAAACTTACCTAATCAAAGATATACAAAATTATTTGGGCCACAGTAAATTTGAAGGGCCGCAAAAAAAACAGACTTAAAAATATCAAAAAGAATGGGCCTTAGAAAAACCTTCAATTACCCTGAAAAATAAAATAATAATTAAACTCAAACTGCAAATAAAAACAATAAATAACAAAATGAATATATTATATTCGAAGAGAAACTTACCTAATCAAAGATATACAAACTTATTTGGGTCACAGTAAATTTGAAGGGCCGCGAAAAAAACAGACTTAAAAATATCAAAAAGAACGGGCCTTAGAAAAACCTTCAATTACCCTGAAAAATGAAATAATAATTAAACTCAAACTGCGAATAAAAACAATAAATAACAAAACGAATATATTATATTCAAAGAGAAACTTACCTTCACAAATATTTCTCTAAACAAAAAAGGGAGCACAACTTTCAAGAACGATCTTCACATGGACGTAACTAGAACGATACTGAATGACTAAGAGAACTGACGGAAAGTCTACGGCTTCCTATATCTCCGTACCATAAAAATTTGAAACGCTCAACCTTGGGTAAGGCATGAGGTTATATAACCTCATCCGTCAGTGAGGATGGACTGTAGGAGGTTATATACCCTCATCTGCATTGAAAGTGTTAAATGCAATGACAAAACATCTAAACAGTGAATGCAATAAACCAATGAAATTTACAAAAAACTTACTTTGGGTAGCCAGGTTTTGCGCATAGGAAGCTGTAGGATGAACAAAAATTAAGGGAACTCATTGTTTAATATCTGTTTCACTTTAACTAAAGTTTTATCCCATGAAACATGATTTAAAAATGGATGAGTCTGTCCTTCCATCATGATTTCAATCATCTGTAAAAGGCTAATTTTCTGTTATTTCAAAATTAATTAATTCCTCAATACAAATTCAATAGAAATTTATGAAAATTTAAACAAATATTGCAATTTTTACTTACTCCTTACGTAGCAAAGGAGAAAGTAGTATATTTGTAAAAAAATCGAAATTTCATGTGTGTGAGACAGAATTATGTAATTTACGATTTTTATTCGTAAATGAAGATCTGAAAATGTTTCGGCTAAAACTGGCCAATGGGAAGTGGATGTGTATTCTTGTCGTTTTTACGTTTCCTCAACCAAATATCTCCTTTAAAACTCAATTTATGCAAATATTTTTCATTGAGAAAGTTGTTGAAAATGTAATTCTCTACAAGTTCTGTTTTAAACATTTTTTCATAAAGCTGATTGTTTAAGAGATATTTTGATTTTTTGTCTGAAGTTAGTATGTTGAATATGTCACTAATACTGTTAACCCTACCATGGTAACAGGGGTGATGCGCCAGCCCTGCAAAAATATTTTTGTGTGTAAAACTTGCAACATTGCATGCTGCGGCTGGGCCGTTCAGCTATTCTCCCAGCATAGTGAGGTTAATCAGCGTGCCTGTCGGCTTGGCGGTAGTCACATTGCTTCTGTGTTTTCTCAAGGCGGTTGGGGTGCCTTATCACCCATGTTACCTTTCGCGTTAGTGAAAATTAGTTACTAACCTTTTTAAAACCTTTATTTTTTCTTTTAATTATGGCTAGTGTGCGAATTAGTGATCCAAACTTTATGGACTTTGTTTCCTCTGTTTGGAATGAAGAAACAGAGTGTAGTGGTGAAGATGAAGCTTCTGTTGACGAAGAAGACAATATTGAACTTCATTCTGAGTAAGAATCAGAACTTCTGACAGACTCTTCTGACACCGAGTTTGATCTGCAAACAGGTAAAACAGTGAGAGGAAAGAACAGGCATGTCTGGACAACCGTCACTCCAGCCAGGACTTAGACAGCGAGTCATAATATAGTGCCGATTCCTCACATAACATAAACTGATCAAAGTATTACTTCTGAAAAAGGTGCATTTCTCCAACTTATTGACCGAAGTATGATTGATCTTGTTGTGAAGTACACGAATCAAGAGATTCAAAGGCGAGATGTGAATTAAAATGATCAAAGGTTCGTGGGCAAAACAGATGCCTCTGAAATTCTTGCTCTAATTGGTCTTTTGCACAAATCCGGCAGTCAGAAAGATAGCCACCTTAACACATCAGAGATGTGATCTTCTTATGGAGCTTCAGTTTACAGGTGCATTATGAGTGAGATGAGATTCAAATTTCTCATTATGTGCCTGAGGTTTGATGATAAAGAAAACCAAAATCGTGAGGACAGATTTTCCCCAATTCATGAATTTTAGACATTATTTATATTGTCATGTAGCCTATGAACCACATGCATATGTGACTGACCATTGATGAGCAGTTGTTAGGCTTCAGTGGGAAATGTCTCTTCCGGGTTTATATTGCTTCTAAACCCGACAAGTATGGAATAAAAATTGTGACATTGTGTGATGCTCGTACCTATTATGTTGAATGCGATTCCCTACATTGGGAAGGAAGAATGCAAAACTACAGACAGTCTGCCTACCTACTATGTGAAAACCCTTTCGGAACCCATCCATGGAAGTTGATGCAACATCACATGTGACAACTGGTTCACATCCATCCCATTAGCAGAAACAATGCTGAACGATCATAACCTAACAATAGTTGGCAATCTCCGTAACAACAAAAAGAAATTCCTCAATCTTTCCTACCCAATAGAAAGAAACCTGTTCTCTCATCACAGTTCGCATTTGACCATAAAAAATGTTAACATCTTTTAGCCCAAAGAAGGGCAAGCCTGTGCTTTTGTTATCCATGATGCACTATGAGCCTGAGGTAAACCATGCAATGAAGAAACCTGAGGTTATTGAGTTCTACAACTCCATTAAAAGTGGAGTGGACATGTTTGACAAGATGGTTCACACCTATTCCGTTTCCAGAGGCACTCGCCGTTGTCCTTTACGGATGTTCTACGGAATTCTTACGAAGCCGTGATCAACATCATGGTACTATTCATTAGTATAAAGAAACCAGAAAAGTTTACAAGAAGTAAGTACCTCAAAAATGTGGGGCTTCAGCTTGCAAGACCTTACATGGAGGAATGTCTTAAGAAGAACCTGCCAAGAGAACTTATCTCGAACATCAAGTCAGTTCTTGGGATTGAAAATCAAGATCAGCCAGTTGAATGTCCTGCTAAGATGTCAAAGCAGGCAAGGTATGCACTGTGCCCTCGCTCTTAGGACAATAAGGTCAAAACAGCATGTACAAAATGTGGTGTGCCAACATGCAGTGACCACAGAAGAGAGGTTTGCACTGTTTGAAACTGAAGACACCTACTAATAATTATTTTTATTTGAGGGTAAAAGTAATTCTTGAGTAGGAACTTTAAATATTATTTTCTTTTGTATTCTATTTTGCATTTTTTTACAATAAACCCCATGTTACCAATAAAAGGTGTATAATTTATGTTACCATCATAGGGCTAAGTATGTCGCTAAGTGATACCATTATTTCCTTGTTTCTAATTGTTGATAGCGATGCATACACTGTCAAAGATAATTTTAATTGTGCCTTGATATTTTGTTATCCATAGCAACAGCAAACAATTTTGTTTACTTATGGTTTTTCGATGAAAAAATTATTGTGTTTAACAACTATTCATGTGTAATTGCTGGTAACTATTTTTGAGAATGCTGATGTCAAGGGCAATCATATTCATTACTCTGTATGGGGAAAGTCATGGGCTGGACACATCAGATTTTTTTTTAGATACTGTAACTCAGGGTTTCCCAAACTGTGTTCCGTGGAATCCAAATGTTCCGTCGAAGGTAAATAAAGTTCCGTGATAGATATAGGAAGAGATCCGATTCGTTCTTCCTTCTCCTATTTACTGCTAGAAACATGAGCTCCACTTGTAAACTGTAAGTTACATCAACTATGTATATAAAAATTACAATGGTTATAAAATTAATTTTAAGGCGATTTGGCTTATCACCTCTTAGTTAAGGTTCTGGAAGAAAAAATATTTGAATATTAGGGTTCCATGGCTTCAAAAGGCTTAGGAACCCCTGCTATAACTACTTCATTTCATATCAAATTTATTACTTCAGTTTCAAGTAGCAGAAATAGCCTAAGCAATGGTACCTTAAGAGATATTTGGTTTCTGTGGTCTTAGCATTATAAGAAGAAAATATTATTTTTCCCTTACCTATGATTTTAAAATTTATCCTTGCACACCAAGTCATGATGCATTAGTGTGCCATGGTACACCAGTTGCGGAGCAGTGTTCTAGAACACAAAAGTTGTTCTAAAAATTAACTAAATTGTTTATTCAGCAAGAAAATTTATTCTGGTAGTTGCGAAGATATTCAACTAAACAAATGCTCTCTTAAGAATGAAACAAGGTTAAGATTTCAATTTTAAAAAAAGTTAAACTACATTTATTACTTTAAACTAACCATAGCAAATGATGTAGGTTATACATTCACTCACACAAATACTGTTGATATAATCACGGTTTTGGGATGTTCTCACAATTAATTATGTACACTTTACAGGGAAGCCTATCTCAAACAAGGTAATCATTATAAAAAAATTCAGGCATTTCTCAAATGAAATTATGCATGTAACAATAAATATTACAGATAAATTTTCAGTTCAGATTAATACCAAGTTTTGAAATTCTTATCGATTATTGTATTAGAATGAATTAATACAGATGAATAAACATTCAGATTTTACATCATATAAGACTAACGTAGAAAATTTCTGAAAAAGAAACTGATTCACTATACATGAGAGTAGGCAGGCCAAAAGTTATCCTAATTAACACAGGAAATGCACCAAGAAGAAATGACATTAAGGTATGATGCTGACATAGAATTGTTATTGGAATAATCCATTCTAAAATGTAAGGATAATGAGAAACTTCCCTATGGAAAAACATCTTCATCAATATCACATTTATGACTTCCTCTCATTGACGGTCTGTTTCATGATGTATTTACAGTCAACATTCATAAAGCAATAATTTATGAAGTGAATTTTCAATGAGAGAAAAAGATATTTTCAACTTTTCAATTGAAATTCCAAAGCTCAAAATTTTTCATGACTTGAATTTTATTTTATAGATGAACTAGCTAACTCAAGTAGCTTTCCTCAAAAAAGAAATTCACAGATTAAACCTTTGCTCTTATTAGAAGCAATAATAGGTGAATTGTAAAGGATGGCTAAAATGCACATTTGGTTCAATGAAGAATGAAAAATGGTTTATCTCCATAAAAAAATTAGCAATAGGCAGTATTTAGCTTAAAATAATTCAGCAGTATTATATCATACAGTTACTGGATTCCACATTTTGCAAAGGAATGACTCTGTAAAAAATATGACTTAGCATAACACAAGAAAACATTTTCCAAGGTTAAACCTAAATTAAAAGAATAATAGCTTATTGTGCCTTGAAAGTTTATTTAAGAAATGAATTTCTATGACAGATGTCTTAGGCTGTGATTATTTGGAATAGTAATAGCAAAATTTCAGTGAACTAATGACAACTTGAATTACTTTTCATTTGGAATAGAATAAACAAGCATATAAAGACATACAATTGGTGTAATTTATGTTCAATTGAGTATAATAAATTTTATAAACATCAAGGATGCCAAGCTTCAAAGCAAAAGGCAAAGAATAACACTACCTATTAAATTAGTCACAATGAACATTTAGTAACTGCTATTAAGCATTCATATGTAATTTGTATTAAAGAGTAAGAAATAAATGAAATATAAATGATGAGCATAAACGAAAAGAAAAACAAATCAAACATGATTAACAATTTTATATTATTAACAATTTGTACTTCATAGATTTTTGATTATGTACAGAATATATTATGTCTTTTTACAGAAGTGAAAAAATACATTTAAAAATAAGACACTTTAGAGGAAGATTAGAACATGAAAAAATATATTCCAACTAAAAACAGTATAATGGATTTTACATTTACCCAAAAATATATTATTGTGCTTTAAGCTTTGATATGTACTGGATTAAATGGCAAATACCATAGTTGTTCAAATTAGCTACATTTAATCAGCAATTTAATGCAGACTAGAAAAGCAGAGCATGGAATAATAATGATTTGGTTTATTTTAGCTGTGTGTGTGTATGTATATACATATATGCACACACGTATAACTCATGCACACATTACATTAATTTCAACCATAGAAACAAATTATTTATTACTATTTATACATAACATACCTATAGAACTTAAATTAATATTACTGGTTCTTGAAAATAATGGAGAAAAATAAACAGAATTAAATCATATGATTAATTGACATAACGTCAAAGATGATCACAAAGAACAGATTAGTGAAATATCACTGTAAGGAACACAAATGAAGTGTAGGCATTTTTTTTAATCACCATCTTAGCTGCATTTTTTTAAGGAACAGATTTAATGTTCATAATTCCAGTTAACACACCTATAAGTATGGTTTTATTAAAAAGACACTTAACCAGCGGCTTCATGTAAATAAACATAATACTTAACTCAAAACTTGCTAACTGGATATTTTTAATACATGCATCAAAAACAGCAATTGTACAAAGGAATGGAAGCACACTAGATATTGCTCAAAGAATTAACATTACACTTTTAATATAAAAATAGCCTCACAAATTTATATTGCTTCTTGTAATCAACTGAGGACGTTCAACATTGTTTTTGCACCATAACAACAGAAGTTTCAATAACCCTCATGAGGATAACATACATCTTCTTGTTCGCGTTTCTTGTCCAAAAAATAAGCAAGACACGCAAGTAGTATAATGGAGATTATAGATAACCACTGCAATCTCCTAGTCCACTTTATCTCCCTGTGAAATTTATCTTGGGCTTCTTTCAGATCAGTCACCTAAATTCAAACCGTGAATAATATCCCATCAGCATTTCACAAGCCAAATATTTTTTCAAATGAGAAGACTTCACTTATTTAAGTTTTACCATATACTTTGGAATCTACTTACACTTTTTAATATTGTCGCCAGCTGCCTCTCTATATCTGATGAGTTGGATGCCATGAGGGAACCTCCACCTCGGGAAGGGGAGTCAGCATTCCATGCTCCAGCACCAATGTTACACCTTAATGGATGCTGTTCCACATTTTTCCCATTTGATTGCTTTAGAAAGGGAAACACTTTCATTAGCTTAGGTGTTACACGTTTCAAGTTGAATGGAAGGTTAGTTTTAAACTGAAAAAAAGCATGAAAACTTAAATCTGTTCTATCTTACTACAATAACCTTTACTTTAGTAATAAAAAATGCAATCAAACAACTCATTAATACTAGAGGCAAAACAAAATTACAAAATACTGCAGCAAAATAATGAGGGCAAAATTCAGGCAACTATTTTCTGGTAAAATTTTAATTTATTGGTGAGAAAAGGGTACATTTACATATAAAAATAAATATATTGAAACTTAGCCATAAAGAGAAAAAAGTTTGTTATCAAAACAAAACAGGTTATTTTAAAGAAATACAAGCTGGAGTACACAGCGTTGCCCGGGACCAGATGAAAAACTGCATTTACTGTTCAGTAGAAGCAGAGAATGAACACGTGGGCAGAAGGACAGACAGAAGGATGGACAGACCAACGCTAATAGACACTCATGCTGGAAGCGAAATGTGCCTAATAATTATCAGTATCTATTTACGTTGCTATGTATAAAGATTGATGTTGCCACATCGATCATTTTGTTGCTTAACCCTTTATTTACTGATATTTAAAAAAATAATATATCTGCAATTTTTTAAATATAAATTTGTTTTTTATTTATTATTATACAATTATACAACTTTTTACAAAATTTTTGTAAAAAACAATGTCAAAATTTAACATGGGACTCGGAAGTCCCGTCAGGTCACAAGTCCATAAAACTGACGTAATTCATATGTTAAAATTTAGAAATCAGTTTGCAATGCAATTACAATCACTGATATTATTATTATTAAAACATAACAAATTACAATGTTATGCAATGTGATATTCATAAAAGCAGTTCTTTCTTTCATTTAGGCACAGAAAAACTTTACAATATTTACATTATGAATGAGGTCTTGGTTCAATTTTTTTTTTAGGAACAAACCTCACATCTTCCTCTTGCTGCCACAAATTCAGGCCAGTGAACACCTTTACTTTCCAGTCTTACTTCTGCTGGAACAGAAAATTTATACTTCCTTTTTTTGGGTTGTGTTGGGCTGACATGAGGCATTTCAACTGTATTACTTGGCCTTCCTCTCTTTTTAGGAGCTGCTGAAGCCTTCGTCAGTAATCCCTTTGTAACACTGCGCTTGTAAGTTATGACAAGAATATCTTCTTCTAGCTCACAGTATATTATATACGAATTTACAAGGGTCATTTCCATCAGTCAATAATATAACCTCATCCACCATTTTTTTGATTTTCGATCAATTTCACAGAGTGACCGTAACATACCTGATTTATCCACTCCTCCCATGTGATTGTTATAATCATTCACTATGATGGACGCATTCACTTCAAGTTTAGAATCATCCTTCTGTGTTCGTTTTACCGTTGTTTTTTCAGTGCCATGGTAATTAGATAGAAGATGCAGATCGATTATCCATCCACTTCAGGTACAAAATACCATCATTGCTGATTCTATGGTCATATTCTCCTTTTTTAAGTGTTTTATCACTAGCCAATGAAGGAAGACTCTGTCTGTTGGACCTCACCATTCCACAAGCAAATATACACTTTGATTTCTGGTACTCAAAAAGTTTTAGCGAAGAAAAATAGTTGTCCATCATTATAATGTAATTATTTCCTTCTAGTGATTTTGTTAGTCTTTCCACTACTGATCCCCCTAATCCCAAATCTGACCACACGCTTTCATCATTCCCGTGTTTGCCCTGGTAAACGCTAAATTCATAAACGTAAGCACTCATATCAGAGCGGCACCACAATTTATACTCCCTCTTTATAGGTTTCTTTGGGTTATATTGCTTGATAGATGACCTGCCCTTGAACACTATCATAGATTCATCTATGCTTTGATACTGTTTTGGCATTCGCAACTTTTGATAATTTTTGTTTAGTCCGGTGATCAATGGCCTTATTTTGTACAGTTTGTCGGTATTGCCTCGTAACATAAATTCATTATCATTTATATGTAAATTGGCCAAAATCTGAAAATAGCGGTCACGTGTAATTGTATCGGATACAAGTGAAACTTTTAAATCTGCATCACCAGTCCAATAATCTTTGATTTGAGGAAGGCGGTGATATCCGAAAAGAAATTGTAACCCAATAAACCCATATAATTCCCTATCTTTGAGTGGTTGGAACCTATGTTGTTTCTGGTTTGAATACAAATTTGTCTGATACACAATATTATTTACAGTATCTTGGTCAAAAAAGGTGAGAAGATAGTCAGTTGCTGAAACACATTCACTGAAATATTCTCTAACTGCTCCTGAATGTAAAGTAAATAACAGAGAAATTGTGGTAGCATCCAACTTCTTCCATTGCTTACCTATGTAATTAGTGCTCGAATTTTCTTTGTCACCATCATCTATATCAGAGTCATAATTAAATTATCTATCCACATCCACACATTTCGATGACCTTGATCCACAACTTTTAGTGTTATTGCACAATATTTCTCTGTCATTTTCATCACTACTTTCTTCTGGTGTATCCACTTCATCTGGTATATCTTCTAAAATAATGCTGATGTCTTCCTTTGCATGTCCTTTGGAAACGTAAGGCATTATCCTGGTATTTAAAATTTTTAAAAACATTAGTACTGACATAGTTAAATTATAAACCCATATAAATTATATACACAAAATGATAACTACCTTTTCCTTCATCAATGGTTAGCTTCCCTCTGATGCAGACGAAAATCTGGTACTCAACTGGCAAAATATTTCACATATAACATGAAAAACCTTCTCTTTATCTTCTTCGGTTCTTTCTATACAAACTCACAGAAAGAAGAAAACCAGAACCTTTCCTGTACAATTCACAAGGAATAACTGATAGATAATGCGTTCAATGTGTTTGCGAAATGGACAATTCTCGTGGAAGTGGTTGCGACACTCACAGCATGATATCTATGACCGAGTACAATATGCAAATATATGGGGAATAACTTCTTTTACCTGCATTGTTTATGCAAACTGAAACTTGAAAAAATTACAGTTTACAGATATGATTCCAGTTAAATAGTTTATATTTTACATTTTTATTCCATCTTACCAAAGGCAGATATAATGTTTCTTTTTTCGAATGCCATTTTTGGTTTGATTTCAGTTTCGAACAAATCTGGTATTTGTAAAGCAAAGTGATATATGCAACACCACATGACAATGTAAAAGAATCACTTGAGACCTGACGGGACTTATCGGTTCCGCCACATATACACCGTAATAATTCCTAAACTATATGCAAGAAACTATTCAAATTGTGTTAATTATCAATTATATTTATTAATACAATAAATAAAAAATATTCTAGACATGCATGTTTCATATTGTTCTTACATTATGAGAAAATGTATGCATAGGTTCTATTGTAGTAATGGCTTCCTGCAGGAACTCAAACAAAAATCGTAAAAAAATATGATAAATGATGAATTGTCAGAAAAAACATCATAAAATACATGTACACCACATAATTAACATTCTAAATTAGTCATACCAGTTTAGAAGTCAGAGTGAAAAAAACTGAGTTTGATTTTTCTGACCGGGACTCAGAGGTCCCGTCAGTAAATAAAGGGTTAAACAGAAGTGCAAAGCGAATAACACTTAAACTTTCATCTATTTGAAGACTTCATTGAAGCTAATTGAATTGGAGGTAACGATGACAGCTACCTTGGCAACGCCTGGAAAGAGTACGAAAAATCCACAAAATTTTGAAACAAATTGCGTATTTCTGAAAACTTCGACCATGTAACTCTGGGCGGTAAGCGAGGTAAGCAAGGCATCGGGGCGCCGAAAATCAAGGGGCACTCAAAAGATTATCGGCGGTTCCCCATTTTCACTTTGAATCGATACATTATTGGAGAGTGTTGAGTGAGTCTCCTTGTGGGTTTTACTTATGAGAAAGATACTAATTTGTTGTAGGTTTCGCTTGCGAGTTTCTAAGCTTTAGTATGAGGCAAGACATTTATTTGCCAGTGATAATCGCTCTCAGTTTACTCCAAGCGATCCAGAAACTTGGCCAAAAATTGAGGATAAAATTTAAAAAATTATTATTGAGCAAGGTCATGAACAGATTAAGAATTTCTCATTTCCAGCAGATAAAAGTGACAGAACATATAGCAGTAATTATTATTTTCGGAAACTTATTAACAAGGTAACAATACCAAGGCATTGGCTTGTATACAGGCGACCCCCGCACTTACGACCTAATTGGTTCCTGGACGACGGCCGCAAAGCGGGCCGTCGTAAGTCGAACACTTATTTCCCATAGGCGTAATGTTATAAATTGGGGTTTCATTCCTGGAAACCCATATTATGCCATAAAAATACCAAAATTGACCATGAAAATAAATGAAAAGAAAATAAAACAAATATATTTGTTGCTTCTGGTCATTTATCTATATATTCAAAAGTTTTTCCACCTCAGGAATCAGACCATCACGTTTTCTTATCACCAGTGATTGCATTGGCCTAGCGCTCTTCGCTTCCTTCAAATATTTTTCCTTATCCTTCAAAATTGTGCTCACGGTTGAATTCGACAATTTTAACTTGGATGCGAGCTCATGCACTTTCATTCCCAACTCATGTTGACTCAAAATTTCATGCTTCATTTCCAAAGTGATGGCTTTTCTTGACTTTTTTGTTGATTTAGCATTCTGTGCATCACATTTCTTCTTCTCAGACAGCGAAAGGGGAAGAAATTTAAAAATTTGAAGAAAATTGAGAAAAAGGTGAAGAGCATTGCAAAAGAGATGCGTTCGTTCGCTCTAGGCACAGCTGCAGACTGAGTCAGCTGAGGCGCTGCCGATTGACGTGTTCGCTCAGTGTTGCCAATCGACTCGCCGTCGGTCGCAATCGTTAAGCCGTGTACACACTTGAGCAGAATCTCGTCGCGAACCTCACAAGAGCATTTGGTAGGACTATCTATGATAGCTATAGAAAATGATTTATGCGAAAGGTTAAGTATCGATAAAATAATCGACAAGTTTTCTAGCATGAAAGCATGAAAAATTCAATTTTGATTCAATGAAACCAGTTTCAATGTCCTAATTTATATTTCCTGTTGAATTTTTGTTGTTCTATTTTATGTATATGTACAGATGACTGTTTTGTTTCCCAAAAATCTAATAAATATTTTAGAGTATGTGTGTGTATGTTCTTTATACGTTTTTACACCGCTGAAGCTATCGAATTCAAAAGTTTCATGGGCCATCCTATGGACCAAAGGAAGAACTTGGTATAGGTTTGCAGATCGTGAGGTCTCTTATACCCAAGGTTGCCACCTCAAAGTCCTCACCAACCCGGACATTTTCAATTCTGACCCGGAGATTTCTCTGGCCTGACCCGGAGATTTCCTAATCTGACCCGGAGATTTTTAAAGACCAATTTTTTTTACTGCTTTTGCCCTTCCAGAATGAAAATAGGATTATGGTTTCTTTGTTTTAACTGTCTATGATTCTGTCTTTTTTTGCCGGTCCCCACTATCAAATTTTGAACCAATGCACCAACTTTCATGAAAATTGGTTAGAAACTTTCTTCAGAGGCCAAGATCATGGGGATAGGTTTTATGACGAAAATTGAAGTTCCGGGATCGATTCCATGAATTATCCTTTCCTTTATATTTAAATGGGAAATCGGAAACCCACCATGCAGGGTTATTTCCCTACCCACACTAAAATACATAAGAAAAATAATATCAGCATGGGATTTTCGCTATTCTCTGCGGAATGGAATGTAAATTCTAATTTTTGTCGTAGAATTTTCTTATCGATCGTATTTCTTTGAATTTTGCATTAATAATTGCAATTTTGCAATTTTTATTCCCTCGTGAGATTATTGTCATGGAGACGATTATTTCTCAACTGCCCTGGGGTATAATCTAATATACAAATACATCATTTTTTCTTCCAAAATCACGTATCAACTGAATTTTTTATGCAAATGTAAGTATAATACCTGATGATGTTACATAAAGTATGTAATGTGGGAAATCAAACGGCAGCTCATTGGCTGTGAATTTGAAGTTTTAAAAGTCAATATAACCAATGGCTATGCCATCCAGTTAATTAACAAGTTAATGGCAATATAAGTAATTACTTCGATGTCCACCTTAGGAAAGTAGGCATCTTAAGTTCTGTTCGTTCATCTTGTTAACAGTTTAATACCCAGGAGTATGTTATTTTTATAAAAATGTTAGGAGCAAATGTATTTAATTCCAAAATTACAATAATAATGCAGGATTGAACAAAACTTAGGAAAGAGCAAATTTAATATATTGAAAATACATACTCTCTTTAATGCTTAATGGTCAGTTTTACAATAAATGGTATAATTTTAACATTAAAATAAACAGCCACAGGAAATATATGAATACATTCCACATAAATTACAACTTTCAAATAAATTCTATATGAAATGTCCAATCGGATAAATTATTTATTCTCATCCTTGTTGCTTCATACACCGTACTGCATTACTGTTCAAAAAAATATTTTCATGTATATTCGGGACCGGCCAAGTATTAAAGGGGGCCCGGATACAAATAATTTTGGGGACCCTAATCCACCTCCTAAGCACGAAAAAGATACAAAACTGACGAAAAATATAATTTTTAATATAAAATTATTAATTCCTAAAATTTAAAATAATCATTGTTAAAACAACAGTATAGTAAACACAAAAACGAAGTATACTAACTATAATTATTTGGATCAGTGCTTGTTGATTTATTTAATGCCGTTTTCTCTATGAACTTGGAGAAATTGTAATTTTTTTAATAAAAGTTTGCACAAAATTTATGGCAGGTTCTTTAATTTAATTTAGGGACAATAAAAACGAATGTTTACTCGGGGGCCCGGAAACTTCGCATCCGCTGCACCCCCCCCCCCCCCCCCCCCCCGCCCTTTGTATCTTCTACAAGGATAATTGCATGACACAGCTATTCTTGAATGAAATCCTTATTCTCTTAGAGAAGTTAAAAATAAATCGTAATCTTAACCAGTCAACTGGGTACATGGGCAGATGCTCTGATGATGGATATGCCGTATATACACGGCACGCCGAATTTAAGTCCATTTGCTATGGGTATGCCGTTATATTCTGTCACGCAGCTGTTCTAACTCCTAGCAGTATCCTTTTAGTTTACTGTCTCACCAGTAGATGGCACTTCCTTCCTTATTTTGAGAAGCTATACGCCTCGTAGCGAAACCCTGCCTTTGTCCTGTGGGTTGCATTTCCAATGCCCCTATTGAACAACAATGTTCATTTGTTGGTTTTAACATGTTGCCTGATTTTTAGCATTCTGAAATTGTATATTTCATCAACTTTATCATTATTTACAGAAGTGAAACATAATTTAATGTCTATAATATTTCATTCTGAAAATTTTGTAATTTATAAAAAAAAATACTTTTTTCATAAATGTTATGATTTTGACATGCAATTCATAGTTAACTATTATTTATTTCAATTAATTAATAAATATCTATTAAAATCCTTAATAACTGTAATGATTTTAAAAACCTCATTCGAAGAAAAAGTACCCACCAGCTGTGCGTCAGGGCAAAATTAAATACCCAGATGACTGGTTAAATGCCAATTTCGAAAATATTCATGTTGACCCGGAGATTTTTTCTTTCGCCCGGAGGCAAGTCCAAAAACCCGGAGACTTCGGTCAAACCCGGAGAGGTGGTAACCCTGCTTATACCCCATGGGGTCAACAAAATACTATTTCTATAAGAATGCATGGGAAATGGTGTGGAGAAACCCCAAAATGCCATGCAGCCCTTCACTGATGTGGATATAAATATACCTAAATATTAACTTACGATCACGGGAAATGGCTTACTTTACTCACGAAAGACTGAATATTTTAATTCTGTTCATGTTTCGTGGTATTACATGCTAAATCGCTCGAAATTTTCCTTTAAGCGCTAAATTTATTGGTTTAGACGACCATTTTCCAGGCGGCAACAAAGCTAAATTTCTTAATTATTGTCCTCTTCAAAGGGAGATAGCCACGTAAAGATTAATGCAAGGAAAATCCACGCCACGCATACTTATCTAAAATATCCCCAGTTGAGGGATTTTTATTATGTCATCAAATGTTTTCATTCCAGAATGCAATAGAAATCGTTTGCTACTTAAAAGAAAACTTGTTCCCGAGCGAATCCGGGAGTTTCAGCTAGTAACTTGCAAAAATAAAAATTGTATATTTAAAAATGAAAATAACTTTTTAATCATCAAACTTTTTTATTATATTAAGGTTTTAATCTACACTTATTTGGTTATAAAAACAGAAATGAATTATAGCTTATACATCAAATTCGTTATCCTGAACATATGAATTTCTTCCATTATTTGGGAAAATAAAATCTGATGTGGCCAACACATGACTTTCTCCATATTTGGGGTATAGATATTTAAATTATTATGAATAGCATTATGAGGCAAAATTATCATTTCGTATCGTAAAAGAATACAGTCGTCCTTATTGTAGTAAATTATATTTTGAATATGTTTACAGAATTCACCGCTACATGGTGGTGACGATGTATACTGGAAATTACGAAAAAGTTAAATATCTCCGAAATGGATGGTTCTACAAAAATTTGTTTCAAACGAAACTTGGAAGAAATATTATTCTCTACAACTTTGGTCCTCATGAAGATTACCAATAACGATGTTTTTAAGGAGATATTTGACGGAAACCGAAAAAACCGATTATTTATAAATAATTCCTAAACTATAACTGCTATGGAAAATTCTTTCAAATGAAAGTTGTAGGAAATTACATTCCCTATAACCTTTGTATAGAATTGTGTATACAATAATGATGTTTTAACAGAGAAATATCGCAAAAACCGAATCGGGTTTCGAATAAACCTCAACTTTCGTTTAACCGTTATTGTCCAAAAACTAATCAGTTCTTTTTGCTCATGCTAAAGTGTTATATATGAAGTTTGGTAACGATATGGCATGTACTTTTTGAGTTAGAGCATCCACAATCACATACACATGCACACACGCACAGACAACATTCCGAAAATAGTCTAAACGTGTTCTAGGGACCTCAAAACGTGTATTTCTATTGAAATCTCGAAGTCGATTTTTTTCGTGATCACAATACTTTCCCATTACTACGTATGGAGAAAGTAAAAATGGGATCAGGGCACTTCCAAATGACTTTGCATCGAGGCGCCAATGTAACTAGAGGCGGCCCTGATCTAAACATAGCAAGAATAAGATAGTACACAGTTATAATCATTGACTAAAGCAAAAACAAAGAAAATCGGTCTATATTTAGGTATTTAGATGAATGATGAGAAAAAACCTAGCACTGAAAAATGGAAAATTAAGTGTAAACTTATGGGAAAATAATTTTTGAATTAAACACCCCCTTCCTCCCAAAATTTTTATCACCATAAAGGATATGTTATCCGCAGGATAAAACTGTATACATATGTGAAGTTTTGTGACCATATTTTCAAAAGTGTGGATTTGTATAGAGAACAAACATAATCTGAATTTCACTTTTATATAAAAGATGCGCAACCTAAGGTTTAATTTGTTTCTGCATAGCATTTCCCAGGAATATAAAGCATGAACGTAATTAGATAGCAAACCACAGCCAAATATATTTACCCATTTGAGTACATTTAAATGGACATAATTCTGAAAGCTTTCATTTTACTCTGTTTACATAATATAGATATTCTTTACAAGATACCACACAAAAATTTTTATTATGACCAATTATAATCCACATAATCAAATATAGATTTAAAAAACTTTTGCACAGATGGTTATAAAGTTTATTTACATTATGTGAACACGAATTCAATGCTCAATGCTAAATGGATTTTAGTTACTTCAGCTTAAATATGACCTTAAATCTGGGCATCAAACCATAACCGAACCGAAAAAACTAAATGTGTTGAACCCAAACAGAAACCGATATTTATTTCGCTCCTTTATTTTGGTTCGGATAAACAGTGTAAGCGAAAGGCAGAATTTTCTAACTGCTCAGTAACTTTCCATGTTCAAATGGTCATCGCCTCCCTCACGCTCCCATACCCTGTCACAATGGGGTCCAAACCCCAACCAAGTTCACCAATCCTCAAGTCCCTTGGTTCATTCCACGAATATGACATTAAGATAATATCTAATGACTTCCAGAAACTCCATGGAAAAATTTACCCATTTGAGAATTCCTTGCACCTTATGAATGCCTAGTGGGAGAAGGGAAGTTTTCTCCAATATTTCATCTGCTACGCATGTCCACAATCTTCCATTCCTTCATTTGAACTAGCATCAGCCTGGTCTTGCTAATTACTGAAGAAGGATTATTGCACGTTTGTTCCTTGTGCGTATTTCTGCTTTAGTTGCCCTTTGTTACAGGTTAGTAATTTAAAATAGTTATATATTGTAAACTCAAAAATTCAATTTTTATATCGGATGTTAATCGTTATTGAAAATAGGAATAAAAAATTTATGTGTACTTGTTATTTCCATCAAAATATTTAGCTTATTGGTGTGAATAACAAAGTGTTTCCAGCATTAAGGAAAAGATAAATCATCCAGCGTGGAATAAGTGTCTTGTTTTCTATATATGTACTTTAATTTCAAGAGAATATCTGGTATAGTGAGAAATTAATCCCACGTAATTCATTGTTGTGGCTTTGATGCAACTACTTGCATATTTGATAATGATATCATTGAAATCAATGCAAAGTTTCAAGCGTCAAATTTCTGTTTTAAGTGCTATTTTCAAGAATCTTCCATTTTACTTGTTGCTTTTAAGTTAGTGTCAATGAATGTTTTCTTAGTGTGTTTGCAAAATTCCATCATAGTAAACTTGTACCATGTTAATACACATTTCTCAACCTTTCTGGATTCTCGGACCCTCAATTTCCGTGGGCTTCTTCCTCTTAAAAATTTTATACATTTCTTCATCCATTTACGTGATCTTAGAATGAAAAAAATAAAGCCGTGCATTTACAGTTTTTATAATATGAGCAGTGCATGTGATCTACAAATTGTTAATGAAAATAACTTAGTCTTATTCAACTTATTGACACTATTGAGACAACACGGCCTCTTATTTTGCTGCATGATTTGTGATTAAAAATATTAATAATTCATTATTAGGCATTCCAGCTTTAGCGCATATTAGCTTCGGTCTGTCCGTTCTTCTATCTGAATGCTATTCTTTTCTTCGTAGCTATTCAGCGGATTTTAATGAAATTTAGGGCTAAAGACTAAGCACAGAAAATGAGAAAGTGAGACGGTTTACATAGCATAATAAGTTTAGAATATTCTATCGCAGGAAACGTGCTTATTTGTAATTCATCTTACACTTTCCTAACCTGTTGAAATCATTTGCGACGCATGTATGGTTTGTAGTTATTCAATTCTAAATAAATCTTAAATAAATAAAATACATATTAGATATTTACATTTGAACTATTTATTTTTGTTTTAATATCAGTTTTTTAGTATCACTATTGTTATAGTGAAGTTGTATTCAACTTAATTAGAAAATTACGTAAATTAATAAATCAGGTATTGAAAGATTCCTAAAAATATTTTAAGGTCAGAGCAAAAAAAATGGTTCGAACCGGTTCACTGATGATTGTCAGAGCAAAACCAGAACCAAACCGAAATTTTGTGTTTTGAGTGAACCGGGACAAAAACCGGAGTGAAAAAAATTACGGTTCTATGCCCTGCCTTAAATCTCCAGTGATCCTTAACAACAGTGGTGCTCAACCTTTTTACATGGCAGGCTGCATTGGTGGCAGGCCGAGTTAGAGTTTAAATTGGAAGTTAGCTATATATTCTGAGGTGTCACATAAGTGAAAACCAATTCTAAATAAAGTTTTTATGGCTAACATTTCAATAATAAAAATTTTATTATCAAAATTTTTATAAAAAAAAGAATTTGTGAGTTAAATTTTTTGGATGGATCATAGCATAGGCCATAGGTTAGTTACCACTGCTTTACAAAACCACATAATTAAAAATGAGTGCAAATTATATATTATTCCATATTTCAAATTAAATCGGAGAAATAAAAAAATAGTATGAATTTTTGTAAAGTGAAACCTATGGCCTGTGGCCCACATGCAGCCCATGACACTATGATTAAAAAGAAATTTAGCACAAATTCATATGATATACATTCAAGTTACGATAATAAAACACTTGATATTGAAATGTTATTCCTAAAACCCTACTTTAGATTTGATTTTCACTGTTATGACACCTCAGTATCTCTAGTTAACATTCAATTTAATATCTGACCTGGCCCGCCGAAGCAATGTGGCCTGCTGAGTAATTCGTAACCACCAATGCAGCCTACCATGTAGAAAAGGTTGCCTACCACTTATGTAAACCAATTTTTCTCCGACAACTGTGGCTATAAATACCTTCCAAAGGTCCGACAGTTCTTGAGCATCCATGGAATTAGAATCGATTGGTAAACACATAACAAGAAATCTATCTCTTGAGTAAGTAGGAATTTGGCAGCCAGGCAGTAATAACACAGTGATTGTCACAGTGGACCCAGCAAGTAAAATACCAGTACTGGGTCGTACACGGAATTTGTCAGGTGTGGTGGTTTTGATCTAAATAAACAAAATGAAAACATTAAAAAATTTTTTAGATGTACATAAAATTCTACTGCATTGAACTAAAACGCAAGATAGAAAATTTGGATTTACAAATGTACAATTTTATTCATATAGCCACCATATTATTATATTTATCAAATGAGAGTTCAGATATTAATCATTACACTTATCACATCAGTTTTGAAGCTGAAAAACAAACTATGAAAACACTGGGAAAGGAGATGTGACAAATAAGATTTAGAATTTACCTTATATGAAATGCTTCCATCACTTGTATTTGTAAGGGTTATCGTCCCAGACAAATTTGAACCATCACTTACAAAATTAAGGAAGTCACTTGGATTAATACTGACCAAATTAGCTAAAAGATAATAAAATAAAAGATGAGAAGTTTGTCATTATAAAAATACTCCTTTAATTTCAAGAATCAGGAAATGAAATAGATATATCTTACTCCCAGAATATGCAGCATCTGCAGATTTTGCATCATTTCTAGAATCTCCACTAGAATCATGCGAATTTTCAGCAAACGTCACCTTCATCAATAAGAAATGGAAAAAAGATGCACACCTCTTACATTTTGCCCAACATAAATACTACAACTTGTTGTCCACAAGTTGGTAAAATAACAACATAAAGGCAATTACAAGAGCAGCAAACCTTTTTCCTTGCATCATCACTTCTAGCAGCTTTAGGAGCGGCTAACTGTTCAGGTTCAAAAGCAAAATCATAATCATCCTTCCCTCCCCAGCACTTCAGAGCATTATCAGCATCTACATATTCTTTTAATGTTGATTTTGTCACAACTCTAAGCCTTTCCACTCCTTTGGCTGGAAGCATTGATTTAATAATCTTAAAAGCAGCTGAAATTTAAAAAAATAAATCAATTTCACAGACTAGCCTGACAAACAGAACAAAATTTCCATTTCATCTTTGAAGACAATGTGCTATCATACCATTCATAACCCATGGCATTTCAAAAACCAATATGAAATTAAGAAAATAAGGATAATTTGTCTTAAACATGCCAATGAGGTATTTAATGAGTTCCATATCTAAATTGGACAAGCCTGCTTCAGCCATGTCAAAGAATAATGTTATTTGGTCCCCTTTAGTGACTCTGTAATAAATAAATAGTGAAATTTGAATAATAAATACAAAAAATACCTACTGAGGAAATTCAATGATGAAAAAAATATATATACCTTTCTAACCGCTCAAACCAGTATATAACATATTTTTTAAGCCCTTCAGGATCACCATGGCTCTTGGTATGCCTCTTCACTTTAAGAATTAGAAGAGGTTTACCATCTTTATCTTTCCCACGAACAGACAATACTCCACCCTCTAGAAAACCTTTGTTAATAGTGTTTTCAGTTATGTCTGAAATTATAACGTTTTTACCCATTAAGCATGAACAGCAAAATCACTAACTCTATAATACTTAAAGAAATAATAGACTCATGAAATTGAAACCGGGAAAAACAGGATAGTAGTTGAAATATTGGATGGTGGAATGGGATGAAAAATCATAACAATTGTGAAGAAAATAATTTCATAACTCAGTAAAATATTAAACTCGTAATGCACTACATGATACTAGAATTTACAGAATAACGCATTTAACAAAATTTTACTAGTAACTGAACAATACTGGTGAATAATACACGAAATATTGAAAAGATAATTTTTTTCAAAGTACAAAAAATTTCTACAGCTAATGCAAGAAAATTATCATAAAATAATGTTACCATTGGCACCAACTTTATTTCTCCAATCTACAGCCTCCCACAGCATATCTAATGTTTCTTTCATTTCACAATCATTGTGCATTAGAAAACGTTTAAGCCAAGCATCTCCATTTTTTATCTTAGCCAGGTCGTTAGGATGAACTCCTCCTACAAAAATATTAATGAGTGTGAGAATTTAAACAAAGAAATTATTCATATTCGGAGTCCATGCTTTCTTACCTGATTCAGGAGTTTGCTGGTCCAATTTTTGGAGAAATTTATTTCTTAATTCCTGTATTTGCTGCGGAGTCGGCTCCATAATTAATACTACTGGTACTTAAGAAGTCTAAAATAGTCAACTTGATCTAGTTGCGAGGTAACTATGGACAATATATCAAAACTGTCGAATACTTATCGGTAGACATCCAAGGACAGGAATTCTACCAATATAAAGCGAAAATTTTCGATGGGCCCCAAGGATCAATTACTAGACTCCATCAGTAATTAATGATATCAACAAGCTTCGCAGGAAGACTTTGGCACAATGATAAGCCTCACAGCAAGAGGTGCTGTAAGTATCGCATATACAACAACGATGCTCATTTCGAAGACACAAAAACTGATTTAAAAATTACTTTCTTCACTCAAGTGAGTTTTTTTACTCTATCAACAGCGACAAAGCAGCAGTTTCAGAGAAACAAGATCGTAATTACTCGGCACTTCCGTAGAAGGTTACGTTCTAGATTGCGCTATTACGGAGTCATATTTTCACAAACAAAAAAAGCCGTGTATCGTTGTCTTAATTGCTTGCATCAGGAGTATTTTTCCTGTTAAAAATGATAATAAACTATATACACTGTTTATTCTTGTTGGTAAATATTCACTATAACTGCCAGCTTGTTGAAGTTTTACTTTATTCTATCGCTGAACTCACAGTAGGTTTCAGCTGAATTTCTCATAATTGTATGTGATTAATGCCGCCATTTCAAATCTATTCCGAAAGCTTCTCCAATGTTATCGTATCATATAGTGTAAATATTACCTAAAAACTAACCAAAAAACGAATTAGACTAATTAAAAATGTTTGCGTATTTTATTGCAGTGTTATAGCAAACATTAAATTGATATGTTTTTCAATAATAGCGACAGAATCGATATCATTTGAAGAAAGTTATCATTATAGTTTATGTAGCCCAAACTACACTTTAACATTAATCTATTTTCAATTTTATCATTTTTAATTATTTAGAGTAAAAAATAATAATTTAAAAATGCACATTAAATTAATGTGTAACACTGTTGATACATCTGACGATATAATAACGCTCATAAATCTTTTAAAATCTTTTTTATAAATATAATTTAGCGCCAAATAATAGACTGATGTAATGGCCGATTTTGTTGCTGATTTTGTGTTTTTTTCTCAGATCTGAAAAATGCTTATGGCATTTTTGTTGTTTATTTTCTAGTCACTATCGTAATTTATATATTGTGCGGGTATACTCATCGTCTGATTTACTTTTATTTTAGTCGAATTTTACTTCGAAAGCATCAAATCTAGCAACTAACATAAAAAGATAGTTTATTCTGCCCTATTTTAAGGATTAAAAAGTTTATTATCTCAAATGCTTTGATTTAATTTGTAATAAAGCGAAAGTGGGGCAAAAATGAGCGATTTAGTATCAAACACTTCATTTTCATATCCATTAACTTTTCGAAATGACTATGCGAAAATATCATTTTATAATGCGGGAAATTTCTTCATTCTAAAAATATATGGACCATATAATGGATACACAGAAAATTAACAAATAATTGAAAAAGTCCATGCATAAGCCAGTAAATTTAGTGCTTGTCAAAAATGCCACCATTAGCAATCCTGAAATAATGAACTCCTGCAGAAGGCAAAATGTTTTTAGTTATATACATACAAGGAAAATGTGAAATTGAAGTGCATTACATATAGAAAATGAGCAGAAATTATTAGGATATATTGGGGAAATTTTGAAAGGTAACTGCTATGGGAAAAATGAAATGCGAGAGATTTGTTTGGGATTTATACTTTACTTTTTTCATTTAGAGAATATTATTTCTACTGAAATATGGTCACCTCAAAATATTTGTTCGTGTGCTGAAGAAAAAAGTTGAGTTTTTGAAAATTGCGATAAAGGAAGGGTTTTCAACCTCCGGTTCGCATTACCCTAGGGCAGGGGTTCCCAACCTGGTGTTCGCGAGCACCACTGTACTCTTTGGAAGCGCTTTTCTACGGTGTTTATTACTCCATCTCTTAGAACAAACAATTTAATTTCCTCGGTTGCTTTCTTTGTAAACGTATTCAAGTCATTAAGAATAACTGTGATGTTGGTTTGATTTTGTTCGTGAACATTCCTATTTTTTTAAGTAACATAGTGGTGCTCACTTGATATTCTACGATACATCTTGGTGCTCGCTCGGTACTCTAGGATACAGCATCGAAAAGGTTGGGAACCCCTGCCCTAGGGGTTCGTCAAAAGAATTTTGAAGGGGTAGTATGCAAAAGTGTCAAAGACTACAATTTTTCTTCTTACTTCGCCTTTAATGCATGGCTTCATAACGAAGAGTTGAGGTTTTACGGCTAAACTACAAATCAAAAAATTCGCAAAAACTGTGAAATTTAACGTTATGAATGTGAGTTATCGTTCTCAATGCAGGTATTATTCATTTCATTATCAGTTTAAATATAATTAAAGGTGTACACGGCCATTAATAAAATGCTATATGGGGTACATCACCAAATAAAGGTTGAAAACCTCTGCGTTAAGGGGTAGACTAATTGTTCCAAAACATTTTTTAGTCGAAAAATCCTTTCAAAGATAAACAGAATCTAGGAGCACTCCAGTCTAGAGACAAAATTTTTTAATATATTTACATATGAATATTACAACCTTTGAATGCATTAATTTGTTGGTACTACACCATATTCAATTTATTAGAAAAGATATTATTGCTCTAATCATCTATCAACCCATCCAAATAGTTGATTTGCTAAAAAAAATTCAGAGCACTGGGGTAGACAGACGCCTGAGACGTATTCTTACTCTCCTCTGTTCTTTCCTGTTTCCAATGAAAAATTAGTCTCAACTTTCTCGTTGATTGGAGCGTCGCATTTCCGAGATTGCCTCACTATCAAATTGCACCGCGGCAGATGGGTAATAGACACATCTTGGCGGCAGATGAATAGCTGTCACTCAGAATGGTACGTAATTTCACTTGCCAAGGATCTGAGCCAGCTAGATAACCATCCAGAGCGCGCACTGTTGCTAACCCTGGGAGTGGGGAGGATTGCGAGGGGAACTAGAAAAATGTCACGCCGACTGAACACACTTTGTTCTTCCCGACGAAAACAATAACAAATGAATATAAAATATGCAGATCCATTCATAATTCACCATACAATTCTCCAAACAAACTTTCCAAAATTACGTGATTTAAAAAAACTAAAGTTGTAGCTATCCGTATCTGCCTATTATTTTTTAAAGTAAATTATTAGTATAAGCGATTGAAAACAAATTACGCAAAAAATGTTTTACAGGTATACCTCTCTCAACAAAGTAAAGACGTTCCTAGCATGGAAAACTTAGTTGCCTGAGTAAATGGGGATAAATCCCAATGCTTCGTTATACCTATTGCACAAGAGGTGTATTGATTACAAATCAATTATAATTTAAACACACCAAATAGTGAGATAGAAGAGGTCTTGAGAATATTTACTACGAATGGAACATTCCTAAAACAACTGTATACACATGGGGCGACGCAGGCCTGCTTGGGAATAATTATAGCGAAATCCAAAACACTATATTTTGTCTGCCACAAACAATGGCACAACAAGTGGCAGGCCTTTTAAATTGAGTTAAAAAATAATTCCTGCGAAATCATAAAAACTGTACCATCGTAAAATGCGTTGTCATAAAATGAACAGAGCTGGCCTTGACTATGTGGCATTTCATAATAAATAACGTATACATTACGTATCACAGTTTCTCAGTAACGACTTTCGACCCGTGTTTCGTTGCGTCATCATCACCTATGAACTGCGGCACCTTATAAATGACGCGCCTCAGATTTTTTGCGTAATAAAAATCACGGCTAAGGTGAGTAATAATTTAAAATGATGTTCTTTTGTGAGTAATAATAAAGTGTTTACCAGAGGACATGCAAAGTACTAGAGTAATTCATCGACAATTCTCCTTGAATTAATTATCATCGATGAATGAGATTCGCTAGCTCAAATTCAAACTTCTAAAAAAATATATTTAATTTAAAAAAATTATACATGTCGCACATCGAATGGAAAAGTGACACAACTCAAAAAATGCAATTTTATAGGAGAGCGAAGAGACGTAAACACAAAAGTGATTCACCATATTTTGAGCACTAATTACAAGTCAGAATAATATTTGGCCATTGTAAATAAGTGTTATACCTTCCTATAAGATGTCGGAATGAGTTTAAATAATTACGTTGCCATGGCACACTGTTACAAGAGGTTTAAGTGCAATACTTTGAGTTGTGTCACTTTTCCATTCGATGTGTGGACTGAAGCATTTCTTCTAATCTATAAAAATACAGTAGACCATCTTCAACTGCGATTAAAAATTTTTACCTGATTTTCTCAATCGCGGTAACCATTACTCGCGGTTTTCTGCGCGGCCGTGTTTAGTTGGCTAATTATACTGAAATTAAAATGGGTATAGATTCTATAACAATAATTTTTTAAAGACGTATTTTACTGGGACTGTGATAAACTCTAGAAAATTAAATTTCCTATGTTGGATCTAATAAAATTCAAATTGACGTTTGTTGACTCAAAACATTTTTCCCGCTTATACAAATAAAAAATACGTTCAGCTTCAAGTAGACACCATACCGAAGTGGATTAAGAAACATCGATACATAGAATCATTTTCTCACTATAAAAATCATTTGCATTGACTTAAAAGTTTTTACTTAATATATTATTGTATAACCTATAAATCGATTATTATCTTTGTTGTCACTTTTTAAATTTCATGTCCTCATTTTCTCTGTATTTTCACTTCAATGGAATTGCATCAAAAGCACTTCATCACTATGAAGTTCACGTTTTAGAAGAAAGCGTTCAAAAGGATGAACATCGCCACTTTAAAATTGAAAAGGCATATGGCCGGTCTAATACGTGACCTATTTAAAAAAATGAATAAAACAATGGAGGCGGTCTCGGTCTATATTGGACCTCTCTGTGAGTTTGTGTTGACATTTATAACTCATATAACTAAAAAAGATGCGAAGAATTCTCTCTATATATGAGAAATTTCAACTTATAATAAGCTTGACCAAGTAACCCAATGTTGATGTCTCCAAGGACAGAAAAAATATTAGTTAATGAATCTCTAATTTTGTGGAATAATGCAACGCAAATAACAGTCATTGTACTGCATAACTCATTAAAAATAGCTGTCTCACCTTCTTTATATTTACACAACATTTAAATATTGATTAGTTTTTTTAATCAGTACAACTTTGGTTCAGTCTTCTTATTACGCACGTATAATTTTAATT
Organism: Uropetala carovei; assembly: GCA_036926305.1. Classification (NCBI taxonomy): domain Eukaryota; kingdom Metazoa; phylum Arthropoda; class Insecta; order Odonata; family Petaluridae; genus Uropetala; species Uropetala carovei. The sequence goes on from JAXCHB010000130.1 coordinate 4,551,804, forward strand.
TATTATAAACGCATTCCATTCACCGCTTCAAGAAATTTTATGATTTCACACTTTATCTACAACTTCCTCACGAAAATTATCTCCGTGCCAATTATCGGCAGCGACTTTTGAATTCAAACCCATATGGCCATTTTCCCATTATATTTGTGATGTTTTAAAATATATTTAGGCAATCATCTTTTCTCCTTATCAAGAAGCCATTCGTATCTGACCGGATCAGTTGCTTATTAGTCGGAAACGAAGATAAAGCACCCTTTAATTTTTATCGTTTTAGATGTTGTCGCTTTAATAATCTGGATTGCCCATCGCGAATCAACGCAAACGATCCTCGGAGCGCAAAAAATACCTCTCTTAATTTTACGCAAATCTTTGATCCTCCATCGTTTGGGAACGCGCGGGGGTGTTTTGTATATTTGATAACGTAAACTTTCTATCCGCATCACTTTCTCCGTCAGGAAATTTACCGCAACGGTCAGCGCATTTCCAATCGTAACGGTCGGGAACGTGGTCGTCATATCACACGCAGGGAAAGTGATCGTGGAGTGAGGTGGGAGGGGGAGAATGGGGAGGGGGGAGGTGGAGGAGTGGAAGGGGATTTTAAAAAAAGCCATCGAATAGGTCTCGCGATTGCGTGACTGGTTTCATTTCGCGCCGCGTAAAATGAGGGTTTGTTAAAAAAAAGGGTCACGTTCCTTCGCGCTCGCCCAGGAATCCACAGTCCATTCGTTTCCACTTTCGCGCGGTTAATTCCAGTAATCACAATGAGGTGAATTAGTCAAAGCTGTTCTATACGAGGTCGAATTCGTTAATTGTCTTGACGGGTGGCTTTCGTTTCGTGACAAATTTGAATTAAATTTAAAAATATATATATAGATAGTACCGCGAACTCGTGCGATGGAACGTGATTTTTTTCGAATGCGTACAAAATAATATCGATAGGACTTGGTATGTTGAAAAATGTCGTCGATAAAAATATTTTTATTTTTGTGAAAAATAAGTTCTTTATTGTATATCGCTTGGATTATAAACTAAAAGAAACAATTGAACCGTGATTTTAAAATTTTATTTTGAATTTTTATTTATTAAAAATGACATATGAATCTCAGCCCGAACACTATGGCAAATAAAAATTATAGGTAACCTCTGTAGTCTTAAAAGTGATGAATAAATTATATATGGATTCCAACTGCAAATTAGCCGACTATTATTTTAAAATTTTAAATAGAGTAAACTATTATTATGTTGTCCCATTTATTTAAAGTTATTTTATGCTATTTACACAATTTCTCTGGAAAAGGGAATGGATAAAATATTCACAAACACCTGCAAATAAGCATGATGTTGAGGATCCCGTTTTCAAATAATTTCGTCATCACCAGGAAAAACGTTCATTATTCAAGTTTTGCCTCTTCTCCCTGCCTGTGGCACGTGCATATTTTTTTAAAAAACACCTGTAAGTAACTTGTGCGGATTCGTTTCCGCATTGTTGAGAAAAAAATAAATTTCCTATTCTCGTTCCCATGTCTATGTATGATGACGAAATTTCGAGTTTAAGGAGAGAAAAAAGCTATATAAAATTTAAATGATTCCCACTAAGATGATAAAAATTTAAAATGAAAGTGTTATAAAGGATAAACTTAACTCTGAATATAAAATTTCGGCGAGATATGCAATTTTAAAACCATTTTAAAAAGTGATCGAGGTTCATTAAACTAGACCGGTTATAAAATTTCACTTTCTATTATTTAACATCATTAACGACTCAGAGGAAATGCATACAAGTAATGTAAAATGTCGTAAAATTTTCATCGAACGTAGTTCTCATTTTGTTGAAATTATTACACTTTTCTAAATTAATATGCCATCTATAGATCGTGCTTACCAATTGCAAGACGAACGCAAATTTAAGACGTTTAAAGAAGCTAATTTGGACGAAAAAATGCTCTGTAAGGCATCCTGAAGCAAATAAATTACACAAAATTATAAGATATTTTTTTAATCTCTAAAAACTGGCATCGTAATGTGCGGTGTAGAGATAAATGTGATGTAAACTAGTCATATCCACCGTCGACACTTTCTTATTTATTATTTTCTTTGCTCGCGACTATAAGAGACCCCAAACCTTTGATCAAAAAAAGAGAAAACCTCGTCTTATAGTCCATTAAAGACGGTACCAGTTCTTGTTTTTTTTTCCAATTTATCTATCTAACGAAAATTACTAAAAATGTGCTTATTAGAAAATGAAACCGATATTTAGGATTTACTTGTGTGTTGGTCTAGGTAAGAATTTTAATTCTAATGCCATCGTATATGTTTCTTTAGAGAGCTATCGAGCTCGCCTTACGGCTTAAACAAATTTGACACAATGCATCTCTCCAACAGACAAAAAAGTTATGAATGTTAACAATAATCTGAAAATAATACAATTCACCATAGGCGAACCACTACTAGTGTTGGAAGATTTACGAGTATAGCCGAAATGATCATCTCTTTTTTCTAACTCATTTTGGATTTTGGAGTGGCACATTTTGTTAGGACCCTTGTATGTCAAATATGAACGAATACGTTCACAATCAGAATAGAATAATAATTAGTACTCTACAAAAGAGGAAAATAAAAACATCACTCACCGCTAATACATATACTCCTCCAATCAATGCACCAAATGCAAGCGAAAACCCACTGCTTGTTTGTTTGGAGTTTCCGCACCGGCGACCGCAGAAGTCCAGACATTTCTTCGCGCGGAGTCATGCAGAAATTGGACTACTCGTAACCGACTTCGGCGACTACTCGCCCGACTGGGACTGCTTCCACCTTTACCGGCTATAGAAAATTTAGGAAAATTAGATAAATTTCATTTAAAATAGGTTCCGAGAATCGGGTATTTTTTGTTCAACGGCATCGTACACCCAAATTAGCCAATTTTCCTCGGCGGTCCACATCGAAAGCGACCACGAGTAATCGAGCGAATGATCGAAAAATATCTCAGGTCGGATACCTTACTCAGGTGTCTCCAACTAACACGACCCCACCCCATCATCTCAAAAAATCTCTCTCTCTATCACCTACGGGATTCTCGTTCTGGAAATTCCCTTTCGCCAAAGCCGCACGTCCGATTAATACTGATCGAGGTTTGAACCTGCGTCGCTCCGATCGAAACGAGGCCGCGTAGGTGGAGAGCGCACAGGAATCTTTATAGGTTTTTGCCAAGGGTGATCTCAAATATTCTCTCTTCTCCCAAGGGTCTAGGTCACAACGGAGAATGAATCCCGAATCAGTTGAGAAAGTAAGCCGACGAATTATTCGTAGCGTTTTGCTCCTCATGGACGCCTACCAAAAAAGCGCTCTTCGCTCCTGTTCGGTGGAAAGTGCACTATGGTATAAATACCTGCGGGTATTTCTTTTTTCTATCAGTGCCATCCGAGAGACGTGGGGAAGAACAAACGACCGTCGAAAGATGAAGCTCTGGGTACGGTGGATTTTTCAAGAGGATTATTTCCTTTTACGACGCAGCGCGATACCTTATTCGTGGTGCTCATTTATTTAATTTTTCTCTTATTTTTTCAGGTAATACTCGGAGCGTTGGCCGTCGTGCTGAGCCTGTGCGATGCCACGTTCTTTTTCAAAAAGAAGCTGTAAGTATATGAACAAATTTCGATTCGTGCCACATTCGCTTTAAATATTTTTTTAAAAAATAACCATAAATTTTAAATTTAAATATACCTTATTTGTCGATGTGCCACTCACATTTAAGTCGTATTCAATTATGCTAAGATCAGAAACTCTTTCACTAAAAGAAAAAAAACGATCAGTGTTTCATAGATATTGTAAATTTTTATTCTATTTCTTACGGAGGCCTGCCAAAATGTAGGAAATCACTTTAAAATTTTGGTATTTTGTAAGAACATTCTAAGATAAAACGCTTTAAAATATCGAAAACTTTCCAACAATTTCTATTTGGAATGCATATTTTGATGACGTTATCTATATCATTTATTTTCCTATATATCGTATTTCCGTAAAAAAAATAGAACTAAAATTAGCCAATTTTTACGGTTGTTTCATGAAAAATCGAACTTATAAAATCGTAAAAATTTTCAATCTTGCAATCATATTTTTACGTAAATGAAACACATCGTAAATGAAGCTGAATAGGTTTAACGTCAACAGGTCTAATATCTATCCAATAAAAATACTTAAACTAACAAGTAAGTTGAAACAAAAAATATGCTTCATCCCGCAAATGATTGGCATTGAAAAATTATTAATTACCAGGTACTTAGGACTACACGGATGATTCAAATTTATTTCATTTAAATTTACGTTTAGACCTGAATGATTTATGGATCTCATGCTACAAGAATGGGAACTACCATATTAGATGATACTTTATTCCGCTGTATAGAAAAAGTATTTGACTGAAAAAATAGTCACTCGCGAAAATACATTTAATGTTATAATTTTATCGAAAATACGCTCATTGGCTAACTTTCATAAAGTTTTCTTTTTCAGAATTTTCGTATAATTTCATTAGATATAAAGCTATACAGATTTTGATTTTATTTAAGACCAATAGAGTTAGACTAAATTACCCGATCGCTTTTATGTTTTCCGGAATATTTATTTTATGTAAAATAGAATACTTTGATAAGTACGAAAAAAGGGTTGAATAACATATATCCCTTAATTTTTGAATTATTACAATCGATTTCACATTAATGTAATTTATAAACTAACAATTCAGGAATAACAGGCATATTAGCTATCTAAAGTTGTTTAATAGAAGAATTTCGATAATATTAAAATGTCGATGATTCATAAAACATTTAACCAAAATTAGAACCGCGTTAAAATTTTTTTGCATTTCTATCTCTCCTGCTTTCATAATTCATTTTGGGGGCGACAATTATGGAAATAGTAATCTTCCAGAAACTACCCCTTCCAAAAGGTTTGTTGAGCCGTCGAGTGACGTTAGCGCTGACGATAAATAATCAGCACCACTCAATCTTCCAGGATAAAGGAGTATCGTCCCGCTGACCATACTGAGCGTCCTCACGGGATATGGAAGAAGAAAATGATTTGGAAGGCCAGGTGGATCAAGGAATGGAGGGAAGCGAAGGTTTGGAAGCCCATATGGAAGAAAGTTTGGGATCCCGTGTGGATTCACGAGTGGGTTACCCTCGCTAAGCCGCACCCTAAGCCGTCCACAGCGGACAGTGTGCACCTCACGGTCCAGACTTCGCCGGGTGCACAGCCGGGCGGAGACTTTGGTCAGCCCGGACCCGGAACGTTTCAGGGAGGACCGGATTTGGGATCGTCGAACGGCCCGAGCTACCACCCCCCGAATTCAGGGGATTCTTTTAAATTCAACGGCGCCGGTCAAGGTAATACGTACCTTCCGCCAGATTTCAATCAAGGCGGCCAGGGTAACTCCTATCTCCCTCCAGATTTCAACCAAGGTGCTCAGGGTAACACGTACCTTCCCCCGGATTTCAACCAGCCGCACCAGGGAAAACTTTACCTGGCGCCGGAATTCGGACAAGCCGGTCCAAACGGTCCTTCCGGACAACCGGAGGTGCACCAGTTCACTCCGGCGGACACTTACTTCCCTCAGGGAAAGCCTCATCCTCCTCCGGGAAATGCCTATCTCCCTCCTGAAGGAAGACACTCGGCTCCGGGTCAAACTAATCCGACTCCGGGACCCGCCTACCTGCCCCCGGATAACGTTCACAGGAAGTCCGACACTCCGAAAGAGGAAGAATTCCGGCCGTCGCAGGTGATACCGCAGACGGTTGGGCAAGACACGGTTGCGAAGACATAAAATCGTTAGCCGCACGAAAAAGGAAGTTATCATTGCATATCACTTATCATGCTCATCAAGCATATTACTTTTTGTATGTTTTTTTTTTGTTCCAAATAAATTATTTATTGATAACGTGTTTTTTTGTAGAAAGGCTGAGGGATAAAACTCGATCGGATAGAGAGATGTTATTTCCATAAAATATAATTCAAACTATGAGAACTGTCCGATAGCGAAATTGAATAATAAATCACATTATGGATTTATTTTTCATACTTTAATTTATTCAGAAAAATGCGGAAGCAAGTAAAGAAAGAAAAAAGAGGTATGTGTTCTAAAAATGTTCCCTACAGTTAGCTTTAGTGAATCCGTGTCCATTTACGCAACGGTAATATGGATCTCATTATGTTGGTGATGAAATGTAGCCTCATATTTTAAGGAACAATACTTTCCCAATATACATACAGATCAGTATTGCGTTAGTTTTTGATTTTCGAATAATCTCCATTGCTATTCTGGCTTTAAGGATACTGTAAAGTTTTAAAATTTCCTTCTTCATCAAAACAATGACAGTATAAAAAGCCCAAAACATTTCTTCCACGAATGGAAATCAACCCTAAAAACCTTAATAGGAAAGCAACTTTTTGCACGTCGCCACTTGTTATCTTATTGAGGCAGCACACCGCCAAACGAGATCTGGATTCAAAGCCAGGTCACGCCGCATTTTATGCCCAGTCTATAAGCTGGCAAATCGCTCCGAATTTTCACTTAATAGATTTCTCTTTCGCGGCGTAGTAGCAGTTGTAGTAGTAGTAAACACGACCGATTCCAGGCCAATTTCACGACAGTTGGACAGGACATCTGTACTGGTTATAATTTATAGCGTCCTCTTTGTTCTCGGTAATTTTCAGCTATTAAAAACATAAAAAAAACATGAATTACGTGATTTGGACGAGAGGAGGTTTATTTTTTTTCTCGGGAAAGAAAGAACTTGTCTAGCAGTCATGCCGATTTTCCACCTTACGTGTTCTCCATTAGGAAAAAATGTAAAATTCGTCCGCCTTAGAGGCTCATTTGGGATCTTGGACACGAAGGAACCGCACTAGGGCATGTGGACGTGCGTGCTCTCGCACACGCACTCTCTTTTCCTTTCGGCGCCATCTAGAATCGAAACGAGGAAAGGAAGAGGAGGAGGACGAAGAAAAATGAAAGTAGAAAGCCCGGATAACTACTGGCGAGGAATAAGCGATGACGTGAGATTAATGCGCCCTCCATTCACCACATAATTGGGCGATCGTGGGCGCGTTGCCATCTATACGAAAAAGTTATTGGCGCCATCTTGTGTAAGAATTAGTTGTACGGAATCGATGGATAATCGTCAACTAAAGAATGTAACAAAAGAGATGGAGATAAAGGAAAAGGTCATTTTGTTTTTTGATAAGGACACTGTCGCCAACCCCTTGCCATAGAATAGGCGCGAAAAATTAAACCAGTTAATTATACTATAGCCATCTCGTTTACTTTTAACGGAAACCTCCAGTATGGATTAGTACGGCGTAGCATAATTTATACAAAATGAATTTCTGCAGAAATGCTCGGCATCATAATCCGATTAAAAATATTTAAAAGAGGAAGAAAATGTAACTGCAAACATTTGTTGCAACATAAAAAGTACACTAACAGGATTTTCCCTAATTAACTTATATAATAAATGCAAATTGAATATTCAGACACAAAAAATGACAGGATGTCTCCTACATATTATGATTCGTAGGAAAATTTGAAAATACTCTTTTGGCATGTAATATTTATACTAAATGACAATAAAAAATTTCAGTAAACTCATAGAAACGAATTTTTGTTACATATCGATAGGTAATCTTTATCCCTAAAAACTTCTTCGTTTAATTTTCGGCTTTTTCTTCTGCATAATATTTACCTATCAAAGAGAATTAATTGATTAATAGGAATTTGCAAGGAAAGGAAAAAAATATGGGCATTAACGCAGCGATAGTAAAGAAGAATATATTGTGGTGAAGAATGGAGTTGAGAAACGTTTTGCAATACTTTCATGGTAGAAGCAAAAAATGAGACGATGCAGGCAAAGAAAATGGGAAGGTTAAAAGTTCATCTGAATAATAAATTTCCGGAACATGCTTAAAGATGTTTGCATACTTACAACGAAGAGGAACTGAAATCGAATCACAAGTAGAATGAAATGAACCCAAAAGTGTGCCGAAAATGGCACGAAGAAAGGAGATAATTGTAGATTTCGAGTAAAAACGAATGAAAATTTATCAGGCATGCATTTTACTAACGTATCCTACGCCGTTAAAGCGTTTACACATAAAATAATAGTCGGCAAGCTTTACCACCCAAAGAAAAATTATTTAGCCTCATTAGTGTGGCAAAATGATCGATTGAACTTTCCACATTCTACAAATTTCTATCCTCAAGCTTAGTCACATTTCAATATGATTAAATCAAAGGAGCCGGTTTTTGCTATACCTACTCTTTTTCAAATGCGAATAATTAATGAAGAGAAACTCGAATAAAAATTATCGTAGCTGAAATAGTCTTGATTTTCAAGATTATAAGTCTACATAGGGAAGTGTTTTAAAGCCTTAAATTCTTAAATATTGAACAAATATAACGGAATGGGAACCTGCAATTTTAACGATGGAAACTCGCCATTAACGTTGAAACATCTCAGAAAAACTTTTAAAAATATGGCATAGATATGTGTAAACAGTCTTGGAAAATTCAGAAAGACTCGTCGTTATTCATTTTTTACGTATTCTTTGATAAATGATAAATGCAATTTATTTGTGCATTTTTCTGTTGCAAAAATCAGCGAAAACCGACTAAAACTTCTATAATCTACAGGCATAAGAGATTTGAAAGTGCATTTATCAATTTAATTGAATTTCTCGATTCATAGAACTTTTATCCCGCGATATCTAAAAAACAAATTTACTGTTGCTGATTTTCATAACACAATTTTAAGTTGCTTATGGTTTATTTCCGAGGTCAGCAACATGCGGACCGGAGATGCATATGGTTCTTTGAGTACATACTTGAAGCTCTTTACAAGTTAGCTAAGCTCCCTAACCTTTATCAGTCATGTAGCATGCTTGTTGAAATCACTCGAATCTCTTTTTTTTTTAAAAAATAAGTCGTGCAGGTTGTCACTGTGCGGCTCCCAAGTATTTTGGAATGAGATTAAAAGAAAATGGCTCTTTTACTTTGAAAGGTGGCAGACCCCTGGTTTAGTTGAAACTCGTAGATTTTTTGAAAGAACAAATCAAATAGAATAAGGACCTATGAATATAAAAATACCAAATTTCGTGCTCTAATTTCGGAATCGCTTGTGTGACAGAATATCGAATCGAATTATCCACGTTACCGAACCGCATGCATCACCGAAGGACACTGTCATAAATCGGTATCGATGGCTCGATATCGTATAGCGTGCTATACCGTCCTTCGTTAAGAAAAGAGCTCCATCTTCCCGACAAGACTATATATATATAGGCCTTCCATTTCGAGATTTATTTCGCGTTTTATTTTTCCGGATGCATCTCCTCGACGGCCAACTACTGCTTTCACGAAGCGATTCTCGTGCGTCGCGCATACAACGTCCGTCTCGCTCCGATAATGTCGCTCAAATGCCAGGACACGTACCTCATCCCAATTCCCTTTCCTGCGGATCGACAATGGAAATCCATGTGACTCCTTGGTAGCGTATACCGGTCCCTCTTCGAGGGCCTGCCAAATATTTTTGAATTCGATACAGTCCCGCTCTTTTTTCTTATTTATTTATTTATTTTTCGCAACTGCGAGATAATTTCGAGGCGGGCGAAAATGCGCTTTCCAATTCTTTTTGGGGTAATGTTATTCGCCTGCCCTGCTCTGCTCCGAAAAGCAAACAAGGACGTCGTTTAGAGGGGATTGAGTAACAGCCAACTCGTTATACGTGTAGTTCACGGTCGTTGCAGGGTGTTTGGGGGTTGGACGAGGGAAAAAAATCGAATTCGTGGGAATGTGCGTAGTAGGGGTCAGGAACCCGTTAACCCACTTCCCTAAACAAGGCTCTGCTTAGGAGCGCCAAGGTAAAACGTTTCTCCGTTATGATATTCGAGCTTCGGGCTAGCTTCGAGACATTTAGCCACTTTCGTTTAATTCCCGTAATTAAGGTAACGCGTTTTTGAGGGGTTTTACGAAATAGAGGAAAACAAAATGTTTATAACGGATGTCTTAAGTGGCGAAACTTCTGGAACAGAAACTGTCCCCAAGAAGTTTACGGTGATTTGGAGTTATTATTTCCAATTTTATTTATCTTGTCTTCACCGTGTTTTGAGTTCTTTATTTTATTTAAATGAAGGTTGTTTATTTAAGTTTTTCTCAGTAATTTTTTAATTGATGGAATTAATTTTCTTAAGTCGATTTAAAAGGAATCATCACAGCCTACGGAAGAACATTCTTAGTATCCTATAATTTTAAGAAAAAATTATTAAAAATAGAAATAATGAATTTAAATCAATGATTAATCGAGGACAAGCTTTTCTTAATATTCATAATTTACTCATGTTTCGACACAGTCAAATCAACAACAGTTTTCTGAAGGTACGTACTGCAAATTCATGTTACAAATGATATCATTAAATGCTAGGTTAGTGGAATATTTACCTTCCCATTCTAAAGATAGGGAGTTAGTGATAGTTAGTTGTATTTGCTACTGCTAATACGTTTCATGTGTTCTTTGTCGCTCAAAGAGTATATCCGATAAAGCTTAACATGGCATATTTCCAGATTATCGTTATCGGTGATTCTCCTCCTTGAGAATGAGTGCATGTTGGATTTATATATACCGATCCTATATATATCGTTCATATATATATATATATATATATATATATGAAATTAGAACTATTGTATGCAAAAAGTACATTAAAAATCACCCCGGAATAAATAAATATATAAATAAATGAATACATTTTAATTTGATTGTGAATAATTGAAATTCTCCACAACTACAATTATATGGTATGGCTTACAGAAGTGAATATGGAACAAATAAGAATATCATTTCCATTTTTTCAAATAGGTATCTTTTGGGATATAAACATCAGATTAATTTTTTCTATCGATAAAAAACACTAATTAAGCAATAACGTAAAGGCTGATGACCAAATTAACATTCATTGATAATAAAAAGCGGAAAATGAATGCAAGAGCAATTAACCGAACGTAACAAATCCGCCGTGTTATACGACAAAATTATCAAGCGCCTTATCGAAATTCGACTCGACGAGACAACGGTAACATTTTTCGGTAGCCTCCAGATTACACTTGTCAACTCGTGATGAGGCATAAAATCGCTAACGGAATCATCAAAGCACATCTCCCCAAGAGGTATGCGCCACACAGAAGAACGACACATTTTACTTTTAAAAGAATCCGGATAAAAGGAGAAAATGAAGAGCTAAAAAAAAATTATCTCGTTCCCTTTCGAATATCCACCGTTAGACTTTTATCTCCCTAGATAAAGAAGAGGACAAAAGCCGCGTCTTATAAAAAAAACCGATTGGAGGAGTTTGCGTCGAGGCGTACGTGACGGAAATACGATAATGAGAGAGCGGTTGCCCGTGGAACGAACTCCATTCCTCTTCCCTCCTTCCATCATCCCCCCCTCACTCTCATCTCTCTCTTTCTCTGTATCAGACGAGCGCGAACTAGGGATGGCTTTCACTGTCATCTCCGCAACACGCAAACAAGACCACTTGGTTTCGATCCTACACCACAGTCCTTTCCAAACCCATCCCTCTCCAAAACTCCTCGCTTTAATCAACCAGTTCCCTGATACTCCTATACTCCTATGCCGTCCATCTTCTCCTCTCACAAGTCTTCCACCGTCCTTAATCACGGGCTACTCGAGGGCACGGGCGTGCATGGCAATGAGACACTAAGTAAGTGCAGCGGACAAAGAGAGAGAGGGAGAGAGAGAAAGGAGAGGGAAGCTGGAAAGACTTCTCGAAGGAGAGTGAGAGGTAGGGGAAAGAGCGAGAACGAGAGAGAGAGAGAAAAGGAGATGACCGTAAGAAGAAAATGTAGGTCAGTGGTGAAGGTAGACAGGGGAGGGGGGGGAGGGTGATGGGAGAGAGTTTTCGAGTTTGGAGTGGGGTGCAAGTCTTGAGGTAGTGACCTGGCAAGGCCAAGGACCTTTTCCTCCGTGGGTGGAGGTGGGCGAGCGCGGAAAGGCAGAAAATACACCGTAGAAACATATATAAAATAAGAACAGGTTCAAAAGTTGGGAGGAATGACTTTTTAGTCTACGGCACGCTCGCACGGACGGCAGAGCTGAAATCTCCCACGGCCATACTCCTCTTTTCGGACGGAAGTTTATAATTTTTTTCCTCTCCCATCCGTTCTCCCCCCATCGTCCTCCCCCCCCCCCACCCCTCCCCCCTTCACGGAGGGAACGCGCTACAGCACGTGTCATGGCGGCGATATTATAAAGTTTTTTTTTTTTAGGCGGGAAGAGCCCGGCGGTAAAGGGAGAAAGTGACGAACGTTAGGTCGTCCAGAGGGGAGAGATTGGGAGGAGGTGGAAATCGACGATGAACGTAAATGGGTGCAGATGGGAGGTGGGTGGGTGGGGAAGGTCGAGGGAAGGGGGAAAATGGAGGGAGAGAGAGAGAGGAGGGAATGAGAGGTAGGGCGGGTTGGAGGCGGATTTTCGCCATTAGCATTACTTCCGTTAAAAAAATGAATAAAAAAACCCTTGCCCATTCCCTTTCTCTCCCATCCAATTTAACAAAACTACTCCCATTCTTTTAAGAGGAGAAACGGTGGCGATTTCTGAAAGTAAAACGGCCTTTTATTTTTACTCATCTTTCGAACGCACGCCCCTTTTCTCTCTCTCTCTCTCTTCCTCTTTCTACGTAAAACTTTCCAAATCCGTGAAGGAGGGATACGGAGAGAAAGAGAGGGAGGGAGAGGGTATAGTGTTGCAAGCTCCGAAAAAAAATTACGCATGCCTCAAAACTCTCTCCAGATCTTCTCCCACACAACTTTGGAAACTAGGAGTGGAAGAGAAAGAAAGGGAGAGATGGGGGAGAGAAAGGAGGAAAAAACAAATTTTTGCGGGGATCTCCGAGTTTTGCTGCAGCTTTCTCCCTGTCGGGAATTCCGTGGGTGTTATGGAGATGCGCGAAGAGCGGGGATAAGTTCACCGCTTTCATCGCGGTTCGCAGCGACATCGTAGCCGTCCTAACTATCGCTCGCCGTGCACGTATGAGCAGCCTCATTGAAGTCAATAGAACGCGATGAGGAAGAGTTGAAAGGGTTGAGATTGGAAAGGTGGTGGGGGTCGGGAGGGGGGGATGGGAGGGGGAAGAGACCGAGGGATGTGCACTGCACGGAATAGTGACGGCTTATAGCATCCCGCTGCACGGCCTATGCGAAGATCTCTACTCGTGCGTAGATTTTTCCAATTTTATAGACCCGATTTCCAGTGGATTGTAACCTGAAGGCATACGTAAGTCATATCTAGGGTAAAGGTGATTGAAAAGAAGTGAAATCTTACGATTTCAAACGAAAATCCTTCTGGTTGTATCGGTTTATCGTAAGATTATAGTTTTTAAAGCTTTTATGAAGATAAACGTCATAGAAAATTAACCGAGGGGAAAAGGCCGCTATGATGCTCAAGGGTAAAACCGATAACAACGTAATATAAGATAAAGCGTATCGCTGATTTTGGCCAAATCAAGTGAATTCCTTTGCAAAGAATAAAATGTAAATAACCTTTAATCTTGAGTTAAAGCACTGAGAAAGTTTGATTCTAATAATTGAATTTGTTTGAGATTAATATCGGAATCACTGAAATTTATGTTCAGTAATTTACTTTTCCACTTTCTATGTCGACTTTCTACATTAATGATCACATAGTAGCAGTCGCTCTTGCAAGGTAAGCGATAACGTATATATTTCATTTAGTATATAGACGGTGTATTTAATATCCTTGGGATTAGAACAGTTTCACCATCACACTTGAGATGTTGGTATAAAACCATGATGCGGCGAAAATTTGTAATGCCATTAAATGTAAACTTTTTTCGAATAAATGACATTCATTTAAGCCATAGAGATAATATTGGGCATGGAGCAGCTATTATGTGAGACATGTATTAATCATTTTCACTATTCCATTTGAAATATTTTTCAAGATCTTGTATGTTTGTTGTCAAGTGTTAATCATTTTCAGTAAGGAAGTTCACTTTTGTGAACTAACCAATAAAAAATTCTTAAACATATTAAAAATAAAAATTCTCAAATTTATATATATATACATAAAAACATTTATTGGCGAAGTCGACATTAATGCTAAAATAGGCGCTTAAAATGGCGCTCATGCATACATTCAACAAACAAAAAAAGAAGAATCGGCAAGATGCCCAAACATACAAAAAATTAACAAGGTGAAACGATCAGCGAGATGAAATGGAAATCATACAAAAAATATTTTGTACTCGAAGAAGTTGGGCGGATATGTACATGTCGCAACTATCAAGGCGCGATGGCAATAATAAAACGTAGTAATACGAGTCCTGTGCCATGTTTTCTTCTTTTTGGTAACTTTTCAAGAAGAAAATTTTGTATTTCATTTCAATGAAACGAACAACCGAACTGTGTCTGTCTTTTTTTTTTTGGTTTAAAGCACGTAAAAATAAAAATTCGTATTTGCGTGCGAGAAATCCAGCTTATCGTTCCGGCTCCTCGGGGCCGGAAAGTAAGCGGAAACGATAGGCACTCAACGGTCGAGGGGAAAATATATCAGGGATACGATGGATGGGTGAGCGACTCGGTCGAAGATAACACTCCGTTTCGGTAGAGAGATATATATATATTATATATACGCAGAGAAAGTCCTCCTATGTATTATAGGCCTTTTTCACGGGTAGAGGGATTTTGGTGGGGGGGGGGGGGAGATCACTGCTCCGCCTGCAGCTGTGACTGTTCTGCAGCGGGCTCAGGATCGGTCCCCGCAGCCGATGCTACAGGACCGGGCCACGAAACGGTCGACACCTGCTGTTCTAGAGACCTTTGGTACCTAGGCTGCTGCTCTAACCCCACCTGCTGCTGTTGATCCGGCTGCTGAGGTGTTTCTGGGAAGATCCAGCTCCTCCTCCCAGAGTCCGGCACGAGGGCGAGAGGAGGCGCGAGGTGCTCGTTCGGAGACGTCACGCTCTGTTGGTTTTCACTTTGTGCCACGGCAGAGTCTGCAGCCCCACCGGCGTCCTTGCGGCCCCAGCCGTGATGCGGTTCTTCCCAGCCGTGGTGGATCTCTTCAGAGGGGGGAGGGTGATGCTTCTGGATCAAGATCCACTCGGAAATCCAGACCGGCTTCCAGATCTTCTTCCATGCCGGGACCCAGATCTTCTTCCATGCTGGAACCCAGATTTTCTTCCAGGCCTCCTTCCAGGCGAGTTTCTTGTCCTTGACCCAGACGAGTTTCGATGCGGGCTTCCAGATCTTTTTCCAGTACGGTTTCCAGATGAGCTTTTTCTTCCACAGTCCGTGGGAAGTGTATTCCCATCCGTGGTCATCTACCCCGTGGGATTTTTCTCCGGGTACCCAGACCTTGACGAGTACAGGTTTCCAAAGCTGCTTCCATTCGACTTTCCAGATCTCTTTCCAGACCGGTCTCGACACTTCCTTCCAGATAGGCTTCCAGATCTTCTTCCATGCCGGCTTCCAGATGAGTTTCTTGCCGGGCTTCCAGATCTTTTGCCAATCAGGTTTCCAGATCAGCTTCTTCTTCCAGTAGCCCTCTGGTTCATGGTGGTGGTGGTGATCGTGATGGTGATCGTGGTGGTGATCGTCATAGTGCTCGTCGTAACCGATACGGGATTGTATCTGCGGGTCTTTCTGCGTCTCGGCCGGTTGCTGATCTGCGTCCGACTGCAGCTGCTGTTCCTCAGGCTGAGCAGCAGTCAGCCTTTATGGTGGAAGAGAAAGAATTGTTTGGAGGAATTTTTCGGGGTCCTTTTTCCAAGGGACAGATGTTCATTTCAGAGTGAATCGACACTGAAAATTGACTGCTACAAAGCGCCGAGTAACTGAATCAAGTGATGGTTGAGATTAAAAAGAGGACCCTACGACAAATAACTGCTGAAACAACTCAATAAACTTGTTCATAAAAAAAGCTGAACATATATTTTTTCGATCCAAATGATTAATGAGTAGAATCCTTTGTCTTAAAAATAATAATGACTGCGAGCGTTTAATTTCCGCCGCATTTTATAAAATAATAAAACGGAAGAATAAAGTGCAGATTGTGAATATTTTCCAGAATTTTGACGTTACTGTATATATATATATTTCTAAATAATCGATAACATTTAAAAACTGATATGTACTCTACAATTCTTATGCGTGCGATTTTGTACAGACAGGCAGAAAGGACGAATGTCAGTGTGATTTCTTTAGGATTCATATGGCCAAAACTGCAGAATTGAAACGATTTTTTAAAAGACCAAACAGCCGAAAGTCCTTCAAGCTGGTATGCTTCAATAAGTGTCCGTTAAGCTTTGAATTAACAATATTGTATAATTTTATATGACCAAAATCTCCCATTAAGAGGCAATAATTATTTAAAATCAGATTAAATATTTTATTAAAAACGTAAATCGTCAAGTTGATGGTAAATTCAAATTCAAATTCTACTTATACCTTTTAGTTATTAGTCATTGTAACATAAAGGTGCACTTGGAATAAATATGATACATACATTTAAGGGATCGAATCAATCCAGTTCTACTTTAGAAAATTCAAGCATGCACGTAAATACGTATATTATCTCTGAGAATTGTTAAATTATCAACGGTTATTACTGAGAAATGTTTCTAATTAAAAACCCGTTAACTTGAGAAATACCTTTATAAATACTACGGTTATACCTATTCTCAGCATATCTAAGGAATTTTGGTTGACCAGAAAGTAATTTAAACGCGGTATAAATATTATAATATTCGCAGCGCATACATGTTAAAAATAATAATACAGAGGTCGTTCTTAATACATTTAGAATTCACTATCAGTGTTCAGTTAATTTAAGAAATATATACTTATTAATATTTTAGGAACAAAAAATAAAGCAATAATATTAAATGGAACTAATAAAATATGTAAATAGTTAGTTTGCAAAAGAATAAAAAATAGAAATTAAGTAACACCCGCCTCCATTTAAAATAATGTAACGGAGATAATCTTTCTAAAAAAGTATATTGGTGGTTAAATTTTCAATAAAATACTGTACAATGTCTGTAATTATGGTCGATTAGATTGATTTATGTATGTGCAATATTTCCTTTTTAAAGGAGTAGAAATAGGTTGATAAAATATTTAACTTGCTTTTATAATAATAGTAATTTAACTGTAGAAAGAGTAAATCTGTAAACTTTGATCTATGGCATAAAACAAAAGTAACTTTTTGCAATTCCAATATTTAAGTAAATGGAACGACGAGTGTCGCCTTAAAAAGGCACAATCAGTTGACTGTAAAAGGCGAAACTCGGTTCGTTTCATTCAAACAATCTTTGGAATTCAACGAAGTTCATTCATTTTTATAGAGGTCATTATATGATTATTTTCATTTTTCAGTGGCTATAGATCAGGGGTGGGCAAACCACGGCCCGCGGGCCGCATGCGGCCCTCGAGAGCATTCCACGCGGCCCGCGAAGTTTTGGTGAAAAAGCGATCCGTAAAATTTAACACAATTTCATATTACTTTTGGTAAAATTATGATAATAAAACCTTTAGCTTTGAAAATTTAGCCATAAAATCCTTGTTTGTGATTGTTTTCACTTATGTATGATGCCTAAAAATCTAAGCAATTTCCGATTTAAACTCTAATCTGGCCCGCCTAAGCATTGGCACCTTTCAATGATGATGATGAAGAATTCGCAAACACCGATGCGGCCCGCCATGCAGAAAAGTTTGCCCACCCCTGCTATAGATGAATAAAAATATTAATATTTGACATAAGCTATAAATTACCGATAATCCGATGAATTAATCAACTAAAAAACATACCTACGACATTTTAATGACAAAATACAATATATAGGCCGTTTATTTATATTTTTGAAAATTTTTATAAAATATTTAATAAAAACTAATTAAAATAATTTTTCATTTATGACAACATTTAGAAAATTCCGGAAGTTAAGAAAAATAATGAAAAACCCGGAAAAAAGAGGATGTAATAGCTAGCTAGACCTGACTAATATTACAATTGATCGATTAAAAAAGGAAATGAAAAAATACTTACTGTGTTTGTGCTTCCAACGCATAACTCACTACAAAGGCGCATAGTAACACCCCTAGGGTAACCTGGAAAATGTTTTAAATACAAAATGAATTTACTGAAATAAGAGAAATTTATTTAAAGTTCAAATCATAATAAAATGCTTTTAATAAGGATCGAATAAATTTCAAGATAAATCCCACGCTGAGTTTTCGAGAATTATCCAACAAACCTATATATATATATATATTTTTTTTTTAGTTAGCTCGATAGAGATTCACGGTTGCACAATTCCTGATAGTTCGTGGGTCACCGAACCAAAGCTAAGATTAGGTTAGTTATTCTTTAAAAAATTTCCAATGGAAGGCGAAAAGGGACTCAGTATAAAAATTATTAATGTTTCTTATTTTAATTTTACTAATTGGTCGCGCGAGGGAATAACGCAGACCTTGAAAAGATCATTATCAGTATTTAAATTGCCCCGAAAATTATATAGATTAAGATAATTATGTTTGAATCTTCGAGGGTGCATCAAAGAGACTTCAACGACCGAAATAAACATTGAACCGTGACCCTGATCTTCAAAGACGCGCGCGCGATTCGAGGAAACCGGTTTTGTCGTGACCGCTCACTGCTACCCTTCAGCACGAAATGGAATGGAGTGAAACGCGGAATAATTACGCCCTCGCGAGCTCCTAAGTGAAAGCTAGGATGAGAATTCTTTCATTTAGGGGACAATTAAAAAAAAGAGGAGGAAAATTCTCTTATTGTTGGGAAACAGATGTGAATGAAAGATCCATACCCTCGAAAAAAGTGGAACGACCTAATTTTTGGCAGCCAAAACGTAGGACATGGTGGAAAACACTTACTGAACAATAACAGAGAGACAAAACGTTACTTCGACAGTTATCTAAGGGACATTAAAAACAACCAACCGAGAGAAAGTTGTTACAAATAATAAACGGAGTTAAGTGACTGATATCGCATGGAAAGTATTCGTTTGAAAAGTTGGCGGAATTTATGTAATTCATTGTCGACTTCTCGATAATCATTTATCGTTACTTCACGTTATCTCATTCAATGTCAACGATTGAAAAGAATTTAATGAAAAACTTGCGATCTTTGAGAATAAGTGAGCGACTGAACAGATTTAATAAGATTTCAAAATTATGCAATCAGCAAAGTGAAGCATTATTGTCGGAAATAGGGGTTATTGAAGAAAGTTATGACAATAAAATTTAAAAGTTATTAACAAAATTAAAAGGAAAGTTGTCCAAATAATTTAAGAAGTTACGGGAAACAAGTGCCAGCAGTTAAAAGTGACTAAAAAAATAAATGATGGCATAAATGGAAACTGAGCAAAAATGAAATCTTGAAAATGGGTCGAATAAACAGAAGGTCTGGGGTTTTGAAGGTCAGTGAAAGAACGTGACTGTGTAGTGGAGAATCTTTTACAAAGAAAGCTATTGTCGATACTCATGGTTACGTCGTGACCGTCATTTGTCAAGTCCATGGTACTGCAGTTCCGTTAGACAGCTACCCCACCGTCTTCAGAAACCTGTTTGCGAAACGAATTATTTAGACGATGAAATCGTTAGGAATCTGTGACCGTCCCAGGACTTCAGTCAAGAGAATGACCGTCCAAAAACGGTAGAGATCGTTCGTCGCACTTCGGCCACACTTCCAAACGAATCCATCGCATGAAACAAAACATAACAAGTAAAAAAATAAAGATGGATAGATTCGTGAAAATAGTTCAGGCGTCGCAGGTAAGTCCAAATAGTCACTTCCCTAGAAGATTCTACAAAGGAGTGAAGTTGTAGAAAGGAGATAGTGAGGAAATAAAAAAAAACAATCCGTGTGCGTCGACGTCCGAAGAAACCTTCCACTGACCAAGAAGCCGCCGGTCCTCATGGCTGAATCTCCGGTAGGCTCCTCCGGATCTCTTCACTGTCCGGGATCACTCGAGTGACTGCGTCCTCCGTGGGCAACAGCCCATGGTTATATAGGACAGCAGAGGAGTTGGGGCGGACATACGAGGATGGTAGCAAGACATGGAAGGCAGCGTACAGACACACACACGCACACGAAAGAGAGAGGGAGAGAGAAAGAGGGGTGGGTTTCAGTTGGGTGCGGGAAAGGGTGTTTCGTAGAAGGAGTGAGAGGATCGAGGAACGAGTAGAGAGGGTGAGATGCTCACTTTCCCCTGCCACGACCCCCGCAAGATCCGCGAGGGCTTCTCCTTTCCTCCCCCCCCCCCTTTACCAACACGTCGCCCACCGGCGCCATGGGCCCCCCCACAGTCCTCTAAGAGTAGGGGAATCCCCTCCGTAGATGGGTTCTCTCGGCACAAGCACACCCATTCCACCACCTTCACCGTGTGGAGCGGCAAAACTTTCTTCGTCGGAAGGAGAGAGGTGGGATGGGAGAGAGAGTGAGAAGGAGGGAATAGAAAAGGGGGCGGGGCGGGGCGGGGGGGAGAAGAAAAAGAGACGACACGCAGATCTCATCATCCCACATGCACGTCGGTGAGGCGGTGACGGCAAGAGGAGGGTTGTTCCGAAACCGTTTTCCTTTACCTTTAAAACTTTCACGGGCGGAGATGTTTTTTCCCGATATCCTAAGGGGAAAGGGGGGTTCGCCCTCTTACGCATTACTGAGGATTGATATTTTTTCCCACTCTTTCTCTCACACTCGAAGGTTCTGACGAAAGGAAAACAAAACGTGACGCCACCCACGCACAGGGATGCCGTCCGCCTCGACGGCCAAGCCACGTGGTGTTGTTAAAAGAGGGCGTCGTTACGGAAGGGAGGTCCTACTTAACATTATGTTTCTTCGCGCGAGACGCCTATTGCTGTAACACCGGGCGACGAAAAATGCCCATCGATATTCTTTATCTTCCCTTGCGGTATACGTGAGGACGGGAGAGGACATGTTGTCCCATTTGTTCATTTTTTTAAGGGGCAATAAAAACCTATGTTGCGTAGGATCCTTTCATGATACGGGTTTAGATGGACATATTATTTCATTTCTTTTGGAGGAGTAAGAAGGGAGAAGAGGGTTGGTATATTGGAAGGCGAGAGGGCGTGAGGTCGGGCCTACGATTGGCGTTGAAAGTAATGTCTTCCTCTCCTTCGGGTAGGCAGATGGCGGAAAATCTTGGAAGAAAGCAGACATAGCGGATGCAGTTTTCTCGGTGGCGTTGTTTTGATTTTTCTGATAGGGGATGGTAAGCTCAAAGGGTCAAGCCCTTCACTCGGGTTAAAACAAGAAACGGGGAAAGCTATATGATGAGAGGAGAAGTGCTTTCGATGTGTTACCGTGAAAGGAGGAGGATTATGAGTGGGTGAAGGACGCGGATGCTGCCTACTGAAAGTGTTCTTATATAGGAATGCAAACATCCTAGGTTCCGGAAAAGCCGTTTATGACACTCCTCAAACTTGAACGTGTGGTGTCGACATGCAATAATCGATCAAAAAAATAATAGCCAGAAAAAGTATGTACATCTGTGTAAACATCTGCAAATTCATAAAATGATGCATAAAAAGAAGTGCAACTTAAAACTTGGTGAATGAAAGTGTCAAAATGCATTCTTGGAATCGCTGTAACCCATTTTTTGCATTGATTTTATATCTTCCTCCACCGCGAATATGCCAAAGGTTTTAAAGAAATTAAAGTTAAATAAAAATGTTCATAGCGTATGCGTTAACGGTTATGAACCATTTTTTTCACTTACTAAAACAATGAAGTTATTTCAGACTTTATTATAAACGGTAAGAGTCATATCAAGCGAAAGAGTAAAAGAAATTCACGAATCTCATCCTAATGTATCAATGCATAGCTCTCTGGTGGCCTTTTATTCCATATTTTCACT
This sequence comes from Uropetala carovei, assembly GCA_036926305.1. Classification (NCBI taxonomy): domain Eukaryota; kingdom Metazoa; phylum Arthropoda; class Insecta; order Odonata; family Petaluridae; genus Uropetala; species Uropetala carovei. Next base: position 4,573,788 of record JAXCHB010000130.1, read on the forward strand.
CTTTGAGGAGAGAAAACCATTGTTCCCATTCAGGCGTTGAAGTCACCGGCAGCCCGTTGTAGTTTTGAACAAACTGATTAAATAAGAGTTGACATTTATTCGCATCGACAACAAAAAATGCCGAATAATTACACGCTACAGTTATTTTACCTTCGGTTATCCCTTCAGATCGATAATTATGAAGGTACCGTTATGTCTCGTAACACGCATTGTTCGTTGGCCTTAATCACTTAGTTTTCCTTTTTTCGGCGTCGTTGAAATGGTTTCTTATTAGCTTAGCTTCTTTTCCCTCGTAATTTCTCTCTGTGATTGGCGCAATGGGAATAAAAAAACCCCAACGGGTCGACGCTCGCCCTGCTAAGGGAAACTCGTCGCAAAGAGCTCCCTAATTTGGCGCCACAATGAAAGTGAGATTCCCTGCGAAACGCTTGGCAGCCAAAAGTATTCAGCGTCGTACATATGTTATAAGAAATGCGCCTCCAACTTCCTTTTCAGACAATCGAGTGTTTTTAATTAGAATGGATAGAAACTGTCTCAGCGCACATTTTCGCTTAACGCAAATAAACTTCATGCATATTAAATGTCTCCACGATTTAGAATTCGAGAAATAAAAAAGTGATTTGCCAAAAGAGATTTGAATCATGAAAGGAAAACACCGTTAATGTTGTGTGATGCTTGGGCAAGTTTTTAATTAATTGAATTATTTATTCGGTTAATGAGTTAATTAAAATTTTGGGATAAATTTATTAGTCGTAAAGACATTCTTTATGATATACATGTAAAAATAACAGCATTTTCCAATAAACCGTTGAACCTAAATTATTGCGGAACATAAAAAAATCAACTTTATTTGCTATTTAATTAAAACGGGAGTAAAATTAATACATTTCCAGAAACTGCAAAAATAGCTGACACAACACAGATAGCGGTATTTTACATCGCTCCAATAATTTTAATTGATAAATTGTGAAATATATGTTGATTAAATTAAGTGTATCCGTCATACGTACAAAGAACATGAAATACCTTACAATGACACTCCATAAAATTATAATTAATAAAAAATATTGGATGCTAAAAAACTGATAAGTGAATTATACACAAGGTATGATGAAACGTTTTGGACCAATATTCCATGAAATTAAAAAGAAAAACTACATCGAAATATTTCCACATACTAACATAGGTCTTATTTGTATCTTTCAAAAGCTGTTGAGATGTTTCTACGATACGAATGCAAAGGTAAATCGCCAGTATCTTCAATACGCAGGAGACCCAATAAATAGTTCTTACTTGCCAAGAAATATTTAAGCGTGCCACAGGTGGACCCTTCCTATTATGAGTGACATGTTACAGAAACCTAATTGCTCACATAGTCATTTATGTCATAGCTCTTTCATAAAAAGTCAGTTGTCTTACATAAGAGGTCTGCTAAAAATATGTAGCATGAATCTTTCTTAAAATCAAATAATGTGGATGATTTTATCACACGGAGCGGGTAATTTGAATATTTCGCATATCATCTCAATCAAAATTAATTACATATGGTTGTAAATTAAAGCAAATGGTTTATGAAGAAATGTTAAAAACAACGGTTTGTCACCCTGAAGATAGCTGTTTGATTAAAATGTAGTCACAAATATTTTCGTAGCAGAAATATTACTGTAATAGTAAAAATGCAACTTTTTCAAATTTATATATTTTTATCCTATTATAATGAACTATGAAAATTTAAAAATATTTATTTTTTATTCTTGTTGCTTGAACGTCTCTGTGTAAAAAGATTTCCTCCAGAAGTATTAGTCGTTCAAATACGCATGCGCAATAATCGATAAATTTTTAGAGAAGGTTGCAGATTTTAGTCCGCAGGCTTCAGCAAGCGGCACAGCAGTATTGTTGCAAACCTTCATCGAAAATTATGCAGTATTCTAATCTATATTACATACTAAGAGTAATAAATAGAGCCTAAATAAACTGAATAATACTACCAACATGAAAAAATGGATATACAGTATAAGCTGAAAATTATTCTGAACGACAATGAATGTATCCAATACTTGAGTTATTATTCAATAGTCTGAACTTCCCAATCAATACAAAGGTGTTTCTTCACGCAACAAGTGTCGTTGTTGTGACAAACTAATAAAATAAACCCTATTATTTCTTTTGTCAGCTATGTATCGGAAATTGACGAAATGACACAGATGAAGTTGAGGCTGCTGAAATCAATTTACGATTACTGTCTAAAAGCTGTTGACAAATATATCGTGAGAGCTCTTCTTTCTCTTAAAAAGAGACCGAGGGATTTGAAAGACCCGTGAAAATAGAACAGCGAGTTTTAAAAAAAGCGAAAACCAAAATTACCCAGTCTATGGCTAGTTCGCGGAAAAAGAAACTTTTTCATTCGGATCACGGCGAAGCTCTGTCGCGCACATGATTCGTTTAGATAAAGATGCTATATAGAATGCCGAGCGAGCGATTGTGTCTCAGAAAATTTTAGACATAGAAAGCTCCCCAAACGAGAAGACGATTCCTCGAAGCAGCAGAGGAGTTTAGCCACTCGACAAAAGCTCTCGGATTTTATTCGATCGGTGAAAGACAAGGAGAACGGAGGAAGTATCTACAGGTAGGAGTGAAGACAACGCGTTGGACAAACCATAAGTCGGTCAGTAGGAGGATGAGTGGGAGCGGAGCGAAGGTTGAGGTGTGGGAGGAGGCATTGGCAGTAAGTAGAATGCAAGTAGGGAGGAACGCGCGCTTCGAAACGTACAGAATGAAACAGTCACGACGTGTCTTCCGGACATGTCTGGTTTGGGCAAAGGACTCAGCAGAGTAAAGCTTCCTCTCTCTCTCCCTCTCTTCCTACCTCTGATTTCATATCCCTCCCTTGACCACAACCAGCAGCTCGCCTCTTAACTCTTTAAGAAAACGTGCTTCTCGGATCTGAAATGGTTGCGACACACGAGCCGCGATATGTCCGCCACTTCCTCCCCCGCTTGTTCTCCGCCTCCGGAAGAGGGCGGAGGAGTTGTGAAGAAGCCCAACGAAACGAAATCGAGAGCGAGAAGCGACGGAATGCTATCACCCTTCCGTGCCAGAAAAGAAAAATTGTTTCGCTCTCCTCCCTCACTCTCTTTCGCGACCATTTCCTCATTCGGCATCGATAACACGAAATAGCTCATTTGAATGCGAAGGACGTCTGGAGGTTTGTTTGGGGGGTAAAAAGAGGGGGGGAGGGTGGCAGGAAGGCGAAGGGATACTGCCTCGTGGCGATTGGAAGAAATAAGATCTCGTTTGCCTTACGCGCCGCTTCACGGAATAATACTTATGGGAAAATGCAGACATTTAATGGAAGTGCCGAAAGAGACATCGACGCACGATTCTGATACTCTCCCTTCTATTTTTAACCCTGCTTTCTTCCCTCTCAGTCTCTCTTCGTTCTCCTCTTGCTCTGGTTTCGGTGATCTGTTTATTGACTCGAGGTCACCGGGTTCCTTTCCACTTGGTTGTTTCTGTTTTGGGTATGTTGCCAGATATCTGTAAAAGCTATTCGTGACCGACCGAGTGCACTGACCCAGTAAAAATCTCGCGGAGTGTAATTTATTGGCGGTGCATTTTTCCTTTCCCCCGAGTTTCTACCTCTCTTTGAAATGAATCCAATTCAGACCGTAATTAATCCGTTAAATCTACTTCGTGCCGCAATTCTAAGACATTTTAACTTCTGTTTCATTTATGACTAGAATGGAGTGATTCGTGCATAACACGGGTTTGAAGTAATATGAAATGGGAATTATCAAGCAAGTAGATAGTATTGCATCAAAGGAATTACAATAGACAAATACAAATAGTTGAAATAGATGTTTCTAAATATAGTCACAAGAATTTATTTTATGGTAGGCAATAGATATAAATAGCTTTTAATACACCGCCGATTTTATCAGGAATTAACATACATTTTAATTCTTCTACAGGTGATCCTTCAATAAAATTGAAATTTTTATTATATGTCTGAATAAATTTCTGCAAAATTTTTCAATTATCAATTTTATAACATTTTTATAGAGTATACGTATCGTAAAATTCGCTTAATTAATTTCTATGATAAAGAAAATAATTTGACATTTTTCTGTTATTAAGTTTATAAATGAAATGAAAATAATTTTCAAGTTTTAAACTGCTATAAACTTAACAGTTGATGCGTTGACCCAGTTAAGACTGGTATATTTAAATGTAACGAGTCACTCAGAATGGAGTAAAAAACAAAGTGACAGAGTGCGTCCATAATATTTCAAAAGACAACATTATCGATCTTTGATCAAAATTTTAATTATACGTATAAATCTAATTCTTATGATAATATTTCCTTAAAATCGCGGGGTTATGTCACATTTTATAAAACAAAACATACACGTAAAGGCGGATATCTGTTATAATTTCTCGAAAGGAATACTTCACACCACCTCGTTATCCGCATTAGCACGCACGCATAGATTCGGCGCTACTTATCGCATTTGAAAGCGAACCCGTATCACGTGTCTTTGCTTTCCCTCGGCTGCCAATCATCGGGAATTCTTCCGAAATGCTCCGAGAGGAAATTCTAGGCCGTTTTCTATTTATTCTGTTCATCTCTTTACAAATTTGCGAGGCAAACGAATCCGGTAAATTGTTCGATAACGAATTTTGAGGCACTTTCCTAACACGAAAGCGTCAATGACTCGCGAGATTACTTCGAGGTAAAAGCAGTCGAACAGTAGAGACTCGATGAACACTACAATTCTGACTACTAATTCCTGTAATTGCGGTTTGTTGCGCGAGAACACCGATTTAGTGAGGTAATAAGTGTTATTATCATTGAAAATTGATTTATAATAACCCCATATTTCTCCGAAGTAAGCTAAAATTACTGTAATTTAGTGGATTAGTTGAACAGGTTTTTCAAGAAGATAAATTGATGTTGAACTGTATTTGCGCCTACATTTCCCTGAAACTGCATAAATAAAAATGATCTTCACATTAATGAAACCAGGCTCGACTTTGTGGAATTTACTCATATTTAAAAGAATGAAAAACTTTGTATCTTTCATTAAAAAGTTTTTAATAAAACACGACCTGCTTCGCCACGATCGTAGCATCATCTGGCGACAGTTTGTAACCAACAGCTTAATAAATAATTCACATCGGAGGAGTAATTAATTAATTTTTTTTAAATTCATATCTACGAAAAGTATAAGCTTCCGAAATATTCTTTGCAGGCTAAGCTAAGAGCTCTAAATCACTTTCTGTCGATTAATTTCTGTTGTGGCGGCGGAAAATATTTTGTCTGTAGAGAATATTTATGTTAAATGCAGAAAACAATAGAACTGGTGAAGAGGCAGACGTTGATTTTATAACCGTAAGAAGTTGGAGCGACCTAATGATAAATGAAACACTTTAATTTATACCTTATATATTTTTTTAAATTTAGAACTTTTCTCTGATTTTATGACTAATTATTTCTGACCACTTCCTGTGTAGACTAAAAAATTGCTCATTACAAAGTAAATTACATTTCTACCTCCTATTTACGCCAGTATATAAAAAATATTTTTAATGCAGGAATACTACTCAAATAGTTAGATAATGGAGTGTCCTTGGCCCTCTTACTCCAATCCGTTTGATAAGAGCGACACAACGATTGCAAGATACGGATCGTACCTGATGATTTTCGCGGAAAATAAGTCGATTAAAAAAGAGTGCTAAAATACAGGGCATTTTCTACGATACGAGCGACATTCCACCACTCGAGTGGTGGAATGACGCTCGTATCGTAGGAGTGCACTCCTGAGACCGGATAATGAGAGAGCCATGTTATATGGAGAATATGTGTCTATAATTAAAGGAAAAAAAGTTTCCCGCCAACTTCATAAAAAATAAATCATGCTACCCATAACAATCGACTTTGGCACCCACTCAAGTTCATATGCGAACAACTCAGCGTTCGAAAACTCGCAACACGCTGTAAGAAATTTAGCACCAATACTTCACCAAAAATTCCAAAGCTTGAGTAACGAGGAGTTTCAATGTCCTATTTGTTACTATTCTTTTTAAGGATACACAAATTTAACAGCGGTTTTTACGCAAACAACTTTCATGTTTTGAAAAGTTTAAAAATTATCACGCTAATTTATTCCTTTAACTCGGAATATGCATTAACACCGACCCATAAAGTTAAGAAGTAATTATCAGGCGATTAATGCAACGGCAAAATAATCTAATCGCTACGAAGTCGATTCAAACAGGAACCGTTTTAGCAAGAAAGCGCTCCAGATTGAAACGTTTAACCGTAGTAACTGGTTTGGCTCTCCCTCTCTGTACTTCTAAGAGATTAAATATGTGATTCAATTGGCCTCTATTCTGTTACTAAGCCAAATCTGAATAAGTTACTATGGTAAATTTGTAGAATGAACATAACATTTGTCGAGTACCTACAACGATTACTATCAACTTTTGACGATCCAAAATTTCAAATGTTCTTAAGTTTGGCTGGAATTCTCCCCAACGAGAAGCACTGCTGATCTAATTTCTCATTGCGATAACTATGACAACTCAGGAGGCCATTTAACGATCTTATTTTCCGCTAACAGCATCATCGGTTTTTCACTCCTTGAAGATTCAGTTTTTTTATGTACGAATTTATAGCAAAATGCCCCATAAAAATCCCGGCCAATCATCGCTCGGACATTTTATCGAGATTCCTTTAATTGACGCACAGGGAACACCGCTAATATCTGTATAACGTAGAAAGTCACTCTCGAGTAATTGATAAATTAATTGCTGCAAGACGACGGGAAAATTACCACAAAAAGTTTCATTGAAACGAATTTATAAACTTTATAAAAATGAAAATGGTTTATAAAGCTAAAATACAATATTTACATTTAAAAACCAAACAATTTCCTCTTATTGTCGGGTTTTATCGTACAATAGAGCTAATTACGTGCCAAAGAAACAAATCGTATATAGTTTTGGGACATCTGCCCATCGACGATTTCGCGCCACATACTTAATTTGATCGAAACGGCATTGAAAAGGTTTTTTTTAAAAGTAATCTTCCACGATTCAAGAATAAGCGCTTGAAAAACATGTGCTTATCTTAGGTATCTGCAATTGTCAGACAAGTTTTGATTGCTATTGGGGATACCGAAGATAAGTAGTTATTTTTACAAGTGCTAATTCTTGAATTTCTTTTCTGCCATAAGGCTATCTCAATGATTCTTTAGCGAATCTTCCACGATGAGTCACATTCACCACTAAAATTGGTACGGATCCTTTTTTTTTATAAATGTAAGTATCCGACTCACTCTCTCGAAAATTTCTCCAAAACTTCCACTGGAAAATTGGTGCCGTTTATTTCGGGTATCTGAGCGTAGGCGCCGAAAACAAAACTTTTTACGGCCGGAAAATTTCTCCCCGATTACCTCGCGATTGGCCATAATCCGGACGGAAGGAAGACAAATCAAGCGAGTTATCCCGCATAGCTCAAGAGAAATAACACACAACTATAAAGACATTAAGGGAGGTGACGAAAAAAAGAAGTGAAACGCGAGCGAGCAGTCATCACCGACTCGGATAGAAAACAAAAGGCATTTTCTTATAGCCCCCACTTCAAGTCTCTTAAGCGTATAACGGTTCGACCTTGTCATAACGCTCAGGAACTGTGAAAAGATTTTTTTTTCGTTGCGCCCACGAGCTTCTTTTATTTTTAAGGGCTCCAAGAAGAGAAGAATGAGTCATTAGGTTTTTTTTTCAGGTTAGGAAAAAAATTAAGAGGATCTCTCCTTACGAGAAACCTACGTGACGCAGCAGACGGATTCCGAGGCGTTTTTATTTTACCTCTCGCGGTGAACTTCTTCCTTAACGCTGCGTTTTCTCTGACTAGGTGCAATGACCATGTTGGGGGAAGGAGGAGAGGTGGGGAAGTTTGCGGGAAGACGTGAGAAAGGGAGAGGAAAACGGTCGCGGAGGAAATTGAAATTAGGGTGGCTTCGTGAGGCAGTAGTGGGTGAGGGAGAGTGGAGAGGACCCTGTCACATCGTGAGGGACCGGAGTGGAGATGAAATTATGTAGATTGGAACGCGTTTAAAAAGAAAGGAGATGAGTGAAAGAGAGAGAGAAAGAGAGAGAACGAGAGAGAGAGAAAGATAGGGAGAGATAGGAACCTTTTAAAGGCACAAGTCGTCGAACGAAGCCGAATGACATCGCAGAAGTGTAGAGGAAATTAAAACGACGGAGTAAATTTATAGGGCGTGAAAAGGTATGTCGTGAGAATGCGACCGTTATTTTTTTTTTAAGATAGACGAGTGATTAATTCGACTTCAGAGCAAATGCGGCGTATATTTTAGTCTATAAATTAAAGGTCGTCCATTTTACATCCAATTTATTCAGGTCACCGGATGGATTTCCATGTTACTATACGAGGATACAATGGTAAGTATGTTAAAAATACCAGTTTAATTATTTAAAATAGAAAAGGAAACGTTGAATAATGGTTAAAGAATTTATTTTCTCGAATGCGAGACCCAAATTCGATTCGTTATTTACAGGTCATGTTACAACCGCATTTTTTGTAAGAATGAAACTTCATGGTTTGAATACCATTTGTGTAAAGAGGGAAACCTCGATATCGCATATTCAAAAATGTAAATTATTAGTGATCAGTCCTTACACATTTGTGATTGGTGCATCTATCACAGTATCTTAAATAGTATCCATTCATGACATCTCTCATAAATTACAACAAAATTGTTTTTATTCTCTAATGTCCAGTCGATTCTTATTAAAAACTTGTAATAATTTTCATAGAGCCACAACAGGTTTTTACGATCTGCGTGTTTCAATACTATTTCTGTTGACTTCATTTAAAGTGAAACGGCTATAATTGAAAACGTGAGAAAATAAATTTAGTTGAAGTTGCAAAAACTCGAGTAATTGGTACGAATAATGTTTGATAAAATTCGAGTTATAGACCTTTAAAATTATAGAGGTAAGATTCTCAAATGGTGATTGTTGAGGTCGTTAAATTTCTCGAATATCGTATTCACTTTTTTGTAATCACCAATGATTGATAAAATCTATGTATTTATAGATACATCCACTCCGACATCCTCGTAGGAAGTTTTTTCTCCGTCCGTAGCAAAAATGTCTGTGGCATCATAGGCCAAGTTTGGTTCATTTATTTTCTTTATATTTCAATGCGTTATTATTCTTCACTGTTTATGTCGAACATTTCTAAAGCCCGTCGTATAAGTTTAATGGCTGAAAACACGTTGTTTTTGTACTCCTTCGCAACGTTATCGTGAAGTCCTCTTGTCACCCTTTGTTTCCTTATTGAACCTAATCCGATATATGAGCGCAAGAAGTGAAAGGTATTTCCATATTTAATGAAGCCAATTCAAAAGAGCTGCCCGCGCTCGCTGGCACCCTCCGAGGGTTCCAGGAGATCTTGGACACAGTCCATCGTGCCGTTATTCGCTTTTGCATCTTTCTTGGATGCTAGACAAGTATAGGTATAAAACAGAATCTTCGCTGTGAGACCTAGAATGCGATGGAAAATCTTTGTAACACTTTTGTTATTTTCTTAATTTTATTTCACGTTAGTAGATAAAACGACATGTAAATTCATTTCGCTCGCTCTGCTCGATTTTGGTAACTTCATCTGGGCAATAAAAAAAACAACTGTTAAGTTCTTCCTATGCCTTGAATCCAATTGATGAATTAAGTAGTTCCAGTGGAGAAAATGGTCATTGCAAATTTCAACACCAAATGATGGGGGCTACTTTGTGAATATATTCTCCCAACATTTAATGATTATTGGGCCTGTTTTGTTTATCACTCGACTTACTCTGAGACGTTGCCTATCTCCTCACTACTATTTACCATTCATCCCTCTTCGCCGATTCACAGTCTTCCTTACAATACTCTTATATACAGTTCCCTTCTTTTATGGATAGTTAGGGTTGGTTATCTTTCTTCCCTAAATTTTGACAAAATTCGATGCTTTCCTTGTTTGATCAACTCCGATAGCAATAAATTTTATCATTTCTTATTTTATTGCAATTTAAAGAGGAAGAATTTCGTAATTCAGCAAACTTACCGTTGATCGAATATCAGGCAACCAGAATATCGTGTAAGGGAAATTTTAAAAAAGGAATTGTATACTGTGCAATGTACGATATTTACTTGTCCCATAACTAATAATGGTATAAATTAGGAGTACAATATTACTTTTTTCCTATTCTTTTTTTTCTTTATTTTCTTGTTAGTAACTTCTGTCACTTGTGTTCGCTATGTCACTTGCGAATAGTCATATCGACCGATTAACCGAAATAAGCTCGGTCCCGAGACATTCGTTAAATCGGGAGTTTACTCTATTTGCTCGCTTCAAAAAATTGTTTCTCTTTGATCATCATCCAGTCTCCCTCAGCACCCTTTAAAACCATATTAATTCTTGGGTCCTGTTATGTTGATCCGATTCGATCTATCATTTATCATCTTTTGATTTTTTTGTTTTGGTCTCATTCTGATTCTTGCCATCCTGCTTTAACTTCCTGTATTGAAGTAATGGAGAAGCGAGCAGCGTTCCATAATATGCTTGTTCATTTGCGTGATGTGGCAGATCCCAGTTTTTTCTTCCGCGTGAGTTTCTCAAGATACGTTTCCGGTTTTAATTTATCATGGGAATACGAGCTCTTAAAATCAAATCAAAATCAAATCAGCCTCAGTAAGCTATATCCGGCGATCTGCTCCATAACCTTTCAAGTGATCCAATCGATGTCGGCATCTTCTTTCAGAGCTACTAACGTTTGCGTTTTGTTCTTCGCCGATTGAGATGATATGTGGCTACATGAAGATAAATGGTGAAACGGTGAAAGTGATGGAAGAAACTTAAAACCTTTTTGGAAAGAAAATACCAAATTTTATTGTGTGGCGAAGTTTAAATTCGAGCACGTCAAGTTCGATGCGGTAGACTGCGAAGAAAGTGGAAGGTTCAACTTGAAAGTTAATAAAGATATTCAGTGAGATTAATTCGATCGAGAGCAGGGGTATCAGGCTGAAATCCACGAGCGTTCAGCATGTCAAAAGAATTTCGTTTTTCATTTTCATTACATGATGGTTTCGTCAGCGTCGTCTCTTCCACGCCTCTACAGTAGAATCAACGCGATGAAATGGCAGCATTTTTTGCGCCAGGAGGACGCGAGTTCGAGACCTCCGATTTAGAGAAAATCCTAGCTGGAGGGAGCGCATTGAAAAACTTACAGGGAGTTTCTAGCCTTGAGGTAATTAATGCAAAATCAAGAGGGGAATAGAACTGTGTTTCACTCACATTTAAAATATGAAAAGGAGCTGACTAGGAGTTCGAGAAATTTAAAAAAAATTCAACGCCGAACTAAGGGTAAGAGACAGATGAAGAAACAGGAAAATATGCAAGATAACGACTGTAAATCGTAAAAGCACCATATTCGATCACTTGACGGAGGAACACATGACCTCTAAACGTGCGCTTACTTCAATACCTCAGGTAATTGCACGATTTACGTCGGATTAGCTCGAAATTGGCGTAAGGACGCGAGTGATTTATACCTGCTGTCGATCCGCAAACTTTCTCTCACTCTCTCAAATCGGCCGCCAATTCCTAGGACGCGGTTTGATAATTCTTAAATTTCGAAAAGTTCATAAACATCGCTCTTTTCGTATTCCTCGCACGAAAACAAGAATCCAAAGTATTCGATTTTTTCCTGCAATCAATACTTCGCTTTCGATCGGGAGGAGGTTGGACCTCTTCCTACTCCTGTGTCCCTCAACTCGTCTATCGCAAACAGCATATCCGGTTTGATCACACCAGCCTGTGCCATTGCAAACGGAGAAATTTCCTCCTCCGATCCGCAAAGGGGCGAGGCCGGAGGAAAATAAGGTCAGAAACTGGAAAATTGATGGAAAGTTCTGTATTTATTAATGAAATTTTCCATCGTTACAGATTTCGCCGAATTGTAACGATTCGGTCGATGATTCCATCTTGTGGGTTGAATCGCGTCCTATTATTTGGAAACAAAGCAATTCCCGTATAGTATTGACAAAGGGGAAGATATAAACATCGCACTTGACTGGTAGGTTAGATCTTTAAAATGAAGATGAAGTCTCTTAAATAGCCGAAGAGGATTGGGTAAGACGGTTGGATCTATAAGATAGTGTATCTATGTATTAAAGGTTAAGAATTGAAATTTAATACAGCGATTATACGCATATTGAGATTTCCCAAAATCTAATATATTATTTTCATATTAAAAGTTGAGATATACAAATAAGCTATATTGGACCTACAATCTTATCTGTGGATCGCCATTTTTATGATAGAATAATTTTATTTATTTAGCGTTTCCGTGGGTAGGAAAGGTGTTTATACTTTCGTCGATGCAACCATTGAGAGCAGTTAATGAACTCCCAACACTAGACAGTTAAAAAATGGTGTTTTGTATGTAAATGCCCAGATATCAATAATAAAGTTCATAAAGACAACACAAGAGCAAAATGTATTTTTCAAATACAAACTCTCTCTCTCTCTCTCTCTCTCTCTATATATATATATATATATATATATATATACACGTCGGATCTTGTTCTGAAAGTAGCCTTTTACTATGCATACAACCGTGATAAAAAAATTAACTAATCCGATGCATACATCATTCTGCGATCGTAATCACCGGAAAATGTACAAAAAAATATGAAAAAATCTCCACGATAAATTTTGCAATTTAAATACCTCTTGAATTTTAATTATCGAACAACGAATAAACTTCACCTATACATTACATCTAAATAAATGGAAAGTTCATCCTTTCCATTTTAATTATCCAGGAATCAAAATTTTTAATAGTCTTCTAAAGTTTTTCATGAAATGTCCATAAATATTTACCGTGAAACTATGACTAATGAGATTTTTTTCATTCTTATAACCGAATATGAGTAAGAGCTCATATTCACACATATAGGTTAAACAAGCGTCGATCAATATTTTGTTAGTCTCTCAATAACGGAAAATTAGAATAATTCTACAAGTTTATTGTTTTTAACATTCTAAGAATAAATTTTTAAGTATAAATAAAATAACTGAATTTTTTGTAGGACAATTTATTTTTCCTATCTCCTCAAATACGCTATCCATTAGGATGTAAGACACGTAAGGACCTAATTTTCAGAGGATTTGCTTTCTCTAACGGAATGTTATTTTTTAACGGATTAATTTAATTTTAGATAAAACACAAACATTTATTTACGTCGAATTTGTGCTTTAAGTATAGCTATGAATACGAAAACGAAGATATTTTAAAGCGATTGCCCATGGCAATGGCTAAAATAACGAATCAATAATTCATTAACCTTAAAAATATAGATATCTTTCAAAACAGAACAAAGTTTATTAAGCGTTATAAATAGTTTTCCGTTCCACTTTGCCTAAACTAGGCTAAGGTGTAAAAGAGAGAAAATGAAGGACAAACACCACATAAGGTTTCTATCTACATATATAATGAAACGCCATGAAAGTAGCAACCAACGTTCATGCATTAGACACGTGAATATTTAGGAGAATATTTTTCTACATTAAGAACATATCATTTTTCGTGAGACGAGTATTACGCTTGCAAAATTGAAAAAGATAACGCTTCCAATAATTTTAAAGAGCAACAATAGTTTTATTCACAACACTTATTTTTTGCTAATACACATATCCATTACGTATTGGGCACAAATAATTCAGTTAAGTCGGCGAATCAGGCAGTATCGACAAAGTGTTTTGAGTGCAGCGACCTTATTGGAAGGTAATTCAACAGAGAATTATCGAGCTTGTCTTATGATTGAAAAAATTCAAGAATAAGCACTTAAAAGATACCTATCTCAGGTATCTCCAATCTTTTTGTGGCTATTGGAGATACCTGAGACAAGAATTTTTTAAAGTGCGTGTTCATGAACCCATTGGAAGCGTTTATTATTTTGCCTTTGTTTTACCATCACTTACGCATAAAAAAATTAAATAAAAATGTAAACTAGCTGTGCCATTATCTTTTTTGGAAAATACTGCCATCTAATTTTGACAGTATTCGATACCGAAAAACAGGGAGACAAGCAACAACACAATGTTAGCATAGATTATTTTTGTCGCATTCTTCGCGAAAAATCACGGGGATCATCATTAATGTAGTGAAGTTCCGTGGGTTCGTGAGATACTGCACGTGAAGCCGCCGAGTAAAATACGCATCTGTTTTTACTGCTTTCACCATACTATTTCTTCTTACGAAAAAATTCCTAAAAACATTGGACTCAAAACCGGGTCGATGGCTCAAGGCCACCCTTCTCGCAGGAGAGGAAATTATAACAGTCCAACCATTTGATAAGGGCAATCATGCAGGAAATCTCCGCCGCGGAATTTTGAATCTAAAAAAATGGAAAATTGCCACCTTGTATTTTCCTAATTTACAATATAATTTCATTGATTTCCTCCTGACCTAGCATAAAAATATAAATCGGTACTTCCTTCCGAGCGAGCCATGTTTTTTTATGAAATCGGCAGGTGGCAAAATTACGAGTAATTTGTCTTGTTTACATCCAGGATATGTTAATACTAAGACATCAATGTGCTGTTATTTTTTTATGTTTGGTGAGTAAAGACTGATAGGAGACATTTTATGAACAGTGGCATGCTTATAAAGTTCATATGCTATCTTTTTTATCCGAATTAAAAAAATGATCTTCCGAACAGAATAATCCTTTCGCGTGTATTAAACAGCAACAATTAATCCAGGAAGGAAATGTCAAGCCACTTTATACCTGAAATGTAATTGAAAAATTGCGTTTCCCCAATTGCCATAAAATATTTTGGTAAACGAAACGCGAATTTCGGCTACAATGCAGTCGCCATCAGTTTTGAATGTACCATCTGTGAATCACCGCTGACGATGGTTGTTTGTAGACAATAATTGCTTTTTCCATCCTTTCACACGCCAATATAATATAGCAATATAAGCCCATAGCGTTCGCGTTGTTTAAATAATCAGATAAAAATGTTCCGGTTACTAGCGTTTCCGATATTAAAATTTTCCAATTCAAGCACAGCACAAATTATCAAATTTGCGTCACGCAGCTTTACCCAACGCAGCATTTTCCAAGAACCTAACTCCCGCGTTGCGCAAAGGAATGCAGTAAAATATTATATTAATCTTTAGAAATTCAATCCGAATATTTTCCCATTTACCCCTGGGTCAATAAAAGGTCATTCCTTAAAAAAGAGCGAACGAGATGGAATCCAAGATTGTAGGTCATTAGATCGATAATTCACCACGCTTTTAGATTACAACTAACCCAGAAGAAATCATCTAAGTTTTTACAAATCAAATTCGAAGTTCTGTGCCGGCCGGGTTAACTGGTAGGCAGTGCGCCTGCCTTCTAACCCAAAGGTCGCGGGTTCGAATCGCGCTTCGGGCATGGATGTTGTGATGTATGTTGATTTTCTCTAACAGAATTTGACGGTGCAAAATGACCTTAGCCGTCGACGCACCTAAAAACCAAGTTACTACTTCTGGAAGTTCTGTGGTGATTTTAGCGATTACGACCCCCTTGTTACCCAGTTACGAAGGCGGAGACAACTTTTTCCTGGGCAGAATGGTCGGCGCATAACTCTGAATGGCTTTTTTTTGCTCTAGGTCATGAGTACTCGAGCGTTGAATGGCGGGAAATGAACAGGCCGCCATGGGATGCAATGGATACAACTTGGGTTAAATGAGGTAATTCATACGAAGCAAATGGAGGTTCGTGTGCCGACAAAATGTTTGGTTGGAGTAGTTCGCTTTTTAGTGGGAGGGGAGAGACTTTTAGCTTTGTAAAAATAATGGATTCGAGGCATGTGCGACTAGGCAACGATCCGATGTTCGGCTTTCTTAGAATTGCCGCAACAGCTTGTATCTTAAAGCCCAGTTCCATAAGGAATGCCTCCTAAAAAAAGTGCCAATTGGGATGTTGCCAAAATTTCTTTTGATATCGCTCCGACGGATCGGACGGCGTATTTTGGATAGATAAATACGTGCCAATGTCTCTTATTGCAAAATCGTTCTATAGGCATCGTTCAGTCGACTTTTTTCGAAAACTCCTCGAAACCATTCTTTTTAAAACAAACGGATCTTATGTTAGATATCCGCACATGAATCTATCCTCGAATAATTCTATTCATAAAGAAATTAATGATATATTTATGTTATTTATTAACTTTATGAAAGGATTTAGCGAATCAAACAATCATTTCAAATACAATATGGGCATCTAAAGTCCTGTTTCATCAAAAGTTTATCGGCATATGTTTAGTTGAAGCTCTCAAGTGCTTAAGTAATTGAGACTCCATTAGTGAATTGGCATGGGCCGACAGAAAAGTCAAAAACCCCCGAAAGGCAAGCAAATCCGAAAGGGCAGAAATGTCGAAAAATAGACAATAAGGAAGGCAGAAACATACTTTCAACAGATAAGGTGGCCGGATGGAGGAGGAAGGAAGGTCAGAGGTTATGGGGTTGTCGATTAGCAATCAATGATGACGGAAGAATAACCCAATTCACCAAAATATACAATATAAATCAATAGAATCACTAATCAGAATCTTAAATCGCAAACTCAGCCCCATTTTTCCTTATACCCAAGCATTGGACTCCCGCTTTATCACGGAACGAGCTATTTAAGAATGGAACGCCAAAATAACTCGCCACGATCACAGCGGTAGAGTACATGTAGGTAGTGATGAGCGAGCTTATTACACCTCATAAAACTGAATGTTTAAGTATTAATAAAATCATCCACCAGGTGGGAGCCAGTTTTCATCAATAAAAAAGCCCATGAGAGCGGAGAGCAGCCAATTTAAACCCAAAGTACGCCGTCACCCCAAAGAGCCCGTCATTGAAACAAACAGGCATAAAGACCATAGCTTTCAAATCTTCCTTTCTACGTCTTATTTCACCTCTGTTATGTTATTCGTCGAAAGAGAAAACCATCCGAGTTTCGGAACTGCCGCAGAAAGCATTCCAGTTCTGGACAGCACTGGTCCAGAGCCACCCAAAAATAGCCACGGACGAATTTCAGAACTGCTCCATTAGTAGTCTGTAAGCGTTATAAAGTCTCTCGGTGAGATTGGCTATGCCAGAGGACGAAGAAAATGGAGACTCGGAACAGCGGAGGTCTCTCATCTGTATCCCACTTTCACCCGTCTCACATCAGTCCAGTTCTCGCCCCACTCTCACTCACCTCAAGGAATCCGACCTTGCCCCTCCTTGACTCACCTTATCTCCTTTTCCTTCCTCGGAACGGAGACGGAAGCAAACGAACTGGAAGCAGATATCCGTGGCCTGAGGGAGGTTCACGTCTTGGTTTCGTTCAAGGACTGGCATTCAGAGTTCATGAAGGGTTACACGTTTGGAAGGGAACGTCTGCGTCGCTATCTAGGATGACAAAGTGAAGTATTTGAATGAAATACGAAATAAGGCTCGATAATGGTTTAGAGGAGAGAGTGGCTTTCTATATGTTGGAAAAAGAAACTCATCCCCAGGATTTATGTTATAAATGCGTATAATGCGAATGAAATGAAACCGTGATTGTTAATTCAAAATTAGGTAAAATCAATAAGTAAATTAAGTAATAGTAAAAAAAACACTTTTAATAATTTAATATTATAATTTTCGATGATAATGATTTCATTAGCTTATTTGAAATTCAAAACAAAATCAGCTGATTCAAGTCTAAAACAAAAAAATAATACTTTTAATAGGAAATTATTTTGATCGAAAATACTGAAATATTAAAAAATACAGCATTTCAGCGTGTACTTTATGTAAGAATTACTTGCTCTTTCTTAGTTTCAGAGAAGCCTGAGGAGCTACTGATTGGTGCTGCATGTAATGGTTTTTAAAATGTGTAAAAATTAAAGCGTATTCACTCCTTTATTGCGCATTCATTTTAAAGGTTTTTTTTCGAAATTTATATTTTTGATGGATATGTATTGGGTATTTCTTAGTTATTAATTTTTATTATACCAAAAAATAGATATTTTAAGACGATGACATTTCAAAACCAAAAAAACGAACGACTAAGCCAAAACAAGAATCCAAGAATTAAGATTGATACGCTAACACCCTTCTACCTAGAGCAGACAGGCAAATGTCTTTATTTGGGCGAAGTTGAGGCTTTTTAACCTCTTCTTACACCTAAACTTAATTGTTGAATATTTAAAAATTACCACATGAAGGAGGTGGGAAATTTATGGTCCACGAACCGTATAGGGCTGCAGAGCGCGCTTTATGTTGCCCGTGAAGTTACGATAAAAAAGAAACCCGTAAAATTTAACGCACAAATTCATATTTTAATTACGACAATAAATCCTTTTATGTTGAAAATTTAACCCTAATAACCAAATTTAGAATTGATATTTCGCTCGTATTACACCTCAACATTTCTAGATAACTGCGATGTAAACTGTAATAAAGCCCTCTTAAGGTTCTCCACTTTTTTTTTAAGTTATAACATTCGGGGTACTTCATAGAAATTAAAAATTAAAAAAAAACTCTAAAAGACAACCAAGGTCAAAGTTTTCAAGTACGCAGAGGCCTTATACATTAATTTGGCGGATATATTAACTATCTGAAATTTTTTCAAATTGTTTTGCTTTTACGAACTCGAACTTTCCACGCAGCGGGCCCAGGTTCGAATGTCGACGGTGGCTGACTTTTTCAACCCAAGCTTTCCCGGCCCCATACTCGTTCGTCGTGAGGAGGTCACGCAAGCAAGCATTCCTTCCGTCTGAAAGGACGTAAAGCAATGTGCTCCATAGGTGCTTTACGCAAAGAGTAAGCTAATGCCGGCAGAGGGTTTCCTTCCATCATTGTTTTTGAATGCGTATGCGTGCGCGCGCCATTTAATCCACAAACAGTAGTCGTGCGGTAGGCTGGAGACCTGCATACGAAAATCACGCTTTAAGCATCCAAGTATTAAGTCTTGGATGTACGCTTCCTCCCAGATAGGAGAACGGTCGTTGAGAAAGAAAGAAAATAAATTTCATTTTCTATGAAGTAAAATTGCGCAATGCATCAGAAGACTTAATTTATGAAAAATTCGCTTACAATTAGTTTCATACGTTTAAGATATAATTTTGGAGGAGAAACTAGATTTTTATTTCACAGGCAAGAGATATGTTTCAAAATGTTGCTACTTTATCCTCCATTCCGAATATCGGTGAGGCAATTTATATTTAAAAATAGTCTTCAAACGTTTTCAAGAAACTTCACGAGATCTGTTCAGTAAATTTCGGAAATATAATCAAAAGCAACCAATGTCAGTACATGTCGATAAAACAATCTACTGCAAACAGCTACGTCCGGCGTTCTATTAGATAAGGAGCGAGAGATAAGGAAGAGCTTGACAAGGCCATACTTTTCTAGCATGCCTTGGTTTTTACTGGCAGACCTGAGCATTTTTCTTAATTACCACAAAGACGCATCTAACTCTTCATACAATTTTTGAACCATAAGATCATATCTGTGCTTTTAAAACTCACTTTCACGCCAACTAACTCAAAAATATTGTGGAAAATTTTATTTTTTACAAAGGATTTGTTTTACATATACGTACTAAGTAGTTATGTGTAGATTGCCAACATATGGATTAAAAAATTATTTTCTTCTATTATCTTTCGGATATTCATAGTCTCATTAGTCCATAACAGGTATTCTTTAATATATATATATATATATATATATATATATATATATATATGTCTTTTGGATTGAAAATTCGATCGTTTTATTGATTTTATTCGTATATTTTGGTCTGAATATGGAACAAATTTCATGGCAACTGAAGGAATAACCTCCATTGTGATTGGAACCCTTAATAGCGAAACAGAGAGATGGGTCTCTGGCCCACTAATAAAAGGAAAATTAGCGAAAAGATGTAGTATATGGACTCTTGAAAAATTCTTGAATACATTATGCATCGTGAAACTTTCCTCGGAAGGGAGTGCAGTACATATTTGTTGATCTTTCGTGTGACGTGCAGGCGAGGAATATGACAGGACCAGTTTGAAGGTACGCCTACGCTGGGGTTCGAAACGGCTTCGGTCGGTGAAAACTGCGTGGACACGATCCTCTTGGGTCAACCCCATTGGATAAAAAGAGTCACGCTGAGTTCACGGACATATGAATTGGGTCATTCGGAGTATTTTTTTTACGTTCTTGGGTGTGGTCTGACAACGAGTCCACTTAAAATGTGTATCATGCTGTCCACACATTAAAAACTCGAAATTTGATGAAATATAGCAAACATAGGAATTAGATAAATTATAGACCGTTGATTGGTCGGATGGGAAAAATTAAGGAAAAAACATCTTCCTCGGTTATTGTATCTGAAGTTTTTATTTTCTCGATTCGTTCGCTTAATGCAAGCCGTATTATTTTATTTTAATCCAAAGAGAAAGGTTCATTGGAAGTTCAGTAGAAGTTCGACTTTCTCTTGAGAAATTTCCGTAAAAGGTTCCAACGCGTCGGTGGTGTAATGGTCAGCATAGTTGCCTTCCAAGCAGTTGATCCGGGTTCGATTCCCGGCCGACGCATTTTTTAAAAAAATATTTCTGTAAAATACTTCTTTGTTTTCTTACTTATTTATTTTGAGGATTATTTTTAGACAAAGCGACCTGAACTATTCATTTTCGTATACAACGTTATTGAAAACCATTCTTTTTACATAGGTTGATAAGTGTTATTGCCCTTGTTATGACATGGTAAAAATGTCTAACAAACTTCAAAAAACGTAGATTAGATATATTTTGGCATTATTTTAATTAATTTTCATTTTAAAATTCCGCAATTTACTGATCAGAAAGGATGCTATAATTCGCCACGTCGATGGAAGCACGTATCGATACTATACAACTGCAATTAACCGAATCTCGAAGACTACGTCTAATTTAAGATCCCCGAAAATACGTGACAAGCCCGGGTTGAAAATCGTGTGCCACCAGAATTCGAATCTGGGCCAGCACGCTAACCGCTCCGCCAACGCACTTCACCTTCATTTTTAAAGTTGGTAAAAGGAATCTAAATAAAGAGAACGGGCAAGAATTCGTTGGAGGTTGGTGCTATGATTCATCGTGTGCACAACAAACCTTGAAAAAATTGAAGGGCGGCGTCTTAAGAAGAATTTTCTGCTGGACTATGAAATGGTATTGATAAATTTCAACTGTGTCGTTATGGTTTTCGCGACTTTCTCAGTCTAAGCGAAGCCCAGCGTAAGCTCACCGATCGCGGGCCATTGATGTCGTCAAAGCTTGCTTAAGATATAAAGGATTTAAGCGTGTCGTGTTATCCATGTGATAAGATTCTAGATCTGCTTCTCATCCCGTGGGGATAAAGGCATGTGGCGTTAATTTTAATTAAAAAAGATATTTGAAAGCGGAGCGTAGTGATGTGAACCGTAGCCGAGTTATCCAAAAAAATGGTCAAATTAATTAATTTCCATAGAAAAATTAATCGGAATACTTGGACGCTTGAAAGAAAAACTTTCAAGGGTCAGCTTGCGCCAACTATTAAAACATTTGAATTCAAACCAATAAAATCGCCAGGGATGAATTTTATTACTAATATGATTTTCGCTCCTAGTTTCAGGTAATTTATCTGGCAAATTAACTATTCCAACTTAAAGATCGTGGTATCCACCTTGAAATCAGAATTGGAATCCATCATTCAGAATTTTTCTCCTTCTCCAAGTCCAATTTCGGTTATATGTTCGTGAAAGTGAAAATTCAAAGAAATCGCCCACCCGGTAATCTTTGTTTAGAATTATCGTTGGCAGGGATACTTTCAACCCGTAAATGCTAAATGAGGTTAGGCAGAACCATCTCTTCAACATAACACGCACCGTTTATAACTTTCCTCACACTTTCATCGATTTCAGTTTCTCTAAGGGTTAACTCGAACAGGTCTTACGGGATAAGCTACGGAAACCTTTTCACGAAAAAACACTTTGTCCACTTTCTTACTTAAGGTTAAAAATAGCGAGAAAATAACCTCTTACTGCGGATCTCCTCTTTCTAAAATGTTAAGTATCGCCAATTGATCCTCTACAAGTTTAAGATATGGCTTCCTCAAAGTGGAGGGAGAATTTACGAGCACCCCTTATTCTGAGTTAAGAAATATTTATTCATCTCTTAAGAAATACTATGTAATCTAAATTTTATATCAGACAAAGACGTTTCATTGTAAAAGTGAAGGGAGTCCCAAAATACATTACTTATGTCAATGGTTCCCAAACTGTGTGCCGCGGCACACTGGGTCACCGTAGCAGATTTTTAGGTGTGTCGCGATAAACTTACTTTAGTAAAATAAAATTAACGATATAGATGTGTTGGTAGGTAAATAGGGCATCAATTTTTCTCAAATAAATTGATTATGATGTGGCACCAACAAAAGTATAAGTTTATAGGTCGTAATATGTAAAAATGTAAAAACCTTGTTTCAAGGCTGGTGTGCCGCGAAATTCTCTTTTTCTCTAAAAGGGTGCGGCGACTACAAAAAGTTTGGGAACCATTGACTTATGTAATAGTAGCAATGTTCCATTAACCTATATCTTAGCACTAAAAAATATAGGTACCTATATAAACAAAATTATTTCTGGAGAAAGGAGAGAGTAATTCTTACTTTTTTTAAATAACGTATACATTAAAAATAGTAGAATGTTTTAAAATCATTAAACCAACATGTTAATGTTTCAACGACATCCCGGAGAACCCTCAAACTTTATCCCGAGAGGAGAGGAGCAAGCAAAACGACTAGAAATTGCGTCAAAGACGAATCCGTGCCAAAGGGCATTAAACCGTATCAATCAATCCGATCGCCTTTAACGGAGTCTATCTCCTAAGGAATTGAAAAAAAAGAACAACCTTCGATACTTGTAGACGGCGTGGATCGAAAGCGCTTCGAACGGGGATGGCGGGAGGGAGAAGAGAGGAAAGAGGAGGGAGATGAAACCGGTTCCTTAGCGATGCGAAGATGTTATCATCCCTATAACGGATTGCTTTCAGCGACACGATATGGGGTCGATCGAGAGAGATAGAGGGAGTGAAAATTGCAGCGATACATGGTAAAGGGAGAGTGGGTGAGAGATAGAGGGGATGGGGGATGGAAGAAATGCAGCGGAAGGATGCAGGAGAGAGTGAAAGATGCAGGGTGAGGATCTTTTATTTTTTTTAGCAAAGGGTAACGTCGCATTGGTTGATTTTGAAGGTGCCATCCTGAGGCATCATCCGTACCTGATTTAATCACTTTTTTCAGAAATCCAGGGACGTAAATAGGGGAGGACCTGGGGGGGAGAGGGGTCTTTGGGCCCTCTTTATATGTTCTCGACCCCCTTGCTGAGTATTATATTTAAAATTTACCATGAAAAAATTATAAAAAGCATTGCATGTCCACCTTTCATTAATATGACTAATGCAGTAAAAGTTAGTGGAAACAGTGATTTCATATTATTATTTTTATCGCTTTTTAAAAAAATTTTCGTGTGTCCCTCAAGATGTTTTTGACAATTATGCTATTTAGGCTAGTTTCGCCCGTGCACCGATCCCTCCGAAAATAGAGATGTGGAATCATTACTGGCAAGGGTGGAAATGCATTTTTACAACTAGGTATACTCCCTGGAATTAAGGTAGGACAAAAGGGGAGGGTAGGTAGGTAGGACCAATACATAGCTGCGTTAATAATCCGCTCGGGAACACGTCGTATACACCCATTTTCATCCCCGGTTAATGGTCGTTTCTCCTTCGTCGAGAAGGTGACGACGGTTTTTATTATCTCGCGGGTACGTCAGGAAAATAAAAAGAGAGAAAATCTCGGCGATTTTATTCGAGTTCCTTGTAAGGACGCCAGATAGCGCTCCTGCCAGAACGACCGGAGCGCCCTCGCAACCGGAAGCACTTGGAGTAGGTGAGCGAATCTTTTTTCCGTGCCGCCGTTAACGAAAAACGCTATCGTGTAATCGTGTATATAATAGGTAACTGTAGCATCGAAGGCGTTCATACGGAGGAAAAATTTAGCCAAAGTGAACCAATGCAGTCATAAGCGACGTGATACCTTTCATGAGAGTACGACATTATGACCATAGTTTCTTTAAGTGCGATTTTCCATGCCTTTCATGCATTAGGGTCTCCAAATTCCAGCGTCTGCAAAAATTCATAAAAGATATTGTTTGCTTTATGTATTTCAACTTAGGTCTTATTTGTCTCCCCACGCTTCCTTGCAGTATTCTTTCAACGGTCAATTTTAAAATGACGATGATGACTGACATTATAGAGCTTCAACATTAATAAATTACAATTGGGTTATATTTAAGGATAATTTTATGATTAAAATTAGATATAATGTCATCATAAGCTGAAAGATTATTTTAATTTTACCTTCACCAATTACAATTAGAAAGTAAGAAAAGTTGTAACGACAAACGACTGTGTTAAACCAAATCTATGTAAGAATCCTCCTGTTGGTGCTCACATGCGAGGCTGTATTAAGGGACTCGAGGACCCTGGCGAACAATTTTTACTTTCTCCATACGTGGTAATGGAAAGTATTGTGTTCATGAAAATAATCGACTTCGAGATTTCAACGGAAATACACGTTTTGAGGTACCTAGAACACGTTTAGACTATTTTCGGAATGACGTCTGTGTGTGTGGATGTATGTGATTGTGGGCGCTCTAACTCAAAAAGTACTTGCCATATCGATACCAAATTTTATATATAACACTTTAGGGTATGCACAAAGAGCTGATTAGTTTTTGGACAATACCGGTTAATCGGAAGTCGAGATTTATTCGAATGTGTGTGATTGTGGACGCTCTAACTCAAAAAGTTCTTGTCGTATTAACACCAAATTACATATATAACACTTTGTTATGAGTACGAAGAGCTCATTAGTTTTTAGACAATAACGGTTAACCGAAAGTCGGGGTTTATTCGAAACCTGATTCGGTTTTGACGAAATATCTCCGTTAAAACTCATTATTGCATATATGATTCTATACAAAGGTTATAGATAATGTAATTTCCTACAATTTTCATTTGAAAGAATTTTCCATAGCAGTTATTGTTTAGGAATTATTTATAAATAATCGGTTTTTTCGATTTCCGTCAAAATCTCCTTAAAAACGTCGTTATTAGTAATCTTCGTAAGGACCAAAGTTGTAGAGAATAATATTTCTTCTAATATTTCTTATAATATATTATTATAATATTTCTTATAATATCTACTTTCGCTGTATTTTCCTAGCTTGTTTTTGGTTTTGTATTTTATTGGTAACAAGATGTGTAATTGCTAGTACAATAAATCATTTGCACTTTCCAAAAAACCTTTAATTTGCTAATAGCAAGTTCTGAAGAAAGAAATATTTTTCTGCTTAACTAACCAAATGTCTCATCATCTGGCACATTTCGACGATTGCATGATAGCAACTTTCTGACAATTAAATGGATATTCTAGCAATCGCTAAGATTCGACTAATCCCAAAGAAGCTCCAGCGATCGAGAGAGAAGTTGATGACGAGTAGAGCCTACTTGAGCTCGCAAAGAGGCCTTCAGAGTGCTTGCTTTACACGAATAACGTTATGAAATGTGCTGATGTAGATGACAGGGTAATCAAAGAATGGCGAAATTATTCGATTTCATATCATATTTCTAAATACAATACGACCTCAAAGCAAAGGAAAATTAATAAATATTTCAAAAGACAGTGATATGAATTAAAACATTGATGGCTCATGTTTTATGTTAAAATCGCCATTCATTTTCCTGCGATACATTTTTTTTACGTTTTTAATACCTCTCCATGATATGAGGTATCTGTAGTTACATGAGGGATCCTCTACGCATCGTGCGTCGAATTTTGCGATTTGCCCAACCAAGCCCATCCAACATCTACCAGGCGACGACAACGGTATCCGAAAATACGCAAGCGAACGAGGGCTTGAAATTTGGCGCCCATAAGAGCTCACCGCCATGGGAGCATGTTATACCTATAAGAATGCTCGATTCACATATGATAAAGTGGTGACGAAAAAGATCTCGAAAAAAGTGCTGGGTTCGATTCCAATGGAAAACATTTACATCTCCCATTAAAATAACACGTAATAAAATCGACTGTAGGCTTTCATTATTTTTACTTTCTTCATATACGTAGTATAGAGAAAGTATTATTTTAATGAAAAAAATCGACTACGAGATTTCAACGGAAATACACGTTTTGAGGTCCCTAGAACACGTTTAGACTATTTTCGGAATGATGTGTGCGTATGTGATTGTGGGGGCTCTAATTCTAAAAGTAGTTGCCATATCGTTACCAAATTTCAAATATAACACTTTGGTAGGAGCATGAAGAGCTGAGTAGTTTTACACAATACCGGTTAACCGAAAGTTGTTTATTCGAAACCCGATTCGGCTTTGGCGAAATATCTCCGTTAAAACAGCATTATTTTATATACAATTCGATACAAATGTTATAGAGAATGTAATTTTATACAACTTTCATTTGAAACAATTTTCCATAGCAGTTTTTGTTTAGGAATTATTTATAAATAATCGGTTTTTTTGGTTTCCGTCAAATATATCCTTAAAAACGTCGGTACAGGTAATCTTCGTGAGGACCAAAGTTGTAGAGAATAATATTTCTTCCAAGTTTTGTTTGAAACAAATTTTCGTAGAACCATCCATATCGGAGATATTGTGCTTTTTCTTAATTTCCTGTATACAGCGCCACTACCATGTAGCGGTGAATTCTGTAAACATAATCAAAATATACCTAATTTACGGCAATAAGGATGACTGTATTCTTTTACGATACGAAATAATAATTTTTCCTTATAATGCTATTCATAATAATTTAAATAACTATACCCCAAATATCTAGAAAGTCACGTGTTGGCCACATCACATTTTTCTATAAAATTTCTTTTTCTTAAACATAATAAGAGCTTCTAAATTACACTTTTGGGCGAATAGACAATGATCCTTACTTTTAAAAAATACAATATATTTTGAAAAAAAAGTATCGACCGAACATATATATTTGACTGTACAAAATTAATTGGAATTTGCTTTTTATGTGAGGTCCATCATACCTTAGATGCGATTTCCTTGCAATTACCGTAAATATCATATAGCATTAACTATGGCAACATTTTGAACTTTCACCATTTACTGACTAAAGTATTCTCTTTTTGAATTGAAAAACTATTCATTATCCATAAAAATGTTGTCTTTTCTCAATTTAATTTCAACAATAAGGTGAGCTCGGTAATTCTTTTTTGACACATTCTTTCCATGAGGGCGGAAAATTTTTCACTCGTAAAAATGTCCAAATTCCTCGTTAAAGGTAAATTTGTGACACGATTCGAGTCATGTTAGAAAATCGAGGACAGAAAAATAAGTTTCCATTCTTTTTGGAGTCCTTTATTTCAAGACCTAAATTCGTACGATTATTTTAAGGAAATTTAAAATGCATAAAAATAAATTTGCATTCTTTTTGGAATACTTTACTTCAAGACCTACATTCGTACGATTATTTTAAGGAAATTTAAAATGCATAAAAATAAATTTGCATTCTTTTTGGAATCCCTTATTTCAAGACCTAAATTCGTACGATTATTTTAAGGAAATTTAAAATGCAAAGGAAAAATATGCTGCGCTGATTCCCATGTAGCTGAAAAGGAGAAGTTAAACGGACCTGGAATTGAACTTTGGTGTGTACGCGTTTACACGCAATAGTTCTGTAGAAGGTCACACGATAGACCTACATAACAAATTTGAAGATCCTATCTACTACACTACTACAGAACTCGAGATATATCGGATTTATGCGTTGAAAGCAAACAAAAGGAAATGAAATAAAATTTGTCTAAGAAGGAGAAGTGGAAGCAGCAAAAAATATGTTTGGTTGTAACTAACGGTTTGTCACACGTTTGATCATTCTTTTTCTGTTCGTAAATAAAACTATGGCTGCGATGTTTTTTCATTATTCGCAAATATCAACGTAAAACATTTTTAATGTTTTTATTTAATTCCTGGAGTAGACCTTCGGTGTCTCTACTTGTCTAAATTAAGATTGATTCCCATATTTTATTGTTAGTATCTTTCACTCGAACAATGCAGATGAATATGATAGAGCGAAAATTCTCCAACACAACTTTCAGAGTGAATCATGCCATGAAAAATGTCTTCAAAAAATTTACGACTACATGTAAAAGAGCCAAAAATATGTCACTGAACCTTGAAAACAATATACATTTGCATGAGCGCACTCTTCGGATGCCGCTTTCAGAAATTGTCGCGAAAATTTAGAGAGAGTTCGCCAAATGCCCACTTCCGCCACCGGTCACGATCCTAAGCCGAGCTGCACGTGGAAAGTTTTTTGTCTTAATGCTTTGTCACCACTGCGCTTTGAAGAATTATTTTCCATTACGAGCGACCCACTTTGGAGGCTTATGAAATAGGCAAGTGCCGGAAATACATTATGAATGAGTCGCACACAAACGATTGCAAAAGCACTCGGGAAATGTAGTAAAAGGACAAATAGAGGTAATGCACTCAAAAGGAGAGTAGCATAGAAAAAGGCGCGTTTCTCTAAGTAGATTTTGCAAACGAAATTTCATTTTATTCCCCAATCAAGCTGGCGTTCCCGATATCCCATTTTTTCATTACGTTTGATACCTTCATACAACTATGCTATTATATGATTGAAATTTTACCAATTTATAAAAATGGTTAAAAAATGCTCTCACAATAATTAAGAGTGGAGATTTCAAATAATATTTCCTGAAATAAAGCAGTTCTTATTAAGCGACGCCCTATGTGTGTGTTTTTCTTGCGGTATTCTAGTTTTAACGAATTTAACATTGAACACAAATATTAATACAAGCGAAGTTCAGTACTAAGAAATACATTAAATGATAATAGCTTCAAGATGCGATAACAAATGAAATGAATACGTATTATTATCCGAAATGGATTGTAAGCATCGCTTGTTAAATACAAAAATTGTCTCGGTTCACGTATTCAGGTCAGCTTAATAGTACATGCACTGTCCAACTCACTATTATAATTAAAAAGATAGATAATTTCAATCAAGTTCGGAAGCATTCTGAAGGAGCAAAAATAGAAAATCTTACCTCTTACAACAGGTATGCAACGAATAACTCCATTAAGGGCAGAGTTGAAAGAAGACTTGCGCATGCGCGATATGCATTTCAGCTTTGTCTCTCCGACAAACATAGTTTTTCATAAATGTTATGATTTTGACATGCAATTCATAGTTAATTATTATTTATTTCAATTAATTAATTAATATTTATTAAAATCCTTCATACAGACTAGCTTACCCCGACCTCAACTAGCTCGTACTTCCCGGCTCAGCCGAGACACCAGTGAGAAAAATTAACCAAAAAATAATTTGTTTGCATCATTATAAATACTATTGGCATGTTATAGAATATTTCCTTTAAATTTCTAGGTGTCATTAATAGGTTCATTTATTTATTATGTTTCATTTATTTTATTTATATGCCAAAGTGAGTGAATCTTTATTTAATTTTGTACAGAACATTTATAGTTTGCAGTAGTTTTTAAATATTTGATTTGGCTAAGTGGTCAATTTGTGATGAGTCAATGGTAATAAAAATAATGATTCAGGTTGGAGGAAACAACGACAAAAACCCATGCGTCGGTGGTGTAATGGTCAGCATAGTTGTCTTCCAAGCAGTTGATCCGGGTTCGATTCCCGGCCGACGCATTTTATATAATTTTGAAAAATAAGTTAATATTATTTGAACTAGTAATTTAAAATTGCGTATCTTATAATGGGTTACGCAAAATTATTATTTGCCTCTTCCTAAATTGCAGTTTATTGTTTTCTATTACTTAATTGTGAAAGACATAGAATACTGAGTGAATTTGATAATAATCTATAAATTGTTCATATAATAGAAAATATTTAAAGGCAAGAAACCCTTGAAATATACTTTTAGTTTGCTTGCGCGATGAAATTACTCTGGTGGTTGCTCTCCGAAAGAGAGAAGAATATGTTAAAATATAACCAAGATTTTCTTATCACCAAAAAATGACGGAGTGGTAACAAATTAAACGACATATTTCCTAAATTATTTCTATGGAATTTATACATGATATGCGTCGTTCCTAGAAGAAACTGCAAATATAAATCCATGCGCTTCCCTTCAAGGAATAACTTCTCTACGATTATTGCAGACTTTCTTTAATGCAAATTTTGATCTACTAAATAAATTACCAACGCAAGAAATAAAATTCAGTAATCGAAAAACAATTATTATTGTTTAATCAGCTATATATGGGTGAAAATGATACGTTATATGTTTAGTTGAATAGAGATAAACAATTTTCATCTTCGTAATTCGCCATGAAATTTATTAAATTATTTCAATGAAAATTATTTTTTGCTCGAATAAGCGGACGACCCAAAAATCGAGTCAAAATATGTCGGTAATACCAGGAAAAAATTTTAGTTTTGATTTTTAACACATGAGTAAATTAATCATCTGGAAATTAAAACTGGAAAATATGATGGAATAAACGAGAACGACCAAGAATAGTACAGGTAATACGGCAACGTTCTAGGGCGCAGATACAACTGAGGTGCCATATATTATTCTTAATTTATGAACTTTATAACGTCAAAAACATTTTCTAGCACAATTTAACCTTTACTAGGACATCAAAACTTCCTTTAGTAGTATTGGAAGAACTTCCGAAAACTGGTTTACGAATGACAGAGTTTTCTAAGGTCAAAAGTAAAAATTTTTCTCCATCCGCGTTCCACAAAATAGAAAGACGACAAAGGTGTATTTTTGTATTATTCAGAAAAAAATCTAAAAAATGCATTTTAACGTTCAAAGTTATTAGTATAATGAAGCTTTTTCAAGATCCTTTTAGCCTCATTTCAAAACTCAAAGTCAGAACTTTACATTATATCTATTTTACGAGTATCCTCAGCGTAATACTTACATGGTTTATTGCCTCGCAAATTACAAACAACAACCGATCGACAATCGACACACACATTTGTATGCTAGTCGCAACATGACCAATAATCTATATAGATTATTGGTCATTTTGTGACTAGCATACAAGTTCGGTGCGAGAGGTGGAATGTTCTACTAGTAGGTTTTATAGTAATTCAGTCTTATGATCTCAAATTTTCAAATAAGATCTGATCGATCTATTTAGAACGGAGGAAGCGAATGGGACGTTATTGGCGTGTTCTGATTGCGGAGAAAGTTTTTCTTCCTTTGCAGCATCGTTCGGAGAAAAGACGGCCCCATATTCGTCCGTGCTGCCCTCACGCGTCCGAACACGGGTACTAAGACTAGGTTTCTATTTTTCCTCAAAAGTTATATACGTTTAGCGATACGGTTTACTTCTTGCCTGCGCAATCTATTTCTATGCACTCCGATTCCACGTTCTCTTTCCTGGTTGATTTATCTTCGCATCGAATTTAGTTAGCTATTGCGATGATTTTTATAATCAAATTGTTTAAGATCGTTAAATAGGTAGAGAATAGAGTTAAAAGTTTGCTGAACTGAGTAAAGAATTTATTTTTCAGCGTCTTAGTTCATTCGACGGGACTAGTCGTGATTGGTGAAACCGCCACACGAGTCTGAATCTCAAAATTAGTGAGGTAATTTGTTTAATTATTCGTTGATTATTTCTCGTTATAGCTCTACAATGACTTTGAAAAAAAACTTTTTTATGAGTTATAAACTACGGAAGTCCATGATTATAGCAGAATTTGAACCTGCGACCTTAGTATCAGTAGTAAGTATTCCACCACGGCCTATCATATTCAATCAATCTTCTGTTGTTAAACTTATAACTAAACGACAGTATTTCTCTCGACAGCGAAAACTATTGAATATAATTTGAAGGTTGAGGAAATTAAATACCGCAATTAGCTGATGTCGGTAAATCTTCATGTTGCACCCGATGACTTACTGTGTTGAAAGAAGTAACGGCATCTATGTAAGTTTAACTACTGGTTTGTGTTGCTGAACATACTTGAGATCAACAGAGTTAATTAATCAAAGATTAAGCCTTACAGAGAGAGAGAGAGACAGAACAATTGAACGTTAAATCTTATGGGAAAGATGGAGAAATAAGACGCGGGATCGCGATGATTATAAATTACATTCCTTTTATCCAAGAAATCATCTCCCAATTATACCTCTTCTAGACAATACCCGTCCTTTAAAGCCCAAACTCAATATCCGTGCAATTAAATGCATGAGAAAAGGTCTTGAGGAAATAAAAGAACTTTCCTTGAAGGCTCAATAATAATACGGAGATAAATATACATCCATTTTTCTTCCGAAGAGATCGTTTATCCGACGTGCCAATTGACGCCTTCTCCGTTTCCGGGAGTGCATGGCCAAAAATGCCAAGATAAGACAACGTTTGACGCATGTACGCGACGCCGATTGGGCTGAGATTGGGAGAAAATCAACAAAACAAAACATAAAGGCGAACTCAAGCGAATTTCAATAGAAAAGGAACAATCTTGCTCGCGTGAGGTTTGTTTCTAAATATGAGAGATTAGTGGACAAAAATTCGGGTGAAGGAAATTCACAGACAATGACGGAGGAAGAAGCAGTGGATCGAAATGATAGTTTTTGACACCGTTCGATCTTTTTCCTTCCAAATATCTTGTGAAGTAATGATCTATTGTCGCGACGAATCATCATATTCATTTGTGTTTTGTAGTAATGTATATAATTTTCCCATCGAAAAACGATCGTTTTCTGAAATAGTGCAGTAGCCAATTTTTTTCGGAATATGTATCGCAAATCTCAATACATTACCTGATTTTGGAGTGTTTTGATTATAAACTGTTCCAAACCTAACGCCGGTAATAGGCTGACCTAGATAATAAAAGCCAGATGTAATTAAAACAGACTTCTTATTGCGCAGTCACACCAATAAAAAAACTTCTGATATCTTGAGTTGGTTCATCAATAGCAAGCTTAATTTGCAGTTTAGGCGTCTTTCTTAGGATAATTCTC
Source organism: Uropetala carovei (assembly GCA_036926305.1). Taxonomy (NCBI): domain Eukaryota; kingdom Metazoa; phylum Arthropoda; class Insecta; order Odonata; family Petaluridae; genus Uropetala; species Uropetala carovei. The sequence continues at coordinate 4,606,965 of JAXCHB010000130.1, forward strand.
CCAAATTTTCAGTAAAGGAAAACATATATACGAGATAAACCAGATTAATGTCTACATTGCAGAAAAACACAAAAAGAAAAATCTATCGCGATACAAAGACGTATGTAGCGTCCTTCTATTGGAGAAAAATGAGCTCAGGGTTCACCGTTCTTCGTATTTCCAACCAGTTCCTTTTCAAAGCCATAGTTTTATCCTGATAAACTCTTTATGAACAATAACGTTTAATTCTCTTGAGATTGAATATCGAGGCGTTTGTAATTGGCTTCAAGATCATTAGAGACCGGAACTGTATATATCGTAAGGAGAAGACGACATTGAAGAAGATATTCCGGCACGCGATAGCGTGCATTAAGCACTTAAAACTGGCATATATAGCTTTCAATTTATGTGAAAACATAAAAGGGGGTAACCTAACATAGCTACGTACACACATAACGAAAGTATGAGGAATGTAGCTGGGAATTCTAACGTTAATTGACATAAGTTTCAAAGAAAATGTAATTTTAACCAATAAAACCAAATAAAAGTTCCAGCGCACATATCTCTAACAAAGTTCAAATCATGTTATGAGTCCATTAGAGCGTATTAATCGGTTTTAAGGCTCCGAAGATTTATCGTTAGTTCGTAGAAATGGGTTGAAAAAAAATAAAGCTGAAGATTAATAGGTCATAACAGCCTAGATAAACCACCTATTAGAAAACGAACGCAGCAGTAAAGATTAGATCAAAGACAGCGAGAGGCAAACAAAAGGAAAAATAAATAATAACTCGAAGAAGTAGAGTGCGAAAATACGCGATGAACATACAGTCGTCGCTAAGCTCCAGATGAGCAATGCAGCGAAGTTTAGCGCCCGTAAATGATAATTATTGTTTACAGCGCGTGAGCGGTCGTCAGAGAAAATCTTTCACGCTTGTCCCATAAAATTCGAAGCCGGTGAATGCACGAGAAATGAGTGAGCCCTTATGGAGGAGGATGGGAAGGTAAGACCTCTTAAGTTTGCAGTAAGGTCCCTTCTTACATTTAACCCTAGAGAGAGGTGTGACGGAATGAGGTTGGAAGAGAGCAAAAATGATGAACGCGAGGACATACTTTCTAGTAAAGATATTTTTGATAAAAACTTTCCGGAAGAAATATCCTTAGAGATAGGAAGCAAATTTAAAATAAAAATGGTCTGGAGACTTTAACGACCGAGTATATACTTAACTCTTTGAGACAAAGAAATATTGTTAAAATAAGTTACAAGTGATGCACGAACGTGTTGCTCTTGATTCGAAATAGACGAATAACAAAAATTCACATCAACTCCTTAAATTTAAAACAAAATTTGAATTGAACTCTTTGAGTCACCATGTCCATTTTGATGAACATTCAGTAACAAACAGTTAATCCCTTCTGATGCATATCATTAACAGAATATTGGGTTAAAAAATATTGGAAACTGTATGGGCTCTGCCCTAAATATTTGATGTATTCAGAATTAAGACGAAATTGCAAAATCATCATTATTCTCCCAGTAAAATTCGTGGATCAGGAAACCGTAAAAATTTTGACTTTACTCTTCGAGTTCGAAATATTTGGCCGTACAAAATTCGTGTCACTGTGCCTCAAAGAGTCATTAATGAAACATTTAATAATTACGGTATAAACTCAAACCGTTCCGGTTAGGAAGGGGGAGAGAAAGTTAGGTAGAGCGGGAAGATTAAAAGGAGATATTAACGCTATCCGGGAGAAAATTTTAAACGGAGATAAAGAGGGGAGAGACAGTGGAAGGTAATGGAGGACGACTCAGGAGGGGCAGTAAAAAAATAGTGAATTTTTTGAAAAGGTAGGGCATCGGAGGGAGAGGAGCAGGAGAGTAGGGCGGGAGAAAGGCAAGAATGGATACGTCTTGTAGTGGACGAAGTGGTAGGAGTGAACGGGGGTGGAAAAAGGGAGAGACAGAGGGGAAGAAAGAAGATGCTGAGGATCTCGAAATGACATGAAAATAGAAAGGGGTGCCTTACTTATTTAATTTCTCTTTCCCGAATAAGCGAGCTTTTTTTTTTAGAAAGGATAAATGCGCAGCATGGAGTAAATTCGAATAAATGAGGACGAAGAGGCAAGTGGGAAACATAAAACAAATAAATAAAAGGCGTTGATAAAGCCGTTGCGCCGTGAAGAAAGATGAGGCTTCGAGTTCCAAAAAGAAAGTAAAAATGCGTGTGCGGAAAGAGGAGAGGGCGTTGAGCGGTAGTTGGAAGCGAAAAAGAGAGAAGGGGAAAGAAAGGTGTTAGGTGGGAGACAGTGCCGAGGTATAATGGAAAAACAAGAGAGATTCGGGCGTTTAAGTAATGAGTGGGATTATTTTTTGGCGGCTGGATCGGATGGGATGACCAAGCACTTCAGCGACGAAAAGAAAGCAACAACTCGATGCGCGTGGGATGAATAAAAGGATGAGACTTAAAGGTGGAAGGTGGCAGGACAGATGGATCGGGAGAGGGAATAGGAGGAAGTAAAAGCGAGAGTGTGAGACAGAGGTAAAGGCTTCGAGATAGGATTACGAGGAAGGAATAGGGTTAGAGAATGATTTGGTACCGCCGTTGTGGAAAAGGAAAGGTCTTTTCCATTCCACTTTCTCGATAAAGGCGATGGCTTTAAAGGAGAGACGCGACGCAGATGTCCGACCAATCCGTCCAAGAGATTTACGAAAACGGACGCCTATATATTTCCGCTGTTTGGTCTAGCTTTTCCTGTTCTATCCTACACTAGGCGGACTCCCTCCTCCTCCTCCTCAGACCATTCATCCTCGCTCTCTCTTTTCCCTCCCTCTCACTCTTTTCTCCTCGTTCGATTGTGTCGGTATTAGATGTTATTGCCCTCTCTCTCTTTTTCTCGAAGCTCTAATTTAACCGCGAGGCACCCGAAAGCCATCTCGGAAGAAAACAAAAGGGGAAATCATAATAAAGAGAGAGAAAGGAAACAGAGGGGACACGGAAGAGTTCTTATTGGTCGGGAGAAAGAAAGTTCTTTTTTTACGGAGACGTGTGGAGAAATATGTAGAGAGAGTATATCACACGGGCGGGTGAAGGATAAATTATGAGGAAATGCAAAATGAGGAATGGAAACCTCCTGCATTTTTTTAGCGGTCTTTCCTTCAAGTTGCCCAACTCTCGTGAAGGACTCTTCCTCAACTCCTGCGGTCAGTGTTTGCGCTTATATCTTCGGAAAAAGACAGCAACGAAAAAAATCTAGGAACAGGATGTTTAAAAAATAAATCGTCACGGCAGAGTTTTCTAAATGAGAAGCCAAAAAACTTAGAATGAGTAAAAAATTGTTTTACTTCTAAAAAAAAGTTGTACAGCATTTTCATCGTAACAAAAATAACAGAATTATAAAAAAGTGTGTCAGTGTATATATATACATAGATATTACAATAGTATAAAAACATTTAAAAATAAGCAACATGTCAGCAGCACTCGTCCCCGTTAAAAGAAAGGTCGCGACGCTTTTCCGATGGTCTGCGACGCTTCGCCCGGTGACGAGGAAGGACGGACCCGTTGAAAGTGTTGTGGCTTTTTTTTTACACCTTTTCCCTCGATAGAAAACAAAAGAAGTCGTATACTTTATGGGGAATATATCTTGAACTCCATTCTTTGCTCTCCGTCGCGTGATAAAGGTCTTGCCGGAACCTTTTTAGTGAATGGACGAAATGCCCAGGAGCATACACACATCTCCGCAATTACCTTTGGTGGTATACGGTAAGGCAAATGCTACGGTCATCATAACTTTTAAGGAGCAACAGGAACACCTGTGTGTGTGTGTGGCGTGTTACGTCACATCGAATAACTGCATTCAACCACCTTGATTTCGCTCAACGAAGAGATGATGCATGATTAAAAGAGAATGATCGAAGTGAGATGATTCGGAAGAAATATGGAAACATGAAACGGAATATTATTTTACGATAAGTCTCAGGTTTGCACTAATATTGGGGAGGGGGCGTAATACTGAAGGGAGAGGAGACATGAGAGAGGTTAGAGGCAGAAGCAGGAGTAAGGGGAGGGGAGGGGAGGTAAGCGCTACACACACATGATGGTGAAAGCTGAGGAAAGCGAGATGTACGAGGAGCAGTTCTCCATCTGAGATGATGATGAGGCCGGGAGGTCGGGTAGGAGGAAGAAGAGAGGGAAGGAGGAGGAGGATCTCACCTATGAGGGAGACAGAAGAGAGTGGGGAACGGGGGAGGGAACCTGGCTGCCGGAGGGAATCGAGGAGGAGCGGGGTAGGGAAAAGTGGGTGAGCTTTCACTGCCAGGCAGAAGATGCCTTGGAGGTGAGGAGAGGGGAAGGGGAGAGGTGGAGGTCACTTGAGAAAGAGTGAGATTCTAGAAGGGTTCGTTGAAAAAAATAATAATAAAGGCAAAAGAGTGTTGCGACGCGAAAATGGGGAGGAGGGGATGGGGATGACCGCGAAAAAGGGGTCGTCGAGAGAGAGAGCGAAGGGAGAAAAGAAGAGGAACAAAGACGTGCAAGGTGAGAATGTGCGACCGTCTTAATGCGCGAATTTCTTTTCACCCTTTTTTTCGAAAGCGCGATGATAAGATGGGCGAAAATTCTCTGACACTTCTCCGATGAGAAAAAAATAAAAGGGATAAAATTAAACTGCAACCCCGTTTCCGGCAATCACCCACACGCGGAGAGAAGGAACACGATGGAAAATTTTTTTAAAACTATGCCGAAGAAGGAGGCGTCCCTAATACGTTTTGATGTGAGAAATTTTTCCCTAAAGGTCGGCCTCACCGATGAGATTTCCCCAACTTAGCTTCTTCTCAATTAAGTTTTTTACGAGGCACAAAAGTTCGCCTCCAGAGCAAGTTTCCGTTGCCAACGAGTTGGAAGACGGCCTCATTACGGCATTATGTTTTTTTTGTTTACGCATCACGCGTTTTCGTCACGGGAAGGAAATCATAGGAGTTTTTATGACTCGAGGGAGAAGACGGTGTTTGTGTTTTGTGGGGAGAATAGGTGAGCTAAGGTAGCTTCAGAGAGCTAACGTTTCAGTCCCAACCGTGGTGTTCCTTGTGGATAGGAACCCAAACCTTCTCCCACACTGGCTTCCAGACCTTCTTCCACGCGGGAACTTCGTACTTCTTCCACACTGGGACCTGGATTGATTTCCACTCCTCTTTCCATACGAGTTTCTTGTCCGTCTTCCAGATCAGTTTCTTGTCGTTCTTCCAGATCAGCTTCTTATCTGTCCTCCAGATCTTCTTCCACACGGGTTTCCAGATAAGCTTTTTCTTCCAGATTCCCTTGGGTTTGTGGTCGTGCTCCCATCCGTGGGAGTCCCAGTCCGAATGATCGTCGTGGATGGGAACCCAGATCTTGGTCCATTCTGGGACCCAGACCTTCTTCCAGTCGGGAACTTGTATCTCCTTCCATACGGGAATCTGGATGTCCTTCCACACTGGGACTTGGATTTCCTTCCAGATTGGCTTCCAGATCTTTTTCCATTCCTGCTTCCAGATCAGCTTGGAGGCTGACTTCCAGATTTTCTTCCACTCCTCCTTCCAGACTAGTTTCTTCTTCCACACTCCTTCCGGTTGGTGGTCGTGTCCTCCGCCTCCGCCTCCGTAACCACCGCCTCCGCCGCCGCCGCCTCCTCCTCCTCCTCCGTAGGAACCGATGTCGCTTCCGCCACCGAATCCACTACTGCCGAATCCTCCACCGCCATATCCTCCGTCTCCGTGACCACCACCTCCAAAGTCGCCTCCGCCGCCCCCTCCGTATCCACCTCCTCCGCCCCCTCCGTATCCACCTCCTCCGCTTCCACCGTAGCTACTACCCCCGAAATCGCCGCCACCTCCTCCGCCGTAACCACCATCTCCGTGGCCGCCGGAGTCGCCACCGAAACCGCTTCCGCCTCCGAAACCCCCGCCGCCTCCGTAGCCACCGCCGCCTCCGTGTCCGCCGCCGCCTCCGTGTCCACCGTCTCCTCCGCCATAGCCTCCTCCACCACCACCTCCGAAGTCTCCGCCGCCTCCGAAACCACCTCCTCCGCCTCCGAAACCACCTCCTCCATATCCACCTACATCACCCCTCTTGGTGATCACCTTGCCAACTCTGATAAAGCAGAGAGAGAGAGAGATGGAAATTTCTCATTAAAAATCAGAAGGGAAAAGATATTCGAGAAGAGAATATCAAGGGGAAGAAATACTTTGGAAATATTATTTCGGGGATCAAACATCGTATGGTAACTGTTTTCTGCAGAGCAGTGAGGATCGGCCCGAGGAATTTTGGCGCCCAGAGCAGCCGCCCGGTTCGCCAAAATCTTGGGGCGCTATTCCGACCATTTATTTATGCATTACTTGCATGCGAATAAATATTGAATAACGATTTATAAAGCCGAACAAGCTGGAATCTTTATGGCATTCCTTTTGATTTATATATAATTTATATATAATTATCTCAACAAACATTTACGGAAGGGGACGCTAGAGCGCTATCTCGCCCGAGACGCCAAAATTCCTCGGGCCGCCCCTGCTGAGAGCAGTATATAGAAAATAAGTCTGAGCTACGTTTAAAATACAATTAACGGATGGAGATTCGACGGATTTGCTCCACAGATAAATGAAACAAATCGTGATCGAGTAAATAATTCAATTGTCGCGACCAAGTTAAAATCTATAATTTCTAAAAGAAAGAAACGAAATCACGAACATGTCAAGATCGAGTTGAATTCATCGATTCGTCTTAAGATCGATGGGTCCAAGAGGTTCTCCAACATCTTCGAGCGAGCGCCTATTCAATTGCCCGCAATTATTTTTCCCGTATGAAAGCTAAGGGGAGATGTTTGGAGTGAAAGAATCTCCGGTGAAAAATTACTACTTTCACCGAACAATGGTTGACCTTGTTAAAGGGACGAAATCTTGAGGGAAAGGATATTGATGGCTATCTAATATGTAGGACGAGCCTCATCGGCTTGTCTCCGCGCATGTATTAATAGCTTCCGATCTGATGAAGACGCGGAGAAGTAATGCGCGTTTGGTACTCGAAAGGAATATCGCGATCAAGGCAATGGCTCTTGCGAACTTCGATTCCTTTGTAAGCTTTTAAAACGTCAGGCAGAGAGTCGTCCTGACGTGTACCGAAGGCTTTCGTAAGGTTATCGTAAAAGAATTCTTTAAACTTTTATAAATGCAGATAATAGTAATTGGGTCGATTTCTAATTATCTGTCCTTTAAATCGTGCCCTACTAATGACAAGAGATAGCGGTAATTTAAAATAGTAATAAATTAAGTGAAGGAAAGTTTTTTTTTTTGGATTTCCAACACTACCCGAAGATTTTAAAAAATCTCATAATTTTTATTTCAATTTCCATTTTAAATCTAGGAAAATAGGCAGTAATTCGATAATATATTAACTAAACAACCAAATTTCGAGTAAGCTCATTGTCAGTGAAATACAAACGGAAATATAAATAACATCATCGAGTTATAAATATTTTGGCTTGTAGTTATGACATTTTCGATTACTTTATTTTTGAGATAAAATCAACGAATCATCTTACGTTTAAGTTATGAACTGCGATTTTGAACTAGGTACATGCCAGTTACGAAAAAAGGAACGTTAAAAACTTTAAATTTGTGTTTTCGGAAATATTTTCCAAGGAAACTTACAGTTTATCAGAAAATAATTCATAGTTCAATAAAAGTAATACTTACGCTTTATTGTCTTCCTCAGCACGGGTCGCCACAAGAGCAGTGGCGGCCGCGAAGACCAACTGTAAAACAGAAATTTAGCAAATTTAAGGAAACTGTTAACATCAGAAATCAACAAACATTATCCTGGCTAATTTAAGACAGTATGAGTTAGAGAAAGTTAAAAAGTTTCACGGCGTACCTGCTAAATGCCCATAAAGGTTCTAATTACATGCTCCGCGCAAGAAATTCTGTGTCTGAATGCTTAATGTTTCTCAAGTGTTCCAAATGATTATTATTTCGTTCACGCTTACTCTACAGCAGTGGTGCCCGCCCGCCATGAGTTTAACAATTAATGACCACAATGTAACGTAAAGGGAAAATATAAAATTATAAAAACAATACATTTTCTGTTTACCTTTCTAATCCCATAGATAAATGTATTTAAAACATTACAGGTAATGTCGACTCACAACTAACTTCTTAATTTCCCAGTTTTTCTTAAACTCAATTTTCGACTGGGTGTAACCCAGAAGAGTACGAAATTGAACAATGTGGCCCGCGATGAGTGCAGCAATGGGTTATGTGGCCCTCGGCCCGAAAAGTTTGGGCACCACTGCTCTACAGATTGGGACGTGTTTATCTAACGCATGGATTAATTTTACCGTCGGTAATTTTAAAGATTTATGTTAAATCCCTCTATGTGCGTCCTTATCCTCAATTAGACGATATATATTAAAGAATGGGAAATGTTAGTTTTCTTAGCCATTCAGAAACGAAAAGCTTAATGATCTAAGCAGAAATTATGCGTGCGAAAATGGAACAATGTTGAGTTCCATTAAGAATGAACAAAAAAATCTCCCGGCATATTTTATATCCTAATGCTTTCGCCTCCTATTGCAAACTTTCCTCGTGATTCGAAAGTCTTTATCCATTCACTCCTTCGTGGCCCATTCATTTTCCGCTAAAACGTGACCCAATAACTGACGCTTTGGATATCCTTGGCATTGACCTCAGAACTGCTCTCTTTTAAGCAAAGTGAAAGTGAAACGAGAACTGCGAAACGTGTTCGGAATGAGAGATTCCTCAAAACCTTGGGAGAAGTTTTCATTAACACGTGCGCGCCTTTTTAAAAATCTATAACCGATATGGCATATTTCGTCACCGGAAATGGAAAAAAAATATTCGTTAGATAATATTAACAGTTCCCGATTGCTTGACTGAAAAAGAATGTATGAAATCTATCGAAGCATGGTGATCGATTCCGGAAACGATTCGATTGAAATGTAAAAGAACATCTGTGTATAAGCACGAATCTAAAAACGGAAGTTTTCATTGAAAATGGTCGATTTTATTTTTTAAGATCTCTTGGTTGTGTAAGAGAACAATGTTTTACAGTCTGGTAGCTTCGATTATCTTTCCTTATCGGCGTCTTTTCTTATAATCCTCAAGGGCGGATTTTAATGAACGGACATACATATGTTCCAGACTGGTTTCCAAGGATATATTTCTGCTTATGAATATTTAAGAAATAATTCTCTCATAACGACGGTAATAAAACTACTCCAATTATGCTCATAACGAGTTCTCAGCTGAATGTAATTTTAAGTCTATCCTGGCATTAAAACGAAATATTCGAGTATCTGATAAAATCAAGATTTTAAAATAACATTCTACTTGAAATAATTCCGAGAGTAGTTTCAACAAAGTTCTAAGAGAATCGATCATAAATGTAACTATATTCGAGTAACCCAAGGCGATGCTTCCTCTTAAAGTCGTACGAAGAAAAACAGATATGATTAAAGCGAAACGACCTTCGACGCGATATTTTTTGTTTAAAAGAACCTCCATTCCAATAATGCGAAAATTTCCACCACTCCGACACCGAGAAAAAAATTTTTGCTCGCATGTATCTCGGTCAGCGAAAAAGAGCAAAGAAAAGTAAAGAGAGATTTTTTCCGACGGGGAAGTAAACAAAGACAGAAATTATTTTTCGGTTCACTCGTCTTCTCGCCTGCAAGGAAGAATTCAGTCGGCGGAACCGCGCATTAGCGGAAAAAATGAGCGGCTGAGAGCGCACGAGGAGAAGCGTGTGGAAAGAGGGAGAGAGAGATAGGGGAGAGATTGGGTGAAAGAACGGTTCTTTGTGGTACCACCACCGAGCCATTCGCAAGACTCTCTCAATGCCATTGGGTTAACGGCGTCCCCTTGCCATGCTGCTGCGGTTTACCTTGGCGTGATCTCATAAGGGTTTCCTTGATTTTGAAAATCTGGGATCGAGATGGAGATATTGCACGCGAAACAAAAGAAGGAGGTGGGGAAGGTTTTGATGGAGACGTGTGTTTTGAAGGTTTGCGCCGGTTTTAAATGCTTTGAGAGAAGAAGGATGGAAAACTTCCCAGCCTTTATGCTTTATAATAAGCCTTGAATATTTTTTCCGCTTCTCCGTTTCCGTGTAGCTTATTAAACTCGCGTAATTCCATTCCGCGAATGATACGACGCAATAAACAGAAGGTTTCAGTGTGCAAGTGTAATCGCTAGTTCGATAGCAATGTGGCCCAGGGTGCGCGTTGTTCCGGAACTTTGAGAATTTTTCTCCAAAATTTCGGATTTTCTTTTAAAGACAATTTTAGTACGAAAAAAGCATTTTTAGATTGAAACATAAATCATCAAGTGGCAACGGAAGAAAGTAAAAATAGAAAGAAAATATCTTTACCATGCAGGACTATTTAAAATATTGCGTAATGGTGATAGATTGTAAAAATTATTCGAGGTGCAAAAAAATAACAATGGTTCGCTTCTTTGGACACTCGCAAGTGAGAAAAGGTGAGCAACAATATCCTCATACTTATTTAAAAATAATACAGTTTAAAATATATCTATGTTATGAGTGTCTATAAAAGTAGTCGATTTTCGTTCATTCTGGTCTTTTGAATGTTATAAAAAAGATGTATGATAAATAACATCAATAAAAGCAACTTCGACTGAAAATTCCAGAAAAAATTTCTTTCAGATGAACAAATTGTCAAAGAAAAATTTAATATCAAAGTAGTAATATTCCCGGAAGACTTGAAAAATTATTATTGTATTTTTTGATAATGTGTTAACCCGTTTAACGAATATATGTAATATTCATCGTGAATCGGTGCAATCGAATATATTACGAGAGCAAATTTTTACCGATTTAATCAATACTAATTCTATTCGGTAATAATAATAAATTCCCAGAGCGACACGGCTGAAAGATATTGGACATTATCTATCCGCGTAATTATCCACAATATAATATCACTGCGATGTAATTTTTTTTTAAAGTCCGAATTTCAAGAACGCGCCCTTTTCACGGCTTAAGACGAATCCAGAAGGCGAGGTGGTATTGTTGCACTGACCAGTAGTTTGGTGCCGCTCCTCATGGCGACGACTCTTAGATCTCCTCAGAGACTCTCCTACTCGGAGAAAAGCTCCTCTTCCTTAAAATAGTGGGAAATCCTCTGGAGGTGATGGAGCGAACGGTGGTGTGTTGTTGCAGACACTGCAGATCCGCGTTTGATGCTTCGGAAGTCTTCGGCACTGGGTTATATACCCATGGAGGAGAAGAGTTTAACCAGGCGAGGAGGAACCCCCATACCCTTTCCCTTCTTCTCCCATAAGATGCCAGCCGCCGATGACCCTCGGACTCCCCCCCCCCCTCTCTAAACCCCCCCTCTCTCTCACCCCATCCATCGAACCCATCATCCGCGCTCCTCGCGCGCCCCGGAGGGGCCATTCACGACGGCGACTCGAAACCACCTGTAGCTGTAGAGTGGGGAGGAAAAGGGGAGGAAGTTGAGGGGGGAGAGAGAGGAAATCAGGGAGAGCCGAGCCAGTATGGGAGTGAGTAAAGCGGGCACCCACAATGGGCCAGTGGGACGAGTGGTTGGGAGACTCTTTCGAGTGGCAAAAAAAACGAATATCTTCACTTTCCCTACTTCTCCTCCAACTCAGGTAAGTTGAAAAAAATAGGGGGAGAGAGAGATGGGGGAGGGTGAGGTGAGAGAGAAAGACGGAGGGGGGGACGGCGGGCGAGAGAGAGAGAGGGGTGGGAGAGGAAGAAGAGGAACGGATTTCGTTTGGGGCAAAGCGCGTGCTGCTTGAGTGTATAGGTAGGTTAGCGTTGTTGGTGTAAGCAGAAAGATCGGGAGAGGGGGGAGAGGGAGGGGAGAAAGAAGGGGGCGGTTTATTCAAGTGGGTAAAAGAGGTGTGTCTTACCAGAAGCTCCAGGAGAGAAAAGAGGTGAGAAGAGGGCATATGGGAGAGATAGAGAGAGGGAGACGGTTGGAAAGGGGAGAAAAATATGAGTGGTGGGAGAGATGGATTCGGTGGGTGGACCGAACAACTTTTACCAGACTGGGAGAAGAGGATATGGGCGGAGAATTGAGATTTTCTTTGGGGGGGGTGGGTGGTGGTCGAAGGAAATGAGCATTTTGGTCCTCTAAGAGTTGTTGGTTTGTTGAGTGAGAAAGAGGGAGATGCACACACACACGCACATACGGGAGAGAGCGGAGAAAGAAAGAGTAGCCGAAAAAATATCAGTCTCGTGGTAACGTGGAACGAGGACAGAACAAACCGGTCTATCGACTTCTTTTTTTCCTAAAAAAGACTCGCCCATAAGATTCTGCATGTCTCTATGTGCGTGTTTATGTGTGTGTGTGTGGAGCGTGTACTCGTGGTTTCATTTTTTAAATACTATTTCCGTGTTTACCTGTCGGCGGTGCATTACTTCCTCTTTTGACGTTTCTTATCGAGTGTTATGTTTTACTCGCTCGGAAAACCCGTCGATGCAGAAATTAAATGCGTCCTCGAAAAGGAAATTCGTTAGGCGATACGAAGGATTTTATGTGTGACATGGGAACATTTCGGAGAGAGCGGAAATTTATTAGAGAAACTTTCTCGATCTGTACAGGGTTGTGTGACGATACCGAGGATTAACTTCGATAGAGAACGCCAAAATCTTAAGGTTTTAAAATCGTGGAATTATGAAAATCGAGGGAAATTTCTCTGCGCTCCTTTTTTCGTGATACGTTAAACTCCCGGATATCGGATAACCGGAATTTTTGATTATCCGGATATTTTTAATAGCATAGCTTAAATGTTCTTACATTGCTTTACGTTGTTACATATGAACGGTATGTACGTGTCCTATACCTAATAAAATTATCGACAGTAGAACAGTATTAATTGACCCGTAAACTTACTTTTTGGCAACAAAATTACATTAGGCTTATCTTAATATGTTTCTTTCAATTTCAGAATTTTTATCTAGTTTGTGTGTACCATGGTATATACTCGTAGGAATATCGAGAAACCGGAAAAAAGTCGGCTCCCGAAGCGTAAATCGGATATTACTGGATATTCACCGGGTAGGCATCAACGCGCGAATATTAACTACCCAATCTTATGAAAATTTCAAATCTCTCTTTCGTTAAATATGTTCTTAGCTAATACCGATGGAATAATACTGAATACTGAATAATACTGAAGTTAAATAGTACGTTTAAAGTTAAAAAAATGAACTTAATCCTCGAATAGATCATTTTCTTCGGATAGCATGTTCAATTAAAAAATGAAGGGCTTTGTTTTAGTTATCTCCAATAGCCGCAACAAGGTTAGTACAATCCAGATGCGCAATTATACCACAATTAACCGAAATTTCAAAAAAGAAAGTTTTCTTTTGTGGATTCTAAATAATATGTATTTATTACGGCTTCTGGAGATACTTAAGATAAGTACTTATATTTTTCGACTCTGTGTACTTAAGTGCTTATTCTTGGATTTACTTTTAGCATAAGAAGATCTCGACAATTTTCAGATATCACAACTGCATTCATATTAAGATTTAATTTTATCCCAAAACAAACATCCTGATTTCATTTTAGATTAATATCTCAAATACTCTTAGAATAAAAAAAAGTACGTTTGACTTATTTTGACAGTATAGTAACCTTGGCGTCGCGAGTAATATCGAAACGGTGACTCTGCAGTTTTTTCTTGATTACACATCCTTCAAAAATAGGCCACATTACTCTCCACCGGATTGTTAGGACCAATTAATCGCAATGAATACGACAAAGAGCCTTTCCTCTTGGTCATTTCACGATTAATCGTCCCTAAGTATATAGTATGGTAAAAAAACATTTCTCCGAAAAATGTTATCATTCTACCCGTGCATGCAAGCGACACGGGATCTATTTTGCAGTCATCCATAATCTTTTTCGTCTTTCCGCATCCCGCTTCTTCATAACCGTGAGGCATTTTTGCCACCTCAATCTACTAACTCTCTCTCTCCCTTTCTCACTTTAATCTTCCCAAATGAGCGTGGAGCGGACGGAGACGACCGACAAACTAACCCTTTCCAATCCGTCCGACTTTTAACCCTCTCTTTCGCTGAAGACGATGAAGGAAATGGCAGATAAAGAGAGAAATCGGGAAGTGGGCTGGTTGATCACCGAACTGAAAGCGGTGAAAGGATATTCACAAGTAGTAGACTCATGTGACGCAGCTTCGCATCTTCCTATGTAACGCCTCCCTTAGGCATCAGGAATTTTTCAACGCGTGTCCACCATCTTCCCCTCTCTCACATATTTTATAACCCCACTTTAACTAACTTCTTCGGTTCATTTTCACATCTGAAAAAGATATTTTATTTATTTTTAATGGAACTTCCTTGTTTTTTTTATAAAGTGGCGCATCGAAAATAACTCTTAGGATAACGAACTTTGGGAAGTAAACGCGAATCCAGTTGAATACCGTATTTGCGAAATTTGTCACCGTATGCTAAATAAAGCTCGGGTGTTTTTCATATTGGGCAAAAAGTCAAAATTTGATTTTCCTCGAATGATGAATTTCGTTTATTAGTGTTAAATAGATTTATAATGGATAGACAGCAGAAAGGGGTGGGACTAACTTTTAGAGGCGATGGTCTGTTTAAAGATATCTTACAGGGTAGAAGGCCAGAAAGAGTGAAAGCGGTATAAAAAAGATTACTGGATTTTTAAAAAAATAAGGGGATGGCACGAGAAGATAGAGAGAAAGGATTTGGATGGGTAAAAATGAGCCGCACCCTAATCTAAAACTGTAATATGGAGAAACTATAATGATGAATGGAGAAAAATAATATTTTCTTAAATTTCCGCAAAAATTTTATTTTTATTAGAAACTATGAGGATGAATGGAGAAAAATGTTATTTTCTTAAATTTCCACAAAAATTTTATTTTCACTTTTATCGTTTATCGTACACAATGCACGTATAACATCTCGAAGAAAATATATTATATAAAACTAAGCATAGGAATATTTTGGCGTAATCCTTATCAAATTCGACTTTCCCTTTAAAAATAGTCACACTTTCATATTTAAAGATTCCAAGTTCACCTGTCAACAAATATATGCAAAGTATTACTCGTAGCTTTGAAGTATTAAAAAAAAGTTATTTAATTTATCATGAATACATTCGCTTTTTAAGCTGTATTTATAGATCCCCTTTATTTTACCACTACGTATATTTTTTGTTGTCCAAAATAACTACGAGATTAAAACGGAAAATATTACAGCTTTGAGTTATTTCGTACAAAAGTCCCGCAAATATTTTCTCACTTTCTCATACCCTCCTTTCTACATACGATGCTCTTATCCAGGTACATGTCTCTCCACCTCAGCCTCCATCCTTCTACTGCCTCCTCCTTACTCCTCCTCCTTCTCTTCCTCCTCCTCTCCTTTCACTCTCCCACTTCCTCCAACGGACAGCCTCATGGACCTCAGTCTGCGCTCGGGATTACTGCTGGAGGTTGGCATCTTTAGATATCTCTCCTTACGAAACTCACTTGGCGTTTATCGGAGGCATAGAGAAAACCACGAGTGGCACAAAATCACAAGTCAGTCATAATAAACGCTGAAATTAAACTCGTTCTTCGGTGAAAAGATTTGAAGATAGTTTTCGCTGGTGTTGGGGAATTTTATTATTATTCTTGTAGAGAAAACAATAAGTAATCCAAGTGACACGTCCTAGTTGTTTCATAAGGTAACTATCGAGCTCATCTCACGACTACAATCAAAGTGGCGATCTATGTAAATCACTACTGATAGCGAGGCTTTGGAGCTGAAAAGTTCATAAGCTTTTCCGAATTTTTATGGCTATTGGATAGACATAGTCTGTGACGTAATATTTATGGTTAAACGGAGATATTTTGCACAATAGCCATCTGAGAAATAAAATTTGAGTCTATTTCCAGATAGTATAAAGAGGTACGTCCGATAATAATTTAATAGTCTAGTGCAGTAAGGGGTTCGTAATCTTTTGGTCGTTCCGTTGCGTGTATGATTTTTTTTGCGTGATTATGACTTAAACCAAAGTGAAAAATCTTTCGAACATCTTAGATGCGTCATTTATTTTATCGGTATGTCATTAACGGAAAAATTTTTGGCGCCAATGTTAAAATTAAAATCTCAACATAAATTCCGTCGAGTTATCGCACTTGTTAATTATGGCTACTAAATAAGCGCAGCCTATATATGTTGTTTCGTATTTTGGGTTTTTTTTTAGTTTTGGGGACATGTGTATGTACGAACTAAGGTTGGCATCCAAATTTTATTGAGATCGCAATCTGAGAGTGAAAAGAGAGAAAAGAAGGAAGATGAAGTCAGAGTGAGCAAACAATTGGAGCGTATTTTTGCCGAATTTATTTCCGTGAATCATGAGAAGCAAACTCGGATGAAGCACCAGTTCGTGAACTCCGGAAAAGATTTCGGGATATTACGAAAAATGTGTCAAATTTTCCCACTTTCGCGGGTGTGATTTCCGAAAGTGATTTCCGCCTCTTTTTGTTCAATTTCCATAATGTTTCACGAATAGGAATCAAAACAGTTTCGACAGCTTTGCTAATCTTGGAGCGTTCTGATTCTGTTAAGGATTCGGTGTACCAAAAAGCCTTCCGGTGAACATGAATTTCACATTTAGCCTCCTAAGGATTTCACAGTTTTAGACGATTTACTCAATTGATACAAACAAAAAAATCGCGCGCCATGTATTATAGAATGAAGAAATGTATAAAAATAATATTAAAGCAATAAATACGGCGAAACCTCGAAAATACTAAAGTGGCAATTTAAAAAATTCGCTCTTATAAGAGATGAAAATCTACGTCAGTCCCCTACGAAAACATTTATTTTCCTTGTTATAACGATCTACTTACTAAGAACCTTGGTATGACAAATCATGAAAATTTAAGTCCCTTGAATTTTACACAAACGAGGTTATACTCAATTTCCAGGTGAACATTGAAATGACCTCGAGTCAACGGTAACTTCTTATGCATAAAATCGTGTAGGACGATGAAAAACATAATTATTGTTGTTTTGTTTAAATTGTGTCAATAAATCTCTTCCAGATATAAATTTACTATGTTACCACATATTGTACTACAACAAAGAAACGTGTTTACTGAGGTACTATCACGAAAGACAGAATCAATAAAGTATGTACTAATAAAAGCGGTGTTGCAAAAGTCATAATATCTCTATAGGGTTCTCGTAAGGAAATAAGGTATAAAAAGAACTAAACGAGAAAATGGTTTTAATTATGTATTACAAATCTATACAATAAAATTGCCAAGTTGCCTTCCATGAAGCCGCAGTCATATCTCCATGCAAAAACTAAAACGAGAAATTTTTTCTCATTTTATTCTTATATAAGTTATTCCCTATGAACTTTTGTTACATCCTGTATAAAGTTATGCTTTATGCAAAGGAAGTATAATATGACCATGGCCAGCAATACAAGCAGTTGAACACTTACACATTTATGATTATTTAATATAGTGATAAATGTAACCTTATTCAAACCATGACTAATCTAAGCATCAATAGATCAGCTGCACCACAAACTGGCAAAATTCCAGCCTCGCCAACGATTGCCTAGTAGTCAGGTAGCTTGTTAACCTTACGCATATGAGCACGCCACGTAGAACGGGTCATTTTTCATTCTTCTAGCTCTTACAAGTGACATTCGCGCATTGTTTAGAGATCAATATTCTTAGGAAGATCCCGTAATAAGGCCACATGCAATGCAAACTAATGTTTAAGAGAAAGTTAGACCTGGAAGCGAACCTATAAACGTTTTTGAAAGAAGGCAGAGATTACTTCGAGCACTATGGAGAAAAGGGAAAAGCGTAACAGCTTCATGCCGAAGAACATGATAATTTTTTCGCTTGATAAAAACCACATTTTCGCCATAATAGACGCCTTAAAGAGCCGACTCGATCCTTTCTCATCGGTTCTTCCGGATGAATAGAGCATATGTGAGAAATCTAACGTGACGTAACTTCGTATCCATTTGGCATACCTTTTGTAAGGAACGTATTCGACGTCTTCGAGATCGAGGAAGAATTGCATACGTTTACAGTACTTTCCGTTTCACCTTGTTTAGTAGCTTCGTGTGAGAACAGGTCGCTTAGATGCGCTTAACCCCTTTAAAGTAACCGTCTTCCATTAATGGAGATACGACGAAATGGAAACGATTCCGGTCTTTAGGAGTAAGGGGCTGAGTTAAAGAGAGAGAGAGAGAGCGTAAAGTGAAGAATGAAAGTTCATGACTCCCATGGTGGTGGAAGGAAACCAGAGGCAGGGAGATATACTAGGTATATTCTAATAGTTCCCGAAATGATTTCTTTTTTCGAAAAGAAACAAATGTACGTTCCTTTAAATATTTCCCCTGGGATAGCGACTGGAAAGTCGTTTAAACTAATTCTGGAAGCTAATCTGTGCTACCGCCTTCGGCGATTTTGCACCTCTTCAGAATTATTGGAACATTAACCTTTCAGCAATTCATTTACCCTCGAAAACAGGTAGAAGTTACATGGCGTGGGGTTTGTCGAATAATGTGGATGCTCTAATGTGGCTATTCAGTGTTTAGTCAAGAATCGCTTGACTAAAATGGATCAGTGTGCAGAGGTATTTTCTTGAGTCTATCGGTCTTTTCTTCTAATTCCGTCTCTCACACTAGGAAGCACTTCAACGTAAATATCTTTATTTACAGTATTTGGTCTTTTGCCATAAATTCGAAGAGGACGATGGCTTCATGATTTTTAAAAATCCACAATCACTTCGCCTGTGCTCATATCCGTTCGAAATTTCTTACCCCGCGGTGACGCCGACGACTTCCACTTTGCCGTTTGGTTTGTGGCTCGTAAGAACCATAAGATTTAAAAAATAAAATTTGTCACGACCCTGAACCGATTATTTAACTCGATAGGAATCATCATAGTTGCCAGTTTTCCGTCGAGGAAAGATGTGCTGACAAACTCGATGCATGTTCGAGCGTTTCGACTGAAATTCCTACTTTTTCAGTTATTGTCTACACATTTTAACATCTAACACATCTCTCAATATTCCATGTACGCTCAATATTTGCATTAATCGTCAAAGCTGCCGATCTTCATCACTGACACATCACTCACGGAATCGTTTCTGCTACTCGTATATTTGGCCGTTTCAGCGTTTCAAATATAGACTTTGTTCTTAACATCAATCCAAATTTAATATTGATACGTTGCACAATCACTGACATTTCGCCTTTACCACGCTCTAAACCAAAATAGGACGCGTTGCCTTACACATTTTAACGAAGGCCGAGACGAGCGGCCACCCGCCACCTCTGAAATTGTAATTATTTGCATGTTGCTTCAAGATAAGGTTATAGAAAAAGTAGCGACATGGTGTTTCGCGCTTTCCCATCGTCGAGAAATTAATTGTTATCATTCCGGAAACTTTGTATCTACTTTGTAGAGAGAGTGTGTCCGGAAAGTAGGATGCCATGCATCGTACGGGTCATAATAGCGTACCGTGGAAATTAATTTGCCTGGAGGAAGTTTATTTTTCCAAGCGTGGTTTTTTATTGGGAGCTTTTACAAAAAATAAAAAAGAACGCCCTTTTAGAATGAAAATTCGTGTCTAACTGTCCACGTTTCGTCTCCGAAAACATTGAACGAATTTTCAGGAAGTTATTTTATTTAAGAGAAAACTTATGTACTCCAATATATTCCACTTCCATGTTCTTCTATTCTATTTTCCTATTCTATTCATATTTCCAGGAATGCATGCACCATGCAAAACAAGGAGTTGATCCGTTTTAAAGTCTTTAACCATTAGATAACCAAACATGAAGAAAGCTCTAGTAAGCGATTAGTTAAAATATTAAGCAATGACCGTAGCTATTTCAAACGTTTAATAATAGTCAAATACATGCGATTTATTTACTTTCCTAGAGAGCTTTTGCACTGAGAGAGAACTTATCCGAGATTTCCGTAATATTTTTTTCTGGAGACTTCAACGGTGGGAATAGCGACGAAGTCTGACTTTTCTTAAAATCCTCAGACATAGCTAGGCACACTAGAGTGGAAGTCAAATATTTTTATAGAGTTACAGAAGAGGCCGTCTTTTGTGGTTACGAAATGTAAACTTGAAAGGAATTTATCTCGAGGACATAAAGAGTCAGTGATAGTTTTCATAGTGGAACGTCGGCCAGACTTGGTGACACATTTTTAAGAAAGATGCGAAGTAATGCGGCAAACTAGAAATTCGATAGCCATCAAGGAAAAAGAAATATTATTTTCCTGGAAAAACGATACTGAGAGAAGATTAACCCATGATATTGCGCTTTCTTATGAGCAAGGTCGTTCCGGGAGTTAATGACGATGCCGTGTTAATGCAGTATTTTTGTGTGTACAAAACCCCTGAGGAAAATACCGTGAACGAACGAATAGAAATATCCATTGTTTCGCAATTTTACGCTAATTATATCTCCTGGAACCCTTCACTAATTTAGAACAATACTCCTCGTAAGGGATCCAACCAGGCGCGTAACTTGGGGGGGGCGCAGACCCACGCAGTGCGTTGGGCCCCCATGATATTTGGCCCCCCACAAAAATACTTAGAATTTTAGAATTTTTCCCGTAATCTGCCGTAAGGCATTCGAAATAGTAATACCCTTATGGGAATGAAAGATTTCATCGCACGAAATGAAGACGAAAATACCCATCTCAAGTGTTTGGAGTTGTTTATTCCTATCTTTATACCGTAATGGTAGAACTATAGAAGAATTGGAATTAAAATATAAAAAATATCGATAAAAATCAGAACGGTATAATAATTTCGTATTTTTTATATAAATGGGGGTCCCCAAAAACTTGACTTGTGTTTGGGCCCCAAAATCGTATTTACGCCCCAGGATCCAAATTAAATTAATTCACAAATTTTAGTGAATGACTGAAGCTGTATACTATATGTAATCTTTGAAGATGCAAACAAGTGAGTAAGGAATTTCAGAGCTATCAGCATTAGACGGACTTTGCCGGACATTTGATAAAATATTGTGCTTTTTAAGAAATTAGTTTCCCAACGATTTCTTAATCTTAAAGATTTGAGGCTTATGATAACTAAACAGAGATTCATTAATTAAATTTTGTTCATCGTAGGAATGAAAATTTTCCAAATATTTCAGTATCTGATTCAAAGACATTTTTAGTTACCTGTTTTTTGTTTGTTCACATAACAACGAAGGCCTTGATTTTCAAACGGTATGTCGTGTGAGTTTTAGAGAAATTATGTTTTTTAAATTGGGACTCTTACATAATACATTGATATTTACTACAACATTTGTTTTATGGAATAGACGTGATGTCAATTCGGACCTTATGTCTCTGTTATATTGATTATTTTACTGACGCAAAGTTCAAGTGAAGTTTCATTTACGGAATAGTTGATTGATCGTCGATATTAAAATAAGACCATATTATTTTTCGACGAAGAATATGTTCTTGGATATAAATTGGTTTAACTTTAGCGAAATCTAATTGGAATATTGTCAAAGCAATTTACTCCCCAGCTATAATACTAATCCCGGATACACCAAATTTTTAACATATGTAATTATAATGTAGAACTATCTTTTTGGCATCTGTAACTTTAAGTTATTTTGCACACAGGCAGACAGAAGGACGGGTGAGCCGAATATTACATAAGCGTTTTTTTTTAAAGAAAAAAGTGCTAAAAATAATAAAATACAAGAAATTTAAGCAACCTAAACTGCCAAACCATTTTACCATATAAATTTCTGAGTTTTTCTTTCTTTTTAATTATTTTAATACCGTTATGTTTGAAAAAAAATGTGCTCACAGAATCGCTGTGTAGTTAATTTCGCTATCGAATGCCAAAACACACACTTTTGAACATGGTCTTAATCATACCCACCAACCTCTCTTGTTGTGCTACAACTGGATAAAATAATTCTGACTTTATATAAGGCAAAAGAAATGCGAGTCTCGCGAAGATAAACCAAAATTCTACACCGTTGAGGAGATAAAGATAAATTAACACGCCGAACGATACGTGACACACAATCATCACGAAAAAGGCGTCGAACTCCACCGTTTCCCTCTGTAGCGATCCAATCGAAAACCACATCTCGTCTCTTACGATCTCGGTCACCTCTCCCCGAAATATTTCTCCACCTGTTCGTCGCCGTCCACCCTATGTCCTACGTCTTTACGTCAAAGGATCGTGAGGCCGCGTGTTTACTACCAGGCTTCGGAGTTTCAAAATTACGCTCACTTGGCGAGATTTTCAAGAAAACTTGCACCACGTCTTTTGGCAGTCGCATTCGTCCGCTATCAGATTTCCAACTTACGTTTCTCTCTCTCTCTCTCTCTGACTGTCTCGGTGTATGCAATAAGAAGAGTTTTACGGTCTTTTCCAGGAAAGATGCGTTTCTTTCCCGCAATACGTCTGTCCGGCCTCTCAGCGGAGCCAAAATACGGATCCTTTCCAAGGTCACGTAGCGGCATTCTTCTACGAGTAGCATGAACGTGAGAGGCGAGGAATTCGTGTTCGAGATTCCTGCGAGGAGAAGGTTTGACGTTCTCGCCCCTCCCGCAATGGGTTTCGACATGATACGTTAGAGCTTTTTCCTAGAAAAACGGCAACCTACTCGTGCTTTCACTTCGTCTTTTGGTCACGCGACGATTTACCCTCTCGCGCGTTCGTAGTCGTTTTTCCAAAGTTCGATTTCTTTTTACCAGCACCGTATATATCGCCGGTTTCTCAATAGAAAAATTATAGCGAAATATTCGTTTAACATGTGCCGTTACTTCTTGATTTAGCTGCGGTAAGTTTATATGTTTTAGGACGAACGTTGGCGCCATATATTTCACCACCGGTTAATCGGGAAAGAATTTTTTTTCGATCAAGTATTCCCGACGACGCGACTGGTCTTGATCGTCGAACCCTTTCCAGTAGCTGTTAGAAGGAGAGCAAAAGTGTTTCGCTCAAAGTATGAAAAATAAATCTTCGTCACCGTCCACCGCATATATAATTTTCCTCGTGGGCAGACACCCGGTCGGACGAGGACGGAGCTCTCCTGAGGTCATCCGCGCGCCACTTCGCACGATCTGCGACGAAGTTCACAGATATATCCGCCATGTTGATCGCCCATACTCTCGCCGCCTCCGCTGCTGCGAAAAAGCTCTCGAGTATGGAAAAAGCATGAAATGCCCTTTCTCTAGCGAGCCTCCAGAATTTCTTTTTTAACATTCCTCTGCAATTTCACGAGCGTTTTCACCTCTAAGCTCTTAAGTCTCGCGCACGTGTGTGTGTGCGTGTGTGTAATCTCGAAAAAGCTTTCCGGCTGCTGCCTTTACCATGTTAATTGTCGCTAGGAGCTACGTTGCGACGTTCACCTCGGCGTGAGGAAAAAAGAGGCCTGAAACGAATGTCAGGGTTAGGAATAGAAGTGTCTGGAGCGTTGGACGTTCAGATTAGATCTCGTATCTAATTGAATGGGTGTGTCGAGAGGAGAAACTCCTACGATGAGATATTCTTAAATACTCACTAGTAAAACGGAAAGGGTGATTTTTTTACGGACCAAAAAAAAATAATGAAGATTCCTTGACAAGATTCTTTCCAACTTTCGAATGGGATTAGAACTGACTAACATGGCGATATAACATTCTGTATTTGTTTGCGTTTGAGATAGATAGAGACATACAGAAGCGAAAAGAGAAAGGGAAATTAGAGGTGAGAAAGGAAGCGGATAGAGAGAGAGAGAGAGTTGGAGGAAAGGACAGATGGACAGAGAGTCGGCCAGAGGCATAGACGAGTAGGGCGTCTGCCCGGGGCGCTAAACTCTTGGCGCCGTCCTCTCGACGGTATATTCATAAATCATTTGAATGAGGGAGTATGTCGGTTGGCGATGAATGCAAGTCGGAACGTATCAATGGCATTTTCTTAAGTTTTTTTATTAGTAATGTTTCTCAATTAAGAAATGAACACGTACATAAAAATGCATTCATAAAATTTTTCTTAATAGGTGCTTGAAGTGATCCATGCCCGAGGAGCCAAAATACATCGGGACGGTCTCGATTGTATACAAGGATAATTAAATATCTTCATTCAAACAAAAAAACATTGCTAAAAAGATTTTTCTTATATTCACCTTTCGACCTACATTTTAACCGAGCTCATATTTTCAAATACTGACTCATCAAAGAGGAACGCAAATCAAAAATATATTTTTTTCAGGGAAAATTTGGTGACACGACTCGGGTATCGTAGGGCAGCGCTCTCCAACCTGTGTGCCGCGGCACATTAGTGTGCCGCGACGAAGGCAGCAGTGTGCCGCACGGTCTGAGGATACTTAATTTTCACAAAAGCTTTTGGAACAAACAAATTCGCATAAATGTTATCATCCAAGAACTGTACACTGAAACTAGGAGAGGAATTAGTAGACCTTATCAAAGATCATACAGCTTAAAATTAGTATTAATACCTTTAGATGTATATACTATTTTGGTTAAAAGCTAAAGGTGTGGATATCCTTCAATATCTGAATATGCCAATGCTATGACGTTCCAAATTCAACAACGTATTTACGCGAATTTAATTGTTCGTCAAAGGCTCATATTAAAAATATTAAAAGGGTATGTTTAAAGAACCTAGATGAAGAAGTTCTTGAAGCTCTTTCTATCATTGAGGCTTTGTACCAAAAAGGAAAGACTAAATTTTCCGTCTAAGAGAAAAACATTGTTACACGTTGAATAGTGTATGTAGTTAATTTATAATAAAATTATGCAATTATTTGAACATTACTTTACCAATCATACCAATCTAATGTAATTGCTAGTTTTTCTTTTAAAATGTGTATTTACGCAGCGAAATTAATTAGGGGTGGTTTGGTGTGCCGCGATGTTTTTAAGCATGCATGAAAGTTGGGGAGCACTGCCGTAGGGAACGATTCATTGCCGATAGACTCCCGGAAAGGAACGATGTAGGCGAAGATATAATAATAATAATAATAATAGAACACAGAACACATAATATAATAGAAAGAAGAGAGAAAGTGCTGTGATGTAGGTATCTGTGCTTTTGACGATTGATGTCCGCAAGAAAACGGGGTTTAAGGTTCGAGTCTTCCCCAAGGCATATTCTATGGTGGCGAGCATTTCCAGCCATCATCCTCGCAACGCTCTATTTATCCTTGTGTGAATAGGCTTATTCAAAAAGCGAGCAGTAAGGTAGATTTTTTTTTACAAATATTTGGATGTCAGCGTTCAGCGGCGGCGGAAATCCATCAAGTCACTGTCCGCACATTCACCGCCAGGAGTTAAACAGTTGGCCTATTCGCATCGTCTGCACGCGTCGCTCGTTTTCACTGAATTTCCTCAACGAAAGTTAACCGCAATGAGGGAGAAGAATGACAAACTCGTCGAATGCGCCAGAATCTCCCGTCGGATAATCGTTTCCCGAGTCATTTTATGGCTTTGTCACGTTCCCTCTATCGCCTCTCCATCGTTCCTCCTAACGAACGCATCAACAAAGGAATAACGTCGAGTCATGCCTTTTGAGCACACGAAATGGACATCTGGTAGTCGAAAGCCGGCAGTGTACACAAATTAGGGAGCGACAAGCGCTGAGGTGATATAAGACCTCTGTAATGGACTAACCAAAAGAGGGAAAAAGATGAAATCTATAACTTTGACCGAAATTACGTTGAAAAAAATAATATTTAAACTCACGAAGTAACTGATTTCGGAGATATATTAAAGGATCGAGTATCATCCAGTGGAGAAAGCGGTTTCCAACACGCGAATCGATTTTCCTCGGGGTGATTAAGTCAATCGTAATTCACAGGAAGAAAATCTACGCTGATTAAACCTTGATGCGGCAGAATCTCAACAGAAACACCGACGAATAGCGCGCTAAGTTTTTGTTCCTCGCGGACACGTCTAATCTCCCGCGACTAATCGCTTCATAATCCTTTAGGCACTTCGCGGTTTCGCGATGAAACCACACATAAATAACGGTCCAAGCGGCACTCCTACCGTTCGCGACGACAACGCGAGTCCCACTGGCATTGACGCGGAACAAAGGAAATAA
Organism: Uropetala carovei; assembly: GCA_036926305.1. NCBI lineage: Eukaryota > Metazoa > Arthropoda > Insecta > Odonata > Petaluridae > Uropetala > Uropetala carovei. The sequence goes on from JAXCHB010000130.1 coordinate 4,633,103, forward strand.
TGCAAAAACACCAACGCTCGCGTCGTTTATCGCAAATGGCCCGCCTTTTTCAATATTCCATCGTCGATTCCTCCTTTTCCATTTTTTAAAAATATTCTCCTTTTAAAAGCCGAAAATCCGATCCGTCCTCCGAGTCGCAATTATCCCCGTGTAATGGGAGGGAGGGGGGGGGAGGGAGGCGGAAGGGAGGGAAAGAGGGAAGTGAAAGGAGAGATGGAGAGGGAAGGATGAGGATTCACTCTCCATGGACGCTACTACCTTCAAAAGACTTCACCGACCGACTTGACATCCTTTCTCCCTCTCTCAGGCAGCCGTCGCACTTAAGAAATTCCCCCGAGGATATCCCTTTCTCTGGACCGTCGTCCTGCTCGCTCCCTTTCTCTTCCATGTCTTCCTCCCACGATGTCCACTCGAAACCTTTGCTTCCTCTCTGGAATATCTTCCCGAATATCCTTTCGGTTTCATCCCTCAACCTTTCCGAACCAGCCTTTGCAGGATTGATGTCAGTTTAGGATTAGGCAGTTCATTTGCTCACCTCTTCCTCCCCCCCTCCCTCACCGCATTTCCCCATCTCGCTTCTTCGGCATTTAGACGAGGGAACCCGGGAAGGGAAGATGACTAATGCGCCAGTCGGGATCAAAAAAACAGGAAAAAAAACCGTTTTCCCACCCGAGGCGTTAAGTTGAAACCCGGTCGCGATGTTGGATTTAACGGGAAGGCGCTTCCGAAAAAATAAATAAAACGCCGGAGGTTCTTCCTCGAGGCTTCCGCAGAATGTGATTTATTAGTCGTTTCGAACTTTGCAAACGATCCGCCCATGGAAAACGAACCGTAAAGAGCTGACGAGTGTGTCAGTACATATAGACGTTGACGGGAATGTTTAAAGTGCCTGCCTCCGTGGTTTAACAGGTCCCATTTACGATGGTATTGATCTACGTGTTTCCGTGTATTTTTAAGATTTTCTCGATATAAACGGACCGAATGTCGTATTCGATCCTCTGGCGGTTGAATAAATGGCATAATTTGAGATTGTCTTTGGCTCGATAAAGACTAGATAATATATCCTTACGATCATTCGAAATAAATTTATAGGGAAATTATAACGTAATTATATAAATAATGAATGCTTTTCAATACGGATATAGTTTACCCTAAAGAAATTATTTTACCGTATGTAAATTAAAAGATTTATCTTTTCTTATTTACCTGATGAAGTAACATGATGTCGGTTAAGTTTTCACTCAAAATATAGACGTTATATTCGGAAAGGTTTTATAAAAGCAGACCAACCTTTGTAAGTTTAAAATGTTAATTAAAAATGAAAATAAAAATAATCACAGAATGCTATAGCTGAATTATAACATATTAGGATACAGAGTTTCTCTGAAATCTGGTTAGATCCGTTACAAAATTAATGCTGATATTAAACTTTAATTTAAAAATCCTAGTTCTGCGCGCGTAGCAAACTATAAAAATTTTTTGATCTACCAGATAAATCTTCTCACTCGTGCAGCGAGGTTGACTGCCATTATTAAAGAGTATTGCGAACAGATTTATTCCCATAACTCTTTAATCCTGTGTATTATTTATTCCAGTATAAGTAGTCCTGTATTTGAATACAGATTTCCCGGCGTTGCTGCAGGAATAATTTTACTGCTCGAAATATTTAACACGTGGTCCAGGGGGATTCTCCGTAGAAAAGAGGGCGTGCTCACACACGCACACGCACCAGCTATGTGTGAATGTGTGCGTGTCTATATTAATAAATTCACTCACGCCGAATGATTCTCGGAAAAATTACCGTGCAAATTGCATTCATCGACACCGAAAAAGAGAACTGCACTCCACGCGGAGGTTAAGGAGACCGTGAAAAGGACTGCTCCAGTAGCATTCCTTCGAAAAACATTTCATGAATGAGTACTTTTGTGCCTACTCATGCGAGAAGCCTAGTAAAAAAATCCAGGTGAGAAAAACGCGGAAAAGATTACACCAAAGAAAAACCCGTTCCTCCAGGAAGTACATGCGTTCGAGTGACCATCATGTTTTCATTGTGGCCATGCCCTTCCAGCAAGTAACCGGTCGAAAAGAACTCGCAGACCTCTCTCTCTCTCTTTCTTATTTTCCCCTTAAGGCTTCGTTTCTGCCCCATGGACTCCCATAGGTTCCATCCAATTAGCGAAACATTGACTCGGTCTTTCTCCAAGTGTCGCCCTACTGTTTTCCTGCAGGGCAAAAGCTATTGTGTTGCACCTGTAGATTTTCGACAGCATCAACTCTGGAAATGTGGCTCCGAATTTCGGCAATTTATCATGTAAATCATCCTTAGTTTTATGCTAATACATTGAACGGGACATCCACAAATAATCATATATATATATATAAATGAATAGTAATAGTGACCTAACTTCATAAAATTTATCTAAAAACACTGTAACAGCATGATAGTGATGAGTGACGCAAAACACTGTATTTTAATAAATAAGAAAACTATTAAATTTCAATAAGTAAAACCATAATAAAAATTTGCAGCATTATATTTAATATGGCATTAAATAGTATCAATAAGTGACAGAGGGAGAAGAACAAACAAATTCTATAATATGTTCATTAAAACTACTTTCCTATCACTTAAAAAATTAAAAGTTAAACGTGAATAATCGAGCTCAGGTCCTGGCATGGATCCCGTAGTTTATTTGGTTAACTATCGCTGCTATAAAAATGTAAAGTAAACAAGAATCAAAATTCGGTCAAAAAGAAGCTATTCGGAATACATATTGGAATAGTTATCAACAAAGCGAATCATAGGTAAATTACCAGTACTGAATGCATATGTGCAAATTCGTAGCTGGTTATCTCGGTTTTTCTTATGGCTCAAGGAGTCTTAGATCATTTCTTGGAGCTACTTCCATGTGTCCCAACGTTGATAACAATTTTACCGTTAAAAAATGATTCGCTTAAACAAATAGGACATTATATATATATATGTATATATTTTCCGGTAAGTGTTCACTGGGTTTCCTTCAACACCTAGTTGCCCAAAATATCCTTACTTACCTTTCCTCTTCCTTAGTATTTATATATGTATATATATATATATACATAATAGTATGCAAAAATTGAATAAAAGCTACGAATAAAGAGCAAACACAAGTTAATATGTAAGACTGCCGTAAATATATTGATTCTTAATGGAAACTTCAAATTATTGCAAGCATAAACTCTTGAAATAATTTCTTATCTCAACGATAAATATTTCCTTAATGAAGTATTTTTAAAATAAAATAATTTAAAATGAAAAAATGTATGCTTGAGATGCAACTGATCACTCAAATAAAGACTGAAAAATGCATAAAAATTGAAGAAAGCCGAATTACAATATCTATTATGACCTCGTAATATATAACTGATTGAATATTTAAACTCATTAGAGCTACTTCATGAAACGCTTTAAGCATACAAAATAACCTATCAACTTGCACGGGGAAAAGACTAAACGCATATCAGGGAAAGGCTGAGTCTTGGATACTAATCAAGTTGTTTTGGAGATGAATGTCAGTGAATCAAGCGCCTAGTTCGTTCAACGCGAATCGAATCTATAATTTGACTCTCAAAATCCTATAAAGGGTGTGATCTCTCCGAAGAGAAAGAAGATTAGACCGCAGGAGTGATTGATCTCATGACTGTCATCCTTTGAAAGATAAACTACGGTATCCTCAATTGTAGGGTGACATTATAATGGGTGTTATTATAAGCGATTAAGTTTTGATAGCATTCTCAATGAATACTGCCAACAAGAGAGAAAGAAAGTGAAAGAGTAAAATGGAATGAATAGTTTGAGAAAATGATAAGAAGGAGGATAGTAAAAAATGGTAACAAGACAGGTACAAACTTAAATAAAATATAGAGTAAATATTGTATAGTAAACGAATACAGATACAGCTTAATATAAAGACGCTAGCAATATAAACGATGTGAGAGGCAGTGAGTGAAAGGAAAATGGGATAAAGACGATGAAAAATAGAAAATTAAAGAACATTAAACTTTTATATTATAATTGGTAGAGAATGAATGGTGATGAAAAATCTCGAAGTTAACTCCAATAGCCCTGCCAATAGCCATGCATAGTTTTGGAAAACCGTATATACTCATGTCAATAGTGAATTCTATTCCCAGAATCTACTCTAGGTAAAACGCCACTGATGACGGCTGATTTTCAGCCGAAATGCATGGACGATTAATCCACCCTTTTTATGACCAATCGATAGACAAATTATCAATTCGATTTCAATCACAAGGATACCTCGGTGATGTTTTTCTTGAAAAAATAATTTACTTAAAGCAGTGCTCCCCACCCGGTGCACCGCGGTGTGCCGCACACTCTGAGGATATTTCATTTTCACAAAAGCGTTTGGAACAAACAAATTCGCATACCTACATTTTATCATCCAAGGAATTTATCCTGAAACTACGAGAGGAATTGTTATACCTTAGTAATGACCATACAACTTAAAATTAGTATGCTACCTTTAGAAGTATTTTGGCTAAAATACTTCAATATCTGAATATGCTATCGATGTGACGTTCCAAATTCAACAACGTATTTATATGACTTTAGTTGTTTTCCAACTGCCCATATTAAAAATATTAAAAGGACATGTTTAAAGAACATAGTTGAAGATGTTCTTGTAGTTTTTTTTATTATTGAGCCAAATATAAAGCGTCTTTGTAGCAAAAAGGCAATTCTAAATTTTCCGTCAAGGAGAATAACATTTTTACACGTTGACTTATGTATGTACTTAATTTATAATAAAATTATATAATTATTTTAATATTTCTTTATCAATCATAACAATCTAATATAATTGTGACTTCTAATTATTTTATGTTAGTTTTTCTTTAAAATGTGTGTTTACGCAGTGAAATTAATTAGGAGTTGTTTGATGCGCCGCAATGTTTTTAAGCATGCATGAAGGTGTGCCGTGAAGCAAAAAAGGTAGGAGAGCACTGATTTATAGGACGTTATTAGTAATATTGGGATAAGCGTGTTCACCATAAAATTATCGAGGAAATTTAATCAGTCATTTCCGAGGCTTCAAACCACAGCTAAAAAATAAATCACGACTTTTTCCTGCAATTCAAGTGTATAAAGAGTGGGGCCCAAAGTTGAACAATGAAAGGCGTCCAGATTTCGAAAGAAGAGAAAAAACAAAGAAAATAAAAGAAACGACAAGAAAAAGTGGCACTTGTCGGTGATTTTCATCACATTCGAACAATGTCCCTACGGGAGAATAAGTGAAAAAATTTCTCCCCAAAAATCGTTTGGATTCTTTTCCGTTTCTCCAAAAAAAAAATTACAAATCTCACGGAAGCGAGGTGCCGCGAACACAAAAGGTGCCTTACGCACTCTCTCCCTCTCTCCTTTTCACCCTTTCACTATCTCAATTGGACGCACCACCCTCCGAGAGCTTTCCTTCCCCACGTTTCAAGGTAGCACTTGCGACGAGTGACGGGGATTAGATGGATGCGATACGAGGCGGAGGTAATATGGAGCGATCTAGGCGACGGGAAAACTGACAAATCGTCGGACGCAATAAGGGCAGATTTGCACGCCGTTCATATTAAAGAGCGTCTCCCGCTGCGTTATTCCATGGCGCGCGCACAACAATGGAGCAAGGCGTTCCGGGAAGAGTGGCGGAGACGCAGGAACGACGAAGGCGGGCGATATTTATGGCGACGCGATGATTATAATTCGGCATAAGCGAACGACGATAATTCAGTGGCGTCGCGCTTTAAAATGAAGGCTCGGATATTAATTCGAGCGCACCGTTCGAATCCACTATGGTCCTAACTCACTTTTTCTTTCAATAAATAAAACGAATCAATTGAGTGATCTCGATGCAGAGAATGCAATTTTGTACCGCGTTTCATTCTTCGTTTATTTTCCGGGAATGTTTTATTAATGCTGCGAGGAGATAAATGCACGCATGGTTGATTTACGTTGAGATGCATGAATGTAATTTATTTCATTTTGATTTTTTAATGAATATAAAGTGTCGAAAGTTTAAATAAACCGGAACACTTATCATTCGATTTTGGATCCGAAGAAATTGACGAGAAAAACTACTTAAATCGAATCATATGAATAATTTACTAAAACAGACAAATCATTCCAGGGTGCTAAAGTACAGTTGTAAGGGTTGGCCAAAACGAAGAGGCACTTAAAGAAACTCTTCCAGCGGGTCAATATTGACATTTATCTCAAATGAGGAGGCCCACTTTCATTTCGCAAGGGGTGGTCATATTCCCGAAGCCAGACCTGAATCATTATTTATGACTGCAGACTCCGATAACGAGGTATGATACCGGAAAAAATAAAACTTAGCAAATGTAATGTCAAATATAATACAATATTTAATGTAGTATATGAAATATAATATAAAATACGAATGTTGAAGTTGAAATTTTTGATGATGAATTCCTATTATTTAAAAATCCTATTCTAAAAGTTTTAAATAACTCATTAATAAAATCGGTTTCATTTTTACAAAATTTATAATGAAAACATTGATTTTTACATCTCATTTTAGTTCGAACAAAAAAGTAATAAAAAATAAAAATGAAAATTATCTAAAAGGATGCCCAGTGTAAAAGATCTGTGTTCTCTATATGGAATGTTTCAAGAAATAAATAAATCAATATAACTGCTAACATTAGAGCTCTTGCCATTATGATAGCAAAAACTACCCATTGTCTACTGTTTACAACATTAATACAAATATATAATAGCTGATAAAAACGAAACTAACAAAATAGATAGTGCTACTCGCAGTAAATTTTATTTCTTAAGCAATTTCTGTAAAGGAAAACATGACCAGCGCAAGCTCACGCTATGTACGAATGCACCTTCAGGCAATTTTCTCTCGTTTTCGTCGACTTGGTGAAATAGGAGGCTGACCAATTAGAGCAGATGGTTGCGCTGTCAGACGTTAGGGGCGAATTGGATCGTGGCTAATGAAATTGCAAAAAATAGCAGAAATTAACGAGAGAAGATAAGAGGGAAAGATAAGGGGCAATTTCTTCTGGGAAGACGAGATAAAGCGGCTATTTGTCGGCGTTCACGGGCTAGATATAAGCGGCGATGTTCGGAGGCACAAGGTTAGTGTTTCAGCAACTGTTAATTTAAGCGACTTCGGACGTGCAGTTACTTACTATGGCGCTGTAGACTGGACCGAAGAGAGATGCATTTTTATGGACAGCGTGATATATATCCTATTTTGTATTTTGGCAGGATATTTTTACGTTTTCAGCATAAAAATATAGAAAATGAGCGATAAATTCGTTCCCCCATATAGTAGTAATAATATAATAATAATTTAATAATAATATAATATAATAAATTCTCCATATAATAATAATTTTGCTAAAATCGTTCTATTTTACGAGCAAAATTTTCCTATTTTATCGCGAATTTAAGTCCCAAAAGAAAATTGGATTTTATGATCTTACAATAGAAAAAGCTTTAAAAATCAGGATGATTTTAATTTATTTGCTAAATTGTTTTACCTAACACGCCAAGCCTGACATAATAGCTGCCATTCTCATTTGCCCCGAAAAAAAAGGACTTCGATGTCGAAAAACAAAACGCAAAAACTACAGTTTACATTTCGCCCGATTTTAAAATTATTTACTATTCAAATAGAAAATGGAACGCGGTCGTAACTTCCTTATGTCTGGTTAAAACAAACAAATGATCCCTCCAACGACATGCACTCTTCCGAGCGAACCTCGGGAAAGCTTTTTCGTGATGAAGGTATCGCGTTCAATTCGAGTCACTATGAGTCCGCACTTTCTTTCGCCAACTTTCCCGGGCTTGCGATTCTCCTTTGTTACCCGGATTTAATTTACAGGATTTTTCGAGAGGACTCTGACTTCAAGAGGATGGAATCTTTGCTGAAATACCATACGTGCCATGTCACCCCGTAATTGGATGGCATGCGGCTCGGGTCAGGGGGTCAAAAATGGCTCAGTTCGCTTCTCCCACGTCCCCTCCTCCCCAACTCTCGTTCCTCCCAGCGAGATATTCTTTAATTCTCGGAATACTTCTTCGTTCCTTCTCGTTCGCCACCGAGATATTCGTCAGATTTGAGTCGAAATTGATGACTTTTCTCTTCAATTTCACCTTGACTTGCTAAATATTCAAATTCAAGAATAAGCACTTGAAAAAATAAGTACTTATCTTAGGCATTTCCAATAGCCATAACGAGGTTATAAAAAATATGCTATTTAGGCTACAATCCAACCTCACTCAGCGGCGATTCAATGATTTTCTAGTGAACTGCTAAATATTGTGTAACGTAATCTATGCCATTTCACTGTAGCAGAAACCCTTCAGATTTTATGAGTTTTCTAAGTTCTATAAGCTATGCAGATGAGCTTTGATATACGTAATATTTTATTTACGCGTACAGAAATTTTCGATTATCTTTCATATACTTTAATGTGACAAGTAACTCCACTTAAATATGAAATAGCCCATTTCCTTTTGTTTAAGTGAGTAACTTTATTCGAAAAACATCCCGTTGTATATGTATATAATAAAAATGGCACATTTTCTCTTAGTTGAGGTTTTTAATTCACGTTGATTAAACACCATTTATTATTTAACTAGCTGTACCCGCGCAATATTTGCGCGGATTTTTTTCAATTAATGTATTAATAATAATGTGAATCAATTAATGGTGCAAATGATATTCCCATAGAAAGTATTCGATTAAAGACGTATTTTACTATATTCTTGTATTATTGAAACATCTCCCTCCTCCCTCTCTCTCTCCCTCCCCTCCCTCTCTCCCTCTTTGTCCTCCCCTATCTCTTTTTCCCCATAATCACTCTTCATTTAAACGGTTTATAACAAAACACGTTAATTTTACGCTCGTAAGCAATATACTGTTTTACAACAATAGGACTTCGAGCTCGACAATGTCCGTCGTCAAGGTATTTAAGCGTTAAATGGCAAATTTAGTGCAAATTATGTTAAAATGCGGGCGATTTCGAATCGTAAACGAAAAAAGACGATAAGAATAAGAATTTGACCATTTTTCTTTAAAGCGATCCAGGTCCGAAACTCGCATGTCAATATTTCGAATTTATATGAGCAAATGAAAGAAGCCTGCACGCCGCCGAAAAGTAGAGTTTTACGTGTTATCTTATATGGAAAATATAAATGATTCCTTAAGATTCGAACACTAAAAATAGTTTTCTAGGGACCTCCTATATAATAGAAACCAAACTCCGTTTACCGCATATCTCCACGACGAACGGTTCTCGAGATACAAAATTAGATAAAGGATTGGGCATATAGTATATAGATTATCACGTGCTGAATGCAATGTCAGCTAAATTAGGTCGAGTAGGATGATCTATCAGCCTAATTCTATTATCGCACAAGATATTCGGCCATATGACGAAAAACGTTGTAACGTAATAACATGACTGCAATAGTGACGGGCAATAAAATTCAATCAGGTGGATCAAGAAATATACGTATTTCCATTTCTCCTTTTACCAATGTAAATAAATTTGTATATTTAATTTCGACACCGTAGAAGTACATAAACAAAAAATGGGGCAAATTACAAATGTTTGATAGTAACAATCACGGAAGAGTAGTATTCCTTCATCACATTATCTGGACAACAGAATTTCAATGCCTTGATCTATGCATATAGAAGGGAATTGAAGAGCCAACAAAAATTAGTAAAACAGAGTAGAATTAATGATTTGCAAATAATACTACCTTATAATATTTTAGAAAGTATACCATAAAAAGTTTGTACCTTAGAATAGTGTATATTTGACGCTATGAGCAAACTTCACTGTCAGTAAAAGGTTACAGGAATTCGTTCAGAATTGTATTATTAGCAACATTTGTTTGAATTTACAAGAATGTTATCGTCTCTTCTCGTTTCCGATATGCACAGAATCAACCTGAACGCTTTAAAAGTCTTAACGACTACAAGATCCGTCCCATCTCTTAGGAAAGACTCGCTACTTGTGACACGTCGCCAACCGGTTGGCGTAGGTCGCCTCCTAGTATGCCAAAGGTTGAAATCCTATTGTTTTTCCCCTTCCCGCAATCTCATTTCAATGCAACGCCTCGCACCCGGCTGCTGTCTCGTGGGCGCGCATCCGCTGCACACGTCGGGCACCCAAGAGCGCGAGTCTTGCCTCCGTTCCCACCCCCGCGCAGCCGGAAGTCCGAAAGGGCTCTCCGTCCTTGCAATTGAGATGTTCTCAAGCCAGACCGGCGTGAAAACGTAGCCGACGGTTGAGGCCAGTACGAAAATAATCCCGGGTTGTAACCGTGGGAACAGCAATTAAAAGCGAGCGTCGTTGCTCTCGCATATCATCAAGGGATGATACGGCGTGGTCGGGAAAAAACGACAACAATGACGAAAGTTTCGCTCGAACGATCGCGCAGATTGCTTTTTTTTTTAAATTTGCATATCCTCCGAGATCCGATCAGAGATGGGGAAGGCAAGAGGGCGTCGTCCTCTGAATTGGATTAGCGCGTTAAGAATTTCTCGCCATATGGAAATCTAGGCTTTCGAATCGGAAATACGCCGTTAACGCCGATTATGAGGAATTTCAAATATGTTCGAGTATTTTCTCACGGAAGTTGTGAGGTAATCTTCGATCTTAATGGTTTAAATAGGATTCAGCTGGTAAGCTCTGTACTCGACGATATATGGGAAGTTAAAAGGTGTTTTTCAAAATTAAGCGCAAATAAAATCCGCTGGAAAATTTTATCATTCCGGGAAGCTTTATTTTGATGTACTGTTCCGTTACTGAAAACTTTTTATAGTATTGGACAATCTGATAACCTATGTTAGTAAAACTGTTCAGTATTTATTGTTATTTAACATTCCAAGTGTGATTAGAAAGTTAATTTTCGCCCATCGCGTGTGCTGGTAGAAGAATTGTATATGCGCCTATATAGACATCACGATAACGACAAAAGCTACCAAATATATTATGAACTTATTATATGTTGACAGAAAATACCCTAGGATTAACAAAGACCATAAATTTTACAGAAAAAAGTTACGCGCAAAGATGGGAATAATTACCGGTACACTGTGTGTTTACCCTCTAAGTAAGACGTGTCCGAGGATCGACAACGGTTGAGTTAATGCAATTTTTGACTTCCTCGGCTTCATGGTTACTATTATGTACGACTCAACCTTGACTCAACTACTGACCTCTTTTTATGTCGGATTTTTTTTACACTCCGCATGTTGATGTATTCTAAACGCTGTCATTGTGAACAGACCGTTGCATTTGGAGGATGTTTTACATACGTCGTTAAGAACGGATGACCTTATGTTAATGTACGACTGAATCATGTTTATAGTTATATTTATCGCAGTCCCTAATTAACCTTTTCTCGCAAATTTGTGTTCTTTGGTTGCTAACGTTGCTCGGCCATCTGATAGCTTTATAACATTGTAGAAAAGGGAATTTTTATACACACATACATATAGCCATAAACACTGATACACACGTTTGTGCTTTATTTTATATGTTTCTATATTTGAGTCTTCATAACTCGATGCCAAAAGATTAAGTTTTCAGAGAAAAATGTAATTCTAATGGTTTAAATTTCGACAGCCGTCTAATTCAGGGGTGGACAAACTATGGCCCGCGGGACACATCATGCCCGCTAGTGCATTTTATGCGGCCCGCGATTCCAATAAGAAAGCCAAGCGTGAAATGTGAAACTTACGTTATTTCATTTTTGTTAACGCTATGAGCGGTAAACATTTTCTAGTGATGTTATGACGCTAAAATATTATTAATTGTCGATTCTCACAAATAGGATCTTTGGCATTCTCTCAAGTAACTTCCGAAGTAAAGCCTAATAACTCACAACTGTTAATGCCTCGAAAAAACTTACCCATTCTTGTTCTAATGCGTTAATTTAAACTTTTTTCCATGATCTATGTTTAAAAAAAAGAGAACAACGGAAAATGGCCTTGGACGACGCGTCGATAGCGCGAAACATCCTCGGCAATACACCTCACTATAAATTCGGCGAGAGAAGAAGGGAAGGAAGTGGCCACATTTTTATTTTTACAGGATCCATTCGAATCTCATCATCATGACCATGATGGATTGCCGGCATGTATTGAGGGAGGCGTAAGAACGGAAGCAACGAGGAAGGACGAAGAAGGGGAAATCAAGTTGTACAGGATTTGATGCGAGCATTAACAACACTGAAAAATTAAACCGTTAATTAGCTGTAGGGGAGGGAGGGCGAGGGAAACTATAAAATTCAGTTGTCTGAAAATTGTTTCCGCTAATCTTTTCTAGCGCAGGTATTTTTTTAACTGCTAACAGAACGATAAATGCATTATATTTTTTCCCAGTTAATATGATTTATTGCCTGAACTAGTCTGATTATTTTTTCTAACGTGCTTCCAAAATGCAGCGCTCCACTGGAAATTTTCAACAATCGGAAGAGATATGTTATAATATAATCATGCAATAACTTAATTCACTTAATCTTAGCACCTACAATCATTTCATGGTAACAAAATTGTAAAAGTGCTTACCTTAAATATACCTAATAGTCATTACAAGATTATTTTTTATGTCTATTGGAGATACCTATGAGAAGTGCTTATTTACTCTTTCAGTGTTTTTGTAATTGAAGTGCTATGTTCTTGAATTCGTCTTTCTCGTTAGCTCGTCTAAGATAAAAGTAACGGAAGCAATGTTTTTAAGAAATTGTTGAATTAGGATAGGGATACGAAATATTCATTCCTATGTAAATATAAAATTTATCGTTATCCCTAAAACATTATTTTTTGATCTAGCGCTCGAAGGAATTTCTTATACAATATTGAAGAAATGCCAGTGATATCATTAGCCTTAAAAGTAAATACGTTATCATTTCCACTAATTTAGAGTTTACTTTATGATAATAATGCAGTGAGACATTTCGTACGTCTCCTTAATATAACATAAACGTTTTGAATTCAGAGGCTCCCGCGCGAGGCTATAGAAAATTTTTATGACGTTTTCTTGTGCATGCAAAACACACGAATATAAAATATTTTTGCAATAGATTTCAGTGAAAAAAAGTTACGAAATTCTTCACGAAATTATTACAACAATGGTTGCAAGTCTTTACAATCTGAAAGCCCGAAACCTAACGAAAGGTGGATCACTTATGATGATCATCTGTTTCTTTTAATGATATGAGTGTTATTTGAGATATAATATGCGCCATGCGTTGGCGAATGAAGAACAATCAGTGTAGCAGCGGCGAGTTAACGGGAGAGTGAGCGATTATCATACATAAGATTCCCCCTTCGGCCCTATGCCTATGGAACTCATTAATTCGGCGTAACGACTTAGACGCGTCAAATGACAAAATAGCACAAAAAAGTTCCCTTCTATATTGTTTAAAACTTAGATAAACCGGGCTACGATAGAGTGATTTATTAATTATATTGTTCTTATAACAATAATATGAATTATTACACATTCAAGAATAAGCATTTCACCGTAAAAACGAAAAAGTACGCTCTTAATTTATCAGGTACTTCCAATAGTCATAATTAATATATTTGTAATTGCAATTGGAGATACCTAACATAAGTACTTACTTTTTAAAATTTTGACATTGAAGTGCTTATTCTTGAATTTGTTTTCAGTCGTAAGACGAGGACGATAATTATCCAGTGAAAGAAGAAGGACGAAGTTTAACCTGAATTAATAAAGACTAGAAGACATTCCATATCCGTAAAATTTAGAAAACTTTCATTGTTCTCATCCATGAGAAACTTACTATTCTCTTTTGGCAAAAATAAAGTACAGTTAAATAATTATTTTGCGCCTTTTCTCAGAGATTGGCAAACTTTTACGAGCAAAACAGCTGCGAGTGCTTCAGCGAGCCGCATTGGATTTCCAATCGGAAGTTGCTCGAGACATGAAATTGTGTGGACCCCGCCAAGGAAAAATCAATAATAAATATTTTTTTATTCCCATAGCTTCGGTAGAAACAATTTTCCCGGCCATAAATTTAACGTAGCAAGTAATAAATCACCCGTATTATAATTCAGGAACCGCATCTGTGATGACTTCGTGGGCCATTTTACGTCCTCTCCGAGTCTTCAGGCGGTCCAACATTGCCTTAAAAGGTTAAAAAAAAAAAAAAGAAGACATTTCCTTCGCAATACGAAGCGGGATTTCGATTCTAAAAAAATATTAAAAACTCAACTCCTTCTGCGTTTACACAATTATTTCAAAATTCCCTACCACTCGTTTACCAACTTTAACTTCCCGATTTAGAAAGGGTTTATGAATTATGAAGTTTCATCTCCTTTTACTTTGGAGAACCTAAAGATGGGAAAAAATGAAAAACAAAACAGGTGTGCTCTCACTTTTACTCGCCTCTCCGTTTATAACGTGTGAGAGAGAGAGAGAGAGAGAGACTCTCTCTGACTGACGTCTTGAAAAATGCATTGGCATAACTTACCATTTACTAAGGTTTCATCATCATCACCACCTTCTCTTCTCTAGAAAGTTACTTGTTTTCCTTCTTCCCCGATAACTTTTCCTCTCTCACACGTTCCTAATCCTTCCCCGTTCATCTAGCATCCGTGGACCGCTTTCACTGCCCTTGACTCGTCTTTTTAATATCCATGAGAAAATATAAACCCTAGAGCCGCAGATAGGGCGATGGGAAAGAGAAAAAAATAACTCGAAGAGAACTCCGCCTGTGCCATCATTAAGCGATCGCTTTCTCGTTAAAAAGAAGAAAAAATAAATAAAATCACGCTCGGAGGTATTACGTGGAAGTTATCTAATGCGTTGTATTTTACGACAAGGCCGTCGAAGGTTGGATTCTACGGAGCAGAGGGGCGAATTTTTGGGAGGAATCTTTATTTAAAAAAAACAAAGTAAAATATCATTTTTCCTGTGCCATAATTAAGAATGATTTTATTCCAAATAACGAAATTTTATATAAAATAAATATATTTTAAAAGTAAAATATTGCGGTGATTCAACAAGTAAGGTGCATTTACGTTTGACACGGGCATTTTTTTAAAAACACCATATACTCATTGCCGCATACATCCGTTATTGCGTATCTGAGCATGAAGTACTCTCAAATTTCACGATATAATAAAACGGACAATATTGTTGCGGACAATCAAATTTCAAAATGTTCACCATTTCAGATTGGGAATATTATTGGACAGGAAATATTTCGTCCGAATTTTTATGAGAATTGGAGCAAAAGCAAGTGAAATTTGCAGCATAAGTAGTGTGTGCACAGCATAAAGAAATATATTTTTTTAACTTCGAAAAATTTGCACAAGTGATATGAACTGTTCATACACCCTCTCGTAAGTGTAATGGATGAACATCCGACTGTTAGGCCGGTACAATTGATTTTTCTCTATGCCAAAAGTTTTTATCCTGATGGAAATAGAAAACTTGGCAGTCGCTGGAATCAATGTATCGAAATAGGACATAATCACACCGAAAAATATAGTACGCTCAAGTTTCTGGAATAAACTGTTTTGAAGCTGTTCCTAACTTTCCCTTTTTTCATTGACCACATCTCAAATATTTATAGCATCTTATACTGGAGTCATTACGCTCCTTTTGTGAGTGGCCCATAAATAAATTTCCACCTTCAGCACACCCTGTTCATTTCACTGAAGCAATCAAATCTACGGATCCACCGAGTTGACAGATATACGCATGTGTGTGTGTTACCTAACATTTTTGTATACTTTTCATTTATTACATATTTTTTATTGCCATAGTGACCTTGCCAGCAGGCCTACAGCTCAACTGTATCGTATTTTTTATTAATAATAATATAGCGACACTGTAATATGATGTTCAGATAAACTTTTAAGGCTCCTAGTACGCTATTCAAAATTCGATAATACCAGGCATAATATATTGACCTTGTAAGGATTATGCTGGGAGCTCATGTGAAAAAGATGAAATTAAAAACCTTGATTGATTGATTTATTACACCTATTTGTCGCACTGGAAAAGATGGCGGGTCGAGTGAGAAAACGGAAAGATGTCGCTTTTTCAGCTTTACTATCAACGAGTTTTAATGTGAGTCGATTTTTTACGGTTCTTAATCATTTCACGGGAAGCTAGAAAAATGAGAAGCATCAAAAACCACGCCGAGACTTGGCTGATGGTTGTTTGTCTGAGCTGCTTAAATTGCTTCCATGGTCACACGTTAATTCGATTCCTTGGTTCGTATTACCTCTCAGTATGCATTTACCGTCACGTATTAGCATATATAATTGCATGAATTATGAACATAATGAACGATAAATTCGCACAAGACTGGAAAGACCGAGTAAATAAGACACACGTGAAGAAACCTTAGGCGAAAAGCTTTTCAGCAATTGAAGACGGGTTTTACCCGAAACGATTTTCACCTTACGTTCTCTTCAAGTGTGTCTCTTCAACACTGACATTGGCTCTCCAACCACGGTGTCCACTGGGCTTCCTACAACATGTTGTGGCCACCGTTATATACACACACGTAATATGTTTCACCAGAATAATTTCAAGTTAATATTTGAATATTCGTAATATATAAATTACGGCTTCGTATAACGAAGGACTCGTAGCAGCAAATTCGAAAGCTAACATGCAATTTGCTATGGAATTTTGTAATATCCTTTCCCTTTAACATCTTCCAATTCAAATTTGTTTTGAAATAGACTTAGGCGTTTAAAAACCACAATAAATGTGCAACAGTACCTTCAAAGTTAAAAATGAATAACTTGAGCTACAATGCAATGCCAGTTTTCTGTGGTTTTAATTCGCATTAGTCGTAAGAAAATAAAGCCCAAAGATTTAAATTAAATTGGAAAATTGCTGGAAATTTTTCATTTTAACTGTCAACGACTGCATTAACCAATCTTATTGTAAAAACGATGTCCACGCCCCCAAAACAACTTACCAGAATCAGATCGAATTTAAAAGATATGCAATGTACTATATATGCAGTGATTTACTGTAGTAAAAAATACAATAAATAACAATAAGTTAATTTGGAGTATTTTTTGTTTGGAAATTTTAATTGTAGCCGAGCTAATTTAAACCAAGACCGGATGTGAACTATAACCAGGAAGATAAACATTAATGAGAGAAACGAGAGGCTTCACCATTTCACATAGTCCGTGGCTCCGCTAATCCACTGATCTCTTGTCATGACAATTTGCTGCCTTCGTTAAATCGTTACGTCATGATATCTAGTGCAAAACCAATTTGTTCGGGTAAAAATATTGCAAGAAAGTGTTATATCAATGTACCGTAAATCGTACATAAAAATTTTCAGTGGTAGTTAAGTAGGTCATTTTATGAGGTTACTTGAAGGCGCACGCTCACCATATAACGACAAAAATATTCGTCATGATATAATGATAATAAATCACAAATGAATGCTATACGTCAAGGATCAATGTGTGTTTGTAATTTCATTTTCCTAAACTTCCATTTCTTTTTTTCAGTAATTCATTCGATATTAGATTGCATCCATTAGCGAGTTTGGTTAAAATCATATTCAGGTCCAAATTATACTTGTTCTCTCACACCAAAAACTCAACAAATTTCAACGAAGTTATTTTAACATTTTAGTTATGAAATTTCAGCAAGAAAGGAGCGGCTGATAAATTGTTCAACATTTGATTAAAGAACAAAAGTTATGGAATTATAAGCTGTTGTCACAACAAAGTTTTGCCTCAGTAGTCATATCACCGATCTACGGTATTTTCACATTCAAATCCAAAAATGCAATCGTAGTTTATATAAATAACTACTTTTACACCTTTAGGCTCGCCATAGACAACTCAGTAACACCAACCTCGTAGTAACACAGATTTATTCGAAAAAAAAATTTCCGCGCAGAGAAAATTCAACCAAGAATTCTTTTTTTGGCAAAAAATTCCGAAAACACGAAACGTTTTCACACTTCGTGTAAGACCGTTTTCCATATCTTTCTTAAACACGCTCGATGGCGTAATCGTGTTATACATCCGACGCTCAGGAAACAACCTCGCTAACGTTAGGAACAAACACGTTGCGCATGTAGTATAGAAAATCCAGAACGGTTAGCGATAACATCTCGCAATAGGGAGAGATTAATAAAGGCAGTTAAATGAGCAAAGCAAAGGCCTTTCCAAACTAGCGGCTGAATAATTAGTGGATTTTAGAGAGAATCCGTTAAGTAACTTTGCTAAACGGAAATCCCAAACGGAAGTATTAATTGCCTCTATTTAAACTAGAGAAATGGGAGAAAGAAGGGGAGAAAGAGGAGAGAATGTGCGTGTCAAAATCTCATCGTGCTCTTCTCATTCGACGAAAAATTTCGCACCGATTGCACTGTCAAATGTTGCTCAATTTTTGCTGTTCCCTTTTTACTTTCTCCATGCTTAGTAATGGGAAAGTATTGTGATCACGAAAAAAATCGACTTCGAGATTTTAACGGATATACACGTTTTGAGGTCCCTAGAACACGTTTAGACTATTTTCGAAATGATGTCTGTGTATGGATGGATGGATGTGATTGTGGGCGCTCTAACTTAAAAAGTACTTGCCATATCTTTAGCAAACTTCATATATAGTAACATTTTAGCATGAGCATAAAGAACTGATTAGTTTTTGGACAATAACGGTTAACCAAAAGTCGAGGTTTATTCGAAACCCGATTCGGTTTTTCCTATATTTCTCAGTTAAAACATCATTATTGTATATACAATTCTATATAAATGTTATAGAGAATGTAATTTTATACAACTTTCATTTGAAACAATTTTCCATAGCAGTTTTTGTTTAGGAATTATTTATAAATAATCGGTTTTTTTGGTTTCCATCAAATATCTCCTTAAAAACGTCATTATTGGTAATCTTCATGAGGACCAAAGTTGTAGAGAATAATATTTCTTCCAAGTTTCGTTGGAAACAAATTTTCGTAGAACCATCCATTTCGGAGATATTCAAATTTTTCGTAATTTCCAGTATACAGCTCCACCACCATGTAGCGGTGAATTCTGTAAACATATTCAAAATATAATTTACGGCGCTAAGGACGACTGTATTCCTTTACGATACGAAATGATAATTTTGCCTCATAATGCTATTCATAATAATTTAAATATCTATACCCCAAATATGGAGAAAGTCATGTGTTGGCCACATCAGATTTTATTCCCCGCATAATCAATACGGTAAGGATTAAGGTTATTTATCACAGACTGACTATTCAATCAAGGGCGTTAAACAGGGGTGGGCTAACTTTCTTAGACTGCATTAGAAGTTAAGGTGGTTCACAGACATTTCGTCCAGGGACATTTCTTCCTAAGACATTTCGTCCAAGGACATTTCGTCCAATAGGTATTTCGTCCATTCGTCCAATGGATATTTCGTCCAATGTTTATTTCGTCCGACTTTTCGTCTAATATTTATTTCGTCCAACAACATTTCGTCCAATGGAAATTTCGTGCATAGACATTTCGTCCGGAGGAATTGGGGGGGGGGGGGGGGGGGGGAGGAATAAAGGGACAAGTAAACTTTATCAGATATAGGCTATATGGGTATCTATCGACTCGGAATTAAACATAGATTTAATAAAATCGTAAATTAAAACGAAAAAACTCTGGCAGTGTAGGGAGGAGGACGGAGAGGGGGAACAACTCCCACATTATATTGGTGAATAAATTCAGAATGAAATAATTGAGCTCCCTGCAACCAAGATTAAGAAAAAATTTCAGATACGCTTAAAAATTCTAAATATTACTCTGTTCAATTGGACTGCACTCCTGATTCGAGTCATCAAGAACAAATAAGTGTTGTAGTTCGTTTTGTTTTTTTAAATCCTGATAAAAGAAAAATCGAAATAATAGCATTTTAAAAAGATTTTTTCTCTTTTTTCTCTCCCTCTCTCCCCTTAGAGAAGGGTTAATGACTCTTCACCAGGTCTTAGGGTATTCGGAATATTTTTCCTTAACGAATGTGTTTTCGGTTTTAAATTACGATTTTATTAAATCTATGTTTAATACCGAGTCGATAGACACCCATATCGCCTATATATGATAAACTTTACTTGCCCCCTCCTCGTCCTTTTCCCTCCCAATTCTTCCGGATGAAATGTCGTTGGACGAAATAAACATTGGACGAAATGTCTTTGGACGAAATGTCTTTGGACGAAATGTCCTTGGACGAAATGTCTTTGGACGAAATGTCTGGAACGGTTGAGGGTGCTGTGGCATGCCGGTTTCGCAAATGAAAATACTTAGGCGGGCCAAACTAGAGCCCATATTGTAATTTATTTGATTTAACACGAAGCTTCCTATCAATGGTTAATCAATTTTTAGCGTCAAAGTTTCAATAGATAAGGTTTTCCGGCTACAATTTTCACCAAAAAATGCGAAATTATCTGTTTGTATACCATTTCAGGGTTCACTTTCGTAATGGCGTCGCCTAGTGTAAACTAATCGAATTCGCAAACGCATGTCCTAATACTTTCGTCTCCTAAGATACTGACGTTAACATGTTCGAAGAATGTATATATAAATGAATCAAGCTCAAAATTCACATTGATTCCTCGTGGAGAAACGCTGGAACAAAGACTGAGAAAAATGTACAAAAAACTTAATATTAAGCTACAAAATAATTTCTTTAATGATACTGCTTCCGATGCTAACGTGAGGATCTAGCAATGTCTCCAAAATTTAAAAATAGAGATTATAAGTTTATATAAACTGTGATGTTGCTGTACAGAAACATTGGGCTGGAAGTCATTAAATAAACACTTGCATAACAAACTACAATATCGAAACTCCGCTTAATCCTTTTATGAATATCTTGAGTACTTTTTTCTCATTCCATCATAAAACTCTAGTAATTTTTAGAGAGATCTTTTGTTGACGCTTGCTTTGTAACTCCGGATTTATATAATTTAAGAAATCCTTACTTTAATGCTTTTTTTTATAAGCGCTTCACAGAGTCGTTTACAAAACAACATTTTCAAGAGTTATGTTAATTAAATTACATGAAATGAATTATTACGTGGTATAAAGCTGTAAGTTTTCAATAAATCTAATCTATTGATGAAAATTCTTCCATTAAATTGATTTTTACGGATAGATATAAAACATTAATTTCGGATGGATCAGGATTAGAAAACCTCACGCCGGTATTTATCTATGACAGCTTAAGAATGAAAAAAATATTTCTCGTGATTCGAAAAACATCTGGTGAACCGTAACACCCTTAACGGCATCTGGTTTTCGCCGCTGATTTTCGTCTAATGAAGTTATCATAATTATCCACCGTATTCCATAAGTCGAGATCAATATTTAACATTTGGAACCGATTTCTTGGTTGTGCTTTCGGGCAGTTATCGAATTTCGCTCCGGTAGTGTAACTTCGATATATTATGGATGCCAATCCGATTTCTCAAACGCTCTTGAATACGATCCATCTATATTGATCTTTATCTGATTGGCAATTCACCAAAACGATACGATGGGGAGCGATATGAAAAATTCTGTCAACGCTGATAAATACATAAATTTAGCTCGGTATAGGATTATCTTGCCCGCATTATACCTAAAAAGAAATTTATAAAATGGCACTACGAAATCAAATAGACGAAAATAAGTGCTTACTCCAAGAAATACATAAAAATATTATTAAAAATTACGTGTTTATTTTACCCACTGGACAGACATCATCATTGGTACAACATATGTAGCGTGGGTTATTTTACAATCTACCATCGATGAATACCACTGATATTGGTTGTCTGTTACCCGAAATGCGCGTATGGTTTCTCGTAACATTTTTATGACTATTTTAGATACCAGAGTAAGTAGTTCTTATTTTTTCGATTTCATTTTTAAACGCTAGCTTAGTCCATCGTATAAATTAAGCGCTAATGAAAGCAAGTGTATTGCTAGGGGGGAAATGATCAACCTGTCAATGTCTGTTCACTCTTTTCTAAGAAGGATAAATTATTTCACAGGTTGACCGTCCGTAATATCCTCAGGCGGGGGTGGAATTATCCATTTACTTCGGCGTTCTATTCACGCTTAAGAATCATCTCCCACACTTCCCTCAACCCGTTCGCTCTCCGCATCGAAGCACAAGACCTTCGCCTTAGCCCTCTCTCAAGGATGTTCGAGGGTTCAAGGCGTTAGATTTGAGATGATAAAGAGTGAAATGGAGAGAGAGAGAGAGAGAGGAAGAGAGGGGATAGACCGTAATTCCTCGTCCATACCCGAAGAAGACTTCGACGAATCGACGGAAAATAAGGAAACACACATATAGGAACTCGTGGAACACGTTCTGGGAGTACACAAAGGCACGCTGTAAGCTATGGGCGCCAACCTCATTTTCAAAAAGCATCCTTTCCCTTCACCGTCCAAATCTTACACCCATCTCTCTCTCTCTCTTTCTCTGTCCCCTTCCCTCTCTTTCTCTACATCGACAACACTTTCACCTTCCCACATCATTCCAACGCATTATAAAAGTTTTCGTCGTTTCTTTTTTAACGTTCCACGCCCTCTCTCCTCTACCACGCTAAAAGCCCCTTCTTCCGCTCGAGGCGGTGATCTCCGGCCTCTGGACAAATTCTTCTGGTCGCCCAACCCTCTTTTCCTCCTTCCATTTCACCCCTCTTCCTAATCCCTCCGCCTCTTCCATCCACCTCTTCCTTTCGCCTCCTCACTCTGCCTCCTCCCTCCGCCTCTACCTCCTGCCTCTTTTATGCGACATCATTACGATTTCTTAACCGAGGAGGAAGAGCGGTTTTCGGTGGAGGGGGCTTCTTTTTTTAGAATCGTTTCTAATTTTTTCGGCAGTGTATTTTTCCTCAGCCTGGCCGTTTCACCTCTTTCACGTGTCTTGCGGTGAAACATGTAAGTGCCTGACCAGAGGCAGAGCGTCCGACGCTTGGCCCAGAAAAAAAGCGAACTCCATCAATCGGTGATTTCTCTACGCACAAAGTCCTGTACCGATGATTTACAAACGTGGATACCGCTGGAACGAAAATCATGACGTTCTGCAGTAAAAGAGGGACGGACGTGAATGCATTCCACGCCGAGCTTATTTATTCCAAAATTTAGACTATGCAAGTCAGAAAATCTGCCGTGTGTGTTAAATAGATGTCCAAACGGAGGTGCGCGTACCAATTTTGGTACGTCACGGGCCATTCACTGGTTCCGGGGACGCCATCAGAAACTGCTTTGATAAAAGTCACCACCGGAACCACAAATGATATTTTCTGTCGATAGCACCACTCCAAGAAATGAGACACTCTTGTTTGAAAAAAATGTGGACAGCTTATCGTAAATTACCTACAATTTCCCTTAAAATGTGGACACGGTGTTTCCTTGCATACTTTCACGTTGAAGTGTGATTTTATACTGACGTGAGTCATTATGACATTAGTACGTATTCAAATGGTAGAATGTCCTATGTTGAAATTCTCGTATTAATAAAATAAATAAAAAACTTTTTCTCCGACGGTCATAGAAGCGTTGGGAAAAGATACGTTTATTTCAGGTCCAATGCGCCTGTCGTCTATGACGACTCACCAATAATAGATTTGTAGATATAAATAACCGTAAAAACTTGTAAATTTATTGCCAGTCGTAGTGAAGCGTAACCTTGCGAGCATGATATAACAAACATGCTTTTGAAGTAGTAAACGGGTGACTAAAATCAAGAAACACTGTTATCAGCTAAGCGTAAAGGTGAGTTTAAAAAAAAAACAAACGTCTTCAACGAGATTCACCCTAACAACACGAATAGAATGAAGCCTTCGCGTCGTTAACCAACACTCAATTCGCATACTGGACGCGAAAGCCATAGAAATGTGTTGAGAAACCCTCGCAATATTTTTCGCACGCCCTAAACTCCAGCTTTTCATTCGGAGAAAACGCTATAAAAGTTTTACGCTCCGACATCAATGTAAAACCGCGGCAAATTATTGCAGGAGTTAAATCCCCTTCTCTCTTTTCTTCTTCACTTCTGAAGCGTGGGTTGGAGAACATGTTCTGGAAGCTTGCTAAACATTAAAAGAAATATTCTTGTTACGCGATATTCATCTCCTAAAACTTTGCCGGTATTATATTATTATTGGGAATTTAGGTCGGCGGATAAATACGGAAAGACGCGTGAGAGTTCAGGCGCATCAAAAAATTCAAGGTTAGAAAAGCGGATGTCGTCTTAAAATCGTTTCAACGAATCATGAAGGTTAAAATTTATATGATCGTCACCAAAAAGTCATCTCATGTCAGCTAAGCGTACTGTTACTGAAACTACCAAAATTCTTTAAACATTATTTCCGAGTAGATAAATTTTGGCAAGCTCTGGATACCGCCCACTGATAATTCATCTACTATGGCATTAATTTAGTTTTTATAGCGGCAATGAATGAATTAAAATATTTTCGTTAAATTTGTATGAAGTGAAGAGGGCGCAGAAATGGATCCTTGCCCGTAAAAGTATTATGTAGGTATTTTGTTAAATTGTATTTATTTTGTACGTAAACCTTAAAAATAGTTAAGTATGAATTATAAAGATGTTTTCAAACATATGTGAATTAAAACTAAAACTTGAAAGTTTTTAAGTCGATTATGAATGTACGCCGTGTAAATTTAAGAGAAAGGTTCTAAACAGCATTGCCGAATATTATATTTTAGTAAATTTAAAGTACGATCTAAGAGGTGTATATCTGGAAAATAGTAATTAAATTTTTGTCGTAAAAATGTCAGAAATTTGAATAAAATAAGCGAAAGACTATCTATGGGAGGCTTAATACAGGATAAAAAACTGCATAAATGAACCTATTTCCTCAACTCATAGTCTCACAAAATGGACGTAAGAGCGAATAAAAAATTTTATAAAATAAACACTTTTACGAATAGATGAAAATTTCATATTACAATATTTAAACTGAATTTTAGAAATTTTGAATTTCATTTCTTCCAGAACGATTTCTCGACTAGATTAGGAAAAGACAAGATTTCACCATGAATATTACTGTTTTTTTGGGTCACACAAGCGTCAAAGCCTCGCTGTCTCCATTTCTCTTCCTATTCCCTCTCATCCTTCTTTCTCTCTCTCTCCCACTTCTTTTGTTTCCCTTAATTCCCTCCGCCGCGCCGCGGCGGCGTGTCTGAGGCCACCCACTCCCTTCCGGCGCACCCCGTCCCTCATTTTCCGATCGCTCCGAGAGATTAAAAACACGGTTACGAAGAATGAAAGAAGCCGAAGGAAACGACGTAATGAGATGTTTGGCATTGCAGTAAAATAAATGCAGCGCGGTTCCAACAAGGACGGCAAAGAGAGAACTTATTACTCACATAATACCTACCTTTACAGAGGCATTGACGGCTGAGTTTTTAAACAGATCTCACCTCCTTTCGTGAAGGAGGGTTTAGAC
Source organism: Uropetala carovei (assembly GCA_036926305.1). NCBI lineage: Eukaryota > Metazoa > Arthropoda > Insecta > Odonata > Petaluridae > Uropetala > Uropetala carovei. Next base: position 4,658,610 of record JAXCHB010000130.1, read on the forward strand.
GTATAGATTTATCATTAGAATATCAACTTGCTTCCAAACATCCTCCTAGCAACGAAGAAACAAAGATGAAGAACAAGTGACAGATTAAAACTTATATACAGTCAAACTTCTATAAGTCGAACTTCTATAACTCGGGTTTTCCCTAACTCAAAGTGGGTTAATTTTACAGGAAAAAATATTTTTCGTGTTATTTTTCTTCTATAAGTGGAATTTTTTTTGTTTCCCCTGAGCTTCGATTTATAGAAGTTCCACTGCATATACATGCAGTGGAACCTCTCTTCACATATGTGAAGAGAGGTAGAAATCAGTTTTTTTTATCAATATCCAAATACGGTAACAACGATTAAATGCTACCTACTTGAAATAATGACCTACAGACAAATTTTTAATCGCGATTCTTTTAGTAAAGAGATAGTATGCGTAACAATTAAATTTTTGAGCATTTTATATCAAGAGCTTTTTTTTTAAAATCCTAAGCTACATAAAATAAGCTGAAATGTTATTGCGACAATAGTAATGCCTAAAAACATAGAAGTGACACAAAATGTCTCCTCTCTCTCCCACCGGAAGTTGGCAATTCATGAGGACCTTTCCCAAAATTTCCTTTGCGAAGCGATTCCGCGAAATATTTTATTTCCCGAGGGCTTTGATGCAACGTTTCTCTTTCCTGCATACGCCAACAATGGGATGACCCTCCCCCCCTCCTCCTTCACCTGCAGGGTCCTCATAAAATTACAGTCGCGTGAAACTAAGTGTTATAAAAGTCGGCGATGACAAAGGCATCACGACACTTTGAGCTGCACATCAAACGCCTATTCCGAAGGATATTCCTAGGCGATGATGCACTTTCAGTTTCGCTGGAACATACGTAGGCAAGGAGACATAATCGGCATTCAAGAGCGTGGGACGCTTCATTGTCGCGGAGGAATGTGACCACGCCCGGTAATCAGTGGCGTCAAACGCGCGTGCGAGTTGAAACAAAGGAATGGAGAGAATGCGAACGACCGGTGGAGCACATGTTATATTCATGTCTATTAACTAGGTGATAATATCCTCAAATTTTAATCGGTAATTCTTATGTCCAAAAATATCACGTCGGTTACCGATTCATTTGTTTACGTATGCGATCGTAAATAAGAAGAGCATGTTAACAATTCACCATCTTAAAGAGGCTATTAATTCTGTCTCATTAGGGTATCATAAAAAAGATGAGCAAAAATCATGAATAGTTAACTGAACAATTTTTTTCATCATCCGTGATAATTTTTCTGGTTGTCAAATCTAGTTGAATTAAAACAACTAGCCCTAAATAGTGATAAATTATTTTTCATGAGAAATTTATACAGGTTTCACCATAAGTTTAGATTGTTTTCACTTAAACGAAGACATACTCATCCATGAAAAAAATATTACTTATAAAACGTCGTGAATTATAAATGAAATATGGCATATATTATTTCTCCTATTCTGCAATACCTTTTCACATAAAATTCCCACTTACAGTAGGTTACTAAACTTTTAATGGTAGCTCTTTTGTAGATATTATTCATTTTAAAATCTTCAAATGTAAAGAAACCCCATGCTCTTTCGTATCGCTCATCGAACGAATCATTAATTATTGTTTAAAAATTTAATCCCACTGTTGTTAATATAAATATTACTACCGATGGCTTGAAGAAATAGTTGAACAGTTTAAAAGATGATTTACATTACCAATGCTTAAAATTTGGAATGTTTTTTTTTGTTTTTGACAGACTGTCTCGAAGATAACAATACAACTTTGATGCTTTGTAAAAATTAAAAATAACTAAGGCATTTTTGCATGAACATAAAACCTTACGTTGAAATTCGTCCTTTAATATTAATACCTGGTTTTGTAAGCTCGTCGAAATTTTTAAGGTGACATGCAAGACGCTCACTTTACACTGGCGTCGGAAAGGCAACTAACTGAATTTTTATCTCGCATATAGGAGATGTTTGGCAAGGATCTTGCTTCTGAGTAAGAAAATGCAAAGCGCGTGAGGGTGTGGTTAGCAAAGCGACGGTCACTTTTTCTTCTCTTACAGGCGAATTTGGTCGAGAGCCAAAAGTAGAGAGTATGATCTTAGAGATATTTGCCGACGTTTCGGTAAATTCACAGAGTACGATTTTCTGCGCATGAACTAGTAATGCACATTAAAGCATCCTATAAACTTATCCGCGTCTCTTGGAAAGTTCGAATACGATTCTTTAATTTTCCAGGCTATAATTTGTAGATCACATTAGCACACACACACACACACGCATGAATGCGCACGTACACAACATTTAACACATGTGACTGACGACTATATACACTATCAATAAATAAAAACCTTCAATAAACAAATCAATTTCTAAGTTACAAAAATAAATTTTACGAGGGTTTTGTCTCCTGTACAAATTAAATTTAAAGGATGGATTAACAAATTAAAACACAAAAACCTAGCTTGCCGTGAACTTCGCTTAAACCAAATGAACAGCTTTTGCGATATCGGTCCCAACATTTTATTTTCTGGAATTTTTTTTCTAACTATATTAATACGCTGCTACTAAACAAATTAATATAATAACGAAAAAATTCTTTAGGGCATTTATGGTAAAATTTAATATGCTGGAAAAATTGACGGTGGACACTAAAACGATCAAAAGAAATTTCGGAGTCACGCATATCTACATCCACCCTGGAGAAACCAATAGGTAAGGTTAACGTACGACAGATATAGTTGACATCGATCTAAATCATGATTTTCTTATTTCTCACCTGATCATTTCTTTGTAAATAAGCCGCAACTATAATTTGTTGTTATTATATCACAAACCCTCATGATCTTGAACAGAGGTTCATAAATCTTTTTCATTGTGTAGAGCACCAAGTTATTTTACAGAGTATCAAGCGAACAACATTACCCTTTTATAAGAGTTAGGAAATCAAAATCAAAAATAAAAAACGTCAAAATTATTAGCGATTTTTAAATCCATCATCAAGAAGATGGATAAATCGACAGATTTTGAGTGTCTCGGAAGAGCGCGGCAGCGTCCACGAGTGCCGGGTTAGGAACTTCTGAATTGGAATCATTTTTTTTTTTAAACGGACACGATCCATATAAATTTCGGATTGGGAAAAAGCGAGCACATTAAACGCGAACCGCTTCCTTGGTGGGCCCAAACAAAACAAACCAATCTAACGGTTTCGGCGCGACCACCGATCCTTCCTCCGTACCACCCACTCACGTGTCTTCGCGACTTTCTCGCACACGCACATTCTTTCCTTCCGTTTTTTTCCTCCATTATCCACGCCATTGTCTCCTGCTATCTTCGCTAAGACTTGGATCCCGCCCTCCACAACCTTTCACTCCGAATCGCCGCATCCAATTAGTCTAAATCCCCTCTCCCCCCCGCTTTCCTTTCCTCTTAATTACCATCGGGACAATGGAAAGTATCCGAAATATGCGTGACGCGCCTAAATTTCTCCATATCCAAATCACCTCTTCGCCTATTTAAGAAAAGTTATATATTACGCTTCCGCGAAAGGGTTTTTTATGCACTCGATAAGCATATGAAGGAGGAGAGGTTCGAGCGTTCGGTAAAAAATATATAGTATATATGGGAGAATATTTATGCCGTTTCCGAAATAATTTTTTTTTTCAAAAGAAGCGTGCGTAAGCGGTGGCGCGTAAATAGTCTTAGAGCGTGTGAATAAAGATGGCAGATCATAATGGTATATTGTCCCTCACGCATGCGTCACGCTCCCATCCCACGGATGTTTTGGTCCCCCAATGGCAACAGAAGGCTTAATTGGAATTTTTACCACCCCTGTCTTCTAATTGTTTGATTCCTGATTAATTATATGTTCATTTTATTCTCTCAAGGAATGGTTGGGAATACTGATAATATTTATGGAAACTTTATATTCCATACACCTTATTCTATATAAAGAAAGTTGTGTACATATTGCGGTATATTTGTGTCTTCCATGGTGCTATTAAAAATGGTTTATCCGGTAATGTTATATGATGCCCGAATAATCCCTCCATCTCTTTGTATTAATCAATTGTTGCAGGATGTACGAAAATATTTTTTTAAATTGCTAGGAAATGCATTGTAAAGATAAAAAATATTATACTCAAGTACGAATGCTGATGTATGCCACGAAACTTGGATATAACATTCATATTTAATTACAAACAACTTTAATAAAATTCATATTCCGAACAAGATAAGAATCTCAAGGAATCTCGGATAACGGACTTCCGCATATAAATATTATGTAAGAGAGAGCCTAAAAAGACTCGAGAGGATGTTTTTCACATGAATGTATTGTTGTATTCTTTATTTTCTTAGATTTTGTGGGAATATAAAATAAATAATAGGAGATACCGCCTCATAAACTGTTAACTAAGCGCAAAATCTATCTCCCTTTATTCGAATCAATAAAAAATGTACAACTTGCTATCTTTGATTGCAAATACAGGTTAAAGATTAAGAGATAAATATTTTAATGAGATATGTATTGATTTTTCTCATCGGCCACCTTAAATTAATAAAATTTAATGAAAGTATATACTCGTATTAATATAAAAGTCTTTTATCTATTACTTCAAAGCGATCACTGTTATAATTAAAATCAATCTGATATTGTAAGCAGCAGCTTGATAAAACCGATCTCGACATATGAAGAACGACGGCTAATTCTGGTAACTTCTACAGCGTTAGGAAATTTTTCGTATCGAGATCGATTAAGCCGCCTACCTTTTCATTTAAGTGTAAGTGCGTTTTAAAAATCCATTAATTTATGTCGTAACTCGTATGCATAATTAGCAAAAAAAGGAACGGCATTAATTAGCACAGGAGAAGGTATGGTAAATAAAGAATTCGGAGAAATTTCAACCCAAAAAATTATTGCGAAATATTTTCCCGGAAACCTTATGATACGCTTCTCCATTCTCACGAACAAAAAAATAGGATTTCGTTCAACCCGTTCGTCTTCTTTTCGGGGAAAAAAATTTCCCCCGTCACAACGCCCACCATTATTCCGAAAAATTCCCAAATTAGCGCGAAGGACGGAAGGAATTTTAATAAAACGACCTTTCGTCTAGCATCCATCATTCTTCTCTTCCTCCATCTTCCCCTTTACTCCGCCGCAGTGACACACTTGTCTCTACGCCGCGCTCATTATGTCCGAGAAAAAGAGAGGGAGAGAGAGAAGAATAAAGAACGCTCTCGTGAGTGAAAGAGTAGAGGAAAATAGAGAGAGATATTTAATGTTAGACTGGTGAAAGACTTTCCCTTTCAGCCTCGGGCAGCTAAGCGAAAGAACGTGTCGTCCCCAAAGAAAGAACACTCGGAGGGAATAGAGATGAAAAATGATGTCACGGAACGATTCGTTTTTTTTTTTAGTTTTTCGTTTCAACCCGACGTGTCCGAAACTTCTAACACCTTTTCTAAAAGAAGTGACCTGTCCCTTTCTCCTCTAATCTATTTTCTATTTTTCGGCCCGAAAAGAAAAACGACAGCCACTTCCGTCCGCTCACCGCCGACCACCTTGTCTATTCCGATATCGGTTTAACTAGAAGGGCGGTATTGTTTTGACGTCCATTTTTCTCTCGAATACGCTATTCGAACCTCCTCGTATTGAATGGGTCGTTCGGACGGTCACCCTTTCTCTCGTTCGTTCGCATTGTTCGGCGCGCAAAAAAACGGAATGTTCTTTTTTTTAAAGTGGTTTCGCCGTAACCTCAGCTCGGATGAAATATGCGTAGAAATGGACCGCTGTTGTTAGTTTTTTTTTTATTATCCCGAGAAATTCCGAAGCGACGAATTTCGGGTGAAAGTGGAGAATGGTATGAGTGACGAGGCGAGACACGAAGAATATCACGCGTATGTAGAAATTTTTTAAAAAATCGTCAATTCGAACGAGCGAAAAAAATTAAATCGAAGACCGTAATGACGTATTCAGAGATATTATTATCGAAATCTGAAAAAAAAACTAGATTGTATTTAACGAATGCGAGGATGAAACCCCATTAATTTTTTTAACGCTTGCTACTACTATAAGCTTGGAGGTGAGATAAGTCACGCGAGTACTTGAAACGACATCTTAGCTTTGGATGTAACAAAATAATACCACGCCACATGAATAAACGTGATCACATTCATGATAAAGATAAATTTTTTATAGCCATATACTGGCTGGGTGAACCAGAAGCGCATCTGGTTTATCCGATTACTGATTGGATCCCCTCTCTAAGATTGGTTTGATAAACAATTGTCGGAATTATAGATTTTTGAACGATTATCTCACGATAAACATCTTAATATTATTTTCTTCTGATTCACATGCATCATAATTGATTTGGTTAGGGTAAATGGCACACGCATTAAGAGGTAGAGGGTATATATGGATTCCCTTTGAGAAAGGCCACATGTTTCACTAATAAAATTCAACACATAGCAGTCTGATTAGTGAAAATAACCTATGACTATAAGCAAAGGGCTACCATATAAATAAATAATAGTGGTATCTCAAAAAGATAATAGATTGAACGTTCCTGGAGAAGTATAGGTCGGAAGATATAGTTGAGGAGATGGTAGTCGAAACACCCACGTACTTTGGAATACAACATTAGATACGGTATTCGATGAATCGATTGTAGAAGAGAGAGATGTTGAGGCTCATTTTTTCTACTACACCGAGGAATCACAGTAGGAGAATTAAACCTACAGGAGAAAATCGTTAGGGGAATTTCCGTGCATTTTAGCGTGACCGAAACGGTTATGCTTATTAGCAGGCCTGGAAAAATCTGGTCCAAATCTAGGAGTCACTTCCAAAATCTATACACCAGGTTATATTTCAATTTAATGCGATTTAGAATCTACTTATATTAATCTGCACACATCATATATGCACCAGGCATACAACGTAAAAATATTTCCTACTTGATAAAACATCACAGAAAAATAAAGTAGACACTACTCAATTTTTAGTCGCCATTGCCAAGAACAGGCACCTTGGTTTTCACAGCCCTGCTTGTTAATATTTAAGATACGCCCAAGTGCGACATTCTATTAACCTGCGACACACCAATTCGAACGGAGAAAGTAATAAATCTATAAAAAATGAAACATTTCCTATGTAATTTTGAAAATATAACATAACAGCCGGGCCGAAAAGTGGGCTTGGCAACGCGCAACACTAAAACTAAGATGGGAATTAGAACGAAATATATATATCTTTATCCATCTAAACTTTCCTCTTATTCCGTCAGGCGATGGATAATCCACGCCGAGTTTCTCTTCCTCAACCGAGTTAATATAAAAAAATAAACTTTTACCGGGAGCGTGTCTTCAGTTTTTTTTAGGGCAATGATGCCCAGAGCCCATATCGCGATTACATCTCCGCTACTTAATTACAGTCCACTAAAGAAAAAAGAATTCGGAAGGTTTAGAAGTGCGGTGAAAAAATAACGCTTACTTAGCCTAAGGTTTTAAAAGGAAAGTTTCACGATACGACACGCTAGAATGGTGGCATCAAAGTATCAAGCTCTTGATGGATTACAGCAGCTGCTGCGCCGAGCGTACCGTTCGTCCATTAATATCCGATGCGCGAATCCAGATCCCATTCGGCATGTCGGGTGCAAAGGTCAACAAGGGAGCATTGTTACGTGGAGTCGACGCAAATGAGATAAGAAAAAATGACAAAGTTAAGATGGACGAGTTACACAGTATAGTACGTTGTAGCAAATCCGAGTGCAGAATGGAAGAGACACCGACACTCGAAGAGGCTGGAATTTGCACTTCCCAATACGAAATTACCATTAAGTTTATGAATTCCGAAGAATATTTTTCCGCCGCATTGCTGATATTTCGCCGCAGATCTATACAAGCCTGTCTGGGGCGAAATATTTTCTTTTCGACTCAGGTGATAGATTTCCACGCCACGATCATGCTAGGAGTCATTAAAATACTTGATAGCTTAACGATTCTTCATTAATGTGCAGCAGTTGTTTAAAACCCTTAGGGTACATCAAGAGTTTTGAAGGAGCACGCGAAAGTGTTAAAGATTACAATTTTTTTCTTCCTCGTCTTTCGTGCATGACTTCGGAATCAAAAGTTGCAATGTGACGACTATGAATAACGTCATAAAAACAAAACAAAATACGCCTAAAACCGCGAATTTTAACTTTATTAACATAAGTCATCTATCTTAATAGAAGTGTCATTCATTTCATTTTCACTCTAAATGTACTTGAGTACGCAACCATAAAAACTGCTCTAAGGGGTAAGCGATCATTAAATAAAGCTCTAAGAGGGTACGCGAGTAAAAAAAAGGTTGAAACCCCCTGATATAGAGTTACTATGAAGTGATGAAAGATCAAATACAGGATGAAAATAAAAATAACGCACAATGAAATTGTTATTCGATAAAAAATCAAGGTCTGCACTTGATTACGTAGGAGGCACGGGCGCAAGTTTATATGTGAACCATTCCAATTAAATTATAAATAATTTAAATTGATTGTTGATTCGCTCTAGCTCAGTGGTTCTCAAGCGTAGCGTCGCGACCCCCATTGGGGGTCCCGAGACAATTTTGGGAGGGTCGCCAGCAGTCTTCGCTATGCCAACTGATTTTTTCCTCATTCTATCAACCCTTCAATTTTAATTTATAGATTATGTCTAATTTTTGATAGACTATGGGTTCGTACCTTCAAAATAAAGCATTTATTAATTTTAATATATTTAATACAAGAAATATAATTTAATAATAAAATTTTAATTGATACGGCGACTTAAAGTAGCTTCGCTCATTTTCTTAGTCCTCACAATTCTTATCTTTATTGTAATTCGTGGCGATATCTGAGTTTTTGATAAACTAATGTATTTTTGGGAAATGTGGAAAAAATTGAAAAATCTGCTATGACCGGGAATCAAACCCGGGTCTTCCACTTGCCGGGTGGATATTCTACCGCCGAACTACCGTAGCAGACTAATTATAATGTAGTCATCAGTGTGCAACAACAAGAATATTCCAAACTATTTATAATGTAGTGAATTATTTAATCAAGATATGCCATACTTTTTTTAAAGAGATTCATGATAATATATAATGAAAATTTTCCTTAAGATGCAGATATTTTCTTGAACCCAAAATTTATTTTATACTTTTCAGTGCGCTTTATAAAAAATATGGGTAAACGAAAAAAGGTTTTTTATATATTTTTATTACTTCTCAAAAAATCACGGAGCGTCGCGGCAACCGAACATCCGCACGGAGGGGGTCGCATGGCAGATCTGACTGAGGACCACTGCTCTAGCTGATAATCTAGGGGTTTCCGAAATGTGACCCGCGGGCCAACTGCGTCCCACGAAGTTACTCCATGCGGCTCGAGACCAATTTAATTGCACATACTTTACATACGTATAACTATATCCGGTCCGCCATGAGTTTAATTATTAGAGGACACAATGTAACGTGAAATAACACTAGGGAATTATATAAACAATATATTTTGTCTTTATCTCTATTCCCACAATAGATAAATATATTTAAAGCAAATCAGGTAATACTGACCTGCAATTCATCCTTTTCGTTCCGTTTAATTATTCTTTAAATCTATTTTGAACAGGGTGTAGCCCACGAAAAGGGATAAAGTAGACTACGTGGCCCGAATGAGTACAGAAATGGGTTATGTGGCCTAGAAGCTGAAAGTTTTGGCGCCTCTGCACTAATCAAACGAGCCAAACACATTGTTTTTTTTCCCATGAGATTTAGAAATAATTAGAAGATACATCACGACTTTATTATTTCTTATATTTGTTAGATGTCGAAGTCTTCATGCTTTACTGTACGAAAATTAGTTAGACGTGTACACCATATCGCAATCGGTAACAAAAAATATTGAATAAGTAATGAATTTTCGTGGATGAAAATATTTCGTCCTTATCGATCTCGCAAAAGTATTTCCATCTTTCAATTGAACAGCCCTTGCTAGCTTTCATTATTTCATCAATTAGCTTCTTCCTCCGTAAAAGCGTGCCAATTAGACGCGAAACGACCGTTTTATCCCAATTTTACAACCACTTAAAATTAAGCAGGACGTTGTATATGATTCGGTTGCTTAATAGCGAACGTACTTCAAAGCAACCCGCGAATAATAAAGAGCAGGTCTTTTAGCCGCGTAGGAATTCAACCTGTTCCGGAGACGAAAAGACAGCGCAGCCCTATAATTATTTCCGGAGGCGATCCCCTCGCTTTTTTTTGTTTTCTCCTCTTCCAATTTTCTTCCCTCGCATATCTCCTCAGACCTACGTAAGTGAATGCAAACGATATGGTCTCGTTCTTAACGGCTTGCGACGAGCGCGTCGGGAGTAAGAGGCAGACAACGGCTTAAGAACAGTAGTGTGGCGGGTGAAAGTCGGCTGCCCGTTAGAAGATTAGACGGGGAAGGGAAAGGTAACGGAATGGAGGAGGAAAATGGAAGATGAGAAGGACAAGACACGTATTAGATCAGAGGAGAGATAACGTCAGGTGAACATGATGTCGTTAATGGACGATGTCAAATTGATAGACAATTTGAGGAGTGGGTTAAAAAGAATAAAAGGCGTGGTACATACAAACAAGTTAGGAAAGTGTACAACGTATCACAAATGGGCGCGTTTCGTGTAATGGAGTATTAGAAAGAAATTATATACCTGTACGTAAGGGAAATTGCGTTTTAAAGTTCTTTTCTTCATCATAAATAATCCATTTTCTTTCTATTCAATAATACTGCATGCACACGTAAGGAAATTAAACGTTTGTTTGGGAGATTGTTTATGTTAGCAACAATGAAGTAACCATGCAAGAAATTTTGTTCAACTCGATATAAGACATTCTTGTTTGATTTTATCGATAACAACTACTCCTACGATAAAAATGTATAGGAAAGAAAATACTCTACTTTACCAGTTCTACATCTTTTATTTGAAAAATATTTTGATATGAACAATACTTTACGAGATATGACGAAAATTTAATTTTTTGTCCCCAGTAAAGTGGTATCCCTGATTGGCGTACGAGATTTATTTGTGCGATTTTCCTATTATATTTGATTGAAAGTCCTTAATATCAAATTTCACGAAAATCCGTTCGGTAGAAGCCGAGAACGAACATGCGGACGGACCGACCGACGATAATAGGCGCTCACGCTGTAAGCGAAACGTGCCTAAAAAGAGGATCTAATAGAATCTCTTATTACATTCCGAGTTACTCTATTTAAAAAAATCCATAAAAAACGTAAACGGAACAGCATACATTGAAAACATTTTCTCACATCTGTATAATTCTGCACCATACAACGACGTCGATTTTTTTATTATTGTTTGAGAGGTTAAACTCCATATAATATCACGGGATGCTATATAATTAGCTCTTAAAAAGTACAACTTATCTACCGTCGCTTATGGCGTCAATATCTATATCGGGAAGTATACCACAGTACTTTCTCCATGCACTGCGTTTTGCGAGAAAGTAAAAGACTCGAAAAAATGTAATCGAATTTTTTAATTCCGAATAACTACAGAGAAATCGGTAATGCTAAAAAATTATAAGAAATAGTAACTTTTTACAGTATGCTTTTCAATAAAAAAAAGATTTCGATTTGCCGTATTAAAAAAGAACAAAAAAAATTGTTTTTTTTAAATTTCAAATCGTACTTACTCCTAACACATCCTGATTGTTGGGCAGCAATTTCTTCGTCAATGTAAACTGCAAACATTCCTGAATATTCTACAGCGAAATTGTTAACAGTTAGTAAGACACAGAAAATAGGTCACGTCGAATTAAGCATACTAACACCAAAAAATGAGGAACGCAAGCAGCCGTGTCATCTTCACGCTTCGTATCCGCGGCCTCACGAACCCCGAAAAAACGTACATTAAAAACTTCATTCGGTGGATTTTATACGTAATATAGGATAAACTTTAAAGAAGCCTAAAATAATTGCGATCCTCGAATACTTTCAGAACTTGAATCCAATCGATAGGCGTTCAATCACGGGAGAAAGCTATCTTGGGGCGTGTGAGAATGTGACGGGACAATTTTAACCGTTATTTACGATCCGAATGACATAGAGAGACTAATCGACGAGCAAACGTTTCGAAACGAGTCGGTGACTGCGGTCCCTCTGAATCGCAACCTTGAGCTCACGGCTATTTTTTTACCCTATGAGAAAATCGGACAAATGGAAAACCTAATGAAGGCTCTTAATTAATTTCCAAGACTGAAAATAAAATGCACACGCCGCTCAATTTGCCAACGTAAAATGAAAACTAAATTTGCGCTGAAATTAATTAATTTAAATTTAGAAAAGGACGAGAGGGATATTTAAATCTATCAGGTTGGTATTATGAGAACTGAAAGGCTTCACATGATGGGAATTACTGTTTTCTAAGATTTTTTTAATGGCTGGAAAAGTTACGCCAGTTAGAAAACGTCCCATCCCCATCAGATGGCGAAGCCATTCAACGCTTCACCGAGTTAGTGGCACGTATGTTCGCGGTCTTGCGAGGTTATCGGGTTAACTAAATAAACAGCTGACGCCTCAGTTCTCGCCCTCGCACTGGCGAAAGGGAGGATGCCGTTTCGAGCGAGGGAAATTGGATTTCGCATGCCAAAATCATCGCAAATCCGATTTGAAATCAACGAGAACTGAGATAATGGTGGGGACGATTCGCCGATTTATTTTGTTCCTGGAGGTCAACGATCCATCTATATTTGAAGAAGTGCATGATTTTTTGTAGAGATAGTGAAGCACGTGCTCATTTAAATGACGAGTTTTATTCCGTGATATCGGTGAACGACCGCTGATGATGACTCATTTGCGCAAGGACTACTTAATAACTTCTTTAAATATGAAAGTTCCCTGCACCGTGTATATGATGCAAACCATAAGCCGAATTTACTAATTGAACTTTTGAGAAAGACATTTTTCAAAGAAAATTTGAATATGTCCTTAAGTTGATAATTCTAGGTTCTCTAACAGAGGTGTTTCCAGAACACGGGCAAGGGCTCCTCGGTGAGCATTCGAAATGGCCCCCTCCATGTGGCGATATTACCATAAACTATCGCTGCACTTGTCCAATTAAGATGTTTACCGGGATAATAGTGTCGTAAAATTGCATTCATCTCTGGTTTAGAAAATTTTGTGTCTACATGGTACACAGCTATTTTATGCATAAAAGTTTCACAAGGTGAACTTTTGGCGGAGCACAAGGCGTTTTCTCTTATTTACTGCGACATAGAGAACAAAGATTGGAAAAAACCCTGTTCAAATCCATTTTAAAAGAACAACAACGCACTTAAAGGGAAACATACAACTGCGAAAAAATTCATCGAAAGACTATTTCACGAGCATTGTACCTTTCACCGTCGGAACGTAAATACCGCTGTCGGTAAAAGGTAAAAACAAAAGGAAACAAACAAAGTGGCAGCCCCATCCGCTGCATCCACCACCATCTCCACAGAAAAACCTCCCGCCGCTCCACTATACAACTTAATGCAAGCATAAATTCGAGAAAGCCGGCTTGTGAAGCCGATTTCCTCTTTATTTTTCCTCGTTACGCCCCTTAGAACGACTCCTTTTCGTCCATAAGTTTCTAAAGAGAAATTCTCCCTTTGCATTATTCTTCCCTACCCCAAACTGCCTAAAAATGCAGCCTCGCCGATGAGAATGCTCTCCCTCTCTCTCTTTCTCTCCCTCTCTCTCTCCCTCTCTCTCTCCCCCCCTCTCTCTCTCCCTCCCTCTCTCCCTCTCTCCGATCAACGGAATAGAAATCCGTGAACTTTCTCATGACGCAAACCCCTCTGGTTCATTACCTTTAAATGCTCCTTTTAAGAAGATGCGCTCGGGAAATCGCCATTTTTTCCCCTCTCGAGAGAGCGTCTGCTTGGAGGAAGGAATATATAATGTACTAAGTATATATGTCCCTCGGAGGGGGGAAACGAACATGTTCGCTTTTTAAAACATTGCGCTCACGTATTATCTTTTTTTTTTCGCATTAGACACGGTATAAGGTTCGTTTCCATTCGATTCCGCATTATTTTTGCTTTATTTTTTTTTAAACCGAGGACCCAGGAGGCATGCCGGTTCCCTTCGAAGAGTCGAGAGCTCATCCGCACGCTGTTTTTTTCCGCGGAAAGGAGAAGAGGAGAAAACCCTCGGAATGGCCTACTACGCGATCGAATGCTTCGAAAGGTCAATGAGAGTCTTTGGAAGGGCGGATGGCCCCGCTAAGTGCTCGGTGACGCAAGTACGGGGTTTAAAAAAAAAAGGGGCGAAACGGGGGGAGGTGGGGATGGGGTGCGAATTACGCCGAGGAGAAAATTGGACTCGTTGGTCGCTTCGAAAGATTTAAGGGAACGTTAAGGCGGTTTCACTGCAACGGATTTTGCTCGTGTGATAAAATGGAAACACGAAAACGCCGAAAATAACTTTTACCCCTTTCATTGCGTTGATCGACTACAGTCGATTTAAAATTCTTTACCGCTGAATGCGTAAATCGACTATAGTCCACGGCAGATTAAACTACGAATTGCTAATCACGTGCGCCACTTCACGTTTCTAGTTCGTGAATGGTTAGTAGGGCGTCCTCCTCGTAAATTAGCGGTCTAGGATTCGAATCCTCCAGAACGATTTGTCGCTAGTGCTCGTATATTTTGTCGTGAATATGGTAATTTAAAAAAAATCATAATAATTATGTGTTATTTCTAAATATATAAATGAGTTTAATAAATATGAACCTATAATAATAATCAATCCTGTGCCTTATGCAACCTTCGTGGCATATAATAAAAAATTTACTTCATCGCAGATTCAAAATTGTTATCGCTAGCTTTGGAAAATAAGCCTAATAAAATACAGCGGAAAAGGATTGCCATCTGTAATCATAATTACCTCGTTTATAGTTAATTCGCTATAATTCGATTCTTACGTGATAATAAAAACACTTGAGTGTTAGAGACGAATAATTCATTAGGCTAGGCTAATTCTTGGTGAAATTATGTTACACGAAGGGAAGGAAAAAGCAAATACTTCCACTAGGATAAATTTGTCAAATTCCGCGCTTTTGCGAAAATACAGTTTCCAAACCGTCAACTTTCAGAAGGGAATGGATATACCCAACTTGTAACAATTTCACTTAATTAACTCTTAATGGATCATGGTTTCGTTGCACTGCAAAGTCACCCGATATAAAATGAGACATAAATCGGTCATATATTAAGAAGGAGGGGGTGGGGATAAGGATTGTGGAATCAGGAGGTCGTACTGGAGAAATTAGCTATTTTTCGCCATAGAAAATTCGTACCTGCAACTTTTCGTTACACAATACCATTGGTCCCTGCGACATTCTGCCACGAAATGTGATGCGCATACGACTTTTCATCACTCAATAATCACTGATACTTACTAACTTTGATCGCAAAAAGGAATAACTACTGTGATATCTTGTAATGAATACGTATTTTTAACGAGAAATGTTTGTAAATTTCATAGAACAGAATTTTTATGCTATACAATTACTCGGTTTTCTTCCATTATCACTCGTTGCATACAATAATTTCGAAGATAATTGAGAGAGTGGAGCTGGGTTGTTCTGCAATAGTACATCTCTAATGGCCTATTTACTTTATGGACAACAATATGAACCACAACGTCACAGTATATATTTTTGTCTATGTTTCAAGTAATAATGATCTTTTGTGAAGAAAGTGATTTGTGCTGATATGGGTTAGACCAGGGTCGCTTCATTTATATTATCGCTCGGAAGACTGAAAGCATAATATATTGTGTCTGTTTCAGTGAATACTTCGAGGAACATTGTCATTTTAGTATTTCACTCGGTGATGCAGTCTCTTCAAAATTTTAAAAGCAGATAGGAATGACTAAAAATGTAACTATCAACAACATGCGTGGAGACATTACTGGCAAAACTTTCTCGCTAGCAACATAGAGCACGCGCACGAAAAGTTCGCCATTCAACTGGTAGACCGTGACGTCGGTGTCGAAGGTCAAGCTTCCCTCGTTCGTAAACATTGTATGATCTACGCACATCCTCCGAGAAAGCGGGAACGAGCGCATTCTAGAAGATGGTGCCGTATGGACCCGAGAGAGAGAGAGAGAGGGGGGTCAAAGAGCTGGACGTTATTTGTAGGCGCCGTCCGAAAGCGAAGATGGAATTTCATGAAGAGTTGCAAGGATTGGAAGAGATTCGGGAAGAAAGGAAGATGAAGAGAAGGAAAGAGGAGATGGTGATAAAAAGAGGGAAAGAGGAAATGCAAGCAAAGCCATTAACGGCCTCGTCCTAAAACAGGCATGTCAAAATGACGGGCCTCACCACGTAACGAAATTTTTGCCTCAATAAAATCGTTCGGGTTTTTATATAAATATTTAATAATTGTGAAAAGGAGACTATATATTTTCATAGTTACTGAGGTATATGCAATAATAACGCACTTTCTAAGTCACCGTTTTTAAAGAAAAAACAGACTTTTCAACCTTCTAGACAAAGTCTGGCTCTTAATAAACAACTGTAACCCTAATGCGGCCCTTCTACAACATACATCGCTTCAATGCGGCCCTGATGCCTCTTCGAGTTTGAAATGCCTGGCATAAATAAAAACGCATCTTTTTTTTTAGCGCCAGCCATTTTATTTCCCTCTTTTTTTTCCAAGCCGCCTTTCGCTCTCACTCCTAAGTTGTGACTTGCACCCTCCCGGCGTGCGTCGCCGTTACGCGAAACTGGCCCGAGTGCAGTGTCAACGCCTCGGCTGCATGTGCATATGTGGGGGGCGTTTTTACGCCGACGGGTTTCGCGTGACACGTGCTTCAGGGGCATAATTTTGGCGACGACCTGCGTGATAGTCATCTCCAGACGCAGTCTTTTTTCCACAAAAATGTCTGCGGCTTGTAAGGTCGGGTAGAGTAACTTTTTTATGATTTGTTTCGAGTTTTCTTCAGTTAAATGTTGGATAAAAACGGAATTGTAATTTCTGCGAGAGCTTACTAAGTTTTTAAACGTTGATTAAAACAAAATAAAATTTATATAAACTTATTTTAATGAAATCTCGTTTTATATGTATTGAAAAGTAAATTACGTTAGTTCATTATATAATAAGTATCACTGCGCTCTTTATATTAGAATAAATTTGGAAGAATGTCATTGAATGTTTTAGTTTTGTTCATGATACTTTATAATTTAAATTAATGTCTATTTTACAACAATACATTGTGATACTTATATATAATCATCCTAATTAAAACTTGTTTTATAATTTATCATCGATTACACATTAAAAATATGATTTCCACCCAAGTTCAATTTATTAACCGTGAGCCACATATTGAAATCAAATTAACACATCAAATAATGATTCACTGTAAATGTATGAATTAAACTTTCCATAAAATTACACCATTTAGTTACGGTCCACAGCATCAATTTGGTATTTGTTCGATAAGTACCTGCGTGCAACAAATAACATTTTGGCTATCTAACCATCAGTACAAATGGTTTTGATATATTACAGCCGAAAGAGCTAAATATTGCTTAGGTTATGTACTTAATAGTCTAGTAAATTATTGACAAATACGGTTAAGCGCGTCGTAAAATTCGTGAGGGAGCGGCTCGCTCCTTCGTTTTTCCTATCCATATTTAGAAATCCATTGATTAGGAGAGAGAGTAGAGAGTTCATATATATTACGTGCATTCTAATTTCGCTATTATGTTTTCAAAACGAGTTTTCGGCAACTCGAGAAAACTTAAATACACCTCTTGTAATTGCCAATAAATTAAAAAAGAACGGTATGCGGAAATTAAACAAGTTAACGCCGTTTTATAGGTAGCTAAATTGAAATATTGGTTAATTAGGAGAAGAATTTCACACCTACCCGTAATAATTATGTCATAAAAATCTGAATATTGTTTGATTATTGTAATAATTTTTCGCATTTAACGTTAAACAGGACTTTATTGTGAAAGCACGGGAAATATAATATTGCCAGGAGTAAAAAACTTTGTGCAATTTTTGCATTTTCCATTATTTTTCTGGCTAACTTCGATAATTTTCCAATGTAGATCAGGGTATCTTTTTAACCAGGGAATTTTCGAGGACACAGAATCCCAAAAATGCGAACTCAATCATGGACGAAGCGAAGCCAAACAGTTTGACCGCCGAATCCCTTAACCCAGTGTTTCTCAACAAGGGGGCCCGTGGGTTGTGCCTAGGCCCTAGGCCATTGATGGCGAACCTTCTATAGTCAGCGTGCCAATATTACCGAAATTGTCGACTCTTTTCCGCCTCGCGTGCCACAAAAAGTCCTTGATTTTTTTTGGGCTTTTGGTTCGAGATCAATAAATAAGATTGTAACCGTAAAACTAACGTTCACAATAGTTAACTAAATAAAACCAATGTTTTTGCGGCGTTAAATCAGTACGATAAATGCTTTGTATGGTTTTCGCCTTTCGTTGGCGTGCCAACCAAAATCGTCTTGCGTGCCACTTATGGCAGGCGTGCCATAGGTTCGCCATCACTGCCCTAGGGGGTCCGCGAGTCTAATTTGGGGTGTGATTCAGCAATTCGTGAAACTTCCTTACGGGAGAAAGGAAGAAAGCAAGTACATATAAGGCTCTTCGCGAGACAGAGTTTAATGTAAAGGGCATACTTTGTACATTACGAGATTGTCTTGCATATTTTCCGTTCCTCGAGAATGAGACGTTGTCCTCATTAGCTTTGTATACAAAGTAGGCATTGCATAAAAGCATTAGAAACTCGAGTAGTAGTGTACGATATATGTTAATGTTATCTCACTGTCTTACTGTGGACCGACAATTCCCCACCCTTGCCTTACATAGAAGTAGTGTTGATATTTTTCCATTTAAGCCCCCACTCAGTAAACCAGTCTCAAAACAAAAGAGAACTTGCAAGACTTCAGTTTTATTTTTGCTTGCCAAAGGAGAATTGTCTATTCAATATACTCTGTTGAACGTGTCAGTTTGCCATGTTTGTGAGATCAACAGCCAAGAAGCGTCAGAACATCTTAATCATTAGATTAAAGATAGATAAAGTAGATAAATGCTGCTATCACTGCAAGAAATACAAAGTTTGATTCTCGACGTATTATACGCATTGAACCATTCACATAAATATTTTTTTTCAGTTACCCCTATACAGTAATGAGTAAGCAAGGGACACTATGATTTTTTCGACTTCAAAGAAGCCGCCAAATTTGTCACAACAACAAAGTGAAGAAGTTAATAGAATCTTTACGAATACTTCTAGTGATACTTCAAGTGCAGATATGAAAAAGAAGATGGATGAGCCTTCCACGACTGTGTCAAATGAGTGCAAAAATCGAAAATATGATTCGAAATACATTAAGTATTGTTTTAGTTGCATTGAACTCAATGAAACTGAAAGACACCAGTGTGCTTTGTGGCGACATATTATCAAATGAAGCAATGGAACCTGCAAAGTTCCTTCGTCACTTGGAAACGAAACATCCTGGATCGAAAAATAAACCCGTTGATTATTTTTTAAGGCATTCCATGACTTAAATAAAGCAGGAGGATGCACTGAATCCTACATTAGATACGAACAATTCCCTTTTAAAATCATCATTTTTAGTCGCGCTGCGTATTGCAAAAACTAGGAAACCTTTAACTACTTTAAGATTTAATTAAGCCTTGTATCGTAGGTGTGTGTGCCGAAACTTTTGAGGAATCTTACGTAAAAAAAATAAAGACATTCCGCTGTCTAATGATACTATAAATCAAAGAATCCTGATGTTTTCGGACGATGTTACAGAACAACTAATTGATAAATCTATTATGTAACGTGGTTTGATATCCAAATGGATGAATCAATAGATATATTAAACCAAGCCATTTTATTGGTCTATGTGCGGTTTATTGATTATTCCGAAGGGGAAATAAAGGTAAAAGTCTTGCTGATTAGAGCTAAAATTGTTACCATCAGCGAATGTATCTTTAACGCTTTAAATGAATTTATTGAGAAGAAAGGTTTTCAGTGGAAGTGCTGCATCGGCGTGTGTACAGATGGAGCTGCAGCAATGACCAGACGTAAATCTGGTGTTGTAGCCCGAATTAAGGGAACTGCTCACACAGACATTATTGCAACCCTATTTTTTACACCGTCAACAACTAGCTTAAAAATAGCGCCAGAACTCATCGAAGTACTCTCACAAGCAGTTAAAGTTATAAATTTTGTGAAAGCAAGTGCTAATAATTCACGATTGTTTTCTGTGCTGTGCGAAGAGATGCGTACTGCTCATAATTCACTTCTGCATAGCGATATCCGCTGGCTTTCTTGAGGGAAGGTATTGAAACGACTAGCAGAGCTAAAAGCAGAGGTAGAAATATTTTTGAAAGAGACGAAATCTGATTTAGGAATACTTTATGATAATGGAAATTGGTTTGCAAAACTTGCCTATTTAAGTGACGTATTCAGAATCTTCAATGAACTTAATCCCTCCCAGCAAGTGCGGTTAAGTTATTTATTTGTCATAAATTACAATATAATAACTTCGCAGAAAAGTTATTAATTTGGTTTAAAAGAATTGATATAGGTATTTATGATAGGTTTCTTCAGTACTGTCAAATATTAACCGTCAACACGTTGTTTCAGATGAAAAGAAGATTAATGCTTATATAAAAGCACATCTGAATGCACTTAGTAAAAAATTTCAATATTATTTCTCGACATATGAAGATATTTGTAAGTGTATCCTATGGGTACAAGATCCTTTGGCACATCAGTCTGGGTTTCAGCTTACACCAATAGCAGAAGGCAAACTCATCGAACTGGCCACTGACAGTACTTGGGAAACAAGATTTCGGGAAAAGTCGCTTGCAACATTTTAGATAAGTATTAGGAACGAATATAGCATATCGAGTGAAAAAGCTTTCAAGATTTTCCAACCATTCACTTCAACATACTTATGTGAAGCAGGATTTTCAGCTATAACGTCAATTAAAAAAAAAGAAATCGACTCTGTCTTGATGCTTGTATGCGATTAGCTCTTTTAATAAACTCCATTGAGCACAGATTGGAGTCATTAATAAAAAGAGTTCAAGAACAGAAATCGCATTAGTTTTTTAGCATATAATTTCGATGTCTTTATATGCTTACATATTAAAGAAGAAAAACACTAACCATGTAATTTATTATTTACTACAATTTATAATAGAATATAAAACGTTTTATTCAACAATTTGACTAATAAAATATCAGGTACTTCAATTGTATTTTGTTTATTTTTCATTTTAGACTATTTCGAATAAAGTTTTGAAGTTTCTAGTCGTTAATTCATGGCTACTACAGTTTTCCCAATTTAAAGACAGCGAAGTTATAACCAGGACTGAACCATATTCTACTTTTTTATATGGGTTGTTTTTAGGTCAATTTCCTTCAAGTGGAAATACGGCAGTACGATAAGACTTACGCTTTCCTTTTATCATATATTTTAAACCAATTTAATAACAAAATATCTATACTTTGGTATATACTTCAATGTCTGTTCAAACCAAATGTATGTGTTAATAACAAGAGGAGGTCCGCGAAAATATGGGAACTTCGTAAGGGGTCCGCGGCACCAAAAAGGTTGAGAAACACTGCCTTAATCAATGCTTCTCTCTTCGCTTTCAATGCTAAACAGCCATCGCATACAGGAAATTCTTAATTCCGGGTTCGTTATAAGTTTTCGGGAACAGTTCAATGGCCGACCCTTTTTTTTGAAAAAAATCCACACGTGATTTAATCTCTCCAACTACCTTTCAGCGTTGAAGAACGAAGGTCCCTATATTCCTTCTGGAATTTATCTCCGAAGCAAGATCTACTCTCTATATTTAGAACGGAAGGTAACTTGTACATTTTTCCGTGTGTTTTGCTTCGTTCACATGTACGCGAACAGCAAGATTTCCTTCTTTTACCGATTTCTAGAAATTTTATATTTTTTAGAATTTAAATATTAGGTCACGAGAAAGAAAATTCATTTTTCATTGACTTTTTTTATTGGATTAGACTGGTTGGCACCCAAAGGTCGCGGGTTCGAATCCCGCTCCGGGCATGAATGTTGTTATATATGTTGATTTGTGTTTTTGTCTACTGTTAACATTTCACTGTAAAATGGCGTACACCTACGAAAACTCTCGTCAAACACGAAGATATCATAATACTGCATGCCATATGTAATAACAATGTAATAGAATAGAATTCTGCAACGAACCAGTTAGTTGGAATTTCGTTCACCTGTATAGTTTATTCTTGTTGAATATATAACTAGTTTGAATTTATGTTTATAGCACAAAAACCGATTTTTCTATCCTCTGACTATGCAAAATTGAAATTGGCATGACATATTACTGTATTATCGCCCTATTTAGCTACAGATTAATTAATATATTCATTTAAGAAATATAGAAGGAGTCAAGTTTTACTCTCGATTTTTATTATAAAAAATAATTTACAAAATACATGTATTCCTTAATAAATGATGAGTAAATAGATCAATCACATTTGCTAATTTTTCCAATACAAATAAATTTTAATTACTTTATTGTTAACTGTAACTGAAGTCATATTTAAACTGTTTATATAATTTATTTGTAGTGTATCTGTGAAAGCTAATCGACGCAAATATTACTACTGATTTTGCATGGTTTGATATCAAGTAGGACAACTTTTATCTGCTACTCCTTTCTGAATACTTTTTCCAGTTTGAGCCAACTTCTTAAGGGTGGACTAATAACATTAGAATAGTTTAAAATACTTCATAACATTATTTGTTTCGTCAAATCACGTCTTAGCAGGTTTTCGATATTGATATATGTTTCTAGGGACCATGAATTTTCCCACTTAATGTGACATGAAATATGTCATGAGTTCTAAAGTAAATTCCGCGAAAAATGCAGCCAGAAATATCACGAATTATGTTTAAAAAGTCCGAATCAAAGGTTAAATTCCTAAGTTTTTCTAAATAACGAGAAATACTTATCGGGTATAACTTTCCCTTAGATGGATCATTTGAAATAAAAAATATGGGAAGCAAGAAAATTTCATATTACGATGTCATTATCGCCGTGATAAATACCAGGAAAGAAAATCGTAATTTGAAACCACAGGCACGTACAAATGGCGAGGAAGGTGTATGTGAACCCTTGGAGGCATTAAATATTTATGAAAAATACAAGAGAGTAAACGTTTTGAATAGGAAAACCTGAGAAATTGCGGAAGAGAAGAAATCCGTCGATTTTCTTCTCCCAGTTTTCTTCTCTTTTAAAACTCAACAGCGTAATGTAACTCCACGATCCGCAAACAAAAAAAAACAGGAAATAAATTTTACTTTCTTCGGAGGCACGAACCAAGGACCTAGAGTAGACAAGTTAGAAAGCTGCCGGTCGTTTTATTTCCCCGTTTCGCAACCCTTTCAAACAAAAGGAAAAACCTTTTCCTAAGCCGCAAGGCACACTAGAATTAAACAAAAACACCCTCGGAGCTAAAAATCGCAAAACCGGACGAAACCGAAAAAAATTTTACTTTCTAAAACTATTTCTTAACCGCTCTATAGCAAACAGATGCCATCTATAAGGGCACCCGTCCGTCTCTCTTTCTCTTCCTTTTTTTTTTAAAAAAAAAAGGATGGTATCTGCGGGGGAGGCTCATCTTCTTCCCCACATTAGTAGGACAATATCTCCACAGCTCGGTTCAATTGCGTGACTTCCGCAAACCTAATCCGCTCGAAGGATTCCCATGACCTTTCTCCTCCCTAGATGTGACCCTACAACTCTCCTTCCTTCCTCAACGCGCGCTGTACTTTCCCTCTTTCAACCCTCCTTTTATCGGATGAGAGGATGATGGCCCGTCTTCTTATTCTCCTTCTGCTTCCTCGCAATTTCTCTTTAAAGGACGCACGAAAAGGAAACAAGTAGTTGTATTTTTTCTCCCGAAAAGGTTTCCCCTTTATTTTTTCCCCCTCGTCGGGTGAGAAAGAGCGCCGGGGGCCAAATGGATGCGGACGAGTATCTCACGGGATCGAGCTTACGTATAATGCGGAGTCATGTATCATTTAGAAGGCCGATCTTAATCTTTTGGAAGCTCGGAATCGGTCGATTTGTCCGCGAAACTTTCGTTTTTCCACCAATCTCAACTTTCTTCCGACTTCGCGCTTCCAAACTCTTTTCTAATATACATACACTCCTCTTTGTCTTGCTCTCGGGGAAAGCGTTTTTAACACCAAGACGAGGCATTTTTCAACTGTTGTTAATCGCGGCGTTGGATTAAATTAGTCTACCCGTCTGTCTCTTGGAATGTAATTAAACTTGGAAGTCAAATGCGACGGAAAGTGCGGATCTTCATTTTTTTTCGCTTCCCGAGAGAATTTGTTAGACTTCAACAGCTAGTCTGCCTCGATGGTTCAGTGGTACAATATCAGCTTGTTGATTTTAAGATCTAGGTTGCTCTCGGGGAAAGCGTTTTTAACACCAAGAAGAGGAATTTTTCAACTGTTGTTAATCGCGGCGTTGGATTAAATTAGTCTACCCGTCTGTCTCTTAGAATGTAATTAAACTTGGAAGTCAAATGAGACGGAAAGTGCGGATCTTCATTTTTTTCTCTTCCCGAGAGAATTTGTTCGACTTCAACAGCTAGTTCAGTGGTACGATATCAGTTTGTTGATTTGAAGGTCCAGGTTCTATTCCTCCTGCCATCAGGCGAAGTTTTAAACTTTAAAAGGATTCCTCCGTTATCGTAAATTTCAGTATTAAAAGGGAAGGTGATGGAGCGATAAACTATTAATTATACTAATAATAAATACAGATATGCAAGGCAAAAAGAGAAAAACCTTGAAAACTCTTAAAATATGCAATACACACAGGTTTACATTTGGGAACCAGGTCTCTGGCGAGGATTGACTATCCGTAAACCTGCGTATTATTTCTTTTAAAGGTTTAAAAAATATTTTTTCCTTTTTGTTTATGCACAAGTTTTTATTTGCACTCTCGTTTACTATTTCTCCCCTTATCAATATCTAAATATTGTAATTTTATGTTAATAAATAATTCTTTCCACGTTCTCACAGGCTTTTTAATGTTCGATTTAATGTGATACATTTCGACAAACGTCGAACACGTGGAAATTAAAAATTCGATCGAAGGTAATTTGCCGACAGCAAGGCTCGATATTTTTAAATGTCGGCAATGCAATTTCTAGAAAAAGCTTGTTGGGAATAGAAAAAAACACTGTTTGAAATATTAAACCGCTGTGCAAATCTTTGTAAATGATTTGCAATAACTTTAATGAATAGAAGCATACTATATTTTGTCCGGCTTTCTAAGGATTGATTTGGAACTCATGTTCATCAATCAATGACTTAGCGATTCTTTAGACCGTTTTAGACATACGATTTTAAACCAATCACTAGTTGTAAAAACGACCTAGAATTTTAAGGCACGCATCGCCTCCTGTTGAGATAAAATCATTAATCAAGCAACCCAAATTTTTTAATCTATCGCTGCGCTTTCACCAAGTATTCTTCAGGAACACACTGCACAAATACCCACACCGATCAAATCTCCTATATGGATAATTAACCGCGTATTTAGACGAAAGAAATTCACGCATGATAAATTAAAGAAGATCTCGAACATTCATGTCTCTTCTAATTCTAAATTTCCAAGTCACGAATAAACCGTTATCTGAGGTCATTAATAATTGCTGGAGAGTTTTTGACTTAAGCTTAATCTATAGCTCAATTTTCGATGGTGTTAAGTCAGGATATGTACCGGAGCTATTACTGAACATGTATCTGACCCTTTTTTGAGCCTACATGATCAGTCCATCTAGTTTGTATTAGTGCGCAATTAATCTACAGAGCACAGCGCTGAATTTAGGAAAAAAGGAATTCGTTAAAAAAAAGAAATTCTACAATGCTCGTTTAAACTGATACTTGTAAGCTATTAAATATAAAAGTCAGTAAAAAAAAGATTAATTTTTAATGCAATTCTCCAAATCTATACGTTAAACTTTTGGCGGAATAAAATTAAATATTATCCATGTGGGCTACCCGTCATTCATACCGAAGCGAATAATGTGCACTTCGTTACATCTGAAAATAATCGCAATGCTTCCGTGCCGTCTTATTGATTTCATCCTCATGAAAAATGTTACGGCGTTCCCTCGTCCATTTGTACCTTAACGGCTCCGACGTCAGAGACCGCATGCCAAGCAAATGTACGATCCTTAACAGTTTTCCATTTGTCTTGGAGTTCATTAGCCTCCGTCCGCAACGAGCACGTAGAAATAAAATTAATATTTCGGATATTTCGCAAACGAAATCGATTTATTTACATATGATATCATGGGTACGCTGAAATATGTTTTCATTCAACCACTAACGTCAAACCCATGAATACCAAAAATAAAATAAAATACGAGTAAAGAATGATTCTCGAATTGAATTGTCACAGCATTGTTTAAAATGCTTACTTTGTTATTGACATTAAGTTTCATAGCAATCTCAACGATTCCAAATTCAAAGACTCGCGTGAATTGAGAAAAAACCTAGAAAGGCCTCACCACATCAATGCCAGATCTACATTACTGCTTACATTAACCTTTGCACTACGATGAGACATTATTATTTTCATATCTTAGCAGCGAGTAACTGATAATTTAGAGAGATCTTACAGGCGTAAAATATGACTAACTATCTGATTAACCAATTGGAGGAGAAGGAAGAGTAAGTAAGAGTAAGACTGGATGTTTTACAAGAAGGGGACGGTTGTGAGAAGATGAAGATAATAGATTGTTTTGGGTGAGAATATATCTACCAAAAATTAGAAGTTATTACGCTGAGCCGGCGGGGTTAGACTGCCTTCTAACCCAAAGGTCGCGGGTTCGAATCCCGCTTCGGGCGTGGATGTTGTGATGTATGTTGATTTTCTCTAACAGAATTTGAGGGTGCAAAATGACCTTAGCTGTCGACGCACCTAAAAAGCTGATTACTACTACTACTATTACGCTGATGGAGAGCTAGAAAATTATTTTTTTGGATAGTAACAAAATATATTGATTTATATTTGATTTACGTGAGGTGGCAATCTCAACTAAAACGTCATTGCTCTCCTAATTTCTTGACTTTAATAATAAAAATAATTCTATTTGAAAAGTAACAAATTTATGTTGGGAATTTATTGAAAAATGTGATATATTAAGAAGGAACAATCGTTGGAAACAACAACCGTTTATAACCATTAATTAACCGCTGTATGACCTATGACTGTGTGCTTTGAGAACTGACCTGTTATGCAGTGATTAAGAGACTATAGCGGTCGAAATTCTTATGATTTAACGATTCGCAACGGTGAGCAATGAATTGAAGGTAGGTTATACGTGTTCACGGTTGAGTTAATATGTATTCGAACCGGTCATGAACACGGAATACAGAGAATCCGGAGAAGATTTTTATAAAATATTTTGCGTCGGAAAATCAACTTTTGTAGCATTTTCCGATAAAAAATATTAGAAATATTACAACGGCCGGCTTTCACGGAAACGGATAAATGTGGCACGTTTCTTATCCCTACAAATCACTTCCATTTATTTTGCAGAAAGGAAGTGATGCGCGCAAAATAAACACGTTCAAATTGCTCTTTTTGCATATATAAAACAACGTGATTCCCTGTAAACATGTTATCACTTACATCTTTTACTGAAATTTATTTTTTGTTTAATATTTTCTGAAATGTATTTTATTGAAGACTGCTTAGGAAAATCTTTATTTTATTAATGAATCTTTCACCGTAAATTAGACTTTTTCCGCTGAAGATGTTTGTTGAAAAATTAAAAATTACGTTAACAAAGCAATTTAGCGACTTTTGTTTACAAAAACGGTATTTTTAAGATCCCATATTATTTATAATTATTACCGCTAATTATAAAACATCTAATGGTTCACGACAGTACGCCTCATGGATTTAAATTTAATGATGTGTTGGCTGAATCTATATTTAACTGTGATAGTGAAGGTTTTACCAAGAGAATTTGTAAATAGCAGTAATAGTAATACATAGTAGGCATCTCAAAAGACACAAAAATAAAAAAAAACATGATAATCTGCCCAGAAAGCATCCGTCATCATTGGTGATTATAACAAATAACAGTACTATCGGCGAATCATTACAGATTACGGCTGCCTTGTCGCCGAAATCCTCATCTTGTTTCCACGACCCTTTTATGGATGCTGGAGAAACATACTTCTCAATTTTACTCGATAATCCTCTACTGAAGAGAAACTGATCATTTATCGCACATTCATTTTCCATATTATGTACTTAATCTTTTCCAAATTATTGACCTATACACAAAATCACCCAGCCGGGTGTCAGATTTATCCTAATTCTGCGGGTAAAGAACGAAGAACCAAGATAAACACAGATAACGCTTACATCCCCACCCTTTACGGAATCTAAAAACCGGTTCTACTAGGCATGTACCGGCATTAATCGCGCCAGGCAGAGAGGGATTCTGGTAGGAGAGCCACAAATCGAACGATGCTGCTACTATCGAAGCGATCGCATCGAATAGAAGATAAATCGGAAGAACTGCTGCAGGGCAAAATGTAGTAGGAAAAAAAGCTGAAAGCCTTCTAAATGCTGCGCGAACGAGAATGACCTGGGTACAAAGAAGCGTCAAACCCATCCCTCCTCGCTTTGCAAGATTAATGCGTTTCTGGAAAAGATCGCGCAAAGCGAAACCGCTTAAAGCGACATAGGTTTCTCCGTAAAAATACGTGAGATTGCATTTGAGCGCATCCAGTGTCCAACATGCAACTATTTAGCTGTATCGTATTCAGAACTGTTTCCATTATTCTTGAGTCAAACTGAAATGCTTGGAGACCGTTCAGAAATCACGAAATTGATGGCCGTGCAGTTCGAAGAGAACCGCGCTAAGCTGAAAACGTGTAAACCGAGACTCTGCAAGGGGGATGATTGTACTGCAAACGATGAAAAATGGTCGTTGGTGCGGGTTATGATGTCGTGGGATTCTGCCACGTATTCTCTCGCTACGTGTTCGGTGATTCAGTCGTTTTCATTCTGCTGGCAGGTGGAAATCGCCGTGAGCACGTGTCATATCACGCATAGGAACGTGCGTAAAATTCGAAGCTACGGCGTGGGCGCGTGTGACAGGACCTCGTGCTTACAACATAGTATATGAACTTGGGTAGCTAAAGCAGACGTTGGGCCTATTGTCTAACAATGAGATAAATGCGAGGAAAGAATGACATTCCTATTTTTAAGATGTCAGTCTCCCGTTACATTTGAATGGAAGGAATAGTTTCATTCATATATTTAAATTTCGAATGATTAACGTAAGACAGACGATAGAAAATAAAATGTTGACAAGGAGGATAGACTTATTTAGTGATATGAAGTACATCACTGCACTAAATGAATAATATTTTAAAGTAGTGGCAGCAATAAGCTATAACTTATAATCAACCAGTTTTATGTTGGCTTTCCGCTCTGACTTTGAAATTTACATTGAATACCGTCACGCTAAGTGAGAAAAAATTAAGCGTTTATAAAATTCAACTCCATCTCTTCCTCAAAGCACAAAGAAAAATCTATACAGATTCGTAGGATTTTTAAGCTGAATAAACTTGCTAGATTAAAGCTTAATTCCACATGATAAGGGGAACACGAACCAATTTATCGTTATCTGATCCCCCTACGTCATAAAGTTTGCAGGTTTTAAATTCAATAATAAGCACTTACGTACCTAAAATTGAAAATAATAAGTACTTATCTGAGGTATCGCCAACAGCCATAACAAGGTTATTAAAAACCAATGCAGCCGTCTTCAGTGGTCATTCACCGAAAGTCGAACTGCTTGTACTTGAATTTGTTTTCGGCCAAGAGACGAGCTTGATAATTCTACAGTGAATTCAGGTTTTAATTTGGTTTTTCCGTGACGCATTTCTGATAACTGAGTCTATTTCATCTCCTTTTAAGCGCATGAAGATTTTAAAAATCGTCAAACCTATCTAGCTTCCTAGCATGTTATTCTGACGGCATAGAGGGGCGTCGCGAAGCCTGGAAGTTTCATTTCTAATGGGCTAAAACATGAACTCCCCTCGAGTGAGATCGCATTCATTTCAGGACGACCGCGAAGCTAAGTAGGCATTAATAACGAAAAAAAAATGTCACGCGCGAAATACGCCTGTCACGGCTATACGTCATGTCTCTCCCACGGACGCGATTTATTCATTTTTTTCAGGAGACAACTCTCACCACCAAAGGGTTAAAAAGAATCTCCTTGCTCCGGTAAAGTGATCCTCATACGGTGGATACGGTGCTTGGGCGGAGGTGATTTCGACGGCTGAAGTTAAGAGGCGCGAGTCTACTCACACGTTTCGCGTGCTCCACCAAGCCCCGCTGATTGATCACCCGAGAGGGCGTTCCAAGTCGTGTCACCCAAGCTTGATCGATGGCGCTTTTATGCGGAGGTGAGGAATTTTTAAAAGGAGGATTGTACGTATGTATTAATAAAACACATTATCAGCCTACTACTTCTTTTTTCTCCGAAGAACGCCCATCATTCCGAGTGCTAAAATTTTCGGCTTTAACTCATACGTTCAGATCGAGAAAAAGAATTTCTTTTCACCTGCCAAGTAATTTCAAAAGTATATCAATTGTAATGGCGGTATTCTGTATCTTTTTCAACGAAGTATAAATTTAAAAACTACGTAATAATAATTCTGATGAATATATTATCGTTGCTGCTATATCGTGGTAATAAATCAAAAATATTTTTTCCTAGGTTAAGAACTTCATATCCATCCCTCTAATGATTTTGCTGCTACTGGAATTTTTGACAATTTTCCGGCAAGTGCGTTGATGTTAAGGTCGTTATTTTTTCAATTAAACGTTCAAAAGTACTTCTTTTATTTTAAAATACCACTCTTCTTCTGGAATTAATTTCTTCGTGAGAGCAAAATGTATGCTGAAAGTTGTACTTTGTGATAAAATAACATTAAGCGAATAGATGAACCTAAAAATGACGTCCAGTACTGAAAATAAAACACTAAACGAATGAATACCGAGCTCAATTAGTATTTATTATATGATGCCATTCTTTGGAGAACCTAACCTCGAACTCAGCATTTTACATGGCCTTTATAAATTCACAATAGTTTCCTATAATAAGCGATTTCTATGCAGGTGTCGAACGCTGTTAGGACCTTGTAATAGCTTGTTAAATGTCCTGCAAGGTCCTAACAGTATTAACCTTCCCGACAAAACAACTGAGAATACCCTTGTGTATTTGATTGCAGCTTGGCTGACGAATTGCGTATTTACGGAACTTTTCCCATCATTCTGTTCGAATGATTGTGTCCTCTTCATGACAGGACAAAGCCATCGGCAAGAGCTTCTTTCTTTTTTCAAGGCGTTTAACTCGACTTCTAATCATTTCAAATTAAGCCTTTTAACAGTGTACTTCATTTTTTGCGTTTGCGTTATTCCTTGTGCTAAAACGCTTTCGGTTATGGCTTATTTAAGGCATCAACGCATAACTATTACCTCTTAGAGTTATTGAGTTTCCAGGTACTAGGGAGACCTTCACGGTTGCAGTAGCGGTCATGGGCCTTACGAGATTCCCACAGTAATTAACGGATAACTAAACCTTCACGACTTCAACCACATTTAAGGAATAGTATTAACATTTTTGTTCAACCTAATGTATTTTCTAATTTAAATCACATGTAAAAATGGCCCTGTACAGATCGAATGCTTATAAAACAACCATTTTAGGAAAAACTTCAGTAAATGGAGAAATCTTATCTACTGTTGGACAGTGTTATATTTTTATCGCAAGAAAATGCCCGAAAAGAGCATCTACATTAAGCAATCACTTGCAAATGAAAATGATCAAGTGCAATGTTGTTCAGTGCAGTAATGATTAGACGATAAGAAGCAGATTTCTATTTAAAAATTAGAACATATAACGGAAATATGCCAAATAATATTTTAAAAGGTGAAAAGCGAAGTAATATATTGTGAAATGAAACGCAAAAATAATCACATGTTGACATCATTATTCTCTAATCGTCGACTATCGGTATTACTCCTTCTCATAGATATACTTAACAGGACAATAAAATAAAAATTTCAAAAAATAAATATAACTCTATAGTGCAAAACGAGTTCTCAAAGTCGAAAAACTTATTGTGTAGGTGATCCTCAGCTGTACTAACACTTCAATTATATTTAAAATTTGCAATCAACATTTTTGGATGCTGTATTTAATAATACTTAAAAAGAGCTTTAACGCAAGTTCAGTGCGATCCGACGTTAAGAACCTCAGAATATGAAATATATAGGTAATGAAAGTAGTATTTTTCCTAACATTTGGCCGATCAAATTTCTCTTGGGAAAAAAAAATTGCAGAAATAAAAACGGAAACAGATGAGCATATTAAATACGTTTAAACTTCATATAGAAAAAGGCCGAGGATATCATCGGGTGGTTTTGTCGGTAAACAAATTAGAAAAGGCAGGTCTAAGATGGACGACCGTGAACCTGGGTTTCGGGACGGAATGACCAGACGCGCGAATATTTTCTGAGACGTCTAGTTCTTATTTCAGGTCCATCCGGTTTTACGAAAAAACAGACTGCGCCACTTTCGCATGACACGTGCGCCCTTCGATTTAAAGACTGGGAGAAGAAATCGTCTCGTGAACGCGAGGCGAGACGGGAAAGTGGATGACGACGGCGGACCAAAAACGACGCGGGGGCCACTTTTCATTTCGGTGGCGGACGAAGGAGACCTTCGAGTCAGAGCGAACCTTGAAATAATTTCGGGAGAAAATCCCCCATCTCACGGTTATACTTGGCGGCGAAGTACTTCGGTTACATAAACAATATTTGGCGAATTAAAAGTGATTAAAATCATTCGGCAACTCAAGTTGACCGGCAGCTTGAGTAAAGAGATTAAAAAGAGGTTACTGAAAACGCTCATATGGAGTGTAGCATTGTATGGGTGCCAGACGTGGACAATGAGAAAAGAATATGTGAGGAGATTAGAGGCGTTTGAGATGTGGGTATGGCGTAGATTAGAGAAAATCAGTTGGACGGGGAGGAAAGCGAATGAAGAAGTTTTGAATATAGCAGGGGAGGAGAGGAACTTAATCACAGTAATAAGGGATGGACAGATGAAATGTGAAAGAAAACGGATTCCTGAAAGACGTCGTAGAAGGAAGAATGTTAGGAAAGAGGCAAAGAGGTAGACAGAATTTGATTCGTTGAAAGAAGGGATGGGATATGAAAATTTTAAGAGAAAGTCTTTGAATAGCCAGGATTTGGTGGTGTGTGTCTAAAACCTACCGGAAGGTAGAATTACTTTGTATTGTATTGTGTTGTAACGCAGTCTACATTTTTTTTATTTTACGAAAGAATATCTTGACGGGCACATTATAGTTAATTTAATTTAATTTAAAATCTGCTTGCACTGCCATAAAGAAAAATGATCTACATAACTAAGTGCTCCATCCGTTTAGATTTACTTTAAAAGTTTCCAGTCTTTAAATAAAACATTGATATTATTCCAAAAATAAAAAAAAATGCACGCCTAAATAAAAATAATGAATCGTTTTCTAACCCATAAATCATTACGTCCACTCTCGACAATCTGGACGCCTCTTTGAAAAAAAAATGGCAGAAAATAAATAAAATCCTTCTCGAATGAACTTTCTTGATTCTTTTAATTTTCCCTTTTAATATGAAGAGAAAAATCTTACATCAAATAAATAACAATTTACTCCTATATGGTTTACCAATTCGCATGCTTGAGACAGGAACATAAATCTATGTGCAATGAGATAAGACCTTCTTCGCCCTTGAACCATTATTCTTCGGAACAATGCCTCAGACATTTCTATTTCGGGCTTCACGTTTCCGCGTTATACCGGCTATTGACACCGCTCCCTTTTTACAGCGTGGCGCGAAACAATGGCGGCGACGAATAATCCCTTTTGGAACAACTCCACGGTGAATTCATTGCCCCGAAAGAGGAGGAGGGGGGGCAGAGAGTGACCGCATTCCTAGCATTCCGCTCGAATCCCACTCTCGAGGATCTGACAGCAGAGCGCCATTTTTTCAAAAGTCGATCCCGTGCAGACGTGAAATTCCTCGCGGCGTTCCCCTCTCTTTTTATCAAACGACCACTCTGTTTTCTAAATCACGTGGGAAGGCGCGGCTCGCAAAATTATTGATTTTGCGAAAAAACTGCCGATAATCTTTAATTAAAATTGCTTCATTAAGAATTATCCGGTAGCAGAAAATTGTTGAGATTACATAAATTTGCACAGGTAACCTGATGTGAAAATTCTCCGTGGAGACTTCGTGGGAAAACCTGTTTTTTAAAGTAAAAAACGACGACCGACATAGCTACATGATATACAATGAAATTTAAAGTAATTTACAGTAAAGTTTTCTTAATGGTATTAAAAAGTTTTTCGCAAAATATTAACCGTTTAAAGAGTATAGAAAAAAGAAGCTATGGGAAATTGTGAACTTAGTTTAAATTTCCTATTTAACATTTAATTTTTTTTTCTTTAAACCAGTGCACTGCAGTGGTGCCCAAACTTTTCGGCTCCAGGGCCACATAACCTAGTGCTGCACTTACCGCGGGCCACATATTTCAATTTCGTACTCTTCGCCGGCCATACCCAGTCGAAAATAGAGTTTTAAAAAAACTTAGGAAATTAAGGATTTAGTTGTGAGTAGAAATTACCTGATATACTTTAAATAAATTTATCTACTATGGAATTTTAAAAGTAAACACAAAATATATTGTTTTCATAATTTTCTATTTTCCATTTGTTACATTGTGTCCTTTAATTGTTAAACTCATGATTGGCCGGATGAAGACGCTCGGCTGGCCGGATGTGGCCCACGGGCCGTAGTTTGGGCACCACTGCTTTAAAAGGTAAAGGGATTCCGAAAACGTAACCATTTTTAATTTTAAATCATGAATTTTATCGAAATATCCAAATGAATTCACTGTTTGGCATAAAAAAATGTAAGATTTCACAAATGCCTTTAGCACTCTACGATAATAAAGAAATAGTTAAAACCATAGTACGTATTAAATTTAAACTGTTATTCGTGAAATCTATAAATACAGTTTTATTAAATATCTTGTCATCTTTCATTCTACGTCCGATGGAATGATGTTCAAACTCATTTTTATAAAATTATTATTAGCAAAACCCATATATACCTAGTTTTTTAAGCAATCTCTCTCTCTATAGTTATCAATCTTGCGATTGGTTGGAAACAGCATCAAGTGAAATCCTTCATCCTTTATTGTCTCATATTAGCTTTCCATTTATCTCTCTTTCCTGCCAGTCTTTTAACTTCTTCATAACTTCTACAATTCATATCCTTTTTTATCTGGTCCATAAATTGCAATCTTGGTCGTCCTCTTTTATTATTCCCATCTGCATAACCCTCTATTATGGTTAGAAGCAGTCCATCTTGTCTTATTGTTAGAAGGTGACCAATGAGTCTATCCCTCCTTTCCCTTATTGTTTTCATAATTACTCTGTTTGTTCTCATCATTTCCAAAACTTCTTCATTTGTAATCTTGTCTCTCCAGCTAATCTTCAGCATTCTGCTATAGCGCCACATTTCGAACGCTTCTAACCTTCTTTCTTGTACCTTTGCCACTGTCCAACTTTCACAACCATATAGGGCTAAAATCCACACATGTTTTTAGCAATCTTTTCCTTGTTTCCAAATTTATATTTCCTGATGTGAAAAGATTCTTCTTTTTTGCTAAAAGCCACCTTTGCCTGTTGTATTCTGCTTCTGATTTCTCTAATACATCTTCCATCCTCAGTAATTTTGCTGCCCAAATAGTTGAATTCCTTAACTTCTTTAAGAATTTGGTTCCCCATGATTATCTTTGCCTCATTCTTCTTTCCTCTGTTTCTGCCTAATACCATTACTTTTGTCTTGCTTTTGTTTATTCTCATACCATATCTATTCTCTAGTATGTCTTCCAATTCCAACAAGCATGTTGACAAATCTTGTTCACTTTCAGCCAAAACAGCTATATCGTCTGCATATCGCAACATGTTTCTCGTTTGCCCCTGTATTTTTATTCCTATATCTACCCTTTCTCTTAGATCTTCTAAAGGTTATTCTATATAGGCATTAAAAATGGCGGGTGAAAAACTACACCCCTGTCTAACTCCTTTCTTTATCTGACAATGAGCTTCTTCTTGTTCCCCCCTCCGCATCTTATTATTGCTCTTTGATTCTTATACGTATTCCATATGATCCTCCTATCTCTAAACTTTACTCCAACTTCTTGCAACACTGCAAACATTCTACTCCACTGGACATTATCGAAAGCCTTTTCAATATCTATATGTCTCCCTGTTCTTTCTTATGCGTTTCTCACTGATGATTCTTAGTGCTAATATAGCTTCCCTAGTTCCAGTTGTTTTCCTAAAACCAAACTGATCCTCTGATAAAATAAATTCTATTTTTTGTCCGATTCGCCTATGTATAATTCTTGTTAAAATTTTCGCTGCATGGCATATTAGGCTAATTGTACGGTGGTCCTCACTTCTGACAGATCCAGCTTTCTTCGGCATTGTTGTTATAACACTCTTTTCAAAGTCGCAAGGTATTTCTCCGGTTTCATACATAATTTTTATCAGAGCGAAAATTTTATGTAACATCACTTTCCCGGCAGCTTTATACAGTTCTGCTGGAATTTCATATTTTCCTGCCGCTTTCCTCTGTTTTATATCCGAAATAGCTGCATCAAATTCACTTTTAATGATCGAATCCCCTTTCTCATCTTCTTCTACTTCCCTCTCATCTTCAAGTAATCCCTTATCCCTGCTTTCCTCATTATATAGATTTTCCATATATTCTTTCCATCTCTGAACTTTCTGGATTTCTTATATCATGATTTTACCATCTTTATCAGTAATTCCTCCTCTATGTCTCTTATACTCTCCAAAAAATTGTTTTATTACTTTATATGCTATATCTATTTTGCCATTTCTCATATTATCCTCTATTTCTTTACATCTCTGTTCGAAGTAATTTCCTGTTTCTTTCTTGGATTCTCTAATTATTTTATTCCGTACCTTTCTGTACTTCTCCTGATCCTCTGGTTTATTAGAATTTTTAAGCAATCTCCTTTCATTTAACATTTCTAAAATCTCTTCCGTTATCCACGGCTTTCTAATAATAGATTCTTTTCTTCCTAATATCTCGTTTGCTGTTGTATGTAGAACGAATTTTATGTGTTCCCACTCTTCTTTAATCCCTCCTACCTTACCATCATGTACTTTACTTTTAAGCAATACTAAATGAAAAATAATAATTTAGGATTTTTAAGGATATATTTTTTAAAACATGAAACATTTTAATGTTTTATAATATTATTTTATTTTATTTTTATCTGCGATAATTTTTAGCAAAGAGTTATTCATATTCAACAGTGGAAATATTTACTCAAATTTTAATAAAATCTGCGACAATAAATTTAAAAAACGTCAAAGTACGATCTGGCATATGATCAGGCTTAATCTAAAATTTGAATGTTCAAGACAATAAGTTTCAATCTTTTAAACAGTGAGACATTGTCCAATGTGAAGAATTTAGAAACATTAATCAATTTTAAATCGCTTGAAAACATCTTAAAACTATCGTATAGATTTCCTAAAAATCTTTAAAATAAGGACAATTCTT
This sequence comes from Uropetala carovei, assembly GCA_036926305.1. Classification (NCBI taxonomy): domain Eukaryota; kingdom Metazoa; phylum Arthropoda; class Insecta; order Odonata; family Petaluridae; genus Uropetala; species Uropetala carovei. The sequence continues at coordinate 4,696,458 of JAXCHB010000130.1, forward strand.
TTCTTTAGCTTCGTCCCATTGCGAGATAAGGATTTTCTTTCCAGACTATTTCTTTTATGGTCTCCATCTAGGTCTAAGGTCTTGTCTCTTAACTCGTTTAATGTCAAGTTCAAGTTTAAAATACTTCCCATGACGCGGTGAAAGGGATTGAGATCACTTTCTAACTTCACATCATCGCATTTTTTGAGGTACCTACGTAAGAATTAACCTTTGCTAAAAAAATCTTTTTCAGAATGCGAATTCAATGTTAAGTTATCGAGCGAAGCATTTATCTCCTGTGGAATCATTGATATAATATAGTAATAATGTGGTTTTAATAATGGGTCATAAGAAGCCGTTTTATAGATGTTCGACTTATTTACGTCATTAAATAAAATATCGAAAGGACAAATTAAAAGGGAATATTTCACAAATAAAAAATAGTTAAGCTTAATTAAATAGTAGGTAATTGAAACATTTTTGAATAGTACTACAAGAAATACATGATCATTTTTCGTTGTTTTTAGAGAATGGTATTAACTTATTTAATTGCTATTCAAAATGTTTAGATAAATTAAATACAGCAACGACGTACACTATGAATGACTTGTTAAAAACGTGTCTATGTTATGATTTAAACGGCGGTTCTCGATCATTAATAACGCTCTAATCAAAAGTATTGAAGAATGTGTGTGTGTGAGAGAGAGAGAGAGAGACAAAGAGGAGAAAGCTAGGTATATCTGCCTTAAACCGGACCCGAAGGAGACTTATAAGTGACCTGACTGGTTCATCCGGAATAGCAGAAGATGGCTACCGTTTTAATCCACTAACAGAGAGATTCGGAGAAAGGGACAGGAGGGAATGGAGTGGAGGGAGATTGGCCGTCGAGAGACTCGAGTGAGAGCGGAGTCTCCAGAAGGGTTGCTTTTTTTATGTACTAACAGATCTTCATTTTTTTTCAACCGTAAATGCGAACCGTATGTTCCTCCCGATCGCAGGATTTCACGTACTATATTAAAGGCACGACTTCTCTTCACATCTGCCTACTTACGAGCCTCAAGAGCACACTATCAGAATCCCCAAACTGGATTTTCTCGTGACTTTCTTCCCTTCGGTCGAAATATCCGTGAAATATTTACACATGGAGGAAAATTTTCGCCAATTTAATAGATATTATAAATTAATTTTTGTTTTGATACAGTGCAACATGTTACCTTTCCCAGAGAAAAGACATGTTGGAATTTTTTGGATAGAGATCTTGGTGTAATTACTCAATATTATCACCCCTGAGATAATTATCGATGATACTGAATTGACAAACGTCCCTCCAAAAGCCTTAAAGAGATTAATAAAATCAAATGGATGCCCTAGATACAAAGGTCTACTGTCAGTGAATCACCACTAATGACAGGTACTTTGTATCTGAAATGCAAATTTGGTTTTTCCAACTTTTTTTTAGAGATATTGAATGGGCATATCGTCTATTTTAACTCCAGTATTTTTTACATAATAAAATAAATGAAAATAGAAACAAATGAAAATAATAATACCAAAAATAGTTTATGAAACAGATACAAGTTTCCCAAACTACATGTATTGAAATAAATTACTTTATGGAACTAAGTTCGTCAGGGTTTATTTTCTTTTACTGTTATTAAATCTCATGAAATTGTCAGCATTCAATAGTCGCGATTTAGACTTTATTTTCATCTATGTATTTACTAAAATTGTGACTCCTCTTTTTGTTATGCAGGTTTATTTTTGCTTTGTCTTTCATGCCAAGAATCATACGGTAATGTTAAAAAAATAATTTTTACATCTTTATGTTGGGTTTCCTTCGTTACGTTTGATTCTTAGTCTGCCGGCGTTCATGTTAACTTTTTTATTGTTAAATATTTCTCTAAAATTTACTCTGATGGATATATTTCGGAATATAGTCACTTTATTTACAATCGTCAATACATTTTTCTCTAAAGACGCCATCGAAAAACTTAAAACAGAAATATTTTTACCGAATTTTGTTTGGCAATGATCTTAAAGGTATCTAAAGTGTGGAAGAAGAGGACCTTCACCGTCTCATTTCTTTTTTCTCGAAAACGTGTTTTGTTCCGCCCTAATAAAAATTACTTGTTTTTAATTAGTTTGCATTATCATACCACATCTACAGAAAAAACGCCCTAAAACCCGTAGAATAACTGGAAATCGCACTTCTTTCATCTCGCCCTCAACCCGCAGGATGTAAACATACGGGCAAAATTTCTCTTCTCGAACGATGAAGAATAATTTAATCGTAAACGTCTCCAACATTAAGGGGCCAATTGATTAGTTTTTTGCTAAGAATTAACTTACTGTGTTGGGCCATTCAATTAAACACAATCTTTGGACGCAGACCTTTTGGATGAGAACGCGTTTCCGGTAGGACAGAACAGAAACCGGAAGCACAGGCGGAGATTAATGCGTTCAGTTGAAACGCCGCGGAGTAATCCCACAGGAAAGACCTCGGGGGAGAAAAATATTCGTTAACTCGACGCGGAAATCTTTCGAGATGCATCCGCAGGTGTAAAGTGTAGGTACTTAAGTTTGCAAGCAGGACGCCAGTGTCGGTGACCGATTAAGTAGGTAGCTCACCTTGTTTCTCTCTCTATATGTGTGTATGTATGTACATGTATATACTAGTATACGGTGCTTTCATCCTGCAAACATTTTTAAAATTTGGAAATTTAGAATTTCAAACTTTTTTGGATCGGTTTTGTCCAACTATATAATCGTGCCAAATTTAAAGTCTTTAGCTCATCTAGAAGTTCCTAACAATTTTTATCCTCGTACGGGGCAACAATGGGGCAAGAATAATCCCTCTAAATTGGAATTTCAATTATTTCGGATTTTTTCCTTTGGTTTTGATAAAAACCTTATAATTCTGCAAAATATCAAGGTTCTAGCACATCGAGAAGTGCCTCATAATTGGTATCCTCCTCCTATATCCTAAATCCTCCTATATCCTATGTAAGAAGCAGCTATATATTATAGATATATGTATATGTATATACACACATATTTATGGAGTGACCGCCACAAGAAACATTTAGCGACTTGATGCCTTTCATCAGTTAAATTTTTCTTACCATATTGAAAATATTCGAAATTTACGTTTTTATGGGCGTGCGGAAAATGTTGAAATTTAAAATTTTTAATCTAATATTATAAATACTTTGAGTATAATCCTACATTCTTTTACGTAGATGTTTAAAAACTCATGAGTTGTAGGGTGCAGTGTCAATCTTGACCGACATCCTTAAACCTACTTTATTAATACTGAACATCCTATTTATTAACGTTGCGTATATTCTACAGCATGTGAAGAGCATGAGGACCTGTTCATTACAATTCTTGCGAGCAACGAAATCAAGAGTTATTTATAAATTTTCACTGATATCTTTTAGGACGATACCCGTACTATTAACGTGGTTTTTTGTTGTATATTTAACCGAAGCAAATCTTTTAGTATTTTTTTATCTTCAAATGTTTTTTTTAAGAATGAAGTGCGTACGAAACAAGACTAGTGAGGAAGAAAATGGCAGAATTCGACTCAATGCACTTCTTAAACGCGGATCGAGATGTGAAAGCAAAACTTACTCCCTCTCAAAGAGGCAGTGAATGCCACCTTTCCGGGTATTTCTTTCAGGTTATGCACCGGGCGTATCTTTTTTTTATTATTATTTCCTCCATTACGAGAATTATCCAACTCGCCTTTCATTCAGGAGTAAAAAAAACAGAAAAAGAGATGAAGCAGCTACGCATGCATCTTCAAAAGTCGGTTACAAAATTTTCCCGCGCGTAACGGATCCGTTTTTATCCGCTTCGTATCCCGTGTCGACGATCTTTATAAAAAAGAAGGTCGATTTTCCCTTTCTTTTTCAGATCCAGTTTTAGGGGAAAAAACCGATAGGGTCCTGTTACGACGAGGAACACCTCTCGGTTTTTCCAACCTTGACGACGAGGTTGGTGATAAGAAAAAAGAAGAAACTGACCGTGTGTAAAAGAGATCATTGATTCGAAGTACTTTATAAATAAACATCGTCGCACGAATTGCTTAAGGGAAAAAAAAGGATCGAAACTGCAGAGAGCAGTAAAAAAAAGGTACGAAAGGTCGATCGTCGGATGTTTTTTTTCACTCTCTTCGTAATTCTTCCGCGGTCTGATGAGCTGCGCTCTCTAAGAGCGGTTTTTGTTTTTTTTTTTTAATATTCGCTGCTCCCGTTTCCATTCCGGGACGATTTCAATGGTTCAGCTTTTCAATGGCTTTCGCCAGAGAAGAGTAAACGGGAAGGGACCTTGGGACGCGTTATTATCCGAATGAAAATGAATCGAGCTCAGCTGAGCCCCGCTGAGGTGACGGGATTGGCGGTTAACGATGCAATGCGTTCCGAGGTTAGAAACGGCGTCATTCGGCTGTTTTCACAGGAAGAAAATCCCCGAATGCCAAAAATTTTATCTGATTAAATTTTTATTTTACGTATTTCCGTTTCGAAATTCTAATCGTGGCTTAATTGGGCCTTTTTAGAAAAGAATTCCGATAATAGATGTGTACAAAGAGCATAGCCTAAGATTGCGTGATTTCGGCGAATTTTCCATCTGAGACGCATCTTCAAGCGATTTCATCAAGAATTATCTCCGCGGTATGGATGGGAAAAGATCTTTTCATTTTATGTGAAACTCGATTATCAGAATGAAATTTCGCTTCGAAATGATCAGCATATTCAGCATAATTATTAGTTACATGTCATCATCAAAATTCCAATGCAACCTCTTTAAAAATTGGTGTATCGATCTCGTCTCGTAATTAATTGTATATCTCAATTTGAAAAGTCATGAAAATACACTGAGGCTGCAAGTAATCTTTCAGAATATTAGCTCTCAACTCAGAATAACGTTTTCAGTTAGAATAACACAAGAAAAAATTGGTAAAATTCAATTTACCCATGATTGTAGCTGAGGAGTTTAAATATGAATTTGAATACGAATTCTTATTGTAGATTGCTTGAACTCTCTAATAAAGCAGATGAGTTTATAAAAAAATTCTATAAAACCAGTTGTCATTTCCTACGAAATGAATAATAATTATTTCGCGGGCTATTTCATCTCAAAGAAACTGACAGCGAGCACAATAAAACCCAGATTATCCGCTTTAATAGCAACAGGAGTGAGCAAGGAAAATAAGAAATCTAGATGGTCCGAAAGATACAGTTTTAAAGGCAAAACGTTTTATGAAATATATTTTTAAGCACGATGAAAATTTATGCAATTAAAAAAAACAACCCATATACAGCATTCTCCTCGATGAAGCCGACGCCTACGCAGAAAAAATAATTAATTTATTGAATACTGATATTCATTTAGCATAAAATTTACTTACCAGAATAAAGTAACTCGATAGTATTAATAGGTGGTAAAGACGATTTCGAAAGAAAATAACTCATTTAATTGGTTTACTCAAAATCCAGCTGATTTCTTTAATAAAAAACTACATTTTTTTATCTATAGATAAGTGGTTTCCCAAACTCTATGCATATACGACCACTCTTCTAAGGCCGACCACATTGAAATCCTCATAAACATCGGACAATAAATACAAAAAAATCGAATGCGATATTCAGAAAAAATCAGGATTGTTTTTAATATTAATAATTCGATAAAAACCAAGGAATTATATTAAGGCTAAAAAATAAAATTTCGAAACTATCAAATAGCTATATATCCACCGTTTCGTCTCCGTGAACTCCAGTTTACTACTACTCTATGGTAAACTAAACTGTTTTTTCCAGAAAAACTCTCGTTGAAAGCAACGTCTTTCAGAATTTCTCAAATGAACCTCGAGAATAAGACATCCTCTTCCCGCCGCATTCCCTCAGCCTAGTTATAGCGGACAAAGGCTCTCTCCGTTTTGCGCACCTGCATTTAAGCGAGTTGACTTTCACCGCATCACAACTTCCTTCCCGAAAAGGAAACTCATCTAAATGAATTTTCTCGACCTCATCCCTAAGATGATCCCTCTTAAACGTCGATACTAGGTCGTTTTTTGTATATTTGTTATACATACGATATTTAGAATCTTCTAACGTCCCTCGTGCTCCTCATTACCCTTTAAAAAAATGAGGCACGATATAAAATAAGAGATTCAAATATTAGCCAATTATTCCCTCGTTAAAAGGGCATTCACCGCTATCTTCTTTCTCTCTCTCTCTTTCTTTTGGTGGCAAAGATAGTGAAGAAAAAATAAGAATAAAGGGGAAGATTAGATCCGTAGCATTGGGCAGAAGAGGGAAAGTTTTTGGGTGCGTTCGCGAGATAAATGAAACGGCAATTATCAGTCTCCTTATATATATATATCAACTATAAGGTATATAACTACATTTTCCGTCTAGACTAATCACCATTATTTGTATACGCGTTCTTTCGAATTCCATACAAATATTTAATAACTCATCAATCCGCTCTCTAAAAAAACATGCCTAATAAAATTTTTATAGGAGTTTTCACAGCGCCATCTCGGTCATTTCGGAGTGAAAGGGATCAAGTGGAACTGCCTGAGGGATGAGAGCAAAAAAAAAATCCCCGTACATTAAAACAGCCTTGATTTTCAGGCGGAGAAAGCACGGAGCGGTGTGTAGTAAACAAACTTCGTCATCAAAGGGTGTCAGCCCACGGTGCTCGCCTCCCCCTTCTCATCCTCCCCCCTCCCCTCCCCCTCCCCTATCACCCTCCCCACTTCCACACATCCCACATCTGGACCAACTCTCAATATCTCCGAGTCTTTCCCACCCTCCTCCTCCTCCCACGTTCGCTCTGATGCGTTTCATCTGCCGTCTCTCTTTCTCTCTCCCATCGACTCATGTCGCTCCTTTTCCGCCAAGTCGCGCGGAGATAGATGTCTTTTGTCCTACACGTCACCTTCCTTGCAGCAGCAGAGGTTAGAGACGATGACGGGGCGGAAAGGTCATTCAGTACACCCGGCTATTTTAAACCACGGATTCCCATAACGCGGATTCGCTGAAAGGTGACGTCCACTATTAGTTTGAATCGCCACATTTTAAGATGGATTCTCTACAACCTGGTGCGTTTTTTATACCAAAGTATGAGATAGCTTGGATATGGTTCGCGTTAATTCCAGCCGATTCAAAAAAAATCTCCCACCAATTTTCATGTATTTTTTCGGAGTAAACTGTATCTTCAATTAAAAATATTCTATGACTTATCATGAATGAACCACTCACTCGTAGCATTTCGTTAACGTTTCATTAAGATAGTGCTCTTTTTGTACGCGGGAGATAGTGAACAGACTGAGTGATTGTGTACCATAAAAACCCTATTTCTGCGTAATTCGCGTAATCTTCGGTGAAAATTTAAAGCAGTAATACGAATACGGAAACCGAGATTGTATATCTCCAATCTCTCGGGCTGGATGATGAGAAAATATGAAAACACTCATACGCGGCGCGGTAAAAAGATAACACATTTATATGCGCGCTGTCACATTAAAATGCAGCGCAAATCATTTCGACTTATGGGTAATAGACATGGCGTGAGCTTTCCCTCCCATGGAATTTCTATTAAAGTTTAGCAGACGTTTTATGTTGTTTCATCAGCATAGTTCGCAATTATCTTGCATCATAAATAAAATTATTCTTTTAAGATCATCCAGCCATATTGGAGCAATTGTTGGGTTAAGACAGCGGTTTCCAAACTGTGGGGCAGGTCAGGGTGGCACAAAAATATTTCACATTGTATTTATTGTCGTTTTAGCTGTCTCAATCGTGAGACCTACAATATGCAGTCGCCGAATTCTAGCACTCAAGTGGCTAGGGCGTATAATTTGCCATATATATAACATATAATGGGGGGCAACGACATTTTTCTTAGTTAAAGGGGGGAGCGACTTTGTAAAGTTTGGAAACCGCTGGGTTAGGATGAGATTAAAATAAAGCAGAAAGACTAAAAGCTTGGGTAGAAATGATAACAATAAAGTTATAAAAATATTTTAAATTTTTCATGAAAATAATATACATAAACACATCAACTGGCACCATTTTGTATGAAAAACGAAAATTAACACAGTAATTCAATTTTAATCCACGAAATTTAATTTAGAATTCGTCTACAAAAATTTCATATTTAAGAGCTATTAAGAATGTTCTACCTACTCCATTCTGCTTAGAATCGTAAAAGAATGAGGGATGATACAATCTAATCTGGCAAAAATTGACGCAATACTGAAAGTGGGTTTTTTTTTAAAAAAAAGCAACCAACCCGCATCGGATACACTGAATAAACTACCTACCCTTCCCGCCTAGGGGTAAACAGTTCCATTCAATATCCTATTTCCCGCAAACCATCGATCGCACACACACACACCCACACCAGAATATCGCCTCCTTCTCCTCCTCTGGCACACACAACTCTATTCTCTCTCTCTCTCTCTCTCTCTCTCTCTCTTCTCTTTACTTTCTTTCCACCCATACTCGCTGACTTTTCCCCCTTAAGCCGTGACCCCAAAGGCTATTTTCACTTGCCTCCCGGTCACACTACATTCCTCCGTCAAAAGCATCCACTTAGTGAGAGAGGAACTCGTTAAAGATGAAAATTTTTTAGAGGTATAAGACTCGGTATCTGCAGTATGAGGCGAATGAAGCGAAAGAGATCGAAAGGATAATAGAGTAGGACGAGAAAGGGCTCAACCCATAGAGGAATGGGAGCGTAAAAATGGGGAAATAGAAAAGAATATGAGGCCGAGAGAAAAGGCGAAAGGATATGACTGGGGAAGTGTAAAAAGGTTAGATACCAGACAGTTTTTTTTTTACTATATCTAATGGCGCATATAATTTCACAGTATCGTATGCCGTAAGCTGCAAAAATGTCATTATTTCTTCGCAAGAGTTATAAGCAAAAAATTAAGGAGTTTCTTATCAAACACTCCGTAGTGTGGAGAGTTATGAAGGAAGACTATAGTCGGCGCAGTCTAACTTGAGCTCTAGCGTATGCCAAGGTAGGGGGCGACGTTGCCAAATCAGGCACCAGAATGGACCTAGAGGAGAGGCAAGGGCAGCGGTTGCACACAAGATGTGCCAACGTTGCTGTTCGTTAAGAGCTCTCAATTTTTTCTCGGTTCTCAGGGCCCAAGTTGGAATATACCGACTTGACTAATATTCGAAAAAATTATCGATTTGTGGCATAAATATAGCTTCTACCTCTCGTTTTCCAAATCTCGAATCACAGCGAGTTCATAAAAAACATGATTTTTTATTTCAAGCAAATAAATATAGCAGGGTAAAAATCAATCCAACGAACATCCTGAGGATATAGCCTAAAGGCAATTAAAAGGCAAAAACTTTGCGTTGCGTCACGCGAAATAACTGATTGGGCGGACATAGCTTTCAAAATGTAAACGATCGGAGAGTGATATAAAAGTGCCGACACCCGCACTCTTAGAGTTATTCAACAGAGCACTTTTAAAGACTTTCACTTAATTTTAGATAAGTACTGTGAAACTAGAAAAAAGAATCACTGACCACCAATCACCACCGCCGGTCGGGACATTTGCCTACGAGGTGAATAACACCCAAAATGAAATTTCAAAAGTTATACAGTGAATAAAAATAGAAAAAGGTAAAATAAAAATGAAAAAAATGTATTCGATAAACTCATTTTAAAATACATAACTTTTGATCCGTTTAGATAATTTTAAAACATTTTTAGCGAAAGAGAATAATCCAGAGTTGTTATCTGCTATAAACAGCTATATGTGCATTGAAGGAACGATTAACTAATATTAATGAAATTGCTGCTCGCCCTCTTGCGTCCCCTTTTGATTATCTTCTTCTTCTTAACTTCATGGATAAAGCAATTTGCCCGTTCCGTCTTCATATTCATCTCCATCTTTTCCTTGGTCTTCCAACATCTCGTCCACTGGGCTTGTAGTCTAAAATGTTTCTTGTAATTCTATCGTCACCCATTCTATCTATGTGCTGTAGCCACCTCCCTTTCCCCACTTCTATTCTTACATTTATCGAATATATATATATATATCCAATTCCTTTCTTATATCTTCATTAAGCATGTGATCTTGTATTATACAACCCTTTACTTTTCTTAGAAATTTCATCTCAGCTGCTTGTATCCTACGTTTGTGCTTCTGAGATAATGTCCATGTCTCACTTCCACAGGTTAGAACAGGAGTAGCCATTACTTTGTAAAATTTTAGTTTTGTGTCTTTTCTTGTTTTAATTCCTAATGTTTTGTGTATTGTGCCACACAAAATTTGATATTTGTGTAGCTTTTTATCAATATCACTATCATAGCTTATGTCACATCCTAAGTAGTTAAAATTGGATACCTGTTCAATGATGACATTATCAATTAATATTTTGGATCGTACAGGGAAGTTTCCTTTAAACGCCATAATCTTCGTCTTTTTTGTTGAGATTTTAAAGTTATAATCTCCACACAGTAGGTTTAAACCGTAATTTTTGTAAGTCGCTTTCACTTTTTTGCACAATTATTTGGTCGTCTGCAAACAGTATGGTATTAATGTATACATTTTGAGGGCTTAATCTTATCCCGACGTTAATTTCTTCTTTCCATTTTCTAACAATATCGTCAATGTTTATTTTAAATAAATAGACTACACCAGTAGTTCTCAACCTTTTTTTGTCTACGTCACCCCATGTTCAGTTATGCGTCACCCCATTTACAGTTCCATTACCTTCAAGTCACCTTTAAAGAAAAATTGGACTTTTTCTACCAGATAAAGATAAAATTCTGACATTAAAATAAGCCAGAATATGATACATTGTGAATTAATCAAATATTCGCGTCACCTCCCAATAACCCTCGCATCACCCTGGGGAGTCATGTCACCCCGGTTGAGAACCACTGGACTACACCCTTATCTGACTCCTTGGTTTATTGCTATTGGTTCTGTCTTTCCCGTTCCTGTATTTATTATTATTTCAGTTTTTGCATAGAGGCTTTTTACCTTACTTCTTGTACAAGTGAGCTTAGTCTGTTGTTAACATTCACATAATCAATAGTCAGGCGCCTGTTTTCAGGCACAAAAACGGGAACGTGTAAACCGGGACTTATGTTAGTGTTAACCAGGGGTCACGACGGGGACGTGGGCGTAGGACTTGCTAGCAGAGCTGAGCGGTGTTCGTCAGTTGGCATTACTCAGATTTTATGGACCGTACATATTGGCATCTGCACGTTCCCTGAGACCATATACTAGCTTTGACCCCCCCCCCCCCTTTTTGATTATCATAATACATAATCCACTAAGTAAGCATTAATTTCGTGTAACTCAATTTTAAGAAATAAGACAAAAAACACTTCGTAAAATCGCATCATGCTTTGGAAACACGACCTAGGCTTCCAAAATTTGTATAACGTGATTTTTGTTCTTAAAAAATCATACATTATAATCGAGAAAAACTCTTGATTTTGTTCATCAATCTACATTTAAGAAATTGCAATGCATTGCACCGATGTATAACGCGGATAAGCAACAGAGGAATAATTAAGTATCAGAAGGGGGGAAAACTGACACAAAAAGGTGAGAGATTCATAAACAACGGAAAATGAAAAGAGGGGAAAAAGAATACAGTAGGCAGGGGAACAGGAAGAGATGGAACAAGTTGACGCGGAAGGGATATTTAACGAGCTATTATAATACCAGGGAGGAGAAAGGAGGAGACGTATCGGCTGAACGCAAGTCAAGCTTAGAAGACCATCAATTTGCCAACAAGAAAGGGAATTAGCATATAGAACCGCTTTAATATCATTCTAAAAGCACGCTTGTGTAAAACGATACCTCTTGGAGATACCGGCGCCCTAGCAGGTTATGAAGTAGCTTCCTCAAAGAGGCGGAAGTTTGGAGCAAATAGGTTTCAGAAAAACGAAAACGAACTATCCACACGAATTTCACCACACACGTGTAACACATTTCACTCAGCATTTAATATTTCAATCATATGGAAATTGTTTCGTATCATGAATTTATTAATGAACAGCGATTCTACATTTATGCTCTTGTAAAAACTGGCCATACAGTTAAGTTCCTCGTACTTACATTTTTGTCATGTGATAAAAGTAACTCCAGTAACCATAGATTTCCCCAGTACATTTTTTGTCGTTACAGAAATTAATTAAACCATCTTATGGGCAAACAACTAAAGAAACTTGGAAAGATAAAAGTATTGAGCTTTTCATTTTTTCGATAGATAAGAGATTATTCTTGAATTTGTTTTCGGCTACAAGACGACCTCAAAAATTCTCCAATGAAACAATTCAATAGTTTATTTATTTAAATTGTTCATCTACATTAGCTTTAAAGAGTTCGAATATATGGATATTTTTTCATATAGTATATACGTTAAGATCTTTCTTATGTGTGATCATAAGAAATATATTAATTTATAACAAGACCTTAATTATGCTCTTTTTTAAACTGGTTATAAGACAAACTGCCTTGTGTTTACAACTTATTTAGATGATGATAAAGTGAGCTGTTTTAATTATACATATTTTCTAAGGATAGAACTCAAGTAAAAATTCTCATGGATAATAATATCCTTAAAATTAACAGCTAAATAATTTATGTATTATTAATAGATCCATGGCCAAACTCTGTTCCTAGACATGCGAACCACACTTTTTCAGCTTAAAATATATCAGATCGCATAAATTTTCAAGTAAATAATTACACGCGTTTTCCCTAAAATTCCACACAATCGTTCCATTATGCAGCGGAGTTCATTTCTCAATGACTAAGTGATCACGTCTTCTGACGCAATTGCGAAAATAACTGAAAATTGTTTTATTGGCCTAGTCTAACAATAAGACTTGCGCGTGTGCGTGCCTTTGCGCCCACATTCGCATTTTTAATGACCCGAAAAGTTGAACGGTCTCGCTACGTTTCTTTAATAACTCTGGCATCCATAACCTCGATTTACTAAACAATGAAAAATAGGATCAGTGACCAGGTCGCTTCGAACTTTCATTCATCCCGTTTCTATCCGAAACCTCGCGTGCCTGGTACGGATTGCTGGAGATAAAGCAGGAAGCGATACATATATTTTATATACTATAGACAACGGCTTTCCTAGCAATAATTCTTACTCTTGTTCTATAAGTAAGATCCTCTCTCTTTTTCTCTTTTTCTCTCTCTCTCTTTTTCTCTCCCTCCTCATTCACTTTACTAAATCCTCCCTTTACCTTGCTACCTTTCAGCTTCCGCCTCATCTAATCCTAACTCACGTGCCTGTTTATCTCCGTTCTTTTTTTAATTAAAAACCCCTCTCCGTCCGTGAAACTGGATTTCCCACTTTCTAACATTCTAAATCTCCTTTATCTGACTCGCGTCCCAGATGCGTGTTCTCCTGTATCCGTACCTTTGAATCGAAGACGGCGAAAGGCGATTTAAAAAAAAAAGGAGGCTTGCGTGCCATTTTAGACGGAAAATTTTCGCATTTTAGATGCGTGAGGAGTCTTCCGTATTCATCCGAATGGATTCTGCGCGAGCTGATCGATAGTCCTTTTTTTTTTTACGTGGATGGTTTTTGCTGCCAAGGTTTCTATTCCGTGAATCGATTGGATAACTACAAAAATTTTAAGCTTTCGGATTACCTAACAATGCGAAATGTTGATACGTAACATGTCTAAATTTACGCCATTAGTTTTATTTTTCCAAGATACTGCCGTTTTACCTCTTCGTCCCATTGATTTTAATAATTTTAAATATTTGTCTTATTTCTAGGTGTGATATTTTGATAACGTGTTGACATTTAAATAATTAATTATAATAATAAAAATATTCGGCGCCAAAATATAACATTTTGTTATATCATAAACTATTTTCGCGATTATATATCGTGAACTAAGTATATTTCCCATCCTACTTTTTCTCTTCGTCACATACAACATAAAAAAATATCGACCTGTGAAACCAAAACGTAAAAAATATTTTGCGAAGAAAAAATTTCACGCTTCATTGATTAAATACAGTAATTAAAAATTTTAAAATTTCAATAAAATAAAACAAAAAATAAACAGTCGACTCTAGAGATTTTATTATTCAATTCAACGAGGAATCGACAGAGGACAAATTTATTTCTAGTTTTAAAAAAAATCATCGTTGCGAATAAAAACTTCCGAAGAATTCAATATTTCCGTCGCATGCGCCTTATGTGTTATTATTCTCCCATTCATCACGCGTTGAATTTGCCCTTCCCTTCCAATATCGGAATTCAATTCGCGAAAAGAATTCTCCAAGATTCTGACCGTTAAATTTCTTCTTATTCTCCTTCGCTTTGAAAAAGAACTTTAAGTTTTTCTTCCCACAATTGCCCACCGACTTTCCACCTTCATCACTTCGCTCCTGTAAGTCCATGCGCCGAGTCGCTTCGCGGTGTTTCCTTTATTTATATTCAATTCTATAATAAATCACTCCCGTATCGCCGCTCTAATGTAACAGCCGCCGCTATACGCCATCATCTGATTTTTCCCAACACAATACGATCATCTAGTTTCTGTTACAGGCATTCAGGAAAGAGAGGTAACCATCGGTTTTGTTAATCATTAGAATTATGCAAATGTTTTTTTCAAAAGAAAGCAAGGATATGTCGTTTTAAGATTGCTACATGGTTTTGATTCACCATATTATCATACTACTGGGCAATAATTCATCGGTGTTCAGCCCCTGGGAAGCGAAATAGCGAGATTACGACGAACGCGCCATGTTTGAGCATAGGTATTCATTAGAGCCATTCATGAAAGGCCTTACGGAAGCCTTGCTTATTACGTTTGGAAAACGGTTTCTTTAACACTACGCTGCCTAGAATAACAAGCGTAGGGATTAGAATTGTTAGGATTTTTCTAAATTCGCTCGATTTTTTTCCTTTGAAATTCAAGGAAAAATTTTATTCTACCTGTAATTTTTATACGAATGAATGGTAAATTTCTCATTTAAAATTTCGAATAGAATCGATCTGAATACGACGTGAAACAATACACCAAATACGAAGCTTTTGCAATTTAAGAGGGTCGATTCGCTGAACTAATAATTCTGGGAACCAATTTTTGCTCTGTTACTTATTTTTTTAACCTTTAAGTTTAGCTTCTTGTAAGAAGTGAATTTTTTCTTACATAAAATTCTTCCTTGTTAATTCCCATCAAATTAGTGCCCATAGTTGTTATTCTTCATCAAAAACAGGAATGAAGTAAAAATTAGCCTTCTAAAAAAATAAAATAAATATCATAATTGATGTCTCCTGAAACTACAGAAATGTTAATCGAGAGTTTTTATATCAATTGCTAACTAACATACACAACATATCATGAATGCGATAGCCCACTCCTTTTCGTAAGATGAATCATAATTAATTATTTAATTATTGCCTTTTTCTGCAAATTCGATTTTTGAAAAATATTTTTGTTTATGGCACACACACTAGATAGGATGTCGGAATTTAATTCTTCCAAGAAAGTTTGTTTCCCATATACAGGTCTGCCAAAAAATTGAGCCTTTTCCCCTAATTTTGGGCGAGAAGCGAGAGAATATTACTGATAATGACATTTGGATAAAAGCTAAGGGGAATTCCTTTCGTTCAAACCATAATAATTGCAACCGACTTCTTTCGGGCGACTCCGCCATTGTTGCGACAGAAATCCGTATTGTTGTAGAGAAACAAGAGAAGGCGGCACCAGGTCGTTCTTCCATGCTGCCAGAGACGTCTCCCGCACGCAAGCGTTTCCGTTCGCGTGATGCACAATGAAAGGAAGAGATGTCATCCCCGCCGTATGATTGGAGGACAATGGAGAATTGCATAGCCCGTTTGTATACTTCGAGAGGTTAAGATCCCTTTTTCGACTCTCAATGCCAAGCGCACAATTTTTAACGACTCCGCGAATGTGATACGAAGAACGATACCGCGAAGCTTAAGTGCCATTTAATCGCGTATATTTAAAAATAAAATAAAATGTTGCAAAAAATTTTTAAATGAAGTTTTTTAAATTGCCATTTCGAAGAGATAAGACCTTTTATGTAACTTCTTCCTTTGTCCTTATGAAACTTTATCCCACATAATATTTATTTTTTTATCCTTCCGCGCTGATATTTTTGCTGGCTGATGCAAAACTCTGTTAAATATTACACAAGGCTAAGAATTGATATGCTCAGAGGTGACTATATTTATTACGTGAATAAAAATGAAACGATATTTCAAGAGTACTGAGTAGAAGAAATTTCATTTTTAAAAGCTTTGTAAACGGCCTTTGTGACGTGTCTATTTTATGATTCGATAATGACGTTCAACGAGAATTAAAATTGTAAAACATTATTTTTCGTTTTTATTAATTTTAAAAGATATTTATAACTCTTATTTTTACTGATATAAAGTCAAAATTTCTAATAAAACTGATTCGTAACCACAGTGTATACTTTCAAATTCTAGAATATGTTTATGTTATAGTTTCAACACATTGCATCGGACGGGCAAAGGAAGGTACTTAGTTAAAATGAGGCTATCATTTCATTTAATAAAATCATAACTTAACTAACGGTTTCCATAGTAATTCTGAGAGAATTTGTATTCATACCACCGGAAAAATAAAAAGAGACAAATACACCATGGGGGGAAAAAGAAATGCGGAACGCCATTCCAATGAAAACGCTACCAAGGTTTTATGGCCAAAGTTCACACGGTAAAATTTTTTGGAAACATCACAACCGGTTGTAACCCTCAAGTACTTCCCGAAACTTTTCGAATCGTGCAAGGTCAAGACGATTGAGCGAAAGCGTACGTGGTTTTTCGTGAGATTGTTTGACTCTTGATTTCTAGCATGCACTATCCTAAGGGGTGTAGATTAACTCATCCCAAGAGTATTATGTATAAAAATTGTTTTAATTGTCATGTATGTAAAACATTTTTATCTGTTTAGAAAATAGAACTTAACAACTGCAAATTTTACTGCTAGCACTATGATAATTTATGTAAAAGAAAGGGAAATCGCGCGTATAATCGAACGTCTAAAAAGGAGTATTTTTCCACTTCGATAATAAAAAATAACATTTAATTGTGGGCTTCCCAACGAATATAGATGTCGGACCTTGTTCACATGAATTTAATTTTCTCTACAGGTAATTCTTCTGGCCACCGACTTTGTTCAGATATTTTGTACTTTAAAAATTATTGACGAAAACATATTATACGATTTTAGAAACAACCGCTTATGTGATAAATGTTTCGTTAAATATTTGTAAAATAATTAATCCAATAATAACTTAATTGAATCTAAATAGCATATCCTACATATATAACATAGATACTTTGAAATAAGTGATACAATTTTGGAGTTATACTGAAAAGCGTTAACCATAGTGTACCAACTGAAATGTATATAAATAAGGTGACCAGATATTTTTGACCAAAAGGAAGGACAAATCCCGATTTTTTATACAAAAAGGAAGGACTAAGGAAGGATACATTTCATTATCAAAAAACTGTGTGTGCTTTATTTCACATTAAAAAAAATAAAATAAGCGTTTTTATGTTAGGGGATGCTATATTAAGAGCGTTTTGGTGCTTTTGGGAAAGATTTTGCTTCGTAATACTTGAACGCCCACCAACTGCGATACTAAATACTGCTGAACACACAAAATTTAATGAAAGTATCATCATTTCCAACAGGTCGTAAATGTGGAAATTCCTTAGCTAACGTTACATTTAAGTGACATTTTCTTTTCTTCACTGAAGACATTTCGTAGTGCATTACAACAAAGATTTAAAAATCAATATAATAAAATGGAATATTACATTGTAAATTAAAAGGAGAAAATTATATATGCGATAATAATGAAGTAAACGCAACTATTCAAATTTCACTCAGGCAGAACATAGTATATAGTAACTATTTTTTCACAAAACAAGCAATAGGAAGCTGTAAGAGTTTAACTAGCACGCACAGAAACAAGAACCTAAAATCACTCACCTCCATTGCCGATAAGGACTAAGTGAGCAGGAGGGAATCGACTTTGTTTTACGAAAGAAATATTTTGAGGAACAGGATGGAATATGGGATAGGTACATCGTACGCTGTAAAAACCAGGATTTTAATAAACCATAAACCAAACAACTATTATCAAGGAGAAAATAAAACATTTATTCTAGCAGACAAAGTGTTCTGTATCGCTAAGAAAACCTAATCAGCGAGATGGACAAAGATCATTTAACAAGCAGTTTGTCGGAAAGCTTACAATTAGTGTATGTACTCTGGAAATCGTGTCCTGGTGGAAAGACGAACTCCCTGCGCGTATAACAACGTAATAGACAGGAGCAAAGCCAAAAAAATCACATGATATTTGGTTAGCATAGGTCTGATTGTGAGTTCTCAAAGTAGGTATAAATGTTCCATGGATACACAAAGTTAAGTAAAAAGGACAAAGGCAAAATTTTTTTAAAAAAGGACATGGAAGGACCACGATTGAAAAAGGAGGACGTCTGGTCACCTTAATATAAAGAAACTCCAATAATGTATTTAATAATAACCCAAAAAGGGCTCACGTGTTATATATAAAGTTTACTTATAAAACATATTGCTTTCTAAATTGTCAAGACAATATGATGTGTCCCAAGCAAGAAAATAAAAAATATTTGATTTTATTTTACATGAAATAACGCCTATGGGCTTGAATTGAAGAAGAAAATTTGAGAAAGATACGATCTGTGAACATCTACTAGCTTCAAAAAGAGCCACCAAATCGTGGCACTATTTAACCTTTTTGTGTGCATACAAACATACATTTATTAGAAAGGCAAACTAAAAAATAAAAAGGTTTTACTATAGTTCCGGCCGCAAATAAAATGACGTGGAAATCATCATAAAGATCGTCAAATATGTAAAACCTTGAGAACCGAGTTCCTCGCACGCAGTCATCGCTTGTAACATGCGCGCATTGACCTTCTCTGCTTCCAAACACGGTAAAACCGAACAAGACGACTTACTAACGAGAATAACAACATCGCGGTCGGCGATTTTCCTCGCGGCACGATCCTAACGCTAAAAAGGAAAGGTAATTCACCCGAGAGAACGTAAAGCACGGGGAGCTTCCATCGTAGGGGGGGAGGTGAGGGAGGGGGCGTGTAAGAGTGATCGATGCGGAGATCGTCCCAAGCACTCCATATAAAACTCTCTGAGGAATGCGGCTGCAGGAGGAGGAGGGGGGAGAGAAAGTAACAGACACCGCGCTGCAAACAAAGACATAGGGGGAAGAGGGCACCTTTCCCTCCTATAACATCCGCGCGTTCCCTTCCCCCTCACTTTCTCGAGAGACGCACTCTCGCACGCACGCGCCAATCCCCCTCCTTACCCTTCCCCTTAAGACTCCTCAGCTATTCACCTCCTTCCCACCCTCCCCTCCTATCTATCGCCACTCCATTGCCTTCGACTTGTCGGGTCTAGCTCCTTCTGGGATATCACGTCCTTGGCGACAGGAAGAATGAAGAGGTTGCGAACTAGAAACAGAACAGGCGGGAATGAATCGATACGGTTTAGAATGAAGGTTCCCAACCTTTTTTTTTTACCGTGAAAAACACAAAGTAATTGCACGGAACATCCAGCGAGCACCACTCTATTAAAAATGATCATAGAGAAAGCAAACAAATGTCAAAGTTATTAATAACGGTTTAATGCGTTCAAAAGGTAAATAAATTAACAAATTGAATATCTGATTTTAAGTGCCTCAGAAGAGCACTGCACAAGTGCCAAAGGGTTCAAGCACCAACTTGGGAACCCTTGGTTTAGAGGACCTCACCTGCATGGAGGAAGTGTCTTAGTATGTTTAAGACGTTCCACATATTAAAGATAAGAATTATGAAATTATTTATCGACATGGCGAGCTGCACAATGATTGTGCATTGGATTTAATCAATTATGATACTTTAAAATATACTGCTGTATTTTCCTAGGGATTCAGAATTCAAAATGGGTCGAAATAAATCAATTATGTAATAAATAGAGCCATTAAAATTGTTTACTGATTGTGAGCCCAATGCTTATTTGAATAACATATTAGCGGTCCTAAGTCTGAATTCATCTCCTTCGCTTCTAATATTGCGTGAATTTACTTAAATCAACCTGTCACGGCTTTAAGAGTCACCTACACATTTCATATCGGTAATTTCATTTTGAATCAATTTAAACGCTTCAAAAAAATTGAGCATATATATCTCATGTTTAACAGGAAATAACAGAGCTCGTCTTATGGAAAACATTAAATCGAAAATTAAGGTCATACACATCAAAACAGGCAAATAAGTACTTCGCTAAAACATCTCCAATGCCTATGAAAATGATACGAAGAGCCTGCTACCGGTGAATGCCACTGATGACGGCTGCCTGTGAGGGACATGATGCTCATACGTTTTATGGCTATTAGAGATACCTGAGAGAGGGCTTATTTTGTCCATTAGATTTTTAAGCACCGAATTTCTTCCATTTGAACGCCTCACGTGCTACGAACTTTTCCGGTCACTGACACGAGCATCCTCTGAGCGACGAGTAGGACGTGTTGCAACTTCATTCGCGGCAAGGGCGCCACGCAGAGCTCAAAGTGGAGCAAATAGAAAAGGCCCATCAGTCATCCGGTCTCTCTCTCTTCCATCTCATTCCATTCCATCCGTCGCGTTATTATCATCGAACTCCCAATCAAGTCCTGTTCTCACGCCATGTTCCCGTCAGGTTTTTATTTTCGAGCTCTCGGATCACAAAAGTCCATTTCGATTTTCGATCTGTTCTTTTCGGCAGGGCACCAAATGCGGACGATCCTCGCTTTATCGAGTCCGATCTCATTGACTTGGCAAATCTGTCGTTTTGATCGACGGGAACGACTGTGGGGAGAACGGTTTGGATTTAAACGAAGGCGTAAATAAAACAAAACGACCTGGGTGGGCATTTTTAACGGAGGAATCTGGAAATAAGGGCGTTTAAGTCGATGACCTATAGTTTCGAGCGTTGGTGAGTTTTTAGATTGGTGAAATGGTTTTTTCAAAACTTTTTGCATGAAAATAAAAATGCATTTTTTTAATTGTACATAACGGCGTATCTTTTGAGAAAAATGGCTTTATTGTAAGGAATTCCTGCATTAAAAAGGTATGATACGAAACAGTTAAAATCAGTTCGTCGTTGCACAAACTTTTTTCTCCCCTGAGCGTTTTCATTGCTTTTAATCTTCAGAGTTTACAAATGAAGAAGTTACTTGAATATTGCTAATCATATTTTTTAATTAATTCATACTTGAATCTTAATCTGCAAGTGAAAATAAAGTTGTTGGAAAATCTAATACGTATAGTACGAAATTTTGCTAATATTAAAGAATACCTTACTGTCACAAGAAAATACAACATTAATCATAATTAGTACCTCAAATAAAACGTTTTAATTCGACATCTTAAGGAGCAATAATTTATATGGGTAAGACAACCTGAATTTCATTTTGAATACAAACTCAGATGGGGTGAAAGAATAATCCTTTGTTCATAAATTGCACCTAAAGATTCTTATCGGAAAATGCACAACATATACTATTTTCATAAACTAATTTGGGAAAGTAATGCACTGATTTGAATTGACAGAGGTGGACTGATCCAGGAAATGACATTAGCAATTACAAAATACCAGTCCAGCCTGGTGGCACAATTTCTCAACTTCGAGTCTGTTTGATATACCAGAAAAAAAATCGGAAGGTATCATTCATTGCCGCTTTAAAAAAAGACGGCAAATGATTTCTCCGAACGCATTTTGATCACTTGTGTGCGAAGTCGGACAGTCCTACTTCGTTCCCAGTTGCGTTTTCACCAAAGGGCCTCGCTGATTGAACCACATCACGTCAAGTTAGTCCTCTTTCCAAAAAAACGCGGGCACACCATCAAGCACGCAGCTAGAGGCTCAAACCATTTCCCAAAATATTTGGTGAAAAATAAGTCGTTCCGAAAAACCAGTCTGAGAAAACCGCCAAAAGACTTGGCGCCAAGATAATCCCCTCGCTCACACCCTCTGGCGACTCATTCTGCAATCACGCACCGCCTCTGCACTCATTGTTGACAGACTCGGAGATAGCTTTCTCCTCCCCTCGTGCTGATAAAATATTTTTCAAGGCACGTGCCCCTTATTGCACAAGATTCGGGGGTGGCATGGAACTGGTTGACTTTATTTGTAGCCGAACGAATATCTTTTCCGAAAACCATTACCTGCCAATACAAAATTCATTCTATGCTTTTATGTAAGACAGCGTATATTCTGCGTTTGCGGAAAGCACGCATTTCTAACAAATATTATTACGTACAACGGAAAATCATTTGGAAATTAAATTATTTCGACACTGAAAACTATTCAAATAATTCATAATGTCAGGTGACGTCATTTAAGTTTTTCTGTATTCATTAAAGGTGTCAACAGCGAGATTACAACCGTCGTGCTGCACCCTAGGTCTAACATAAGATAAATTCCACACTAGATAAAAAGATAAAATATTTAGTTATATAATAAAATAATCTTTTCCCAACATGTTGGCAGGCTGAGAATTTGGCAAACATCTTCCAACATCGGTAAGATAAGCTGTTTGTCAACACAGTTGGCACGATTCTGGGCATTGAGATTCAATGGGAGTACATCGCATGTACAGTATGCGGTGGGAAACGTATTGCCATTCGAGACGCGCTAAAGGACAAAGGAGAAACAGAAACTAATAACCACACTCGGGTTAGAGATAATCTTGAATTTGGATGTGCCACCTACGAGGTTGACAACGAGCCTTTTTTTCGCGGCGTGGCGCAGCGTTCCTTATGGTCAGAAAATTGATACCAGAGGATGCTTTTTTTTAAGCACCGGTTGAAGTTCGATTCGTTTAAATATTTAATCGAAGATATATCGGCCTCCTTCTCCTTGCAGCATCGAAACCAGTAGGTCATACATTCGCTCACTTTATGGGCACTTTTAATTTTTATAACTTCATTGCGCATTTGTTTAAATATTTATTCGTCCGATTCTTTAATTTTCAAAAGATATCATCAAACCGTGATATCTCCTCCACATATGGCAATTTAAGCAGTGCATTATAAGAGGGGGTTAAGAAGCAGTGAAGCCACGATATTTACCGAAGACCATGTACATTTTTTACTTTCCAGAAATAATTGCGATAACCACCGCCACCTGTTTGCTAATGCTAGAATCGCGCCTTTAAAATGATGAGGAGATATGGTTAGGCACCAACCACCATCTTGGTTTTTGTAAGAATATTAATCCAAGTCTCCCCTTTGATTTTTACATAGAATAATATACTTAAAATCGACGTGGGGTATGATTACGTGTTATATAATCAAGGCTACGACAATCAACTGTGAAGAGTTCAGCGCAATTCCTTTTTTTTATTTCCATTGGCTAAGAGGGGTGAGATTAATCACAAATTTCACAATCGAAAGTCCAAAATTAACAAATTATAGTTATAGGAAAACCTCAGTTATCACCGTGTGGATTAAATGGGCGGTGGGTTTTCCGTTCTGAAGTTAGTTAAAATCTTCCCTGGTGACATATATTCCGAGCAACCTTTTTACTGCACAAACTTTCTTGCTTATTTGTAAGATTGTCTATTTATTTGTTTATCTTTTGCTGATAAACACCACCCTAATAGAAAAAACAATGAGCTAAATTATTTCGCGCTCGCATGTTATCGTGTGTTGCTTTAATCTCAATGTTCAACCTTGTAATAACTTTTCTGAGTAGACATCTCTTTAATTAACATTTTATACCTAAAAATTGTTGGAGTATTTAGTGAATACTTTTAAAAATTTCGCCTTTGAAATAGCGGATTTTCGGGCTAATCGTGATCTCGTTTTATTCGGCCAATTAACACGGTTAACCGGAGTTCTACTGCAATTACTCGGCATCTTTCTTGGTTTCCCTTTTCTTTCACCTCGCACCATGCACTCGATTACGAGGAAGAGTGGTGTACGTACATTTTTCAGGGACGACCTTATGAGAAAGTTCCTCCGTGCGAGCATATTGCTAATTCCCCTTCCACATGCATCCACGCGGTTCTATTTGGCCGATATTTTCTCGATCCATTAATTTGGAGAGGAAGCGAGGAAGAGATGGCGAAGATGAGTTTCAAGTGGGGAGAAAGTGTGGACCTGGATCTCTCTTCTTTCTACGCCCTCTAAAATTAAAAAAAAAACCTTTCCTCGTTCCTCCCCCTACCCTCTCACACTCCCCCCTCCGCCATCCCGCTAACGCTCTCGTCCCCCTCCCCCCCACACCTCCCTGCCCAACATTTTATAATCCGCAAAATATCCCTTAGCGGTTAACCTAACGCGGGCAGTCGGACGGGAACGTCTTGATGACCATATACGTACAGGGGAGGGGAGGAACACGGACCCACCGACTGAACGGCGGCTTTCATCCCTTCCGGTCACAATTTGAGAGACTTCGCCCAATGTCTGCCTTCCGCTCCGCTTCTACTCAATTCTTCCTCCATCTCCCTACTTAACCGACTCTGTCCTTACCTCGCTGCCCAAAAGAAAGCGCACCCTATTGTGTATAGGTTTCTTTTACAGGCGCCCTCCTCTCCCTCTTTCCTCCCCCTCCTTCCTCCTTCCCCCACATCTCTCCCATTCCCCATATTCCCTCCTCCTCTCCTTCCTCCCTTTTAGGGGTTAGGTGGAGGATGACTTCCTAGTCTCAATCTCGCCCCAAATACAGACCATATCTAATCTATTCTAATCCCTCCTCCTCTATCATCTCTATCTTTCTCTCTCTCATTAATATCTCTTCCTCATTCCTCCTCCACCTGCTTCTCCCTCCTCCTTCTCCAACTTCCACCCCACTCCTCCCTTCTTCACACTCCATCCTCTGTCCCATTTCTCATCCCTCCCCTATTGTATTATTGTATTTATACTATCTAGGGTTTTCGCGGGTGTTTTCCACCCGCCTTCTCTTCGCGGGTGTTTTCCTGCCTGGTTTTTTACTGGGTTGGCCATGCCTGGCCCTAGCTGGGTTTTTACCACAAATATTACATCTTTCTCAGAAACTTGCCTAATGTGTAATTTGATATTTATTGTTCTGTTCTCGTTGTATTTATTTGACGCAACTTTTTCTTTTGTTCTAGTTCTGTTTTCATATATATACTTATTCATGTCATTATCTTGTGAGCAATAACGATGGGTTAAATGAAAGAGGGGACCTTATGGTCTCAATTTTGCCCTGAAAATAAAGACATTTATCTATCTATCTAGCCTCTCCACATCTCACCTCCTCCATCATCCTCTCCCTCCTCTTTCTCCTCCATCTTCCTCCCTTCTTCTCTATCCCACTCCTATCTTCTCTATCCCACTCCTATTCTTTCCCCCAACCTCCTCCATCTTCTTCTCCCTCCTCCTTCCCCTCCCGTCTCCATCTTCCTCTTTCTCTTCCCTTCTCCTCCCTCTCCTTCAGCCTTCCTCCACTCCATTAATCCTCTTGGTCGAATCCGCTTGACGGAAAACGTTTGACGCGTATGTTCAAAGTCGGACAGTCTCCAATAGAGCCACGTCACGATCAATTTTTCGTCTCCTTAGCGAAATGACGATGACGATGATGAGGGTGATGATATTTTTCATCCTTCTTATCAAGGCCGTTGAATTCTTTCATGTCATAAACTTATCGTCGAATTTCCGGTCAATGGGAGCCATAGCCTATGCGCCTTTGAACGTGTTCGCCGATAGCTTTGCCTCCAAGCATTATATGAAATGATTGGATCCACTTGAAGACGGCCAATGAAGTGGTTTATAAAATCGTTGGAGATAAACACAGCGATTTCACATATTTAAACCTAACTCGCTCTTTATCGTATTCTGAAATTTCAAAAAGACATAGAACTTGTAGTAACAAAATTTCCGTGATTGTTTATTTCCTAAATAAGTTTTAAATTTCCATTTATTTATGGTGAAAATTTTAAAAGCTAAGGTTACTGGTGAGCAAACATGTAAGTTATGCAAAATATGATGGTTTTAATTTAACTCACGTAGATACAAAACGGTTGATAAAACATAGTGGTATAGAGCAGCGTTTCTCAACCGTTGCTCCGTGGACCACTGGTGCTTCGTAACCAGTAGGTAGGTGCTCCGCAAGCTTTTCATCCTTCATCATTTTGTACGGATTTATTTTTTTAAATTAAATAACCAATATATAATATGTGTGAGATCGTCTTTAATTTCAATTCGATTTTTTGAGTTCATTTCTTCATTCTTGTTCTGACAAGCGTACTTTGATGGACATTCCAGCTGGTAGATAACAAATGTTTTCCTGAAAAGTTTTTTCTAGCGCTCCTCCTAAATTAATGAATACCTATAGGTGCTCCCCGGTCTACTAAAGGTTGAAAAAACTGGTATAGATGTTAATGAAAAGGAAGAGGGATTAATTAACCTTATACAAGACATAAAGGCTATTATAATAAAAAACGTGATTTAATTGAGTTTAATTATCCCTAATTACCAAATAAACATTAAGAAAAGCGGGTACGCACTCTGGTAATACACAGATAGCACATTCTAAAATCATTGAATAATCAACACTTTAGTTATAGTTAGTTGGCTGTTGGAGTAAGCTTTGACATTTAAAATTTCACCATTTGAAATATGCACACAAGGTAAGATTGATATTTCATTTCACAGATTCTAATTTACTATTCTTATATTACTACAAGAACGTGTTTAATATTAGTATTCTCCAGCTATCGGACATGATGAAAACGTGGAATTTTAACTTCGAATTCTCCAGAAACCCATAAACATCTCGGTCTTTTGTTATCAACGAAACATGGAGCTTTTAACGAAGAATGCATACATGAATAAAATTAATTTTCAATGAAAACCCGGCTATTCTTGAAACTACCATCGACGCGAGATCCGGACCATTTGGTAAACTGGAATGCGGCCCACGACCGGTGAACGGTCTTGGACCTCGGGCGTGTGGAATAAAATTCATGGAGACATCCGTTCATAAATAGTGACCGGATGGTGAAACACCCGCCCTCTGTGTGGCGAGAAGTTAGCACCTTTCATGACCCTTTTTAGCTTCGCTATTATAGGGCTTAGCTACACCAGCGCGAAGCGTAGGGGCCCTCATGTAGAAGCGGAAGCGAAAAGAAGTCGAATCAGTAAAATATAAATTATTATTTCTATTTAAATTCACATATGCAGAATAATATTTTTCATTTCCTTATGAAATCGAAATGATGATTAATAAAACCACGTGTTTTCATATGATAATCAAATATTATTGTTTCGTGAATTATTTATTCATCGCTCACGAAGGGGCATAATCGGTATTTTTCTCGTCGGGCCCCACAAAATGGCGTAGTTATGCCATCATTTGAATCCATACTTTTTCAAAACATAATCAATTATGGGAAAAAATACATGTCGCATTAAATATTCAGTTTCCTTCTCTGCTTGAAATTCTAAGGAATTTGTTCTCTCCTGTTGAAGAGAAAAAAATTGTTTCTCACAGAAAGATAGACTTGATTCACTGATATGAACCATTTTTATCTTCTTTTAATCAGCCTGTAAGGAAAAATCGCATCTTGCTTCTGTATAGAGACAAATAGATGTGCAGAAAAACGAACAGATGTATGGGCCAATACAAAAAAACTAAAAAAAAGAATTATAGTTGTATGGTTGTAATCTAACAAACATTTAAACCTACTTATTAAATCGTTGCCCTTCTCGTACATTTATTTTTTCAAAAATGCCTTTCCACCCGTTATCTGGGCAAATATTTTCACGGTTTCTCTCTCTATCTCTCCAGAGATCACGGCGTGCTGGCTATCGAACGAGTTTGTTATAGTGGCCAACGTCTTTCATGTTTCTAGGCTATGACCATCGCATCCTAAGTAGGTCGTATCATTCCAGGGCAGAGATAAGAGATAGGCCGGAAAAGCACGTCGCAGCATAGTATATGTACTCTCCAAAAATAAGGTGAAAAGAAGGTGAAACAAATGCTTCGATAAGAAAAATATTACAGCGTAAAGAACAATTTCCATCCTACGCGAAATGGATAGAGTGACTTTTTCAAGAAATCACCCCTTTTTGATTCAAAATGGGATTTTCGAGCTCCATTCGTGGCTCGGACGCAATTGGCAATTGAAAAAAGGTTGCGAAAATCGTATGTTCATTTCGGACACAGAGCAGCTGGCGTCAGTGGCGTTTAAACGATAAAAGGTTTTAATGCTTTCAGTGAATCGCCACTGACGACGGCTGTTTTGCTGTCGAAATTTGAATCTGATTTTTTCAACGTTTCTGTGTCTATTAGAGCTGCCTGAATTAATAACTACATATCGTTTTTTATAAATGCCTTTATATTTTGGGTGAAACCAAAGTTACTTTCTTTCCTTTCTCACTAATTTCTAGTTCTATGTCGGTCTATCGTGGCCTCAGGAGGCAAATGTTCTGTGTAACTTGGCAAAACGCTTCAGATAGGTAAATAATACGTAAAATTAAGTTTTAAAAAAGACAGGTATTCGACCGACTTGTTCCAACAATTTCAAATACGAAAAAACCTTAATGCATACAAAACTACATATTTTACAAGAACAATATTACAAGTAAAAAAAAAACACTTCGAGTCATCTCAGCTCGGCGGATCAACATCTAAATATTATACGTTCCGCCTTAAGATTGCACACAAAATACATAAATGCTCCAGAGACTTTTAGGGACACTAAAATAGGGCATTTTATTGAGGAAAGGTTTTCCAACTAAGCGAGCGATAAAACTTGTAAAAGTGCGGTACTTAAAAGCATTCCACTTTATTTATATCCTCTTTTATCTTTCCTTCAATGAAGCCCATCCTTTTGTTTAGAGTTATAAATCATGTACAATTTACAAATCTAAACATATATATTAGTAAACTGATATTGCGAAGATCGACTCGACTTCGTCGACGTGTAATTGTCAGATTTTTGACCAATTAGATACAAATCTAACAGATCCAAACAATTTAAATTTATTTTTCATCAGTTCGTAAACAGCATCTCACTATTATGAAAGACTTTATAAATAGTAACAAGGTCAGTCTACAGAAGAATCGAATCCGGCACCTCAGCATTGGGAGGCCAATTACCCGCACTCCCATCAAGGCCGTCAAAAATACGACAACATAGAGGAAAAATCGAAACGTAATAAATAGTATGACGGAAAGAATTCCATCCGATGATGGCTGACCGTGAGAGTTACAAGCGCAGATATCCCTCAAGTAAAGATGTTTCGGGCAACGCCCTTTCGCGGCTGCGACTATATTTAAAAAAAAGTCTGATTTTCAGAATTAAGACGTGGCTAGTTCGCAATTACGACGCTCCGGCAAGTCTTTGCGAATGATTACCTATAACACTTAAACTAAGCTTAGCGATAACATTCCCTCTTTACCTAAATAAACAAATTAAAAATAAACATTTAGCACGGGACATCAGTGTGTATTAGTAGTCCGTTTTATAGATTGCCTTCCACCATTTCTTCAGTACAAATCGCGAATCACTAGCTATGATACTTTATTCTCGCTCTAAAATTAATTCATCACGTTTCAGAAAATATCCGGTGATTTCGCAACTCTTTTTTAAATTCAAAATGCCCTCATCCAGGTTAACTAGTTATAACATTATGCCTTTGGAATTCTAACATCTGCATTAAGGCTTCACGGAATTAAGTTACGTCTCTGTGAGAGAGATGGCTGTAAAACATACGGATAAAATCCGTCCAATAATAAATCAAAGTATGACATTAAAGAAATTCACCGGTACAAAGTTCAGTGGTCTTATGTCTGAAAATAAATCCCATAATAATAGCTTAAGTATTTTTTTAAAAAATCGAAAAATCAAGCGCTTTTCTTAGGTATCTCGTATTTTCAACAGCCATAATAATTTCAGAATCTACTTTCGGTGACTCGTCCCCGAAGACGGATGTTTTGCAGGCGAAATGCGCATCCGTTTTCTAATAACCTCCTTATGGCTATTAGGGGTGCCTATGCCTACGACAAGTACTCATGCTTTCAGTTATTTCAACATTCGGGAGTTAATTCCGTCATAAATTTGTTTGAGAGTGCCACCGTGACGACTGACTGTTTCACCCCTAGATGTCAAAGCACCCTCTTACCCATGCACGGAAAGGATCTCGCGGAGTGGTTCGATACAGCCGGTTGAAAGTTCCTTTCACTCTCACGTTGCTTTATAACCCGTTAGAAAAATAAAACTGGCATAAGGCCGAGGATCGAAAGTAAGTCTCGGCATCCAATTTTCGTTGTTTTTTTTATATAAAGGTCATTTGGTACGGCGAAGACTTTCTTCGTTCCCAGCAGCTCGGTAAGTATTATTATTATTTTTTTACCTCCTCTCGATACCCTTGGAAGCATATGGCCGTGCGTGGCAATGGCCTTGCTCTCTTGAAAAGCGTGCAATGAAGGTTAATCAGAGCGTACGTATCGTCATCCTTCCATTGAGCTGGGAAGGAGATAGAGAGAGAGACTGGAGGGTGCCTCTTCTCATCACTAGACCGTGTAATTTCGTAAATATCTCTTACAGAGTCAAACGTGCTTTCCTTTTTCTTTTTTAAGGAAGAAAATTTCTCCCATCATTACGCGAGAGATAGGAGGTGGGGGCTAAGCTACAATGAGCGAGTTGAAGGAGTTTTACCGATCGGAAGTCGAAAAGGCGAGGAAGAAAGGAAAACAAACAAAAAAAACGCGACGTGCGGCCTCGCTTTGAACGAAGAACGCTTCTTTTTTTCCCTGTAATCTAAGTAAGAGGTTTCTTTTCCGAGGCATCCTCATAATAGGATTGCGATGGATTGAGTTTTTTTTGTTTGTTTTTTCTTCACATAATCGGTTTTGCGTTTTAGATGCAGTAGTTGAAAACATCATCCAGCTCGTAACGAGCATAGACTATCTGAAAAGGTATAAAAAATACTAGAAGAACGAGTTTTGCTACGGTCAGTTGACTTTATTCTCTTTAATTATACAGAGTCGATTTACTTAATGGCTGTATTTCCCTTTCTCGACGTACTGTTTCAAAACGTGATGACGTATTTGACGAGTGCGGTAGTTAATCGGTTAAGATTACGCAGAAAAAGTCAATCAATCTATAATCATAAATTACGATATTTCCTCATTTGCTGACTCAAAGAGTTTTTTTAAGTCAATCGATACCTAATCTATACATGGAAACTTACACAGATATTAGAAATATTTCGAAATAATAAAAATCTCATAGAGAAACTTGGAGAAATTCCTGTTCAAGTCTTATTGCGGAAAGAAAACCGATGAATCGTTACGCTCTCTCTTGGAAATGATTTCTACCGCTTAGATCATGACTGGGGAAGATATATGGTTCCCAAACTTGAGGTTTTAACACATTATTAACCTTAGCATAAGTAGAATGAAATTTCCGATGACTAAACAGCTCGTTTTGCACCTTACTCAACCCATCGGCGCACTTTACCTCAAGAAAAGTAACTAGCCGTCTGCTATACGACTTTTTAAATAAATCTGAGAAGAAAGAGTGGTTTGCTATTCAATGTTAAAGTCGTAAGATGGTCTGAGAAGCCTTTTTATCAGTTCCTGTTATAAACGGAAGTTTGAATTTCTGACCTTGGTCAAATTTTCGCGTCGTGGAAAATATTTTCTGAACGGGGTTAAGAAACTCCGTAACATTATTTAATGCTCACGAGTTTTGATTCCGAATGATGGAATCTGTTTCCTTTCAGTTGACCGAATGGCTCGTATAATCGGAAACTCATAAGGAGAAAATGGTCTTTTATTTGCTTTTATAAAAGAAAATCTCCAAGAAGTTATCTCCAAGGGTGTTCGTTTCTTTAAGAGAATCTTATGAGAAATGTTCCAACAGTGGAATAATGCTCAATGAAGGACAAAGAAAATCTTCATGTGAGCATCAGAAGCTTATGCTGAATATTGACATTAAAAATTTTCCTGCTGGTTAAATAATGGATTAAGAAATTACAGCGATCACTGTAATAAAGCACCTTGAAGGTGATCCAAAAATCGGAGGCCCTTTTAACATGAGAAATTTTGACTAAGATCGTTAAGCCATAAAAATGAATTACTTCAAACTCTTCTTCAATTATGCTTGAGATTTCATCACACAGTAATACAGCTGTCGCAGTGATCGTTTTTTTATTTGCCCTAAGCCGTCTCTTAACTATAGGATTATTCTGCATAAAACCAAAATATTCCAAGTATAATGCAAACCTCGGTAAAAAAACTATAACAAATTTAAAGACTGATTTACGCAGGAAGATTAGAACGTTAATATGGTATGGGATAAACTTAAAATCTGACGTTAAGACTTGGAGCTCTAGGATGAAACCGCTGCGTATCATAAATCCGATTTACGGGAAAATATTTTATTTCCTTCTGAACGCACCTTTCCAGATTTTAGATTCAAGGAACAATTTAGCGGAAAATGAAATTTAAAAAAGTATATATATGTGCTTTTATTTCTCATGCGATATTTTTCTCTTGTCTCGTTTCCATTACACACGACGAAAAGTCGTACCGCAATTTAAAAAAATAATCTCGATCTCTCGTTCGTGGTGGATAACAGGTTGAATCGAGCCCACCTGCGAGGACCATATAGTTCATCACTTCCTTAGTCGTTTCCTGGTATCAAATTCTGCGGGTCATCCAACCGCGTTCCCATCATGGGCCCCCGCTTTCGTTTTCATACCACAAAAGATTTCTTCCTAATAAAGGCTGGGAAGGTTTGCCCAAATGACCGCAGTTTGGTTTAATATTTCCAACTTAATTTAACTTTCCTTTCGGCTACAGGTTACGAAATCCTTCCTCCCTTCATTTTCTCACAGTGGCCAAATGCATATTTTGTATTCAACTGTATCAGATGTCGGTAACTTTTTACTTCCTTATTCATTGTCATTCCTCACTGTACAGGACCATTTAAAATGATGTGAGCGATTACAAAAACGTGTTGGCAAGAAAGTAATAGGCGCACACAGATGAAACGTACACCATTCCAAAGAGAAACTCAAAAGAAAAGTTTCTTTTGAGCAACGAGAAAAAGTTTTTCGTACCTTATGAATGGAGGATCCTTTTGATATTTTCTTCTCAATTGTAATCGCTCACATCATTCCGAATCACCCTGTATATTATATTCACGTTTTCAATTTTTATTTATTTAATTTATTCATTTATTTTATTTATTTTATAAACAATAATGTTTATTGAAAGTTATCCCTGTAATCATTTAAATATATCAGCGACTACTGTGTTATCTCCTACTGGCCATATAATCACAATCTCTCTCCTTTCATTTTGCAGAGAAGGTCATCCACTCAGCTGAAATTTACCAAACGGAAGCTAATTTTCGTCGGACGTTGTAGTAAGCATGATGTGGAAACTTAAGGCGCCCTTATACACTTACTAAAAAGACCGCTTCGCAGCTTCTTATTCTCCTTGCCAAACAAAGATACGGAGATCGGAAGGGTACACAAATCGAGGAGTTTTAAGCGAGCTACTGAGGACTTCATGGACCCTACGACGGCAGAAAGTAAAACAAATCTTCTGGTGTTCGAACCCGTGACCTTTTTCGAAATTTTTTTAGTCATAACGTAAAGATTCATTAACGCTGAAATCCTGAGAAATTTCAGGCACCCAAGTTTATTTATAATCTAGTTATTCACAAAATTAAAGCGTTACGCATCATAATCATTACGATTTTATAATTATAGAGAGATAAGTGGCAACAATTCCGTGGTAGGCAGTCAAAACGGTATAAGTCGACAATATGATGAAATTGAGTTATGAACACCAATTGTCCTTTAAAAAAATCTGTTTAATGCTTTTTGTATTATTATTATTTCAGATAAAATGTATGGTGTCACACTTGTACCATTTTGCTTGCGCATTAAATATTTTTTTGGACAATTGGCGTTCATAACTCAATTTCATTAAATTGTCAATTTATAACGCCTGCAAAATCCATATAGTACAATAAACGTTTAACAGCAATGACCATCACACTAATAATAGCATAATTAACAAGGGAGATAGCAGTCGCGTAAATACGACCGAGCTTGTAACCACGGGAAAGATTTTTTTAAGGCCTTTACCAATCTCTTCCGCCCTATAGCCCGGACCGCATGGACCTCGCCCCCTGCTCCTCCGACGATAGCGATTACTGGAGGAAAAGAGGTGAGCAGGAGAGAGGGATAGATAGATAGATAATCGTCTTTATTTTCAGGGCGAAACTGAGACCACAAGGTCCCCTCTTCCATTTAACCCTACGTTACAAAATACATATCACATGAAAATATATTCAAATTCAAGAGGAAGAGAAGAAGAGAAGGAGAGAGAGAGAGAGGAGGAGAGGGAGAAAAAAAAGACGGTAGGAAGGACTGAAGAGAAGCGACGAGTCTTGCGGGTAAGGGCAATAAACGCGTTGAGGGATTGTGGAAGAAAGTGATAGCACCAGCAGTGTCATGAACGATGCGGTTGGCCTTGCGGGGCCGAACTTCTCCCGAGGTTAAAAAATACCAATCCTCACTCTCTCTTTCTCTCTTTCTCATCCCTTTCACTGTCGTCCCTCTCCTCCCACTCTCAACTTTCCCTCCCACCCTATCCTCCTCCGCTCTAGGCGAGGAGAAAGTGACGAGCGATCATATACGGACCGTGGCTGTTTTTTTTTTATTATTAATAGGGTATAAGAGTGCGGTGGATGTAGGGTATGAGAGTGAGGATGGGAGTGGGAGTGGAGTGGCTAAGGAAGGCTTAGGAGAGGGAGGAGGGAATGATAGAGAGAGAGAGAGAGAGCGTGGGCGTCGAGATAAAAAAACGAGAGGTGGCGAGATGTATATGGTAAGCCTGTCAAGGAATGCAGGAAACAGTGTATACAAAAGCGTATTAGTCACGCGTGTAAAAAAAACCAGGGAGAGGTGACAGCAACTGATTCGCTAAAAAAGAAATTATCTTTAAATCTCCTACGCACCCAACTCAATAAAGACGAAACGTTGCGCCATCGTGAAACTAGGGAAACTTCGTTCTCGGAAGTTTCGATTCGCTACGTGGCACAAATGGAAATCGGTACCACGCCGGCAATAGTCATTTCATTCATAAACATTTTCATCCTGATTAGAAAAGTATCCGAAAAGTTAGGCCACCTCTAAAAATCCACAAATTAATTATGGTCAGAGATGGATAACATCGTGGAAAATGAGAAAATTGGATAAGTCACTTGAATTCTGCCAGGTGAATAATTATATGCATTTGGCTACGTGAAATTCTCAATCATATCGATAGGAAAAGTAAATGAAAAATGTCAATGGAGAGTTTTTTTTCGTGAAATTTGCGAAATGCTAAGGAACTCCGCAAAATTCCGTATTTAACGCATTTACAAATACATACATGAAAGAAATGAATGATGACCTTCCTCGATGCCATTAACAAATCTTCGATAATTAAGAAATAATTACTTAATTATAAATAAATAAATGGCACTATATTTATTAAATGATAGTTTGTAAATAAGGGAAAGTCTTTTCCATCCAAAACTCCTACCGGTAAACATAAACGTGTGCTAGCGTAAACTCGTACACGCATAAAAATACACCTTCTATGTCATGCTATTTTCAAACCGAAAGAAGTGCAGCGTTTAATTCATCAATTTAACCAAATATCGTAATGCTACATAGTAATGTCATAAATCGAATCCGAAGAACATGAGAGTTGCTTGAGTAAGCATAACATCCTATAAATAACAATTATAAAGCAACGATATAAAACCGCTTGGTAGTTAAATACCCTTGGAGAGGAAAAAATCAAATTTTTCGTCAGACAATGCAGCCTCAGTCAGAAACGCAACCTCGGGAAAAAAATTCGAGGAAATGCACCATGAGCATATGCGGAAGAGACGAGTAGAATGAGAATCGCGGAACCTCATCCCATAAAAATAATCGATGAACGACGCAGGATGAGTTTCTATCATCAAGATAGAAAGTCACTTCCGTCGCTCGCGATCTGAAAATCGTGATCGCCCCAAACAACTGCATCATGGAAGGAAGAAGAAGAAGTCATCCTTGGGAAGAAAAACTCCTTTTCACCTCCCAAATGAATTATTATTCAACATGGTCATCATCGACGGGAAGGGTTATCGACCGATTTTAATTGGTAAGGAGGAGAGAGGCCATTCAAGTAATTATCAACGGATGAACACGTCTAGGAGGAATAGTCGTAATAATTGAAGCGAGGCTCTTTCGGTTCGAATTATGTCTCTTTTTTTTTAAATGTTTAAGTCTTCTCGACTTTCTATCGCTCAGGGACGCCGACTATTTGGAGCTCGGAATAGCCATCTCTCCCAAGTTTATATCGTAGGGTTGTAAATTTACTATCTCATTGGTCCAAGGTTTATGGATATTTTTTTCGTCCTTCCGCCTCTGGTCCATTACGTAAACGTTATGTATCTATTATTTGAAGGGTAATAAGGGGGTTGATGCATTTTCCGGAGGTCCGGCTGAATTTTATGTTACTTTAAAGAGGTCTTAATTTCAGTTTTAACGATATAAATTTGTTCGAATGATGACATGAAAATCAGTACGCCCCCCGCTTTTTATTTTTAGATCCTTGCGCCAGTATTTACGACAGGGTACGACGAAACCTTGCTTGTATCTTTAGGCGTTTGTAGATTAAATGATCCGTTTTTCGGTGATTTATATCCCTGAGCACGAATTCGCTTAATTATATAATTTACGCTTTACGTGGACAATAAATGTAACTTGAAACATGTACCAATCGCTTTAAAACCTAATAGACCTTTAAGGGTTAAGAGTTGTTCTGAGTTTAAATATAAAGGAAAAGCCTTCACCTATACATTAAAAAGGAA
Organism: Uropetala carovei; assembly: GCA_036926305.1. Taxonomy (NCBI): domain Eukaryota; kingdom Metazoa; phylum Arthropoda; class Insecta; order Odonata; family Petaluridae; genus Uropetala; species Uropetala carovei. The sequence goes on from JAXCHB010000130.1 coordinate 4,733,407, forward strand.
ATTAAATTCTCGCGGCTTTCCATTCCATTTAGATTTCTACTGCAGGTAAATCCCTTTAATTATCAATATTTATTGCATCTTATTAATTCTACATTTGGGGGCATCCTTGATTGTAATTAGTAAATTCTTATGGGATATTTAAATTCTTTCTTAAAAAATCCATCGCCGTTGATACTTTTATTCTCGCAATTTAAATCGCAAGGTATTTTTAAAAAATGGTTAGAGGCTTTAATCGCCGGCGAAAGCAAACCGGATGCTACGTTCAGTCATTACCTGCCAAATTGTTTGTATCGCGATGTATCATTTCTCGTGCCAAATTTTTCGATGTGGCGATTGCTGGTTTCGGCACACGGCTTCGTCTTCTTATGCGTCGCGGTGACTTGACGATCGTATGTGACGTGAACTTGCAATGCACTCCCTAAACTGCAGCGGCTGATATATGGAACGTGCACTGAACTGCAATCGCCTCGAAAACTGCTCCCGCATACTTCGCGTGGATTTGAACCTACTGAGTGAGGAATCGTTTGGCGTAAAGGCCGGAATTATTCGGAGGAGTGAGAAAATTTATTTCGTACCCTCGCTTTCCGATTTGAACCCTCAAGTCTTTTAGAAACGGCAAAATGTCGTCAATCCAAGGGACTCAAAATTTTTACGGTCCGTGATTGACAGATTAGGTTTCGTCAATGGCTATAAAAGTGTAAGAAAAAGAATCCCTTGTGCTTCAAAGCAGCGGTCATCAGTAGTAGTAGAGAATGTGGTAAAAATATCAAAGTTTCAGCGGTAATTAAGAGAATAATTCATTGATTTATATTTCTCCTGAAGTAGATGCTGACAAAATGAATGAAGAAAACATTTCAACGAAAAAATTTATAATTTTACGAAGTTGAAATTATAATGTATATAACTTCTGATGTTATAATGGTTTACCACAAAGTCAAGCCTTCGTCGGTAAAGTATAAACAAAGAAAATATTTTCAGAGCACTGTATAAACCGAGAAAGAATATTTTATTTAAAATTTGTGTAGGATCTTTGCATTATACTTATATATATATATATATATATCATCATCATCAGCCTCTTTTAGTCCACTGACGAATGAAGGCCTCCCCCAGACTCTTCCAGTTTTCCCTGTCAACTGCCTCCCTCCTCCAAGTTTGCCCCAAGAACTTAACCACCTGTCTTTCGGTCTTCTTTTCGGTCTCTTGATGTTTCTTGGGATCCATTCGATGACGCTGGACGTCCAACGCTGGTCATTTCTTCTAGCAATGTGGCCCGCCCACTGCCATTTTAGCACCTTCGCTCTTTTAATCACGTCACAGACTCCCGTCTTCTTTCTTACCCAGTCGTTCCTCTTGCGGTCTCTTCGGGTGATCCCTAACATGCATCTCTCCATGCTCCTCTGTGTTGTTTGCAGGCGTTGTATCATTCTGGCATTCATGGTCCATGTTTCACAACCATATGTCAGAGCAGGCAGAACACATTGGTCATACAGTCTCCTTTTTAGGAAGACTGGAATATTTGATTTAAAGATGTTCGCATTCCTGCCAAAAGCACTCCATGCCATCTTCACTCTCCGGTTGATTTCTCCAAGAAGCGAACCATCAGTAGTGATGAGCTGACCTAAGTAAACATATCTGGTTACTTCTCCGAGTTCTGCTCCGTTGATATGTATCTTCTCAGAATTTGTGAAGGAGTTGTACATAACCTTTGTTTTATTAAGATTCATCTTAAGTCCAGCTTCTCGGCTTGCTTGTTCAAGCTCTTCAGTTCTGCTACGGAGCTCTTCTGCGCTCCCTGCGAACAGTATGATATCATCTGCAAAGCGCAGATATATATATATATATATGTGAATCGAATTAAGGAAACTGAAAAAGTCATAAATACAATTGCAAACAAAAAACCGAATTGTTTAATACAGTAGCTAGATGTTTATCTCGGTAGCGACGCAACGCAGACATGTTACAAAATGATCTCCGTGATAAGAATACTCCGTTAAGGAAGGCGGATTAATTTTGACTGGTCACTCAGCAATTAACCGAATTCAGAGATGAGCAGTACTTAATTTCTCCAACGCCTTTGCCACCATTCTGTGTTCGTGCTACGAAAGCCAAAAACATTTAAAAAGCGTGATAATAATGCGAATACGAGGAGTCGTGTAAACTCTCTCAAGGAAAAACAAGCCGGCATAGAATTTATGTTAGCGAGTTCCACGCGTTGTCCGTTGCTGGGTGAAAGTTAATTGCTCACGAAGAATCGTACAATAAAAACTTCCACATTACCCGTCAAAAAGTTGAGAATATCCCACACACACACGTCACATTTTGAAGCTGACTGCAAATCACGTTCTGCATTAAGATTCTTTGATTGCTTTCTGACAAAGTGTGTGCGGAAGAGAGACAACCCGAAAGCCGAAAATATTTTCACCATATGTCTCTTCATGTGTGTCTCTTCGACACCCACCGAGGGGCTATTAAACCGCGGTTGTGTCCACTGGGCTTTCGAAAGCATCTCGTTTTTTGTGTGTCCAGCGAAATCCTGATTTTGCGTATGCCGAACTTTTACCGGTTCATGGAATATTCCGGTTAAATGATGAGCCTATTTACACATACCATTGCACACACTGAAAATGAACTTAATATTAAGAAAATAGAGAAAAGTCTACGTATAGTATTAGTTCCAGTAGTACTGTCCGATTTATTATTACCTTACAGGACAAATAAATACCGTGCATATGTACATACGTAAGTGAGGCAGTAAAAGCACAAGTTTAAACTCATAAAAAAATTAAGATTCATCGAAATTCAAGTTTTTCGACATCCGGCTAATCCATATATTGTACTGAATTTTTAAAGATGAAACAGTTGAAAGATAATGTAACGCGCTAACTACAATAAATTTTTTTTATTTTATTTTATTAAGTGCTACCGAGGTCCTGAGTTCCTCAAAAATTTATTTTTATTTTCAAATTTCCTAGACGGATATCTGTTTTTTCTCTCCGGAAAACGTTACATATAAAAAAAGTATCGTTTCTCTGTTGCGTTGAGTTGCAAATTTTCAGACATCGGCGAGGAATGTACAATATATATATATATATATATATATATATATATATATATATATATATATATATATATGTATGTATGTATGTATGTACATGTATATGTATGTATGTATATATGTGTATATATATGTGTGTGTGTGTGTGTATGTATATGTGTATATATATCACTTTCAAAAAGTGAAATTCGTTCACTTTCTCGTCCTTCAGGTTTCAATCACCCAGAGGAACGTCTCATCCGCCGCCCGACACTTCATCGATTTCGAACCGTCGAATCGGAAAGATCGAATGGTATAAGGGGAAAAAAAACAACAATCCACGCCTTCCTTTTTTCCCCCTCGTCTAAAAGTCCACCGAAAAACACATCTTCGCCAACGGAAAAAGAAAGGATAAAACCCTACGAGTGTGTAACCTTCCTCTTCCCACAGCTCCTCTCTTCGAAAAGGTTTCCCAGGGCGTGGCAGAGATCCATGCGTTCCAAAAAGAGCTTGTCAATATTTTCCCCCGAGAGGTGTCTCCCCTCCCTCAACGCTTCATCTTTCCTCAAAACCAGACGCGACCCCAAAACCCATAAAATTCCTCCTTCCTACCTCCCCTCCCCTCTTTCCATCTATCGCTTTTCCTCCTCCTCTCTCCCACTCTTCTCCCTCTCTCCCACTCTTCTCCTTCACTCCTCAATCACCTCCATATTTTTTATCTCCTCCCGCAATCAACTTCCTTCACACCTAACTAACCCTTATCTATCCCACTGTCTCTCTCTCTCTCTCTCTCACACACTTAATTTTATTAATTTTCATGTTCATTCTTCAATACATTAAAATATATTTTGTGATTCTTATATTTTAAAACTTGTACGCACTATTGTAATTCCGCAATTGTTCTTTTATGCATGTAAGGTTTTCGCGGATTTTTTCCACTACTCTTCCCTTCGTGGGTGTTTTCCTGCGTGGTTTTTTTTACTAGGTTGGCCATGTCAGGTCTTTCCTAAGTTTTTACCACAAATATTTCTTTTTTTTTTATACGTTTCCGAATCTGTAATTGGATGTCTTAAATGTGTTTTTTTTTCTTTTTATACTTTCAGGTTTTTGTTTTCTGCCAATGTGTTTGTATGTTTATATGTTATTATTTTTTATTCTCATTTGTAATTATTAACGTAGGGTTAAACGTAAGAAGGGATATATAGTCTCAATTTCGCCCTCAATAAAGTCGTTTGTCTGTCTGTCTCTCTTTTCGTATTCCCATGCTTCCCTATTCAAGCTCTTCATCTCTGCCATTTTTTCCTGACCATCTTTAAAAACATATCCACATACACGGATATACATAGACATATATAAGATTCATGTTCTCTTGCTGCGGATTGAAATATGTCTGAAAGCTCCTACATCGATAAACTATCGCCCTGGACGTCTTCACTGTTATGTAAGGCTCTGCTGACTCCCCCCTCCACTAACATTCAATAATTATCATACGCGCACCGGTGAAGAAAACTATTAATTAAACGTATATCATATAAGCGAAACTTCGATTAATAGGAATTTAAAAAAATTAACTTGAAAATCTTTCACACAGGATTCTATAAGTAATCCTTACACATTTGGGGTATTTATTAGGTCTATACCTAGTAAACATGCGTCAATGCGTAGAACAATATTACTTGAGCTCACTAGAGAATTATCGATCTCTCCTTATGGCTGGAAAATTTGAAGAATAAGCACTAGAAAAAAATACGTATTCAATAATAACTTTGTTATTATAACTTTGTTATTACTATTGAAGATACCTACGACGAATAGTTATTTTTTCAAGAATGTACTTATTCTTGAGTTATTTAATTGGCAAATTACTTTTCAGCGAGTGTTTCCTGTAGGATCTTAATATTTACTTAACGTTTTCATATCCATGTGACATGGTACGTATATCTATTGACTGGAGTATCCTATTAACCGGAATAGGTTCGGCCCCAAGGCATCCAGTGAATCGGGAGTAGACATATTCGCTCCAAACATGATCTGATATTCATTGCTTCCGCACCTTCTTTAACTTCCTTCCCCTCTCCTTCTTTCTCCCCCGTCCTTATCTTCAAATTTATCTCTGAATATCTCTCCATCTTCAATTCCTCAGCCGTTACAACGCCATCAACCATCAACGATCCATTCCACGACGTCCGACGCTCACTCTCTCCTCCCGATCCTCTTCCTCTCCTCACAAAACAACTTCCTCTCCAGCTCTCTATCTGCCTACCTCGTTCAATCAATCTCAAAAAGGTCCATTGGTTCGGGGTATTGTTCTTCAGTCGAGATTGTGTGTTCCCCCCAACTCCTTCCCGTTTTTTTCCTGAATTGGGTCGCATCCTAGATACGTAACGCACTCTTTCCCATTCATCTCAACTCCCCTCTCATTTTTTTCCTCCACCTCCTCCCACGAACACCCTCGTTCGACTGTCAGCCCTCTCCTCCTCCCTCCCCCCTCCTTCTCTTAGGCTGCACTTCCTGTGAGGTGAGGTCGTGAGCGAACCGCGAGAGAGGAGAGGCGTCTCGCTTTGATGGGCAGATCTCCCGACCTTTGCTAACCTTCGAAAGCGCTTAATAATGTTTCGCTCTGCGTTTACGAGATTAGGAAAAAATAACAAAAGACAGCCGTGAGAGATCGAAAGTGGAGAAGAGAAAAAGAGAGAGAGAAAGAGAGGGAAAGAGAAAGATTTATTGGGCGAGTATGTGCTCACGTAGGAAGACTGCGATGACAGCGGATAAGAGAAGTGTCGATAGGAATGGGTTCGGTTCCAAGAACCGCTGCGTGACCCGGATGTGTCGCGAAAAGGTGAAAAATGCTTCCGATCGAGGATTATGTTCGGTTCGATCCGATCGCAGATAATCGGACCGAATACGTGAATCCGATGGGAGTGGATACATTCGGAGAGACGTTTACAAAATCAGCTACACGGCCATTAAGGTATTAGTAACTGACGGGTGAACCAACGATTCGACGGAGAAAATAAGCGACATTTCAAATACCGAACTTAAATTGCATCCTTTTAAAAGTTCGATACCACCTTCGCGTTCCGTACCATGGCACCTTAAACGAGAAAAGGATGCGTACTACTCAATAGAATCAATAGAATCAATTGAATACAGTACGAGTCAGAGGACTCCACAATAATTTGTGGTATAATTACCGAATCGAATAAATATTGCCTCTGATTCGAGTTTGTGCTTCTCTATTGTCAGGAAACCATAATGAAATTAAAATAAAGAGAGTTGTAATATTAATAAGAATTTCCTTAATATTTCTATAAGGGCGAGTGTATGGGCCGGGCGTCTGCATCCTTACACCTGCACTATGACCAAACAAAAGGTTTGTTACGACTCCGTCTGAAGACAGACGTGATATTATCTATTTATGCATGTCGATAAAGATTTATTTATACACTTAATTTTTAAGTTGCCCGTAAACAGCACGACCTTTACAAATAAGCAAATAAACGATAACAAAGGCAAACATATGTACGTATATCACCATACACGAGGCTGGATTCTAATCTAGCATTGAGAGCCAAACGCACTAACCCCCTCCACCCCCCCCCCCTTCCCATCCCCTCCAACCCCCTCCATCCCCCCTTCTCCCGCTCCCACATTGTGGAACAATCAATCTGATGTTGTCTTTTTGACTCTTTTTCGCTGTTTCAGAGGGCTTCCCGCCGAAATTTTGCGAACGGGAAAAATTCCTACTTTTTTAGTCAACCTTTTACTTCTGATGTGAAATTATGAACTATTGTAACTGAGGTGCGCTTTCCCAGACTGCTATTGTTTTTGTTATATTCATTCACTAATTATATCTAAAATTGGATTTTCTTTGTTAAATAACGTCATACAGGCTGTGCGGCAATTAAAAGGAAAAACTTAATATTCACTTAATTTCATTATTAAATATAAACTAGAGAAATATAAAGCAGTATAAATTTGATGCTGTAACTTAAGCCTCGTCTTACAAAAATAATGTCTTAAGGGCCATGAGATAATTAAAAAAAGAAAAAATTTAATTTCACTTCATTTTCTTCATTAAAACTAAACTAGGGAAAAGTAAAGAAGCAGGATAACGTCATAAATTAACCCCAGTCTTACAGACTGCACCTAAGCAGTTAAAGGTTTTAAAAACATTTTAAATTTCAAAAACTTGGTAGACACCGCTCACGAGAACTACGTCCTGCGTCTCCTTCGTTCGAATCCCACGGACAAGAAGTAGAATCGGTGGAAAAAAAGGACGCCTCCCCTTTCCAGACCACAACCACGAGGTCGCTCGAACAGGTGGTAAAAAAATAAATAAAGGTCTAACTGCGCAACTCTTCTCGAAACGAAGTCGAGAAAACCGACGGTTCTTACGCATTTTTTTTCTTCCACCGTCTAAATCGCGTGCTGCTCCGACGTCCGGAGTTCGAATAGGAATAGTCGAGGCGTTTAACGCGTCACAAGAAGAAGAGGAGTCGGTCAAAGGTTCTTTCGGCCGTGAGGAGGGAACAGTAGGGTAGGAGGAGGAGGAGGTCGAGCTCCCATAGACAGCAGTCAGGGAAGGAAGGATCGTGGCGCAACCTCTTCGCCGACTCCCTCTGGTGAAACAACCTGGAACTGCCCTGAAGTCCAAACAAAAGTGAAAACTTAATCCTGACCGCGGCGTGAAGGGAGGGCGGCCTTATTGCCCCCTTTTTCTTGCGCAACCTTCCATAGAGAGAGAGGGTAAAACGCGGCTGGAAAGAAAGGAAGGCGCGCGCGCACTTGGTCACGCGTGTTTTAACTTTCGCCCTGTAGAAAAAAATAATAGAAACACCGAGTCAGATCGCTTCGTCCCATATCTACTTGAGAAGCTTGACGTCCCCGCGCCCGTTCATCCTAACAAACTTCGCGGGCGAGGTGCGGATTCGCGCCAAATCGTCCTTCGCGGCGCATGCGTCGCACCGTTTTCTTTCCCTGTTTTTCTTTCTTGCGTCACGAAAATGGACGACGGGTAAGCGCGTGCCATGGGCCTAGGTTTAATATCGCGGACGTGCTCCGAGTGCGTGCCGATTATAATTTTTTTCGTGCGTGTGTTGGGAGACTGCCTCAGGTGGGGGGGGGAGGGGGGAGGCGGGGAAGGACCGGAAGTTGGCGACCACGGAAGGAAAGCTAGAATATATTAAGGGCAATAGGAATGTCCGAAATCGTACGAGTTTCACTAGTTTGGATCGTCGCCCTTCTTTTGCTCCGAGAAAATCGTCCCCGTGAGAAATGATTGGACCGCGTGGATTGCTTGAAAATTATTTCCTCAAAATCGAGCGAAAAACGACGAAATTGATGGTTTTTTTTAGATATTTGGTGAGGAAATTTTTTTAGGATTATTAACTATGATCTGTCCACATCTTGTTGACGTCACAGATTCGGGAGAGCTCTGTTAGCATCAGCTTGAAGTCGAACTTAGACTAAAAATATTGAATTTCCATGTTTTATCAAAACAATTCAGACCTAACAATGTATTATTGGCCCCCAAAATCCAATTATCATCGATGGTAATCGGATAGTATTCATAACTCTGAAAGCTGTGCATTTTTCGAAATCTCTGTAACGATTAATCTTAAACATACATTCTGAAATATTTGTTCATTCATTCTAAATATTATCTTTCGTCTAGAATTAGAGAAGTAGGATTTTTCTACATTAAAAAGTCAATAATAAAATTTAGTTGCATGGTTATGAAATTTTAAGAAAATCTTATCCTTGTAGAATAAAAAATATAACTGATGTAAGTGCGGATCATAGATCCCTATGCGACATGCATATGCTGGAATATAGGAGAAACTTTAATCAGGAGAAAAAATCTGTCTTGAACGGAAATGGCAGAATTTTTTCTATTTCTAATTTCTCCCAAAATAATATACTGTCGGATTTCTTTTTAATTACACTTTTCTACTCATTTTATTGACAAAAATACACAGCTCACCAAAGTTTTTAATAACAATGTTCCAACTTATTGCGTGTATCCTTATAGTTTCCAGATACATAATCAGCAATGTAAATAAGTTGAAAACCGACATTCCATCAAAATTTAAGGAAATTAATTCTATGATTAATTTCCATTATTTTTTTTTATCGAGGAGGTTTTAGTGTTTCCGGCCGCAGATCAGCGACTGGAGAAATCTAGAAAAATGTACATTTCTCTCAGAAATGTGTGTGTGTGTGTATATATCATCATCATCATCATAGGTAGTCTGTCCGTTGACAGGTCCGTGATTATTCTAGGTTAAACTTGGTTCTCCATATACTCCTATTTTCCGCATGCGGAATATATATATATATCATCATCAGCCTTTTTCAATCCACTGACGGATGAAGGCCTCCCTCAGACTTTTTCAGTTTTCCCTGTCAACTGCCTCCCTCCTCCAAGTTTGCCCCTGGAACTTAAAAAGCTCTCTGTCCCACCTGTCTTTTCGGTCTCTTGATGTTACTTGGGATCCATTCGATGACACTGGACGTCCAACGCCAGTCATTTCTTCTAGCAATGTGGCCCGCCTACTGCCATTTTAGCGCCTTCACTCTTCTAATCCAGCTTCTCGACTTGCTTTCTCAAGCTCTTCAGTTCTTCTACGGAGCTCTTCTGGGCTTCCTGCGAACAGTGTGATGTCATCTGCAAAGCGCAGGTGACTCAGATGTTCTCCATTTACCTTTATGCCATTTTCTTCCCAGTCCAGCGTTTTGAATACTTCCTCTACAGCTGCTGTAAATAACTTAGGGGACATAGTATCTCCTTGTCTCACTCCCTTTTCGGTCTTAAAAGCACTCGTTTCTTCATGCAGCTGGACAGATGTCGCATTTTCGTAGATATTCTCGATCAAGGTTATGTACGTTTCTTCTACTCCTTGTTTCTTTAGTGCACGTAAGACCGACGAAGTTCGGACAGAGTCGAATGTTTTCTCATAGTCGATGAAGCACATACATAGAGGTAATTCGTACTCGTTATTCCGACTGATTACCTCTCTCACGACTTGGATGTGGTTCCTCGTGTTATACCCACTACGAAATCCATCTTGCTCTCTGGGTTGGGCAGAATCAAGATGGTTTTATATATATATATATATATATAACGAAATGAGGTTTTTCGCAACACTAAGGTTATAGAGAAGATCTGCAGGTTTTGATTGTTGCGTAAAATCAAAGACGCAATAAAGGAATATCGTCTCCATTGCGTGCCAACGTTAGTGGGACGGTTGGCAGACAAACTGGATTTTCTCCTGTCTTGCGCACTGTCTAATGCCTTCCCCTCCTCGTGACTACGTTGCGATATGACTCCCAACCGAGTTATTATAGGATTAGGAGCACGCGTGGCGCTGACATAATTTAATTTTACGCGCGGCGCCCTATGAATGAAAGTAAAAACGCGGCACGAAGAAGTTAATTCCGTGGCGAGCATCAGAGGTGAAAACCTCTGTCAAATACGTACGATTCGAAGTAAAATTATTAATCTTTTATTTTGAACGCGATAAAATTTCACTCTTGTTTTATTTCCCCGAAATTTCACGCAGAAGCCGTTTTAGAGGAAGGAGCAAAAATTCCGGACGACAGTTAGTCGAGACCGTGAGAGGCAGTTAAGTTGCTATGACAACACACGGTCTTTTTATTTGTACGAATACTTAACGATTTGGCGATCTAATCAAGATCGAATGTGCTGAAGTCTCGTTTAAGTCGATCGCTCATGTTCTAAGAAAATTATTTCTATGCGTAACTTTTTTAAACGCGCCAGTTCGTAGAGTGACAGATCCGGTTTCTAGTCCGATCTTATTCGAAGTTTACCTTTTCTTTCAACAACTATTAATGCCTCAATAACATTAAATTATATGAAAATCGTGCCTGGAAAGTATTATGCGTATAAGGATCGGAACACCATCTCCTTAGTAGAACAAGGAACAGTTCAATAATATTGCAATCATTTTACATTTTATCGAAAGACAGCCAAATATTGTCATCACAATGTCTGTCTTTTTATATGCCTGCCAGCGTTCATTCATTATTGTTTATCTATTTTTCGAAACTTTCACTTGATATTATACGTCTTATAAACTGAATTTTCAATGTTTAATAAGGTAGCCACATGCGCAGCGCGGGGATTACATTCTTGGTAAGAACCGTGTTGTTAAAAACGCGCGGTGGAAATTTCATATCTTACGGGGGTAAAAATCACGTGAAAAACATGTACAATAGGTATGTAAAATGCGGTGCGCTCTCAATTCAGGACTATATAGGAATAATTAATTATCATACGCGTTGGTTAAATTAGTGTTACAATCATTTCACTGCGTATAATCATATCCGAGTTGGCGACACCCGTATTGTACAAGAATGTAATATACATAAAAGCTCTGATCGTTGAAAAATTCAAAACTTTGATATTACACTTTTAAGAAATGTGTCATTATGGTTGAAATATCATAATGGATTTTGGGTGTATTTAAACTGATATTAAGGATAAATCGATCAATTTTCCAATCAGAAACGAAGTAATTTTACTGTTTGTTTTAGAAATTATACTGAATAAGTTTTTGAATAACGATCCCCACAAAAATCGATGGAAGGGTCGCAGTCAACAAACCTCTTATAAATCTTCGACGTCTATGTCAAGGTTAAAAAAACGCGAGAACTCGACGGTCTAACCGATTTCTTACGAGACGAGTGTAAAGTGGGCGCTTAAAAAATCTGCTAGAATAAGCCACTCCCCGCGATTACTTTATGTGCAATTTCTTTTTATACTGACCTCGACCTTAATTCAGCGAAAGGTAGGTTGTGAAAGTTTCCAGTTACTTCTTCGAGAGTAAACGGAATGCAAAAATTCGATAATTTTCCACGCTCCGAAAATAAGTATCCCGCGTGTTTTTTTTGGGAAACACTCGACGCGTGAAAATTGGGTAAAAATGAAAAAAGTAAACCTCGAGAGTGCGGAGGTGTGAATGAAGTTGATCAGAGAAACCGTAAAGATCGCAAACGTCTCCTTAGAAATAATACAACCTCATGACTACTTAACAAACGATACATACGCTTTATCTACCTGCGGCGTAGCTCGCAGAACGCACGGATTCTAACGAGAATAAAAAATAACTAATGTTCGAAAGTAAGACAAATTCGTACCATTTACGGTATGCAAGGCGGTTGCTGGTTGCTGGGGCGGGTTGCACTGGAAGATGGCAATTAGAGATTAAATCGAAAGTTACCTAGAACTACTTAGGTAGCATGTAAGTGAAATTCAATCCTAAATGGGGTTTTTGGGTTTAACACTTCAAAAATTAAAGGTTTTATTGACATAATTATGCGAAAAATATGAACACGTAAATTCTACGGATCAATTATCAGCATAGCTCCGCGGGCCGCATAAAACGCTATCGGGGGCCGCATACTACCCATGGGCCACAGTTTGCCCAACCCTGCCCTATAACATAATTTGAATGTCAACTCCTCGATAATCCGGGGGCCGTAGGTCGTTCGCCCCAGATTTATGGTACGCGACCTCCAATTATAGCTTTCACGTACTACCCTACGGTAGCTACAAAAATGTCAATAAGTAACCAGATAGAGCAGTATCGGTTTTACGGTCAGCATTATCGGCCCCATGTTTGATCGGACGGATAAGCGGCGCACGATTTCTCTCATCCCTCAAAGACTTCGCGCCCGTTTCGTCTCTTACGGTTCATTTTACCCATAAAACCGTGAGAGTGGCGCGTGAGCGATCGCGAGCCAACAAAAACAGAGCGAGAAAAACAACTCAAGGAGGCGAAAAGGAAAAAAAAAACAACGAAACACTTTCGCTCGCGCGCTCGCTCCGGTGACGGGGTGAGAATTCGGAAAAATCGAACGGAACTTTACGTGTTTTGTTTGGTTTCCGTCCAGGTAAAGGCGACGAGTAGGAGAAATCATTCTCTTCTTCTCTCTTTTTCTTTTTAACCCCATCTCACACCTCGGGCGCACGAAACGATCAAACTGGATCTTCCAAAAAAAAAAAAAAAAAAAACAAACGCCGACCAAAAATAAAATGAAATAAAAAAGAAACGAACGAAATTTGCAATCTTCTTTCGCAGTCGGCCGCCTGGTGCCAACATGTACCGACGGCGCGCGAGTTTATCATCCATCGGGATAGAAAGTTCCGGAAAATCGATGACTTCCTATCTTCTTTCCTTCCAACGCGTTGCGTCACGGAGATAGGTTCGAAACCGTCGGAGAAGTGCGTTGCGAAGTGGAAGTTATTCGCTTCTTTTGTGATTTAGGAGCGTATGAGTTACTGGGAACTCTGCGCGCGAGGACTTTCAAAATTTCTCTCGCTTCGCCCCCTAAACCGAGAAATCGAAACAGGTTTTACTACGTCTTCTTAAGTTGTTGATTAAAACAACTTTTATTTTACGAGCAACAAATGGCTAATATCTCCAAAAGTTATTTATCGGCTGATAATGTCATATTCCTTAATAGTTAAGACGTTCCTACCGTTTCCTAACCTCAACTCGGTGCTAATCTGGGATTGCTTGTTAGATAGAAGAAAATAATACGTAGGAAGCTTTGAAATTTATCGTGGAGATCGAAACCGCTACAGCGAAAGTTAGGTTTGGACATGAGAAAGATTAGGTTTTATTTTAACAATAAAAATATATTAAGTTGAAGTTTCCACTTGAATTTTAAGAATTAAGATTATGGGATTTGCCCAGTTGATGATGTGGGATATTTATTTCTACCGTTCCTTTTTGTCTGCAAAATGTAGGTATGTAGTCATGTTTTAAGTAGACAAGATCATTTCTTAGATACATGTCGGCACACTAAGCCACAAATATAGTATTAACTCGTCTGCACCTAAGATGTCAGTGGGTGAAATATCTTCCTATTTGTCCGTGACGACACTTGCACATCTATCCACTTTAAGGTCGCCGCTAACTAAATAATTCTTAAATAGTTATACGTCGAATATCATTTTTCTAATATAAATTAAGGTAGCCTTTTATTGGCACTTACAAAGATGTCGTAAAAGAAACTAGAACGTGTGCGCGCGCCTAAATAACATTTGAAAATTTAAATTTTCGAGTCCAAATGGCGGAACACATCGACGAAATGGCAAATATAGCGCCTATGACCTTGATAATTAAAAATATTTCGTGTATCAATTATCGATTTACTACACAATTTAGAGGCCATGAGACATGCGTTTATCATCAACTATTTATTTAAAAAAAATTAAAATCTCGCTCAGGAGATCGAGATTTCAACGTCCTCTAAGCTCACAAAATCTCGCTCGTTCGCACCACGAGTTAGACCTCATAAAAGTCTCGAGTGTTCCGAGAAATGAACCGCCGCTCCATTGAGTCGGAGAGAAAGAAGCGGGCGGATTAAAGGGATGGCGAGATAATTTCTCTCTCTCTCTCTCTCAAGGAGCTCAATATAAAAGAGAGAGATTGAAGAAGACGATCCTTTTGACTAGAGCAAGAGAGAGAGAGAGAGAAAGTAAGAAAGAGAGAGCGAAAGATCTTCTTTTTCCAGGATGGATGACGCGGACATTTCTTTTTCTCCTATGCGCCTCTCCCTTTCCTCCCATTTTTTCCCAGAAAATTAAAAGGGGAGAGAGTAAAAAAAAAGGGGGTTACCTCATCCGATTTCCCTCCGAAAAGACCTCGCTCGTCAAAACGACGCAACAATGCCGCGCACACGGACGGAGTAATGAGGCGGTGATTGGGTCACGATGACGCGAAAATAATACAAAAAAAAAAGAGTACGGGAAACCGGTCGTCTCGACGCTCCGCGATGTGTAAAGGATGAGAGCGGGATTTCTCCCGACTTTTAAGCAGCTGAATAAAATGAAAAAGACGTTCAAGATTTAGCGAGTGGGTATCGGTCCCTTTGTTCGTTGCGGCCATCGCCGGAGTTAATCTGCAGTTGAATTCGACAGCGTGCGGTGGATTTTTCTTTCTGCGTCTAAGCGTACGCGCGAGGAAGCCAGGTATGTTTAGCTTTCTCTTTCGCGTTAATCATTCCGAGCGTTTAAAAAAAGAAAGAAGATGCGTGAAATGTATTGCATCGGATGAGCCACCTCGTGAAAAAATAAAAACCTTTTTAGCAAGCACTAAATATTTATTGACGGTTTTTTCGGCTTTAACATTTTAAGGAAGAGAGCTAACAAGAAGTTAAGAAGATTTCGGAATATAAAGAGTATGTGGAGAACAAGATTTAACCAATGAATAATCGCGGACGTGTCTACAGACATACCAGCTATGGTGATGACGCAGTAGGCGCTCTATTAATTTGAAACTTTTGGGCTTTTCGCGACTAATAACGCTATTACATTCTGTTCTGAACGGTATATTATAGGAGCGACGGTTAAACACCCTGTGAAAAACTCTGAAAACGTAACGTCAGAGTAACAGTCTCACATGAGCTGAACCTAACGTCGAAAACTTATCATTTTGCATAAGACAATACAAAAAACCGATATGCTCACGACACATGCTTTTGTTTTTTTTTTATTTACTCAAAAATTGGCTGATACGTTAGCGGATGTGCGTGCATGTGTAAGCGAGTGCGTGCGCGAAAGGAAAGTGATGCAATTACTTTTTGCCGTGTAACCAATGACAGATTCACTAAAGGTACACCTCCCATAACGAAAACAGATTCGGCTCCTGGTAAACGAGTCGCTGAGCGAAATGTCGTCAGGTGAATGACCATTTCCCATATATCACCACGTTACAACACACTATGTTTGATCGATGCGTTTTATGGGAATTATTTTTATTTTTAAGTGCCGCTATACCGAGATGGCGGATGTAGCAAGCTGAATTTTGTTGGTGATTTTCGAGCATCGTAACTAAGTGTCGTTAAGCGAAATACATAAAATGAAATGACTTAAAGCGAGTTATACCCGTACTTTCGATATACAAAAAAAAGATAAATAAAATGTAAAAGATAGCTAAATAGGCGAGTAAGGGAAGAGATAGATGAAAGAGGAAAGAAAAGGGGAGAGGAGGAAATTCGTGCCGGAGAAAGTGAAGCCGGAGAGAGGGTCGCATATGAAACCAACGCCACAGAAATACGGCCATAGTATTTCCACACTGAAATATTGCTCGTTCTTAATGACACTTGTAAGCACATCCATATGGACGTTAAAGGTTAAACCAGAGGCAATATAGACGGTTAAGAGGAACTTGTGTGTATAAAAAACGATGTGTGAAGGAGATTAGGTAATATAAAACGGAACTATCTGAGTGTTAAACAAAAAAATTTTAAAAATTGAATAAAAGAGTAGGATGAAATGGGAAGATTAGAAAAACTAGAAAATCCACAGAGACAGCACTGAGTGAGAAAGAATATATGGATTCAAAAAATCAGTAAAAAAAATAAACCGCTGTAACTTTAAATGAGTTACATTGTATTTTATGACACAATTGCGATTATAATTAATTTAAAAATTAAATACTTTGCATAAGAAATGATTTCCAGAGAACCGTCACCATGAGAAGTGGACAGGGGATCGGAAATATTTTCGCTGTGTTTAAATTTTTAGATACAAAAGAATTCCTTAGAAAGAGATTTATACTGTAGAATATTAATATGTACTTAGATAGTTTCGATTTTATGTAACAATCCAATCCTCACCGATAAGCTGTCTAGTTTGTCCGAAAACAAAATGAACAGACGCGCAAGAAGGAATTGAGGAAGGGAGAGAGGGAGGGAGAGATAGAGGGAGAGAGGGGGGCAGACAGACAAATGACTTTGTTAAGAGCAAAATTGAAACTATATAGTCCCTTTTTACATTTAACCCTACGTCAACAGCTACAAAGTAGAATTAAAAAATAATAATGATTTCACAGAAAAGAACCTGAAAGTAAACAAACAGAGGAACATAAAAGCAAAATATCAAATTACAAATTCAGAAAACTTCTAAAAAATAAAGTATTTGTAGTAAAACCCTAGGAAAGACCTGACTTGGCCATCCTAGTTAAAAAATACCACGCAGGATACCACCCACGAAGGGAAGGGGGGGAGGTGGAAAAAACCTGCGAATACCCTAGATGTGTTTCCCACCGGGGTGCCGTGAAGTGTTCTGAAGGGTGCCGCAAAAAATATTCTGTTTTCCCATTTTTAGCCTCATTTTGAATCTTCGGCTTTCAAAAATGCAAACCAGAGTTAAGTCGACCTTCATTTCGTTGCAAAAGCACTTCAAAATGAAAGGAGATATGGAGATTAGGGTTAGGGGTTCAACTTCATGGCGATTATTACTGACGGTGGATAGGGAGGGGTGCCGCCAATTTCTGAAAAGTCACTTAAGGGTGCCGCGACTCTAAAAAGGTTGGGAAACACTGCCCTAGATACATAAAATAACAATAGTGGAATTACAATAATGCACACAAGTTTTAAAAGATAAGATTTACAAAATATATGTATTTTAAAGTTATGAAAAATGAACAAGAAAAATGAATTAAATTGTATGAAATTAAATGAAAACATGCATATATAGCAGAAGAGGGAGAGAGAGAAGGAAAGTGAGTGGGAGGGAGGGAGTGAGACGGAGATAGGGGGAGAGGAGCACTGACAGACAATATTGTACATTTAAAAAAAATTAAATGAAATGAAAGTGACATCATAACGCATTGGCACGGCGGTGAAGATTATCACCTGTCTAAGTACAACTAATTACAATAATGGCAAGTAAGATGGGGAGTGGTGCAAGGTGTGGAGTGAGAGAGGAGATATTTGAGGTACAATCGTTTGAAAGTGTATAGAGGTAAAGAGTTTTTTATACCCATTGGAAGGGTGGGAGGTAGAAAGGGAGGGAGAGAGAAATGAAAAGTGTGAGAGAGTGGGGGGGGGGGAGACGGAGAGAGAAAGAGATGAAAAAGAGAGGTTAAAAATGCCGCTGGTGAAGACTTTACTTTCACGTGTATGTTGTCTTTTTTCTTTACAGATATCGTATATCCGATTGGATGTTTCCCTCAGGAGTAGTCGATGGTCGTTAGAAAGAGAGTAAGAGAAAAGAAATCGACGAACGGGAGAAAGAAAAGTTTTAATTCCTCGCCTCCGTCAAACACCTCAAGGCATACGTCTAATTGCAGTCACGTCCTGGCCCATTGAGTCAGTAGGTTAGCGGGTCCGCCTTACGTATCGAGCGGATTCGTGTGTTCGGACGTGACGTTTGATTTGGACTTAAGGCGCTATGTGGCTTGTATGTTTCCATTGTTTCGCGAAGAAATAAAGGCATTCTCTTTTTTTAAAGAGAGGTAAGACCAATTAACATTCCTGATGGCTGCCGACGTTCGATCTGCTAAAGACTCTATGGCTGTCAACATTTTGGCAGGTGCGACGTTCTTACAAAGTTTCCCACAATCTCACCTTGAAACAAGGTTATTCATGCATGCGGCCATCACAACGCTTGCACGCGCTCATTTGTTTTTGCCAGATCATCATTAATTTACTAGGTGAAAGATTATTTCCCTAATAATTTATCATCGTTCCCAAATCATCGATTTAATTAACGACATTTTATGCGGCACCCCAATAAACAGCCGTGGCTCCCCATTTTGGCAATATGTGCTGAATTGGGGATTTTGTCGGTTTGATAACATCTTTCATAAATACTGGAGAAACATTAAAATTTTATTATGTGAAATTTAATTTCTAATTCTAGTTTCCTTATATTAACTTGAAAAGCGCCGAACCCATCTAAATATGGAGTCATGTCAAGGTTACTTCATAAGCTATAAAACCAATGGCTAAACCAGGTTCGCCTTTCGGGGACAATGTACCAGTGCTATTCTGCCGATCGGTTTTTGTTAAGAGAAAAATAAAAGTAGCAATTAAAAGAACCCTTATGCCTGGAAATATTTTATAAGTAGACCTGAAGATGAAACGGATATATTTTCGGTCTATATAAGACCTGTGACTTTATAATCGATATTGCGAGGCAATACTTGGCAGAACTCGTTTATACATTTATTTGTATAAAAACACAAAATTTTTATGACAAAAGAAAACCTATTTCCGTAGCAGAAAACCGATCGTGTCTCAATTACCAATGTGGAAATTGTGAAAATTTTATATTTTAATACAAATAAATTTACCATTGATTTCGTTTATCGAAAACCATTATTGCAACGAAAATATAACTATTAAACCGCTTAAAACGGGAATAAACCCGTTTTATTTCTTCCCTTTGTTGCCATGTATCTGTGAAATGACGAAAACTATCGCTGATCATTCATTTAAACTAATCGAAAAAAATAAGCATTCCCCCTAGATTCCGGAAAAGTACCCGTCCAATAAAGAGCTTCCACCTCACGAGTATAAAAACAGTAAAAATAACGCCAAACATGTTCCACTTCAGAACCTCCTATCGGTCAATCACCGCTGATGACGGTTACTTTGTATGCGCATCAGGTTTTTCCAATCCTTTTATGGCTATTGCATAAAATGTTTTACTATTCAAATTTCACCCATAAATCAATGGGCACAATTTCAACGATAAACAGAATTTCGCGGCACTCTCAACTGAAACAAGGTTATATATATATATATAACCTTGTTTATATATATATATATATATATATGTATATGTATGTATGTATGTATGTATATGTGTGTGTGTGTGTGTATATATATATGTATATGTGCATGTATATGTGTGTATATATATGTATGTATATATATATATATGTATATGTATATATATATATGTATATATATATATGTAAATGTATATAATTCTTGCCCTAATGAATAATGAACATTTCTAAATCGTCGATTAATTTAACAAAAATAAAATATTTCGCGACGCTAGCAATGAACTGCAGGCAACCCATCGTGCTGCGTCATCCATTTGGGGAACTCAAGAACCACGTTTTCTTTTCCAGCCCTTGTGATCGATGTCTCAAGTGACGAAAAGCGGTGACAGGGAAAGGGAAAACGTCTTACGAAGAGAGGGTGCGGGAAAAAAAGGAAAGGCGTCGAGAGCGGAGGAGCAAAAATTCTCGCGAGCGAAAATCTTCTCGAGACGATTTTTTTTCCTCTCTCCGTTTCGGAAGGACACGCGGGAATGACGCTGCGGGAAAAAAATAACAGAATAATTTCCGCGCACGCGAAGCAAAAACAAAGGTGGAAAGCGGGTTATATTGAGGGCATCTCGCCGCGCGTAAAGTGTAAAGAAACATTATCTTTGTACGCTGACTCTTCTCTTCGCGAGAGGTCTTCCGAGTGTCTTTGACGTCGAGTAATGTCATTTGCGAGAGCCATTTCGAAAGCACGTGATGAGTCGTCAAACTTAAGCCTCACGGTGCATCGTTTTCGCCGCGCGGTCAGCAGAAGGAAAAAAAAACACTTTCGAAACGTTCGATTAATAAGATTCTCTTAGGCATGAGCATGTTGGTTTCGTCGTTTCCATATAACACTGAAAATTCTATAGACGGTCGAGGAAATTTTAAAGAAACTTTAACGAATATTATACCTTCTAGTAGGACTCTAAAACTATAAACATATCTAAGTAGAATAGTAGGCGTATTTTATTAAGATATGCGTGAAAATGAGTCGAATACAGGTAAAACTCAAAATGTCCAATCCTCCCTCCATTTATTCATTGTTATTCTACCTTTCGGTAAGTTTTTGGTTAATAGGCACTATCCAAGGCTTCATTCCCTTCTTTTAATGCATCTAATATTCCTTTCTTCCTCTTACATTTTTATCACTTTTTACCCATCAATTTCTTCTGTCTTTCTATTATTACTCTAATAAAGCTCCTCTCTTCCCCTTCCGTATTGAAAATTTCCTCACATTTTTGTCTCTCTGTCCAAATAATTTTCTCCAGTCTACGCCATATCCACATCTCAAACGCCTCAAATCTGCTCACAACGTCTTTTACTCCCTTAGATTAATGAAATAAGTGCCCATAAACCCAGTAACTAGATATTTTAGCACCTCTTGCTTAGTTGCGTCCGGGGCAGATGCCCCACTTGCCCCGCCCTAGCTTCGGCACCGAGTGCCGTAAGCTAGCATATGATACGTGTTTGGTTATAAAGTTGCCGTGGCAATGATTACTGAACTACCATCTGCACTTGCACCAGATCTTGCGGCTTTACGACTTTCATATTCGTTGGTACAAGTTATTATCCAAACTATTAAATCCTATTATCGGTTCAAACGTTTCATGGCCTAAAGGAGTTCCATATATAATTTATTTTTCCGAGCAAATACTGAATAAAAAATTACTGCCGGTAAAATGCACTAACATCGTTAATACCTTCAGAGGAACACTAATTAGCAAATACATACATATAAATAAATTAAGATTGGTAATGAATACGTTTCTGCCGTTGCACATCAGGAGGCGTAGGGAGTGTTTCTTTTCATGTGTGTGTGTGTGTCCACGACAACGGGGAGAGAAGGAGAGGGTGGGGTGGGAGGGAAATGTACAAGCACGTAGGCAAGTTTGGTAATTTTTTTCCTCCAAGGTAATAAGTACCTCGGATGTGCTTGCCTAACTTTTTTGTGAATCGGGAATTTCAAAATTTCTCCGCATGTTTTTGGCATACTTTTTTAGAATTCTGACGAAGGACAAATATGTTCTCTTTCGGTTCCAACTCAATTAGCATCCACGTTGACCGCAGAGAATCGAAGGAGAGGATTTCCTTCGCCAGTCCGAAAATGGTCTGACGCTGAAAGGCGATCACTATTTCCTTCTCGAAGTAGTTGTGTCCTGATTTCAGCGTCAGCATTAAATTGACATGTTTGGTGTCGCAAATCTCGTCAAACTACATGTTCGCCAGACTCAGGAGTAAAAATTCGAAATTTCAGACGTTAGTTTGATTTCCTTTCGAATCTAAATATATGCCGATTTTCACATTAGTATGGAATTCAATGCAGCGTAAAATATCTTATTAAAACAAAATGAGACATTTCGGTTGTTAGAAATAATAAAGTACACGTTGTGATGGCAAAAAATCTTCGTTTCAATTATATATTGACCAAAAATTATAAAGAAACGTAAATGTCCGGATAAGTATTAGAAAACGATACGAATTCCAAACACGATTTAGAGAGAGATGGTTTGCATAAATTAATTTTTCTCTGTGCGTCTGTTTTATCAAATGCAGGTTAAGTTGAATAAGCCTTGGTTGTGAAGGACGTCTATGGAAAATTTGCAGTATTAAAAAGTTAATAAATAATGAATATATATATTTTAAAGTAGGTATATTTGAGGTTATTGGAGTTTATAATTTTAAAACATTTCTTTACAAATATTATTATTCCGTCTCACCACGATTTTAATCTAGTTAGATTATTTCAATTAGGTATTGTTCGCATTGATTGACAGCCTACGGTGATTTTTGAAATAATAACTGAACGTATCCTTAGCGACAG
Source organism: Uropetala carovei (assembly GCA_036926305.1). NCBI lineage: Eukaryota > Metazoa > Arthropoda > Insecta > Odonata > Petaluridae > Uropetala > Uropetala carovei. Next base: position 4,755,848 of record JAXCHB010000130.1, read on the forward strand.
ATATTTAAAGTTTTCGACGAGTTTCTCGTCTATTTGCTCTACATTGAAATAAGATTGCAAAATATCTGCAGAACTGTATTTAAGGTCGAAGGACGGCCAAAGTTGGACCTCTGCACTTAAAATTCCGATGAATCTGTTTGCATTTACTAATGGCGTTGACAGACAATCTTGGGAAATATAAACTGCTCTAAACAGAAATTTCAGAATTTGGAAGTTAGCTTTCCCCAGTTTCCCCCAAGGATTGATATCCTCAATGCTTATTTTTTCCCTTGTTTTCCAATTAATCTGAGAGCAAAAGCCATCTAAACTAATAAATATTCATAACAACCATTAATTCGATTCTTACTTCGCCATTAGTCAACGATACACGCGCATACGTATGTTATTCATTTTCCTGCATTTGAAAATTATCCAGTCTGCCTTTTGTATTTTTACTCATATACTATTCGGTTTAAAGCAACAACTTTCTCGCTGTTTTCAAGACCTACGAAAAGGTAATCCTTCGATTTCTGAAGGTCGAATTTATGAAAGTAAAACATTTTTACCAAGCGGGCAATTGAAGATATTTCCTAATTAATAACTATCATCCAGACGATAATTTAAAACACTTTTCAAGCACTCCTTATTGCCGAAATCAAACTGAAAAACTATGTTCCTTCAACAGCTATAAAAAACTTCAGGAAAATTATATTTGCATCTGACTGCAAAGTGGACACCATCAGTGGTGATCCACTTATGGTAAATACTAATTTATGATGTACTATCGATGAATAGCCATTGACGACCGCCCATTTATATCCGAAATGCGCACACGATTCACCCATCCTTTTTATTTACGAAGACTAAGAAAATCACGTCAGAGCTTGAGAACACTTGAGAGATATATTCCGTCCTCTCATCGCTGTCCCGCTAAAATTTAAAAAAATAATATGACAAGAACACTTTCATCGCCCAATCTATAAATAACGAACGATTTTTTCAACACAGAAACGCACTCTCGAAGGGACACTTCCCTCGTTTGCGATTTATACATATATACGATATATTCAACCTCACCGAAACGACCCGTCTCCATCTCTTAAACACCCACCACTCACGAATCCTTTTTCTCTTGGACCTTTTTAGCGAGCGAAAAATAAATCAATCTCTCAGTCTCTCTCTCTCTCTCTCTATACGTTTCAGATAAGGTGTCGTCGCTCCGAGGGTAGTTGCAGGATATAAATTTTTTTTAAAACGACGACGAAAGGAAATTTTATTCCGCGACCTAATTATTCCCCACGTGAAACGCTTCGTCACGAGTCCGCTCGCGACATAAGAGGTTAAGGTGGGACACTCTCACTCCAAGGAACACTTTATTTTATTTTTTTAAGTCGGTCTCATTCGGGCCGCACCTCTTCTTCGTACGACTCTGGTTTCGCAAAACAGGACACAAAAATATTATTTATATATATATATATATATATATATATATATATATATATATATATATAATATATAATAATATATATATATATATATTATTTATTGACTCACCCTAGTATATATGTATGTATGTGTGTGTGTGTGTGTATGTGTGTCTATATATATATATATAGACACACATACACACACACACACACACATACATACATATATACTAGGGTTAGTCAATAAATAAGGTGAATTTACATTTTTCACAGACATATGTACCCATTATTTACTCATGAACTCAGTACTGCATTACTGCATGTCTGAACATTTGGTACTCGTAGTTTCCGTATAATGTTGGCAATATTGTCGCTGACAGTCAGTTGTCAAAATGGCGGCCCCTCTGTCAGATTAAATTCACCCTATTTATTGACTCGCCGTCATATAGATACATATTATATATATATATATATATATATGTGTGTGTGTGTATATATATAATCCTGAGAAACATAAGGTGCGGAATGGTGAGGGGAGAGAAGAGGGTGGGGATCACTCATAAACTCATCTCTTTAACTTCTCTGCCCAACCCAACGAAATGCTCGCTCTTGAAACGATTTCGCTTCGCATATTTTCCCTCTGGAGCCACCTCCTCGCTAGGAGAAATTTTTATCGCTTTTTCCATTTCAATGGAGATGGGAAGAAGAAGCAGAAGAGTGGGAAGATCTATTAAAGATGCGACGGGATGTTTTCGCTCCATTTCATTTTTATTCAAACTCGACTACATGCTGGCTTGTATATGCATTTACGTCAGGCGTGCACCCAGGATTTTCTCTTGGGGAGCTCAATTACAACAAAATATATTCCACCGAACATTTGGGCAATTTGGGGTCCCCTCAACTACAAGCAGGATCAGATGCTCCTCCTGAGTACCTACATATCTGGTTAATACAAACTCTTGTAGTTTAAGGTTATTAATTCAGAAAATTTCGCGTTTGGAGGGGAGGGGGGGGGCTAAGCCCGTCAGCCCCCCCCCCCCTCCCTGGTTGCGTGCCTAATTTACGTACATATCAGGGGTGGATCAAGTTGCGCAGTTTAGGTGTGGGCGGGCGAAGTAGAAAAAAAATATATTTATCATTATGTATTTATGTGAAATACTGTCTCATTATAGTAAGTATACAGCGTGTATTATACACTATTTAGATACTTGTGCAAAATAATTTTGTACAGCTAGAATATAAAAAACATGAATTGAAGTAATATTTTAATAAAGATTGAATATCTTTCTTAGAGAAGGGTTTTCCACGCTACCCCCTCCCTTGGGATACATTATCAAAATAGGCATTTCCTATTACGGATTTTATTAAATATTGTAATGTGAATGTTACACTTATTTACCAAACACCTATAAAATTTAATATTACGCCCTTCTGAATTGGATGGGAAGAGCATGTTAAGTATGCTTGTGATATAAGAATACGCGTATCTAATACGAACAGGCGATCTTTTCCATTAGGCATAAAGTTCGCGCTACACGTTTTTACCCAAAGCACATCCTTTTCTAAAATGGTAACATCCATGCGTTATTCAAGGGGCCACTGTACTCGCTGGCTCTAACTAAAATTCTCCTCTTATTCTCCCGAATATCAATTATGTTAATCTTTCATTTTTTTTCAAAGTCCTTAATGTCATTTTTGTGTTTTAATCGGGATTAGGGTGAAGAATTATATCATTGTGAATATATGCGTCATTCTCCACAATATTTTATCAACTGAGTTGAGAAAAATTTAATTGATAAAAGAAACTTGTGTGAGTGAAGGTAAACTCTAACTTGCAAAAATATTACCAAACTAACTAAAGGTCATATATTTAGTTATTAAAATAAGTTTGAACATGATTATAAATATAAAATATTTTAGAGTCTGGATCGCAGCAAATTGATATTAAATTTAGAATAGAAAATAGAAAAAGCTGTAAAATAAATTCATTATTCCCCGTAAACTAAAGCTTTAATATTAGACATATAATTAGATTAAATGTTAAGGAAGAGGGAAGTTTATATTGAAAAATTTTCCTTACGCCTATAATAAGTTGTGAACTTAAGCACGGTTTATCTAAGAGTTCTCAAAAATAAATAAAAGCATTTAATAACACTCACATAGTTCTTTTGCTACGACAAATTTAATAAATTCAAGTTCCTCTTGAAAACTAAAGAGCAAAAATAGTGTAGCAAAATATAATTGAAAAATATAAACTTTTTATGACTTCGACTTTGAAGGAATGGTTCAAGAATCAAGTTGTTCTTAATTGGACAGTTTATTCTTCGTTGTAGTAGTGAAATATTCTTACACTAACTCGAAACTACATCACGCTCAACGTATCTAGATTTCGTTATTATTTTTATGAATAATTAAAACGCTTCTTGTCAACCGTTTTCTAGCTTAAACGCGTAGGTGTTTTTTTTTAACTCCCAAATAAAATCAAGGTCGTTCGCCGCGCGACCTTCATTTTGACAGTCATTTTTTTTAAAAAACAATAAAAATCGCGTCCTTTGAACTCTCTCGCGTTTTGCGTGAACCGCCTTCCGGTTCAGATATCGCAGAGGAGGATCAAACCGCAACTAACATTGCGGGAAAGCTAATTTGGAAAGTTCCGAATTTTTCTTCGCTACTTCTAGAGCGAACTGTGACGCACCTTTCCAACATATAATGCCCTTTCGATGATCAGCGGAGAGAGAACGCAGGAAGGATATGGTCATGAATTCAGACACAATTAGAGCACAAGCAGGCCGATTCCGATGGCATATATTTTTGTTGCGAAAACAGGTTTATAAATATAACACCAGGTTTGAACGAGAAATTTTCTCCAAATTAATTAAAGTATTTTTTTTTTAAGATCAACTAGCGGTATCAGTCGGTCGATACGTACAGGTTAACAAGGAAATCGTAATTATTTTATAAAAATTGAAAATCGCAACCAACCTTCGTATCTTGAAGTAAAGGCGGCCTTACGATTTTTCTCTCTTCGTTTGATGGAATCTGCCGATACTACTAGATTTCCCAACATTTTCTTTGTATGGGCCGCCATAGCAATCGTCTTCCTCTTTGTTCTTTGATTACTTTTAATTCATCTCAGATTTGTACCGCTTTTTATTTATCTCATTCCTCGATACTGGTGTTCTTTGTTTTCCAAGATTTCTTGTTATTGTCGTTTTATTAAAAATATAAATATTAACGACAGTTGTTGGCTATTTTTCTTGTCGTTTTAAGAGAACAACAGTATTTCGAAATGGAATTTCCCCTTTAAATACTCGCCGCGATAAATTTATTATTCATAACATTTCCAAGAGAACGTCCTACACCTACGTAACGTATATATTCGATCGATCGTCAATTTTCCTATCAACTGCTGACCTTAGGAGGAAACCTAATGTTTCCAGACGACATCCATCCGCCATTTACTTTGCATTAAAATTGAAAATCACGTTCGTGATGGAAATGTTTATCTAAACGTCTTCAAACCTTATTCTAATGTCGCGCACCAGGAGCTGACAACGTTTTCAACAAGGCATACCATTCGGTGGGCGAAATAGAATAAATTATTTTTTTTAATCGGAAGCATTTGGATTTTTGATGCGTTACATTGGAAAAAATCTAAAGAATTTCTTCGCGTTAAAAAAAATCATCGAAAAAAATTATAAGACCGTAATTCCAATTTATTTGAGAGAAATTGTTTGTGCTAAGTTTCTCGTGTCGCTTTATTACCATAGCGTTTAGAGCCGCATTCGGACAAGGTGCCGTACGTTGCCAATTCACATTCACGCCCCGAATAAAATACTCACCAGGATAAACAAACCCACCCTCTGTGAGCCCAAATAAAATAATTTATTCTTTCCTCAAAAAAATGTTGACAATAAATATTCATTCCGACCTGCCTCCTGCGTGAAAAACCCCATATTTTTTCCCAGCCAACAATTGAATTTCGACTTTTGTATGTCCCCGAGAGAGAGAAAGATATCCACACACACACATACATATATATATATAAACTTACGGAAGAGGAAAGGTAAATGAGGATATTTAGGGCAACTAGGTGTTGAAGGAAACCCAGTGAGCACTTACCGGAAGGAGAGCCGCTGGGGTGTTGGAAAGACACATTCGTAGAAGTTATTGGAGCTTTCGGGATGATCCCTTCGTCAGCACAAGAGACGAAGGGATCATCCCGAAAGCTCCAATAACTTCTACAAATGTCTCTCTCCAACACCCAAGCGGCTCTCCTTCCGGTAAGTGCTCACTGGGTTTTCTTCAACACCTAGTTGCTCTATATATATATATATATATGTGTGTGTGTATATATATAGAGAGAGAGAGAGAGCGAAGAAAAAAGGTAATATAAAACCGATGACGAAAAATACCGTTAAATCAGACAATAGGACAGTTCCGTAAAAGGTAAAGGTGAAGGGCAGGGAGAGGGTGCGAGAAAGAGAGGGAGGAAGAGAGAAAGAGAGAAAAAGGGACGGAGAGATAGAGAGAAAGATAAAGGAAAGGAGAGAGAGGTTAAGAGGAAGGAAGACATCTGGAGGTCGGAAAATAAGTTGGGGAGAGAGAAATGAAAGGGAGACACTTTGATGGGAGTTGATGTGAGCGTGTTGTGTGGGAGATGGTTTATATATATATATATATATTTATTTTTTTTCCCCCAATTCAAGGTGGCCCGTGAATGGGAGAAAGGGTAGACGGAGAGAAGGGAAGAAAAGGGGTGTGGTCCTTCGGAGGTCGCATTCGTGAACTTGGGGGCCTTCTTTTTCAAATCCCAAGAGACGTTTCGAAATCGTGAGTTTCCCCACGGCCCGTCCCGAGATAAATGGGGGAGGGGAAAAGAGGATGAGAGGGAGAGAGAGAGAGACAAACACACAGAAATAAAAGAAAAATTTTCCGTCTCGAGGCTATGGAACAAAAGAATTGAGATTATATTTTTTCCTCCAAAAAAAATTTACAGAAAGTTTCGCAAACATTCGATTATTTTTAGCGACCTTTCGAGGTGTTAAAAAATCACGGAGATTGCATGTCGCTATATTTTAAAAATTAATACTTCCTTGTAGAAGCATCGCCTGTAAAATAGGATCTGTCGATGTAGGAGTTATTTTGTTTTAATAATTGTAATTTTTATGATCACTGATGGAGAAGTATCGAAATCGTTTAGAACCGATTAACCGCGTTGAAATCCCATTTTTTTTTTGGATCTTCAGAAGTCATTAATGGAATCAAACACGACAATTGCCTCCCATGTAAAAGGTAATTTCGTAAAAATAAATATTCGCCTATATTTTTAGATACGGAGGGTATTCAGTGTGATGGATTCTTTCAGAATCTCGTGACAAGTGATTTACGGCCAGATTGGGTAACTTTTCGCGTAGAGATGATAAAATAAATTTTATCATATAAATGTAGAGCATCGTCGCACATGGAATAAACTCGTAACTCCCGTGACATCTCTCTTTCTTTCTTTTTGCTTTATTGAGAGATAAATATTTCTTCAGATGCTACATGGGATTGAACAAACACGGATCGAGAATTCCCATTAAAAGGAGCCATAAATTTAGTAATTTATCTTCGACAACATGATTCCTGCTTTCCAGTACAGGTAGTTTGCGAACGAGAAAGTGGTGGCGAATTTTTGTCAATCGGAGCTCTGGATTGGAGATCACGACGGCCGCGCCGCGCGACGGGATCTCCGCGAACCAGGAAGTGGAGCCAGGGATTAAGCAGCGCTCAAGCTAGAATTATTTTCCCTAAGCCTAACAGCGCTGGAGTCGTTTGAAGTCACAAGATCCCGCAACTGAAATTCTGAAAATTATTTTGACTTTGTTTTGTACATTTTTACGGTTTAATTACAATGAGAAACCGAACTGAAAGATTCTCATTTCTCGAAGAAACGAGTGAGAGGATTTTCTCAAAACTGAACCTTTTCTATTAATATTTTTATTTTATTTTATGAGGTTTATATTTTAATTAGTAATTCGTTTCAGTAAAACATTGATTTGCTAAAATTACAACTTAGTCAAACTTATTGCTCTCATTTCCTAATGTTGCCTACCATAAAATTCAAATTTATAACACCTTTATTTTTATATTGAAGCAACTCTTCCTTATTAACCTAGTTAGGAATTCTATTCGTAACTTAAAGGATAATGCGTTCAAATTAAGAGTTTAAGAGGATTTCTACAATTTCCTATAGACTCTCTCCACTCATAGCTTAGGATTTAAGCCCACATATCATTCGTCACCTGATGTCCATTTAATTTGAAGGATTTCTAATTCTAACGAGCAGACATCCTGTAGCCAAAAATTGCTTTGATACAAAACGAATTCAAAAATTAAATCATAAGACGCGAAAGAAAACATTAAGAGAAAACTACTCACCGCTTTTGTACCTCTCGGCTATGCCCGACCTTAATAATCGTTATAGCTAAGAAAAAACGTATGAGGAACGTTTTGATTAATGAAATCGCTTTCGTAGCATTTTTTGGTTGAGCGATGTAGTTCTAGGAAGTGAAAATATCAAGAATATACTCGTTATTTAGTATCCAGCACTGCGACTTACTGAAAGTATTTATCCTTCTTTTTCACTCTTTAGTAATAAATTTAACTTGTAGAATGATTTGTGTGCAATCGCACCTTAATTCTGAATACGTCAGTGATTCCTTTTCCAAAATTTTAAGGTCATAGACAATTCGCCCTCCATTATCTTTTCTATCCACAGTTGTGCCTAATACACGAATCATAAGTATTAAAATTATGCGATTGAACGTACATAAATATGGAAATGATGATTGAAAGGATTAAGAGAATGGAAATCCTAAAATCGTTAAGTCAAAAAAACAGAGTGGGAATAAATAAAGGTAGATAAACGCTCGTTCGAAAAATTCGTGGATCCTTTTCCAGAGACGTTAAAAATAAAACACAACGGCAAATAGGAAATGAAATCTAAAGGTTGGGACAAATGGATGGATACCACTGAACGAATCTCTATTTTTTTTAATGAAATAGAAACAAATAAGCAATGAGGACGGAAACGTTAAATCAACCAAACCGGATCGAGTACATCTTGTTTTGTTCTAACAAAAACAAACCTTAGGACACCTCCCTCGGTCGTCACGTGACCTCGAACGACCGAAGAAAAGCAGACGGAAAAACGTAAAAAAATAATAATACGCAGTTGTGCTCCCCGAGAAGATTGCCTTTAATGAGACCGGCGGTCCAACCCGAAGGAGATCGCTAACGGCGAGATTAACGCTAATTTCGAGAGGGGTCGTTTCGTGACGTTACCACGACAACCGCGATCCCCCATAATCCGCCGGATTTACGCGCATGCGCGTAAGATTTCCGCACATCTTCCCATAAGTACTTGCAGGGAGGAGTGAACGTGCAGACTTAAATGATTTCACTGACGCTGCGAGGAAGAGGAGCTTGGGATGCTGCAGAATTTTCTCTCTCTCTTTCTCTCTCTCTCTCTCTCCCGTTCTCATTGAAGAAAAAAAGAGAAGCGGAGAATACGCAGTTTGGAAAGCCGTCGTCCTCACTCTTAAATGAAAAAAAAACTCCCCGTGCTGTCTTTTCCTCTCGCTGAAAAAAAATTACGGCGAGCATTCGCCGTTTACCCATTTCGAAATTCGCATGGATGCTCGCGGTTTTCGCCGGCGTCGTGCAAAAAAATGGAGAAACAAAATAGCAGTGAAATTTCTCGCGGGATAAAGAGCGTCGCCTAGGACAGAGGTGGGGAAACTACAGCCCGCGGGCCACATCAGGCCCGCGAGAGCACTTTATACGGCTCGCGATATCATTACGAAAACGAACCATGAAATGTAACACAGACAATTTCGTATTTTTTGGTAAAATTAGGGTGGGAAAACCTTTTCTTGTGAAGATTAGACGATAAAATAATATTAATAATCAATTTTCACAGATAGAAACCTTCGCATTCTCTCAAATAACTTCCGATGCGGACCCTAATGTGGCCCGCCCAAGCATTTTCATCTATTAATGCGGCCCACCTAAGCAACCGCAATGGCTAATGTCCAAAGTTTCCCCACCTCTGGAGATGGAAATGAAAACGGCCGTAGCATTGGATCGAATTCATGATCGTGGGAATGAAAACCTGATTTTCACATACCTCGGAGGTTTTTTTATGCGGCCTGCGAAACCACGAGGGAAAAGCAATCCGAAAAATTTAACACACAAATTCATACATTTTTATGAAATTTTTTATAACAAAACATTTAACATGGGAATCTTTACTATAAAAATCCCATTTGCATTGATTTTCACTAAAATGGCACCTTACAATACATAGGTAACATCCGATTTAAACTCTAATGAAACCCCACCTACACGACCCAAAACCCTAGTCCCTCTACCCAACCACCCGTGCCCTCATCCCGGATGGCCCCTGCATCAATCGAAGAAGAAGAGGAAGGACTGCCGCAAGATACAAGTCCAGTGATAGTGAAAAGTGAAAATGACATAGACTTTATTTAAATTAAATTATCTACCTAACAAATTATCCATTTATACAAAATCATATATTTATATTCTGCTATCTATTATCTGTTGTTTATAAAATTGTTACTGTTTTTTACTTTCAAATTTTATTATTAATTACTTATTATCTCTGTTTTCAGTAATGAGGCGGTCTACGGAAGTTTTTGCCGGGTTTCACTTCCGTCTTAGGGCGAATGCCAGACAAATGCCATCCCCGGAAGAAACAAAATGAAAAGGTACTACCACATGGTTGAACAATAATATATTTTCTTGCAACTTGAATCGACCCTGAAGAGGCCATCTGCCTATTAACAGGGCTTCCTCGGTCAGGCTCATGTATAAAAAAACAAACAAATGTAAAAATCCACTGTTAAAAATGAAATGTATGGGTCTACCAGGAAATAAAAACCTTTGAAATTGAATTTAAACTCTAATCCGGCCCGCCGAATAATTGGCAACTTCCAATGTGGCCTGATGAAGGATTCGCAACCACCGATGTGGCCCGCCACGTAAAAATGGTTGGGCACCACTGTACTAGTCCATAAAATCACCTTTAATAACTAGAGAATTATCGAGGTCGTCCTGTTTATTTATATATCCTTGGTTTTCGCAAGAAGGCGCAACATTGAGCCCATATACATATACATATCTTTAGCTTATACACCAATTTAAATTCTAAAATTAGACATAATCATACAAAATTATAATGGCTGAAAACAAATTCAAAAATAAGTACTCTGGTATGATATTTTGAAATAATTAATGCTTCTCTAAAGTACGACCAATAGCCATAACAAGGCTATGAAAAAAAACAATGATTTCCATGACTTTGTATGGATATTAGAGATACCTAGGGAAACACTTATTTTTTATTTATTTTTTACATTTAAGTATACATGTGCTTTAAATGGCTTTTATGATAGTAAAATTAGTCCCTCAATCCCGTCAAACGTACCCTTTGCATCCGTAGCAGCCAAAAATCCTATGGATTTTCACTGAAAAATTATATATAACATATTTGTATCGCTCTAAGAAAAAACGTGATTTTGTGATTGTATAAATAGCACGTACTTTATCTTTTAAAGTACGTAATTCTTCATTTTAGTTCCTCCGGCGTCCAGAGTTTAATGAATCTCCGCTTCATTTCATTCCTACAGAACCGAATCTCGGTCAAATCCATCGAGTTTCTTGGCTATCCTATTGTCTTGTCAAATCTTCAGTTTTTGGGACACACGAAACAGAAAATTTGCTGGAAAGGTTAGCCTGATTCCAGGACGTCCTGATAAATTATCTCCTTTTGAGAGAGTAAGCCGTCGGCAAAATCACCTAATGGCAAACGAAACGGTGAAATCAAATGAAAAAGTCGAAAAATCGTATTGCTTATTCGTCATACCAGGGGAACTTCGGGCCTTCTCTTTATCTCTACACGATGGTTTAGGACGGCAGTTCCCAAACTGGGGATCGCAAAAGGCTTCCGGAGAGATCGAGAGGACGGAATGATTTCGTTTATTTTTTGAAATTTTAATATGGATATCATTGGAATAAAATGAATTTTTGGGCAAATAAAATAATATTTCCAATATTCAGAAATTAATATTACATTTTATATTTATTGGTTGATGGATGGTGTCAAGAGGTTAAGATCGGCTGCCTTAAGAGGAGGTCTTAGATGCATTAAGTTTGTGAACAGTTAGTTTAGGATTTCACTTACACCGAAAATCCTTCTTTAGTATAGGTATAATTTGAAAGTTGAAAATTTTTTTACATCGGTAACTTAGCAGAACAACCCCTGTGTTTAAACACGGAATTAAATTAAAAACTGGCTGGAATTTCGAGCGTGGGTTGTGAAATGAAATGTCTAATTATTTTACAACTTTGACTTTATCGAGCTAATGATGTGCGATATTTTTCCAAAATTCCGCGAATTAAAAGATGATTATTCTGTTGCGGAAAGATTATTAGGAACTTTGAAAATTTATCGACTGTAACTTTCTTAAGGCGAATTAGGATATCGGGTACTAAACGCCCGGATTCACGCATTTAAAAAAATCCCCCTCCGTATTTTGCGACAGGAGTGGAAGCAAAAATGTACATCTCAGCCAAATGATTCAGTGCTTCGCTGGCGTATTTTCCTTTCTCTCCAAACATAAAAAAATCATCCGAGGCATACCGCAAACACGACATATTGTGAAACGGTTAACTCCATCCGCCGCCATTACGCTGGAGTGGGAATAACAGGACGTTGATTTTTAGCGCCTTTACCCTCGGCTTATGCTTTGAACAGCGTAACTCGTAACGTTAGATTCGGCAACTCTGAAACGTATGAAGAGCTTTGCTCATCGTTCTGCAACGCCGGAAAGGCATTACGAACGAATTCGAATAAAAACGGAAGCTTCTATTTAGACCAATTATTATCGATTACTCAGCAACGCACCTTTAAGTTTTTTTTTAAAGCCAACGAGGAATTATCGAGATAGTGTTATGGATTGTCTAATTATGATAAAAGGCTCTCAAATGGCCATTAAAATGTTTGGTAAAACCAGTTACTCATTTTGACTGCAAAGCAGTCATCAGGTGTGCTAACGACTAATCGTCACCGATGACGACTGCTTTGTTACCGAAATGCGCATCTGGTTTTCCCAAAATTGAGAAACATAATTTCTCCGCTATTTTTAGATTGGTCGCCGTTTGCCAAAATTAGATTCAAGGTGCTCCTTTCTTTGTTAGATTTACAAGTATAGGATATCATCAATTTGCATTTAAAATACATAAACAATGATACCTGAAATAACAACTCAAAGCTATTTTAAGTTCAGGAAAAAAACTAATTTTATTTTACTCCAAAGAGAACTTAAGGTAATAACGTCTGAAATTCGTTTTGGAATATTTCCCATTTCTTCTAAGGTTTATGCAAAAGGATCAGCCTGGAAAAATTGGGGCACTGACGTTGGTTCACCCTTACCCCCCTGCCCCCTTCCTACCTCTCGCCGTCCGTATCGGGATCGCTCTTATTTGGAACGACACCAATCACGCGGAGGACATTTCCATTAGCGAGACAAGGACCCATACGAGCGTCAGATAAAAAAAAAGTAACGGCTCCATTCCAACTGGAGAACTCTCTCCCATCTTTCACTCTATCCCATTGTGTTCCCTTTCTAAAAACGTCTAGTTCCATCCCTCTTCGTTCTCCTTTCTCTTTCTCCAATTCTATTTTTAGCTACTCGACACACGCTCCTGAGTTTTTTTTATTGGATTTTTTTCGAATTTTTCTCTCTTCTTCACTGTTAGGATGAAATCGAAAAATCGTTTTTCCAAATCGAAACGATAGTGAAAATTAATGAGGAAATTCGCTTGGGTAGTAAACGTGAAGAAATTTTTATTAAGGAGGAGGAGTGTCCAATTTTAAAGATAATCAATCAGTGTTTTTCTCCGCTTTGTCATTTATTTGTAAAATAACGCAACTCGAACGCTTTTTAGTATTTTTCAACGGATTTTTAAAACAAGTAGTATTACCATCCTCTGTTCTATGGTTGTTCGTTATTCATTAAGAAAGCAACTTAAAATGTGTCGTGTTCTAGCATTCCATAGATATTCGTCTTAACTAGGTGAGAGCAGGGAGAAGTGTCTTTCTTGTTATTCAGCATGAAAATGATTCTCATTATATGTTACTTGTATGGTCGCCTAGAAACACAAAATGGCATCAGTTTTATATTATAGCGTGCCACTGATTAGCAAAAATGCATTGAAAATGGACCATTCCTAATATTTATAAGTGGTATTTCGACTCTTTAGCATCACCTTGTACGTACTAAATTTAATTGTCAGTGGTAGAAAAGTGGCGTTGAGTTTCTTCAGTAAGCAAATTTGCGAGAAAAATTTACGTTAATTTTCTTCGGATGCGTCGAAGGCAGAATAATAGCCTTAACCCTTTCCTTGGAAATTTTCTTTTGAAACGCCTGTTGTTGTTTTTTAAAACTTATATTGCCCGATTCAATTTCCCGCTTTACTAAATGTTTCCAAAGCTGATAATGAAAAATATATTATTCTTCCAAAACGTAAACATTTTAATGGACCACTTAATCCCACAACGTCATCCTGGTTTCTTGATCCAGCGTTTCATCGTTTTACTGTACCATCGAAAAACTTTGCTTCAGCCCATTCCGATTCTTTCATTCCCTATCTTCGTTTTATGCTCGCTTCACGCATTTCTATTTATTGCTCACTCCTCCTATCTCGTTTTCTTTGAACCGATCCGTCCTAAAATTTCGTGACCCCATTTTCAGGCTTCTATAGAGTTTTTGTCAGCTATCTCTACATGAATCTCACGATAACAAAACATTATCAGAACGTATACATTCTTATCCCATCCTTACATAGAAAACACGAGAGGTTTCATTCATTTCGAGGTTTCTTTGTTAACTCCTTGTTAACGCGCATTTTCACCTGTTCGATTTGCAAAATCACCGGGAGAAGTTTAGCGTACTCGCGAATAATTGATGCATTGTCATTGAAACGTTTAGCGCGAAATGTGCCGAGACGATAAATATACACATTTGCAATACAAATGTACAAGGGCAACGCTTTTCCATTAGCGTTATCTGAGATGGAAACGTAGTTCTAACATGGTCTCGTCATTTCAACTATTCTAAAGCCATCCTTGATGAGCAATTGCGCATTCCATTATTTAATCATCCATAAAAAGCAATTATACAATTCTTTAATTGTTCTCATTATTTATAAGCGCATGAAGATGCATAAACGTAAAACGGCGAATTATTTAAAGAAAAAATTCAACAAAAGTCGAAATAGAGGAAAAAGAGAAATCATTTTTTCGTGACCTATTGTAAATACCTGAGATAAGTACTTTTTTAAATCTTTTGATTTTTTAATTGCTTATTCTTGAATATTTTACATTGATAATGCATTGCTTTGCGTCATAGCAGACCCGAAATGAAGGATAAATTGTTAAATGCATTTACTGGGATAAGAATATATGTTCCATTAATTTAATAACGCCATAATATTAGTAATCACACGTTTTTTAAACGCAAAATCTGACATGATATATTTTTGGATCCGGATGGGCAAGCAAGGATCGCTTTAGGCCCGCGATAACATTTTATGGTGCTCATGAAGCCATTAATAAAGCAGATCGTGAGATATCATACATTTTACTTAAATTTATGACTGGAAAAACTTTTTTAGATAAGTCATTGACCCTTAAAAAATATATATTTTAAAGAAACACATTAAAAAATGTACGCCGTATACAATGAAAACACTCCAATTCTGTATAATAGTTCAGTAAACAAATTTTTGGGCATGTTAGGATATGCTCGTTATAGTGATGTTGCTAAAAACACCATTTTATGTGTTATTTTCAGTGTAGGTAACGTTAAGAATTTGACGGTGACGGCGTTTTCGCTCACTATAACGAAATTCATGTTTTAAGCCGTACCCGTTCGACCAAGATTGGGGGCATAATTAAGCGCGCCTTAAGTTATGCAACCCAACTTACACCTCGTCGCCGAAAAGGCGCGCGTAGACATTTGGTCAAATGAGACGCCGCCGCCAGCAATTAATCTTCTCACGGTATAAAACCGTATTGGCCCAATTACGGGAGGAGGTCGAATACAATATAACCTCTAATTTCGGTAGCTGCGTAGTAAATCCGTTGAATTGAAGGCATGTTACGGCTAATGTCCAAACCTTGTCTAATACCCGAATTGGTCTGATGGGCCTAGTTAATAATGTTTGAAAGAATGCGTTAAAAATGAGAATCACACAAACCACCCTCACCGAAGAGCAACGCCAATGGAAGAAACTTAGAGTTTTAGAAATTTACGTCAGCAAATTAGGATGTAAATTGCAACGTTACTCCGTCAAAACCAACCGATTCAACTTATCCAGTTCCTCTACTCCACCGCAGTAAAGTTAATCGTAATAATATACTTTCGCCTATTTTTTATATTGGTTCAGTAAATGGTTGTGCTATTCAATGCTATGTTTTTGTTACTTCAAAATCTAAAGTGACATGACGTTAACCTGTCCAGTACGGCTATTGTCCAACATGCTGTAGTCACACTGATAGCTTCTGAAATGTGTACAGTAGTCCCTTGCGCAACCAGGGGATTACGCTGAGCAGAACTGCGTTGCGTTAAATTATTAAGGAAACAATCACGTTTTCCTGTAGTCACCTCGTGTATAAATGAGGTGCACATATAAATAAATTTACGCGTGTTGACTAAGTAAATTTCACAGTGAAGACCGCGTTGGAGAAACTGACAATGGACGAAGCTTTCTACTAATTTCTGGGAACGTTCTGGTTAATTATTAGCCAGCTTCGGATATAACTCATAAAAATATAAAGTACAACTTTCATTATTATTGATGTACCATCCGCATACATATCCACCATTTTGTAAAATTTTATTTTATAAACTAATTTTTTCGAATCATCCTATCCTTGGGTAATTAATCATTTCTCAACATACAGTCACTTCCAGTTGTAATTCCTACCTCTTCATTCATCAAACTACGGCGTGACAAAATGAAAACTTCACAAATTCATTTCCGTTTGTAGTATAAATCGTAGCATTTTTTCCAATGCTTTCATGCGTCTAAAATCTTATACTATAGGCGTCGGTGGTGTAATGGTCAGCATAGTTGCCTTCCAACCAGTTGATTCGGGTTCGATTCCCGGCCGACGCAATATTTTATAATTTTTTTTAAATGTCGTCATTGTCATATTGAACGGTGACAAGGTTACTGTTTTACCGTTATCCTCAACTGGAATTATATTATATTGTCGTTTTCTGATTTCCATAAATTAGTTAACACATAAAACGACAATATTACAATATATGGGTATAATTAGTCTTTCGAAACAGTGGTTGTTTTATGGGAGAAACTTATTAGAATGTTGCCAATTTTTGCTGTAAAAGGTGCCTCAAAAGTCTCTGGCTCCAGGTGTTAAGATTTAGTAGGACATGCGTAAAATAGATGTTATATTTGTTGAATATATTGTTTATATTTATTTATACATTTATGGGTCAATTAGTAGTTACAATTATTTATATTAATAAAAAACATCAGTATGAGTAGTATCAATATCAATTTACTCCTAGTGAGAAGTACGCTGCAATTGCGATTTGGTGCTTTTTTTATTCTCGCTTTTTTCAAGGTGAAGATGAGTAACCAGAGTTATTTTGAAATATAGGAATGTGTTATACTCCTAATCACTGGGTGTAGAGGGACTTTTGAGACTCCCTATGTATCGAAAGGCTCCTCAATTCTATTTCACCTTTTCAATTCAAAATTTCTTCATTGACATTTATTTTGATGTGCTGTCAATAATACAAATTTTTGTTAACAAACTTCTTGTGTCATTGTGTTCACATTTGTTTCGAGGTCAAATACCTATCCTAAGCGGGAGGTTTAAGGTTCGCTTCCTTTTATATGCGAACCGGCTGCTCTGAGGCGTGGTCAAACTTAACGGAACTCAAATTTGAAAATCAAATCATGTAGCTCAGAAGTCGGTTGTCATTTCAGCTGAATAAACTCTACTGAAACTTACATATTTACACGAAAAAAATTGGTACAGCATACACTGTACAAACTTCCTCATATACTGATGAGTCGTTTAGTTATTTTTTTTTAAATATGAACTATGTAGAATCGTTATAAACATCAACTTAAATAACTATACGAAATTTGATGAAAATCGTATGAGCCGTTTTTTAGAAAATCCAATTGTTATTAAAGTTGCCCAAGAATAAATTAGCCTTATATATATTTATTGAGAGATATGAACTATGTAGTATTATTGCAGACGTATACTCAAGTAACGGTACGAAATTTTATCAAAGTCGTTAGAGCTGTTTTTGAGAAAATGAAATTATTGTTAAAGTTGCCTAGAATAAACTAGCCTTATATTTATTTTTTAATAAATATGAACTATTTGGTATTATTGAAGACGTAAACTCAAGTAACTGTAAGAAATTAGATCAAAATCGTTACAGCCGTTTTTGAGAAAATCGAATTGTTAAAAATGCGCAGAGTAAACCCCTTAATTATTGAGCAATGTCAACCATTTCTATATATACTCTGCTCAGTATGATAAAATGCCTAAGTACGAGATTTCATTCATTTTTGCGCTACCGTTTATGCTCTAGAGCCGCGAATAGACAGACAGACGGCATTGCGGAAACCACTTTTTCGGACTCATGTACACCTACAATACTTTCTCAATATACTTCGCATATGAGAAAGTAAAAACAGAAACACATCCACGAAAGAGGCAGAGAGAGAGAAACCCTCTTTCTCGGAAGATGAAAAATTGCGAACCACCTCCTCATACGTCACTCGAGGCCGTCTCTTATCCATCTTGCCCCACCCAAACGCTTTTTATAGTGTCCGAGACACTTATTTCTATCTATGATATCTATCTCAGCCTTTCTCCTTCTTCATTCAAATATCCCCTCTATTTCCCCTCGCCCCCTGTGTTACTATCTCTCTCTTCCACCTTCCCTTTCTCTCCTCTTTCCCTCTCATCCCCCTTCTCCCGATTCCCGCCAAACGCCCAAGAGATGCCCCCGGTGAAAGTGTCTCCCTTACTGGGAGCGTAATATGGCGGGATAAGAATGGAGGGGAAATGAGGGAGATTGTCGGAGAAAGGAGGAGAGAGGGCAATGGGAGGGGAGAGAGGGGGGAAGAGGGAGGGGAGAGAGAGAGAGAGGGAGGAGAGGCAACCGAGTCGGACCGGGTGAAAGTCGTATCGCCCTTCCAAACCCCGAGGATGCTAATGGCGTTTTGGATATGACATCGTGCTTCAGGGATCGGAAAATATGGGATATTTTGGTCGGTCGATTAAAGGGTTCCGAGACAGCTTTGTATTTGCTGTTTGGATCCAACCTGTAGAGCAGAGTTTCCCAACATTTTTAGAGTCGCGGCACCCTTAAGTGACTTTTCAGAATTTGGCGGCACCCCTCCCTGTCCACCGTCAGTAATAATCGTGCTGTAGTTGAACCCCTAACTCCAATCTCCATATCTCCTTTCATTTGGAAGTGCCTTTGCGACGAAATGAAGGTCGACTTAACTCTGGTTTGCATTTTTGAAAGCCGACGACGCA
Source organism: Uropetala carovei (assembly GCA_036926305.1). Taxonomy (NCBI): domain Eukaryota; kingdom Metazoa; phylum Arthropoda; class Insecta; order Odonata; family Petaluridae; genus Uropetala; species Uropetala carovei. The sequence goes on from JAXCHB010000130.1 coordinate 4,774,925, forward strand.
AAATGAGGCTAAAAATGGGAAAAACAGAATATTTTTTTGCGGCACCCTTCAGAACACTTCACGGAACCCCAGAGTGCCGCGGCACCAAGGTTGGGAAACACTGCTGTAGATAGATCAAGGGACTATCCATTTTTGTGTTTAGCCATAAGCTATCACCTGAACTTGCATCCGCCCAGGTTACCGGGACAATTATTTCCTCAACAGACGGCCGTCCAAAACGGCTATCCACAAAAGCGGTTATGGAAATGCGACCGTGCTAACGTCGGGGATGATAGATATATGACAGAGAAAACGCGCTTCCGAACGTATTAACGATCCGTTTTCCTAAGCAGGGAGCTTCGCAGGTGGACGTTATTGTCGCTATATTTACATAGAATACGCACGCGCAAGAACTCCGTTTCGATCGTTGTAAACATTCGATCGTTCAAACGACGAAAATCCTTTCCTTCGCGGTGAAGGTTGCGTGTGATTACGAGATGCAGATGGATATTCAGCATCTGTAATCAGCAGGAAGTGCTTCGAACCTCGTGTTCGTGCGTGAGAAAAGAAAGATGGTGTCGGTAAAGGCGCAAGGGTAAAAACTCGTGTAGAACGCGTTTCACGGCGAGTTTTCGCGAATAAAATTTCTGCATCATATTTCGCGCTTCGCTTGCCTGCCACCGTGTGCACGTTTTTCACCCACCGTCGCGTCGTCTCAAAATATTACCCCGCGGACAAATTTTTCGTGTTTTTATTATTAATCAGCGTTAATCGGTCTTCTTTTTGCTTCGTCGCGCACCTTAAAGGCAGGAAGCGGAAAATTTTACAGGCATTTGTTTCAACCTTCTGCGTCGAACCCACGCAATTTACTCAGTGGTCCCCAAACATTTTCACATCGTGAACCCTTTCGCTCAATATTTTAATTGTTGCTAACGCCCTTATGAAACCCTATCCTGAGTTTTATTTTACGACTTTTCATTGATAAAAAATTATTAAATATTTTTGTTATTCGATAAATTAATAATGCTGGCCAAAGGATCGAATCCCACTCCTAGGTACGCTTAAATTAATCTATTTCATGGTAGCAGGGTCAATCACCGTATGCAATGTTAAATATTCAAACCTCCAAATTATAGTAAAAAAAGAAATCGTTTAAAAATAACAGCTGAATGTTCGGCTTTTACTTCGTTCTTTAGTAGTAAATTATTTTGCGAATACCAAGTTAGATATCTTTTTAAATATGAACAAGAATAAACGACAAAATATATGAGGATACTAGCACAGTTGAAACTGCGAATAGGCCATTTATCTTCGCTGATACGTGGATTTCTTAAAATTTTTATGCCTTCAAAAATAAATTACACTTTCATATCTTTTTAAAACTAAACATGCTGAAAATCCATCGAATAATATTTTAATTACTAAGACGTTTATTTAAAATAAAATTAAACGAATAAAACTCTTTCATTGAGGATAATTGTTTGCGAGCTTCTTGAAACATTTCGGGAACCCTTATTTAAGTCAGTGGTTCCCTGCGTTACTGTTGTTCGTTTTCGCAACACTCCATCCTTGAAACAAGATTGCACATTTATAGCATACGGGTTTCGCAACGTTTTGACGCATTCATTAGCAATAAAAATCATCAATTTATTGGAGGAAATGTTACTGCCTTATTTAAAAAATCCTCGATTTGTTTATCGAAAGAGGTTTTATGCGTTGTCCCAGAAAAACATCTGCGGCATCCAGTATGGGAAACGATGCTGTCAAAGGGGTTTGCCAACCACCATCTTGGACCCAATAATCGAAGTAAAGAAGACTTTCAGGAGACGCATCGAGCGAGCCAGAGGATGTCACAAATGTATCGGAAGGAGAGGAAAAGGTTGAGAGGGAATGAGAAAAAAGGGGAGAAAAAAGCCCCAAATGTCGAAAACGCGGAGTCGTCGATCGACCTTTGTTCGATACGGAGGCAAAAGAACGCCCAAGTCCACGGAGGACGGAACGAAATTTGTAAAAATGTCGTCGACCGGTGTACTTATACCAGCCTTTTCGGTATTATTTCTAGCACTACGGTAAAATCGATTTTCTCGATTTAAAAAAAAAGTTCTCGCTGGCCCTCCACAGGGTGAAAATTTTATTTGTGTCTCCAAATAATTCCGCCTAAATTCAGAGACAAAGGTCAAATTTTAAAAGCACCCTAGTCACGTCACAGTTTTTAAAGAAAGATTTTCTTCCGAGGACACATGTACGACCATGTACTTGTCTCTTCGTCCTTTCTCCTGAAAATGGTTCAACAATATTCCGAGGCATTATTAAGGCTGCTAGTGATAATGAACGGATATGTCTGCAAAATGGGGAACTTCACACTCCAAATTAAAAGATGTTTATCACTATTACAATTTTTAACTCCCTCTCTCGAAAATTTACAACTGTTTCAAAAATTGTAACTGTGGCATAATTTTATTGAAGCCGATTCAACATGAATTAAATTTAACGTAATTTAACTTATCTCGAGACGGAACGCTATTTTTTATTCTATGACTAAAACTCCTGTAACATCCTTTGTAACTAAATTATACGCATAAAAATTTTCAAAAATTTAATTTTGTTTCATTTTGTTTTATGGTTTTCATATCTCTAACCGTCAGATCAATAGACCAGCGGGTCTTCAAATAGGACGTATTTTTTTCCGCACCACCAGACATACGGATATTTTTTATAACTGCAGCTGAGTAGAACTTATGCAAATGGTATCTCGCGAGGAAAATAAAAATGCGTTTATCGCATTCTCAACGTTGGCGAAGCTAACACTACCTCTGTCGCGTAGCTAGAATTTTAATCTTGAGACTGGCAAATTTCCAAAAAAGAATAAACAGCTTTAGTCGAAAAAGATGAAATAAAGATAGCATGTTATCGAATTTCAGAGAATATTAAACGAAGAAGAAAATCGGGTTGCGGTCCAATCCGTTAAATATTCACATCTGTCACCGGCATATTAAACCTGACTAAGGTGCAGTTGTTAAAGAGTTTGGGTCAGCATAACTGTGCTCCTTGGTAATTCGAAAGAGACCAACGGTTTGAACGCCACATCCGAAAACTTTCGATGTGGTTCATTTACGTGTTAAACTTCGATGACAAACCCTTACTAAATGAATTCTTAAATAAACAGTGGTATTACGGCCTGTGGATATGCGTTAGCGAGTGAGATATAATTATACCGTCAGCAACTAGCCAAGAACATCAAGTATCGTACTTCCCTCAACGCTATAGTTACGGTTATATTTACACCGTCACTCGTCCCGTGTAACCTTACGATTATTTGAAGTGCTTATTCGTTATTCGTGCACAACATCACCTCCGCATCCACATTAATCAGGCGCACAAATAATAAAAAAAAATCAACGAACAAACAAATGCACAGTACTGAATAACTGTGTTACATTAGGACTGAATGAGTTAATGCTTTTTATCTGGACCGTGAGCGCTTTTGTCGGAAATATTTACCTGTCGACTATTCATGGTATGTATTCATGAAAGTATTCTCAGATTTTTGTCTTAAAATCAAAATCAGTGGATAAACACAGCGCAGTTGCAAAGTAATGTGACGGCTCGATTATGTTAAGGAATAATTATTATAATATCGCAACAAAACAATAAAAAATTAAGTTTATAAAAAATAATATTATTATCGATAAATTCAAGTCAAAAACAACTTTAAAATGCGTGTTCAGACCTGGAGAACGCAAAGAAATGACGGTTGACGGTGTAATCGTATCACATTGACGTTACATAATCCTTTGTCAGCGACAAAGTGACCGACAAACATGCTTTCCGGGACGTGACTCGAAAAAAAACAGAGTACAGTGAGTGTTCTAATTAGTAATGGATAGTTTAAATGGAATAATTTTATATGAAAAACCTCCCCTGGGTACTCAAAAAAAGAATTTATTTATAAACATATCAACCGCCGAAAGATTTTCTACCTCATAAATCTAGAAAACGAGGGTAAAATCGCAGACTATTTGTGAATACGAAAATCCTGGCTGGCGATCATACGCACGAGCAGATTTCATCAGGTGGTTTCGGATGAAATGGAAGACGATAAAAACGGAAACACAGCAATAAATCTCCTCGAATTAATTGTCATAATCTATATCGACAGTAACTGACACCGCAGTCGCTCGAAAACTTGGTAGCTTTATCGAATTTAAGATTATCTACCTTGCGTTTTTTTAATTTTTCGCTGCCTGAGGCGACAAATACGCGCAACGTTCGTCATAAAAAAGAAATATATTTATCGCTACCGTTTCAAAATATACCAATCTCTCGCTTTGCACGGTACATGCGTTCCTGGAAAACATCGTATAAAGCGAAACCGCATTAAGTGAGAACATTTCCACAAAGTATAAACCTGAGGTTACATTTGAGCGTTCTGTTGAGGTCAATACGCACCATTTTATTCAGAACTACTTCTGTTATTCTTCAGTTACCACACCCGCTTTCATGGGCACTCTCATTATTATTATTATTATTATAACTTTTTGTGCATATTGTGGGCACAATAGTGGTTAGAAAAGATATTGAGAGACATTTGGCTTGTGACCTAAACATTTGGTAAATTAATTATGTACTTAAGTATTCAGAATTAAGTCGCAATTTAAAAAAAACGTGTTCCACCGATAAAAATCATGACGTCTAAGGATGCAGATGAGTCGCTCGGAAGAAATGAGATTAAAAAGAAGAAAAGAAGAACGATTTCTACTCGTTCGGATATTCCGATCGTTTCTGAAGCGACGCTAGGCCGCAAATCACGAACGCTCCCGTTCTACTTTAATCAGCGGATGCTGTGGAATTAAGCCGATATTGATTTCCATTGCGTGTTGGACTCTCAGATAACAATCGCCCCTAGTGGATAACGCAACGTTCGTGCAGGAATTAAAACGATTGTAGGGCTTCGTCACGACTGAGACTCGCGATACGAACACGCGTTCACACGTGATTGTATGACGCCAATTTTGATAATGAAATTGGAAGGCGTTTGTTACTCTACTGGATGTGAAAATAGCAAACGTAAACTCCTTTCCAGTACAGATTTAGGCTTTGATAAGTAGCAAAAAAACAAACTACATTTTTGTATTTCGAGTCCCAGCTGTATCATTTTTATACACCACTCATTCAGTCAGTAAAAAAGATATAAGTACATACATACATAGACGAAAAAGGAAGAATATGATAATATACGTATATACCCGACAATGCATATCAGTATGACGCATTTCGGCGAAATTCGCTGGATATTTTCCATGGGAACGCCTTCGTATCAAAGATTGTGGAAGATTCTGCTGATCGAAAAGACCGAGTTTTTCTAGTTTTGTGATTGGTAGCAATAAAAAGGTACATACCAGAGCGAGAGTCGGCAGGTGCGATTAAATAGGAAAGGAAACTAATGTAGGGGGAAAAGGTGCAAAACAGTTTTTAAATTTCTCTATAATGTGCGGAATATCTACGTAGAGGCGCCAAAAGTACACAAAAGGAATTTTTCAAAACATAGGTTAATATCAGGAACCCGCCACAACTCCTCAGCTTACATGGCGTATTTTCCTGATTTTTTTAAAAAGTTGAATGCATGTGCCGAAGATACAGAGCGCAATTCGTTTGATGCCCAAAAAACTTTGTTTAACAATTTATTCAGCGAATGGATACAATAAAATTCCTTGCGAACCTCGAGTTTTAAATCGCTGATATAGTAATAAAATATCTCAATGTCTACTTAGCATTACCATCAACAAACCATTTAACAAAGCATTACGTGGGATTTAAATTGAGGATAAGAAAGCTGACACGGAGGAAAACTACATGAAATCATCGCAACTTAATTTCAAAAGAAAAAAGTAAAAATCGGTACAACCTACATTGTACAAACTTCCTCATATACTAATGCGTCGTTTAGTTATATTTTGAAAAATATGAACAACGTAGAATCGTTATAAACATCAACTTAAATACCTATACGAAATTTAATAAAAATCGTATGAGCCGTTTTTTTCGAAAATCCAATTGTTATTAAAGTTGCCCAAGGCTAAACTAGCCTTATATTCATTCTTTGAGAAATATAAAAAATGTAGTATTATTTCAGGCGTAAACTCAAGTAACTGTACGAAATTTGATCAAAATCGTTGCAGCCGTTTTTAAGAAAATCACATTGTTGTTAAACATGCGTAGAATAAACTACCCTTAATTATTGAGCAATGTCAACCATTTCTTCATAGCCTCTGCTCAGTATGATAAAATGCCTAACTACGAGATTCCATTCATTATTCATTCATTTCAATAGGGTCACCGTGATAAAACACGAAAAACGTTACGCTCCTCTGCTGCAGGAGTGCTTTAGAATACATTAAAAGTGTCCCTGCATAAATCAGCTAGAGAGTTACAGTCAGGCAACTCGTGCGTTTTATTACTCAGCTGGTATTATTTACTTCCTCGAATTTCAAATTTTTTCATCTTTAACTTAGAATAAATGGTCTATAATAAATAGGAAGTGGTCGCTATTATGAATATGTAAACTTAGAGCGACGTGTTATGGTTTTCATTACTTTGTAATATGATTAAAAATAGTTCCTGAATGAGGAAAGTGTGAAATTTTTAATTCGGCATTGGAGCGTTCTAACATTTGAGCTAATTAATAACACTCCGTCCCTTTTAAAGGGCAATGAACCACGATTCTCCTGCGCGTATATCGAAAATGCCGGAACACCATTTCACTTGAAGGAATTGCTATTTTCCTTGACCTTAAGAGACTGGTTGGTGGCCAATGACATCATACCGAACAGTAATTAAAAGATGGCATTTAGCTAATAGTTAGAACGAGCTGATTTCCAATCAAGTAGCGTATATAATAAGATTTTCAAGCTATAAAAGTCTAAAAGGTTCTCAAATAAAGGTAATTAGTACGTGATCGTGAAAATGACTGAAGGCGTCACAGTCCAATCGTGTTAATTTAAACACGAACGTGTGGCAATCGAATCTGATAAAAATGATTTTTGATCAAGTTGACATAAGAGTTACCTTATAAAAACATTTAAATACATTTATATTGACCCACCAGAGCCATAACAAGTGCTAGGTGAGGGAGGCACTTGCCTAGGGCGAAGCACACTTATGACAATTTCAACTCTTTAAGTAGAACATGTTTTATTATAAAATATATTTCATATAGCAAAAGTATATTCTCCCGGCTCTGGTTCTCGGTAATGTGAGTTAATACCGTACAAATGAAAAAATTCCACCAGAGTTTTAATCATCACCATTAGTGTTCTACCTTTCGGTATCTCCACCAAGCCAATCTGTCCCATCCAAGGCCTTTCTCTTTCTCGTCTCGTACCCAATACCCTCTTTTAAAACGTCTAACATTCCTTTTCTCATCCTACCTCTTTACGATAGACGGTACGCTCGAAAATTTTTATTTTTTTGTCTTTCCATTATTGCTATAATAAATCTCCAGTCTTCTCGTAGCGTATTTTCAAACTAACCCATTTGTTATCACCTCAGTACAGCGAATTTTCTCCGGCCTGTTCCGAACCCACATCGCAAAAGCCTCTCGCCTTTCCTCTCGGTCCACTTACGTAAAAGAGTCATTAAAGAACTTCGTTAATATGAATGTGACGATTTCACTGCAAATTGAGGGTCGAATGCGATTGGCGTGTTCAAGTTGGTAGATTGAATTATGTAAAAAGTGCGATGTTAACGATTTGCATATATATACCATGTTTCACTCTAAATTTAGCCGGCCATACGTGGGAAAAGTCACGTATTCGTCGGCGATGTGGTTAATTCCTTGCATCTTTTGCACCCTTAAGTTGAATCATTATCTTAAACTTTTATTAGGGTGAAAAAAAATCCGGATGTCCGCTCACTCTGAGGGATGGTATTCGTGTAACGATAAATCTTTCGTGATCACAATAATCCTTTATTCCCGGGATACAGTTGAGATATATAACGGAAACGCTGGCTATCGAGCGATGGATACAAAACGGCTTTATAGCACATGCAAGCGTCGAATAGATTATTATAGCTTCATACATATTTTTAGTAGTTTATTTTCGGTTAAGAACTAATTGGAAAATTAATGATCCGCCGTTTGTTAAGTTGGTTGTGTGAGAACGGCAAACACTCTGGGATGACGACGCACCAGTTTTGATTCTTTCGAAAAAAAAAAATAAATACCAAATACTTTTAAAACCATTCTTTATTGACGCGTGCGTAGTAGTTAACACGGTCGATTTTGGTATAGACGATAACATGGAAAGATAATAACAGTCGATATAAAAAAATAAAAACGTTTTAAAAAAATCAATAAGTACATCTCCGTTAAACATTTTTAAACTGCCGAAGAGAGCGAGAGAAAGATAATGCATCTGTTACATTTGTAGTGAATATCAAGTGCGTCTTCAACGACTAGTGCCCGGACATCTGCTGTCATTCTTTGGATACCGTTTATGTATTAGTGTCATGGACCTCCTGGGACGACGCTTCGCCTATTTTCCTCGCCACCCTGATAAAAAAAATCCCCATTTTTTCATACAAAAAACGAACGACACAAACGCGTAAAATAAGAGTGAAAAACCTTCGATTTATCTTCCAGAGGGCCTCCTTTTCCACATGTTCTCCCACTGTTATTCACAACACAATGATAATGTGCCGCTTTCCACTCCACACGACTCCAGTAATATTTCAGAGGTGAAAACTCGCGAATTCTTTCGCCATTCCTTTACATTTTTTTCTTCGAGGATGTAGCAATAAAACGGAACGATCTCTCCCAAGGAACCAGTTTGGGGCGATGCATTTCGGATGCACCCGGATTCCTTAGAAAGCTCGCAGCGACGCATCCCGTTGCACTCGGCTCTCGACTGGGTAGAGTTCACTTCGTTCCTTGAAGGTTTTCCTTTTCTACTAAGCAATCTTCGACCTTTTTCCTCTCCCCCCCCCCCCCTCTCTTTTCGGGTGGTGAAAATGTCCCCCGCGTGGTCTCCAAAGGAATCAAAAACAAAAGAAACGTTTACATGTTTTTCTCTCTCTCCCTATCTTGGCGCGTCGACCCGGAGGATGTTTCTCTTCTGAAGATGTTCCTCCACTTCACCACCATGGGTGGTGCCAGTCGTGATGTGGGTGGTGGTGGTGGTGATCGTGGTGATCGTGGTGGTCGTGGTGATCGTGGTGATGGTGGTGGAAGTCGTCGTCGAACCACGGGAACTTCTTGACGTAAGTCTTGTAGACTATGGGATGAGGGTGATGGTAATGGGGTTCAGGATGGATGTGGTGCACGATCAACCTGGAGAGAAACGAAATCGAGGTTCGTGTGAGTGAATGGACTTGGAGCCGCCGGATCTTAAGAAAATAATAAAACAAAAAATGAAAACAATCGACTTACTTCTTTTTCAAGAAGAGGGAGTCACCAGCAGAAAATAAGGCTACCAGCAGGCCGAAGAGGAACTGAAAACAAGAGGAGTCATGAAACGATCCGTTTTCGTAAAAAAAAATTATCTCCGGTGCAAATATACTTCTGACATTAGTGTCCTCGGGGTCTTATCGATCTGCAGAAAATGCTTCCTTTTAGACATTCCCGCGTTTTCATAACGTACCGTTATTTTTTTATTGTTGTCCCAGCCGAACGTATTGATTTATTCTTTGAATCTGAATTAAACTCTTGAATAAAAATGCCACGACATCCGTTTATGCATGCATGTCAGGAGTTTAAAATGATGTCTTCAAGCATCATTGTTCTATGTCTTTAGGTATAGTACGCTTGCTTGTTACAAGCAGGAGTTTTTGACCAGCAAAAATAATAATTGGAATTAATATCACGAGAAAAAAGACTCAAGTATGTGGCCCAGTTAAAAGACAAATCGGCCGAGTCATAACAATGAATTACACCCGGTCCTAAAAACATAATCCGTCGAATTCTGAAATTTTATCATCAACCCTGATTTGTGAAGAACTTCTTATTTACTGAAACTATGGTACGTCTTGAGAATTGCAATTCATTCCACATAGCCAAATGAGCTAACCAAGTTGATTTCGTCTCCACAATACTTTAATTCTACATCATTCAAATAAAATGTCTCCATCCTTACAAATAGTCGTCTTAAAAATATTCGCACAAGTATACAAATTACAGTAGAGCCTCGATAACTCGAAGGTCGGTAACTCGAATTTTATGAGCCGAAACGGACAGTTTTATATGCTCACTTTCGCATACGTTAAAATGAAGATCTGCAATGCCATTTGTCTTGAAAATTCAAACTTCAGTCTTCCCTTAAGCTTCAAGTTATAGAAGTTCAACTGCCTACGTTTATTTCTGTTAAAATTTTCCAATTGTCTCAAGTAGATATGATAATAGATTTTAAAAATAAAACGAATTACGATTTTTGCGTAAAAATAACTATCGAGTGTAACTTATTAAATATATTTATTAACTGTCAATTACAATCAATTACGAGAGTTTATGCAAAGTTCATTACGGAAATTTAGATAATAAAATACTGAATAACCTATAAACTAAAGTGATGGATGATGGTCAACGAAACGTTTTCTTTTTAATGACACACATTAAACAGTTGCATGTGAAATGTCTCAGAATAATCTAAAGATAATAATCGAGCTCTTTCTGGGACCGATAAATTACTTATCTCCGATAGCCGGTAAAAAGAGATCGTCAGCATCGCTGCTCCTACTTTAGAATCTGCTATCGATGAATCACCACTGATGACTGCATCTTTGTATCCGAAATGCTGCTCTGGTTCTTTCCAAACTTTTTTTTTCTATCGGTGCTAAGTACTTTATCAATATAATCTCAGAATATGATTCAAAATTTAATTATTTGGCTTTCGTTATGATACATTTCGAATATTACGCAACATTGTATTTTTGCGATTATAAATTTTCTCCTCAGTAAAAATTAATCCTATGTTACTCGATATTAGAGAGGAAAGTATTAATTATTTTAAAAAATCGGAACAAAAAATTTTACCGACGCTGTCACAGTCGTCTACATTATTAACAAAGTAAACTTTTACCACATAAACTTTTTCTTGACAACTTTAAAATAGCTTAACACCAGTGGAGTATCGCACGGATTTTGTAGAGACGTCGAACGTTTTGAAAACTTTGACTTTAAGATAACTCCCGACAAAATTTTCCTGAGACCCTTGATCCACACGTTCCCTGGACAACTCACCAGAAGCTTGCTCGAGAACTCCATGGCTGTCGGAATCGATACTTGACCGAAGGCAGAAGGTTTAATACTACCGTCAAACAAAGGCTCCCCTTTTATACATCTTTAAGGTTTGTCTCTCTCAAACATTTTTATTCATCCCTCCCCCGCCTTTAACCCTCCCCCCCCCCCCCCATCCCCGCCCTTATACATTGAGCTTTCTCGAGCCTTAAAGTACGTGTCTTGGATACGGGCCCTAGCAACCCGGAGACCTCTCCATCCTTTCCCCCACACCACACCTATAAGATTCCCTCCCAAATGAGTCGTTTGGCGTGGTCGGCAACCACATCCAACCTTCCTTCCGCTGTCGTACACGGGGTGCGAGATGAGCTGTCCCAGACGCATTCCCCCCCCCCTCAATTCTCTCTTCCTTCCTCTCGTACTTTCACGATGGCGGACGAATCCACACACCACACGTTACTCCACATAGCGTCAGACGAAGGAGAGCGGCACCCACGGAATCCAAATGCGTCTCAGGAGTACGTGGGGGGGGGGGGGGGAGGAGAGGGGGGGGGGGAGGAAGAGTCCTCCTCCGAAGCCATTTCAGAAGGGAATCGTCCCTCCCTTTCTTGCTCCCCCCCACCCCCTCTTGCAAGAAGCCTTCCGATTCAATATGATGGAAGGCGTTGAGGCAAGAGGGGACAATACGTCCGCCGATGCGGAATTCCAGGGGAGAAAGGAATGCCATACGCGAGAAACATGACGGGCATCGCGTTTCTTTTGTTTTTTTATTCTCTCGTTCCGTCTCCGTAGCGGTGAAATTCTTATTAGATATATTCTCGATACGTCTGAGTTTTGAAACGCGTTCCCGATGCCCGACGATACTTCCGATGCGGGTTTTTATTTTTATCGGAATTTGGAAATCGAGATATTTTTCTTCAATCTGCTGGTGAAGAATCGATGGAGGAATAACCGTACGTAAGCTTAAGGATATTCAACTGAAGAATACCCATGAGCGTCAAAAAGGAAAATTGTCAAATTTTTAATTCATAAAAGAATGGAATTATTTATTTTTTCCAGACTGGCGCTATTTATTTTTACAAGTAACAAACAACCGTGGAATCCATGGGCGCCCGCAGTAAGGGGCAAGAGGGGGCACTTGCTCTCCCCCCCCCCCCCCCCACGTTTCCCAAAAAATTTTACATATGGCATTTTAAAGTTTACGCTGGCACAAGCAGAGCTGACAGATCGCGGTGTCAACGGTGTGACTGCACCGGGTCCTGCGTTTTCTAAAAATTTTGTTTTATTTGCGGCTGTGCGAAAATCTGCTGAAGTGTGCCTGCAAGTAAATGTTTTGCGTGAAATAAAACTTCCATACTCCTTCTGTTGAAACTGTATTTCCGAATGTTGACTGTAAGAAATATAAGGAATGCAGATGACTGGATGTAATTTTACCGACATTTTTGTTGCCATTTGGGTTCTGTATAATCAATAGTAAAGGAACAAGTAATCCGAGCACTTGCTGAGAAGCTTCCCAGAAACTCATTCGCGAAACGGAAGAAGAAAGGACGGTACACGTTAAAGTAATTTGCCTCTGGTTTTTCCACTCTTTTTGCGGACGTTGGAGAGACATAGTTCGTCAGTTATATTTTACGCAGAAGGTGAGTTCGATAATTCACTTTCAATTTTCTCTTAAACTGTAGAAACATGTAACTAATTCTTCATAATATAAGTTTGAGAAGTTTATAAGTAATAGGTTTTTCTTCAACTGCAGGCAGGGACCGAATCCTCCATGTGTGTAGAGTGTGCAGTGAACACCAGCCCACGAGTACATACATGTGCTAATTTTTTTTGCACCTTCGTCACGTGTTGCGTATGCACGAAGAACGCCGTGCACCAGAATTTTTTCCAGGACACACCACCGAAATTTGCATTAAAATATCATTACTGCCTCCACCGTCGCAATGATTACGACTCCATATTCAGGAGAAACTTTATTTTTAACGCCAATTGGAACAAAGGGTAAATGGGCGTGTGCTAGATAATTCTCCTTTGAATTAAGTGCGTAGACGAAAGACACATGCTTCCATTTTGAAACCGAGATCGAATCCGAGCGCCGCCCGATAAGGATCGCATGAAACTTACGCCATCAGGAAATGATAGAAAGCCAGAAGATCTAACGGATCACGCATTATACCTCCTATTTGCCAGGAAGGAATTCATATAATTTTCACTGCGTAAAATGGCGCCGTGTTACGTATGCTGCATTTCTTCTCGAACAGGAAGTCGAAACATTTTATCGAAATTCACAGCGATTTGCGCGACGGAAAACGCATTTTTCGTCGCTCGTCGATCGATTTTTTTTTATTATCCGGGACATAAATTAAAACGCGTGACGCCCGACTTGACGAAAAACCTCTTCGTCACTTCCGAAACTTTTTTTTTAAATACGGCGGATCGTTCCACGGAAACGATCGAGAGGTGCACGAAAAGACGATCATTCTTTCGCTAGAAAAATATTTATTGATTCACTGGTAAAAATGACACATGACACTTAAATATAATAATATACTAATTCGACATGAGTAGATGCGAACGGGTAGGGGTAAGGGGGAGATGACGCACACGACCGAGTGAGGTAAAAATAAACGTTTTAATAAAATATAAACGCGAATGAAACCACCAGTCGTGATAATGAGGAGCGATTCGTCGATGCAACGTTTAATAAGCTATACACATAGGCGGGAAAAAGACGAAGGTAGCAAGTGATGGCGACGATGGAAGGGGTTAGGGTTTCTTCCAGTTTCGTGAGCGGAGTTCAAGCTGCCGTGATAGGTTGACACCATGGACGCCTTGCCCAATCTTAAAATGCCTTGCGTGCGAGACCTCGAGGAGGCTTCAAAATCCTGTAAAGAACAGAAGAAGGTACGGGTTTAATTGAGGGCTTTTATTGGTTTGACCTTTTCCTCGAAAGTTAAGGCCTAGCACGTAAACGCGGTATCATCAAGGCAACAACGAATGCTGAAAATAAAAGTTTAAGCCGCACACAAAATACGGTGTGAAAATCAGTTCGTTTGACATAGAGATTTTTTTTCAGTTATGTCCCTCGATGTCATTTCATTTGTTTTTATTTTAATCTTGTTTTGTTTCCAGCGACTTCGTATGTGAAGAAATAAGTTCATGAACTTAAGGGTACACTTTATTTTTGTATTGAATTATGTAGGTGTATAATGCGTATGGGAAATATAGCACAATAAAGAAGCTGCATAATGAGGCAATATTAAATATCCTATTTCATTCAATTTAGACCGTTCTTACAAAGGTTACACATTAGATTAACATCGCTAATTAAATTTTCGAGCTCATATTGCATCAAATAAAACATATGGCTAACTCCTATAGCCACAATAATTCGATAAATCACGTTTACTCAAACGGTTTATGGCAATCATTATTATATATGTGTACATGTTCATTAAGTCTTGAGCGTAAAATTAGATGCATATATGCAAAAACACATACATATCATAAAGCTATTACCTCATTTTGCAACTATTTCCCTTGTTCCGGCGTTTTTGTACGACATTATTTGCCACTAACGAAAGGCAAAGAATGCAACCATGAAAACATCAGGCAGAGAAGAATTCTCAGGTGGTGTGGGAAGTATTCTGGGCCACCGTGACCGAATTTCACAGGCGGAAAAGTTAAAAGAATGAGTATCGACACTTTACGACCTTTATAAGATCGTTGTAACCTTTCGTTTTCACCGCCATATCGCCCCACCTCTTTCGTTATTGTCATTTTATATGGGTATTTCAATCTCGCCCCACACGCGTCGTTTTTTTTTAAGCCAATGTAGGACGCGTTTCCACCAAATCTTCCATAATAAAAGTTTACCTTTGTTTAAAAATATTAATATTACGAAATATTCGAGACCGAATAAAGCGTTCACTCTACTTTCGACGCTCCCCCCTTCCCCCTTCGTGGCCAGCGGTATGACATGCGGAAGCCATGCTAACATGGATAGCAAGTGTATGACACGCGTGCCCAAATTGGCACGCGAGATGAATTCGATTAGGAGACGGGTGCGCCCGTCAGAAACTTTTTCTGTCGTCGCAATCGTTTCATTCAAAGCTTAAAGCGGCATAGCCACCACGTCACGACGGTGCTTGTTGTCTAAAACGTATGTACCTTGAAGCAAAAGCGAAGAGATAGTTTGAGTAAATGATCGGGTTTACTACTGAAGATGGTTACTCCGCAACTTAAATTTTTATCTGTTTAGGTAAAACCTTTTTGACTATATGAGCTAATCAAGCCTGCGAAAGAAAATTTTTGAGGTATTTCGGAACATTTAGGAGCGTATATATCATTATGCCGCCCATAACCACTTTAGTCACCTTAGTTTATTAATCATGAAATTTGAATTATTATAAAGGTTTTTAGTATAGATATAAACATTTAAACATATTTATGCTAGCAGTGTTAACATTCATTCTTTTTCGAGCCACACTGAAGCACGAAGTGAGGGCTCCCGGCTATGCCACTGCTTCATCTTCATCTACATATATAATACCTTGCTGCAATACGTTCATCTGTTTTAAAAAGACAAATATCTATAGATACTTCTTTTATTAATAAAAAAATCTTTAGTTTTTATATTTATTATTATCATTAGTATACCATTTTTTCTCAAAAAATTGCCGACCCTAAAATTTGCCGCTCTAGGCCCGGGCCTACAGGTAAATCCGCCACTGGGAACATCGCACCCCTTGTGGGGTAACATGCCGCCGCAGGCGCAGAATATATAAGTGGAACATTCCCATCACTAGTCCCGATGATTTAATCCGTCGTCGCTGTTGGATTTCACGGTAGTGATAAGTTGGGCGTGGAACAATCGAAGGTGTCCGGAGCGTAATAGGTTGAATTTCAATACGCCTCTTTATATGTCTCTCAACTTCCCGCCTCTCTCTTTCTCTCCCTCCGCCCTCGCATCCGGCAACCGTCCAAAACGCCATCGACTAAAATCCATCTTCCAGTCCTCCCGCATATCATCCTAATCGTCGTTCCCACGAAATTCCGATTCCTTTTTTTTAGAGCTATTCTCTAATAGAATATTAGATTCGTTGGAGATTAATTTGAAATTAATATCGAATCCCAGCTTTTTCACACAGCATCGATACATATCGTTTGGATAGATAATAAAAAAGAAAATCGTTTGACAACCCCTCACGGATAAAGGAATAACGTTAATTGATAATGTCGATAAATTAACTGTTGAACTAGGGTTCCTCTGATCACAAGAGGCAAAAACTTTCGAACCTGACGTATTTTTCCCATCGGTATCTACTCCTACGATGAAAATGTATAGGAAAAGAAATACTCTACTTTACTATTTCTATAAGTTTTATTTGAAAACTATTTTGAAAAGACCAATACTTCACGACGGAAAGTTCATTTTTAACACCAGTAAAGTGGTACCCCTGATTGGCTTACGTGATTCATGTACGTGACTTTCTTAATGCCTTTGACTGTAAGTCCTTAATATGAAATTTCATGAAAATCCGTTTGGTAGAAGCCGAGAACGAACATATGGACCGACAGACCGACGCTAATAGGCACTCATTCTGGAAGTAAATATGCCTAAAGACTCCAAAAATATCTTTGCGTTTAAATGGATTGGTATTTATATGTTGCACTCATTCAAGTTATAATAAAATTGTTTCTTTTTACAATTCGAGAAAATAATACTTAACTCCACTTTTTTTGGAAGGCGTTTATTTATCGTGGCTGAGGACCCCGAATCTTCTATCTAGGGCTGATGGATATAAACATACCGTACTTGCTGGCACAACCCCGAAACTTTTTCAATTTTGCTATCAGAAAACATTAAGTGCGAAGATTATCTCAGGATTTTCTCAACGATATTATCCCGCCTATTCACAATATAGTTATGCATTGTATGTGACAAAATATATATGGAATCGGGTAACATCATATAAATAAAACGAAATACACTTTTTAAACAGTTGACTGAGGAAGGCATCTGACCATAAGTGCATTCCAGTTGGGGAGTAGCAAAGGAAATATATTAGTTTTATATTGTTGCTTAGCAAGGATTTCTTTTTTCATATCTCAAATAATTAATTCAATTGACAATAATTATGAAAAATTTATAAAATCACCATTTGTTATTCACAATTAATTTGTTAAGCAATTAAAAATTACGTGCTTATACAGTTTGAACCGTAATTTACTGTAATGTTTTAAACAAGATAAATTATAAATCACTAATTAATATATATTTGATAAAAAGGGAAATAGAGAATTTAATAGCTAAAATATCGTAATGTGCAAGCACTTTTAACATAATGTGTATGGTAAAAATGGCAACAAAAAATTAGACAATAATATGTGGCAACGCTGTACAGATTCTATTTACAGTAAAAATTTCAAGATGAGAAGAGATTAAAAAATTCGTTTCGTCGTCAAGTCATGTATTTGGCAAAGAGAAGCGAGTACTAATATAGTGCTAAAACTTGTGTTATAAGGGAACTTTAAGGCAAACATCCACTAAATTATAGATAAGCTCTTCCGACCTAGTGATCACCACATACGAAAAAGATGTATTTAAAACCGTTTTATGGAGTAAGTTGAAGTCGAACTTTGTCAATTTCCTATATAGGTACAGCCTTATTGCCACTTTTCTCTTCCTCAGATCTCCTTTCTACTTTTTAACCTTTAAAAAAATCACCGTTCGAGGATAACGCAAGGGCAGGGATTTTACCAGTAAATTGGGCAAGATCGCACTTTTCACGTCACACTTACTTTTCAAGGCAGGCCGCAGCGGTTTCAGATCCGGTGGGGGCGGTGGATGGCGCCTAGGGGGAGAAGGCTGGCGTCTCTTAGGGGCGGAAGATGTCGGAGGACCAGGTGATTCGGGAGGAGGAACCGGAAGTTGTGGAGGTTGGGGCGGAGATAGTGAATGCTGGCTGGCTTCTTCCGTGTGCGAGGAAACGGACGTATCCGATTCTTCCGCAAAACAGTGATTTTCGGTTACGGATGACGTCCCAGCCTCAGGCCTCGGGTAAGAAAACGGCTCTTTTCTTATTCCTTTGACTTTTGGGATGTGAATTTGAGGCGCGTCCTTCCACGATTCCTTCCACGCGTCGATAATGGATAGCCTCCTGAAAATTGTGTTCATTTTATTTGATGGAAAACTTTTTTGCGTCGACTTGACATTTTAAATGCGTGTTGTCAGGTTGGTTGCTGTGAAAACCAAACGTATGCTTTTTTTTAACGTGAGCTATGACGCATTTCTTGCCGTGATCGTTCGTCGGCGTTCACTCCTTCTCACGAAAGTTAGATCTGTTTTGTTTCTTGAAAATTTTCTCGGGGAAATTGCATATTAATAACTGCTCCACACTTAGTCTCTCCGTACAACCCCGTGGGTGCATCGCTAGCTTCCCATTTTATCCAGATTTATAATTTAATTAATTTAAAAGGTAAAATATGTAGCCTCGCAATAAACCAAAAGGCTAAATAGTTGGAACTTTAGACATGGATAAAAACACTTTTTTATCAAAATAAGTTACCGTTGCCGAGAAGGCATGATATTTCGGTGATGATGTATCCCTGAAAATCATCTCACAATATATCGTCGGAGGGTAAAAAAATGTATTCACTTTTGAATTTAAAAAAATCTCGAGAATTAGAACAGCAAATGAAAGAGTGAAGTACTTTGGCTTGACACGCATCGCTAGTATTGAGTGACACTCACCTAACGACCTGCATGGAGTTCACAGATTCGCCAGAGTCGAAACAGTAAGGAGATGATGCAGAATTATCGAAGAATTCCTTTAAAAAAAGGTAACAAAATTAGTTTCGGTTGCACAGGGTCGCTTATTTAACATCAAATTGTTTTGTCAACATTGCCGCTTTGTAATGGCTTTTAAAACTGGGGAAAATTAAGACAAAACAATAAATGAAAGCCATTTAATCTCTTTGTTCGGTACTTGTCGGTTATCTCGGACCACGCGACACTGCGTTTTTCGCCACTCTTTATTGATTTGCGAAGGGAAATTGGTGACTAAGGTGCGAAAATATCTCGCTTGACTATTGCGCCGTAGTAATACAAAAGTACCCTAAAGCTTGCTAGCTCATGACTGATCGGCCTGTCGCGACATTTACAAACCCGATCACCGGACAACGGGGAGAGAGAGTTTGGTTCCAGCGAAGCGAAGGGCGCGGTAGCGCCCGGAGACGAAAACTAAAAAAATAAAACAAAGCGAGCCGAAGGTTCGCCAATATCCTCTCCATTTGCATATTCGCTCCTTTAGAAGAATTCCGTATCTCTGTAGGAAAGCTACGGCTTGTTCTTCATTAGTTGGCAAATCCCAAAGATTCATATTGATATATTGAACTAAACTTTTAGGGTCACAGTTAGTTATTTATTAATAACAATATTCCATACCAAAGTCAACATAAAAACGTCAACAAAAACATTTTTCCTAAATTATAGACAATATTTGAAAAGTGGTCCGGGATAACCCACAAGTACCCTTTGCTCTTTCAGCGACCTCTAATGCTTGACAATATTCATCTACTTACAAATAACATACCGAGAAATCGTTGAGGAAGCACCTCCAAATAATTTAACGATACAGCAATCGATTCGTCTCGAGTCACCCGATAAAACTCGTCAGATAGACTGTTTTTTAAAATTACTTTATTCATTAAAACACTTCCACCATAAAAAGAAGGGGTCATTCAAAAACAATTGCACGGTATCAAAAATAGAATAAATTACTAACTACGTGTCCCATGCGAGTAGTAGTAGTAGTAATTGGGTTTTTGAGGTGCGTCAACAGCTAAGGTTATTTTGCACCATCGAATTCTCTTAGAGAAAATCAACATACATCACAACATCCATGCCCGAAGCGGGATTCGAACCCGCGACCTTTAGGGTTAGAAGGCAGGCACACTGCCTACCAGTCTAACCCGGCCGGCGTGTCCCATGCGACAACGGAAACTTATATTGGATAACGTTACGGAATTCCAACCTGATCCTCCGAGTTCCTGTTGGTCATCCCGAAGGCAGAGACACCTAAGACGGCTACCAATGCGGCGTTCAGGAGCCATAAGAGGTAAAACCGTCCGGCCAACGTCATCAGAAGGGCTGGTACCGTTAGCATCCCCTCGATGCCGTCGCATATCGTCCCAATCATGTCGGAATCGGTAGTGAAGATGACCTTCGAGGCTAAGTACTGGACGGAATAAGATTTGGAAAAAAAAAACATTCCCGTAAAAAATAATAATAAGCGTGAAATGAAATCCGAGACGGTACGAGATCGCGCTTTGGCAATGCAATGGCAGGGACGACCCGAGGTACCGGCGAGCCCAGGGCACCCGGTGTTGAGGGTGCTAACCCTACCATCTATCTCTACATTATTTGCAAGCGGACAAATAATAGATGGCAATTTACATCGCGGGATAGGTTGGAATCTATATAAAATTCCTTTTACTTTTCATTGTCAATCATCTTACAAGGCAATGAATAAATTAACGAGCTATTTTTAAAATAACTTAACGAAAATTTACAGAGGGTGCTGAGCGTATTCTTGCCCGGGGCGCCAAAATACCTCAGGCCGTCCATGTGCAAGGGTATACCTACCCTAATGAATAGAAAACTAGTCGTTCCGAACGAAATTTCATTACGCGAACGCTGCCTTTCTGTGGCGCGCTACTAACATTTTTGTAAGAGGGATTTTTATTTATTTTTTTAAGTGTCATTATTAACCAGTTGAGGGTTATCGCTAATTGAATTTTGTGGTGGTTTTCGAGTGTCGTTATGAGGAAATGTCGATAATAAAAGCGTCGTTAGGGGAGTTAAACTACCTACTGAATGAAGCATCGGGAACGTAAAAAGTGTCATTATCCCTCATTTAAAATAATAAGAATTTAAAAATTGAACATTGATTAATATATTAGAAATTGTTGATTTTCGAAGTTGTTGAAAAACAGATTTGTTGTGGATAGATATTGTTTAAAGGTCAATCAGAGATATTGGGAATAATTAAAAAAGTTTCAGGGCAGATCCCTTCAGTCGATGGCATGTTGAAATGTATGATTAACTGGCGGATTATAGCCAATAAATAAAGCAAATTAACCTCTTTAAGAGATTAATGCCACGTGCAATAAAATGAAGTATAATCAGCGATATCTGGAGTGCAGGTTGATAAAATGCTGGATCAATAGTAAATTTCCATTGCGTAAACTCGTACTTACGTTTAAGCTATAGTTAATCGAAGAAGATCGTTTTAAATTGCATTGTACTATAAAATGAGCCTTTTTTATTAAGATAATACTTACAGTAATCAAGAAAAATGTACGCTTTCACTCTCAGACACACGCAGGTATTTACGCGTGGAAAACTTTCCCGCAGTCGCTGCTGGGGCGGAGCGAGTTTGATATAGTAGCTGGCCGCAAAACCCTACATACATGTAATTACAAGGTGAAAATCGACTAGAATAAACTACCCTCTACTGTTGCGAAATCTCAAATTACAGTAAAAACCAAGTTTTTTTGGACTAAGAAGTGCACACAAAGTGAATAGTAATCAAAATCTCGAAGTCTTTAATTTTTCACGATTTTCCCCAAGTAATTCGCACGTGATATAGTAAAAATAATTGATCTTTTAATAAGAATGTATCGATGATTAAATATGACGATGCCTTCTGTATACTATTCCATTCCCACTTTGTGTTCGGTTATAAAAATTTTTCTTTATAACGTACTTTCGGTATGAAATATAAACGCATTCGAAATTTATAACGAGATTTCGCGCGCAAGTACGCGCACACAAGTACAAGCGCGTGAATAGCCACACAAGGTATCCACTCTCTCCATGGCTGTTTAATATTGATGGTGAATGGATGATAAAAATGGCGAGGGAAGTTATTTAAGTAGGTGTGAAAGTGGTAGCTAATTCTATTAATTCAGTCAGGTACGAGGAGGATAGAACTTGGCTGAATTATTCAGCGTTAAGCTTAGAGGTAGCCAACGAATACTTCGAACGAAAAAGGAAAGGCTTCCATTACAAGTTTATGTATGAATTCGAAGAAAGTCGGAAGGCTTTTGAAGAGATAAATACGCGAGATAAAGCAGAAGATTGAAAATCGTAAAAACTTTAGTTTGTTATGATATGTTCTAACTTGCGTTTCTAGAGGATGGTGATTTCTAAGTCCCCAAAAGAATCTCGACAGATTTCAAGGTGTTCGTCGAAAAATATCCGCGGTGAAGTATTTTCCTTTATATACATATGTAGTTCTATTTACAAGGACACGGCAAGCCATCATACATTAAACCCTCGACATTCGCAGATTTGGAATCCGCGGTTTTGATTATTCGCGAGGTGTTCTTATGCACGCCGATTTCACATACTTGACACATAAACCTGATTGAATGTTATCGGATTTAACCGAAGGCATCATGCGTAAGCTGTTGCTTGCAGCAAGTAAGCAGTGGTTCTTTTATTTTCTTACGATATTCATGATTGTGTAAATACGTGCTCTTCGTATTTTTTGCGTAAAAACGATCGTACCTTTAGGCGAGTTTTTAACTTACTGATATCTATTTCAGTTTTGCATTGCAAGAATCTTTCGTATCTCGCCAGGATAACAAAGTTGTCCTACGCAAGTTGTTCGATACAGTTATTTTTTCTTTTTATTATCATCCCTTAAAATGTTCCCAATTAACTGTCCTGTTATATTTTGTATTTCCGTGACTAAAAAATTTATTGCACTTTCATACGTTTTTTCATATCAGCCATGGGCCTACTCCGCAGGAGGGTTGCCCCGAACCCAGTTTTTTTTCCCATAAGCTTTTTGGTTTTAACATTCGCGTAGTTGACATACTAGTCCATTTCTGGGAACGTAACCCCCGCGATTGTTGAGGGCTTACAGCATACCAATCATAGGAAAAAGAGATATTGTATTTACTGCCTATTCATCTGACTAATGCAAAAGATCTCTGGAAAAGTCCATTGCGCTCCTACAACACATAAAGCGTGCTGAGGAAGAGGATTCCATCTTTTCACCACAATTATTTATTTCACTAATAACAAATACCATTTAATGAATTATTCCGAATAAAAATACACCGTCATATGATGCATGTTTGTAGAAAAAGTTATAGAATGAGATTTAAACCAAGAAACATCAACCAACAGGTTCGCGATATAAAAGAGCTGGGAAACCACTGATTTAGAAAATATTTTCCAAATGTATTGACCGCGGCGCGAAACATTAAAAAAAAGGGTCTTACAATCAGAGGATGAGTTATCGAAAACGTTTAGTCACTCTAGCTGAAATAAAATGCAATCAGCTGACTCAAATTAAAGTAGTGAGGTTCGCTGTTACGTACTAAAAAAATAACACTGCATAAATGGCCGTAGCTGTTATGAACTGACTGATTGTGTTTTTATTGGCTAGGCCAGTGGTGACCGAACTACGGCCCGCGGGTCATATCCAGCCCGCCATGAGTTTAACAATTAAAGGACACAATGTAACATAAAAGGAAAATAGAAAATTATAAAACAGTATATTCTGTTTTTGCCTCTCTAATCCCATAATCTATAATATAAAGCTGAAGTTCTGGGTGGGTGGGTGACGAAATTATTTGGTAATTCCCGGCAAGCTAGAGACTTGAAATTTGGCATGTTGATTACGTTTGGAGCACAGTTAACGAAAAAACTCCGAAATTGTAAAAATTCTAAATTTAAGGGGCTTTTTGCCCCATTTTTGCGCCATAAGAAGACAAAAACTATTAGGCACTTCTAGATGAGCTGCATAATTGGAATTTTGCAAGATAATAGGATATTAGTAAAAACCGAAGCGAAAAACCGAAATTTTAATAATTCCAAATTTTAGGGATTGTTTACCTTATTTTTCTCGCTCACGAGTATAAAAATTATAAGGCACTTCTTGAAGAACTACAAACTTGAAATTTGGCAGAATTATAGAAATTATAGGAGGAAAAAAATCGGAAATTATAAAACTTTTCAAGTTTTAGGGGCTGTTTGCCCCATTTTTGTCCCACACGAGGATAAAAATTATAAGGCACTTCTTGAAGAGCCACATACTTGAAATTTGGCAGAATTGTAGGTTTTTAGGAACACCGGAGAAAAAAATCCGAAATTATAAAAATTCGCCGGTGAAAACGCTTCGCGAAGCGAGGCGCGGGGTTGGGCGCCACGGGCGCAGCCACTAGTAGATAAATACGTTTAAAACAAATCAGGTAATTTGGACGCACAATTAAATCGTTAATTTCCTTAAATTATTCTTAAACTATCTTTTCGACTGGGTGTGGCCCACGAAGAGTACGAAATTGAAGTATGTGGCCCGAGATGTGTGCAGCAATGGATTATGTGGCCCTCGGGCCGAAAGGTTTGGGCACCACTGGGCTAGGCCAAGTCCTTTTGGGATTCTCTGACACAATCTCGCTTTTGGACTGATTAAAAGAGTTAGTACTGAGTCACAAAAGGACATTGTAATGCCAAATGCAAAGAGAATACAAAAATGAAAAATTTACAATATTATGGGGAAGGAATTTGCATGAGGATGGTGTAAAAAAAGGACCAGGCTTCAAGATATAACGAAATAATATGACAGAAAATATACCAATATATTAAAATATTAAAATTAAAGTATGCACAGGTGACTGTATAAGTTTCCTCTATAGCTTAGATAAAGAAGATAATGCTGAAGGAAGATGAAAATACCACAACCAAAGAAAGGGAATATTTATACATTCATTCGCATGTTTAGCTAAAATGGTGAACTTTTAAAAAAACTTTATGACTGGTACACGAACTAAAAATATGTTTCCTGCGGTGTGAAAAAAATTATAAATGCGCCCATTTTAATTCGAACATATTTTTAAAGGGTTTACAGATAAAACTGTTGGTGCGTTTGGGTATGAATGACTTTTAAAACAATCGATTAAATTTAATTTGCGGAATGAGTGCTTAAAAAATGATGGGACGATTTAAATAGCTGCACACCTCCCTAGAATATGGAAAGCTTTTTTCCATCAACTGTCACGTCTTAAAATGGCCGATGCAAACTTCGCTAGATGTTGGAACAATTTTTTGTCCCTTCAACGAAACATTTATCACGTTTTGAATGCCAAGAATAATAGTACCATGCGAGATAACAACGGAAACACGTATCGAAGATGACGCGTATGCCGAAATCAGATTTAAAAAAAAGTAAATCATTCAGTGAAAATCACCAGCGGTTTTTCGTGGAAGTAAAAGCTTTTGTTTTTTTGTGAGTGTGAATCACGAAAACGCTTGAGTTTAAACAGATAAATCTCTTAAATTTCGAAAAACAATCGATCATCGTAATTCAAACCATTTAAAACAATCGCTTAACAATTCATGATTGTGGTATCAAATCCCGAATCTTTAAAATAAGTGAATTTATTTTTAATCCCCCAAAGAACACGAAATTTTCCAAAAATAAGGAATGCCCTTCCTTTAGGAAAGCATTTTTCAGCCCTAAAACATAGCCATCATGAAACCTAATAAAAAAACAAAAATGCAACACTAACAGGCAAGTGATATCAGTAAAAACAACAAAAAAACTTTCAAGTTCTATATTTAATGGCCGAATATATTCTGTAAATTGAACATTTTACCTTGCATTTCCATTAAAAAGTTCGTAAAATGCGATCGCGCGAACTTTTCTTAACAATAACTTAGATTGTTTTCTCAAATTTATGAAGCAAAGAGCTATTAAACCGTAAGAATCATATTTAACAGGCACATCGATTTATAAAATTTAACTAGTTTAGCTAGTTCGCATCCCTTTTCCGCTAGAAAGAGATAAATATTTTTCTCGGAAACTCTGAAAATGATACGCCGTGATTGCTTGGCGAATGGTGTCAAATAAAAAAGAAAAAAAAATTAAAAAGTAGGATCCACTGAAATAAATAGTCAAAATTGGATAATTCGAGAGCCTGTAACTTGAATTTTCGGTCATTTGAATTACATAATTATTCTCGATCGAATTCATAAACATTATAATAAAGTCTTGCCAGAAGAAGTTTCGATAAATTGACCTTGCAGATGGAGCTATCAAGGAATGAGTTATTGTTGTTCAAGTTATCGAGGTTCGATGTTCATTTTTGAATAAATAATACGAGGTTATAGATTCTACGGATTGTTTTCTAATTTTCATGATTTGGGACGAAGTACACGAAACTTCTCCCTTGCTTAAAAATATTCAGTAACGCCATTTTCCACGACCTATCGACGAATCCAAGGTTGTATAAAACTCACTGTTGTAGCCTGTAACTGCATGGCAAAGTAAACTGTGCCAGCCAAATCCATGCAGCAAACTCCCATCGTGAAGATACTCCACACATAAAGAGTGGGAACGATGGCCTTTTTCCAAAACCAAACAGTCACTGAAAAAGAGAAGATATTCTCTTAAAATCGCACTAATGTATCTCGAGAATATCTACAAGATTAATTTTTCATGCGTGTTTCAGCCACAACCTAATTGTGCAAACAAATTTACTTAAGAGTACGGATAAGGCCCAAATGCCAGAAAAATTTCAATAGATACAGACGACGTAAATAGTACCTTGAGAGGCAGAATTTGACACGACACTAAATTGTACTTATATTTTTTTATTTTCAATATGCCAATTAAAACAATTTATTTCCACATTTTTATTTGTTACATTTCTACAAGTATGATTATTCTAGATAAATTTGTTCTTTTTGTAACATCACCTGCCACCATAAAAAAGGTGCTTAGTCTTTCTCAGTAGATATAATGAGCGATAAATGTTCATTTTATGTGAATTAAAACCCTTCTTTATACTACATGTAGAGGTGATGGAGCATTCCGTAGACTTTGAATGGTATAAAGACTGGGGAATCTGGTATGTTCACCTATGTCAGTATGGACCAGACTGAGAGTAGTCCACGTAGCGTCTGTAGCTCAGAAAGGCGACTGCAATAGGAGTCAGTGGTTCGGCCTAACCAAAATATGTGTCACATTGAAAACACTGTCGGCAATTCGAAGTGGATATTTTTTCCTCGCTCGTATTCATAAACGTTAAAATCAAGGTCTAGAACTGAAAATTTCAATAACTCCATCGTTGTACATATGTACATATTCCCTCGAGGATTTAGTAATTGACGTTAGACTGGATTATTTACAACGATACAGGAAACTGAATTTATTCCCTGCATTTTTCTTACAATAAGGTGTAATACTTACTAGCGATCATGACGGCAGATATGACGAACCAAATGATGTCAACGACCAAGTAAGAGACTACCCAAGCGAACATCGTATCCGGTGAAAGTAAATCATTGAAAACTTCATCTCGAGGTTCGCACGTGGCTGATTCTTTGAAAATGAAAAAGAAAATGGGCAATGTTAAAAAAAAGTGGATTTAATGGAAAACTTTTGCTATCTTCCAAATTATTTTTACGGTGAAATTGACTTAGGTGTTTCTTTTGCTTAGGAGTTTATATAAAAAACAACGGAATTATCCCTAAGAGACAGAACATTGTTTCAACATACTATGGAAGTACAGTTCCACGAAACATCTTTCCAAGCTCGGAGACGTATCTTGTATAGTGATGTGACATTGGTCGACCAGAATGCCTAAAGTTGAGATCACGATATATACCGTCGCTTGAACCTGGAAATAAAAGTAAAGTATTACATCTTTAGAATCGAAAGGATCAAGATCGGAGACTTAAAAGACACATTTTTTATTTAAAATATATCGGTTCAAAAGCTTATATCAATCGTATGTTACTGAGTGTGGAAGATTCGTCGATAGCCATTTTAATCAAATTGACGTGAAACTAAACGAACTGAAACATTGTGAATAAAATAACGTCAAATCAGGTGCATAAGTTACAGACATCATCTTAAGTTTGAAATGAAAACCTTTTGTGCAAACGTAAAGGAGCAAATCGTGTGCCAGCGTTGAGTGCTGAATATAAACATTAAAAATATTAAATTAGACGGTGACTATAAGTTTAGGGCCAAGAAGCTAAGCCGTAGGCTGGAAACCAACTACCATTAATCTCCAAAATAAAACTTTCACAACCGTCCAGCTCAGACAACTACTCTTAAAAATTAAAATACATCCCTCGACTCGTAGCGACGACTATATGTCATATTAGAATAACTTGAGCTCTGACCAACAACGCTAGAGGAACTGTAAAAAAATAAGGTTCCAGACATTCAACGGACGGCAACGTTACCACATCGTGCACAACGAAATATTGTTGCTGAAACTGAAAATGAATTTTAATCAAAATCCACTAAGCTATCTATGAAAAAATCGACATTTTGTGAAAAAGACAAGAATGGACTATCCTCCATTATAGCGTGATATGGTTCATTTCAAAAAGGTTTCTATTCCGAGCGATGTCTTGTAAAAATACGAAGTCTTCAGATTCTCTTCATTCGTTTAATCTCCAGAGCAGTGCAAGGGAGGGAGTCCACAGACGGTACGGTAAAAACAACATTTTCGGATAAAGATAAAAAGTCGAATATTTTTTTAACAATCGCAATAATTTCTCAATATATACTTCGTACTTAAGAAATTAAAAATTGGACGCAATTATTTCATGTGCTTGATTTTTACCGACTAAAACTTCCACGTGCTCTTTGAGGGTTAATGGAACTAAATCAAAGGACGCATCACCCTAATAACGATGGTTTCGTTAAATTATACTAAATGCACACACGCTCATTTGTAATTTTTCTAAAACTTTCCCGAGTCGTTTTAATGCTATAAGAGAAGTGTGTAAAGCATTTTATAGCACTAAATCCAATGTTTAACGTCAAATATGGGCTTGAATGTTACCCACACGACCAATGCGTGTTAAACTTATGTGCAAGTACTAAATGATTAGGATGTGGATTCGGACCTTCTCTTTGATTCTTTATAGTGCAATGATAAATAATATAGAGATATCAATCCATACCGATGCGATAACATGTCGATAAAAAATAATCTATGTTGTAATTTTTTTTCGTTTTAAGAAATGTTAATCTTTCGCGAGTCTTTTTAATGTATTTCATTACTTGTTTAAAATATTTTTTAAATGTAACAGTATTTATCATTGAAAAAACTTACAATTAGTATATGTAATTCTTCATTTTTTTCAAAGACTACGAGTGTAAGATATATGTGTGTGTGTGCGTGTGTTTGGAGGCCCAACGAGACGGTGAGGATATCGAGGCAAAATCCGTGGACCCGAGCCCCTGAGGGGCCCGGAGAGGGGAGATCAATTTTTTAAATATCAATAAAGCAACTGACAAAGTAACAGAAAATATAAGGGATCAATAAACATTTCATAGAAATTACCATCCTCTCCAGCAAGCGCAGTGTTTGACGTAAATGCAAAAACGTAGTATGTATGTAGTCAATATGTAGAAATATTAATCATTACAGTGACGCAACATTTGAATTTCAAATAACCTCTCCACCTCTCTTATACTTTGGTATGGAATTTCGATAAAATTCTTCGATTCTCTTGGTTATGTTTTCTTCCTGTCAAATGGCCCCTCAGCCCCCTCTTCCTTGGGAGAGGGCTAGATGTGTGTGTGTATGCATATGAATATCTCTCTAATTCCCTCTTCCCTATACCTCTCTCCTGTTGATAGGCGACAAAATTTCATCATGTTCCTGCCAATTTTGAGGATCCTTATCAGGGGAGCAGTATCAGATTGAGAATCTGTCCAACATTACAATACTAGTATAAAAGCCCGTCAATATGACGGGATATCTTTAGTGAAACTTAAAATAGTTCCCTCTCTTCCTCCCTCCTTCTCACTTACTCCCAATCCTTCCCTTCCTCCCACTCTCTCCCTCTCTCTCTGCCTCCCTATTCCTCTGCCTCGTATTAAAAGCATTCAAAGCACTCTTACACTCATAAGGATTGAAATAACAATAGGATTTCGAGGTCTAACAATGTAAATTCCCTAAACTATGCGAATTAAACGTTTAACATGAGCAATTTCGAACTGTAGGCGGAAAACGACGATCAGAATAAAAAACTTAATAATTCTTTTCTTCGAAATGTTTCAGATCCGAAGATCGTAGGTTGATTCTTTCTAATTTTCATCTAAAAAAATCCGTACAACATGCATTGTACAAATTTTCTCATATACTAATGCATCGGTTAGTTATCTTTTGAAAAATATGAAATATGTACAATCATTACAAACATCAACTTAAATGATTATACGAAATTTGATGAAAATCGTATGAGCCGTTTTTTAAAAATCCAATTGTTATTAAAGTCGTCCAAGAATAACCTAGCCTTATATTCACTCTTTGAGAAATATGAAGTATGTAGTATTACTGCAGACCTACACTCAAGTAACTGTACGAAATTTGATCAAAATCGTAGTGGTTTTTAATAAAATCACATTGTTGTTAAAGCTGCCTAGAATAAACTAGCCATAAATTCATTTTTTGAGAAATGTGAACTATATAGTATTATTGAAGACGTATTATGAGAAAGTAAAAAGAATGAAAGCCTGCAGGTGGAAAAGTCGATTTTTACGTGTTATTTTATGAGGAATGGAAATTTCTTCCTTGGAGTCGAACCCTGGACTTTTATAGAGATATTTTCGTCATCATTTATATTATTCCTGTCAAATTTAGAGTTTTTATCTCGATTCTTTCTCGAGCCATACGCGTTAAATCATAATTCGCCACCAGACGCGTGACAAACCAACAGACCAACGGACGGACAGACGTGAGTTTTTATTAGTATTAATAATTTAGTTGAGATACCAATATTCAAAATTAAAATCTCGTTCAAAAGAATTCAGAAAAACGCGTATATCATTTCTTAGGCCCAAAAAATCGTCACAACGAATATTAATCAACTAGTGTAATGCCCGTTGAAATATCAACGGAAGAATTATAGATAGATAGATTATTATTATTTTCATTTAAAATAATTAACATCACACTTTTACATATGAAATATTTTGCCATATACAACATTTCTAGTGAATATTCTGTTGTTGACGGGCTATCTTTAGTTAAACTTAAAATAGTTGCCTCTCTTTCCCTCCCTCTCCCCCCCCCCCACCTCTATCTCCCTCCCCCTCCTCATTTATCCCCCTCCCCCCTCTCCCCCTCCCTCTCGCTCCCCCCTCCCCTCTATCGTATTAAAAGCATTCAAAGCACGTTTATACCCATAAGGATTGAATTAAAAATATGATATAGAGGTCTATCAGTGGAATTGGTAGCCAAGGCAACATTTCGTTCTCGATACCGCTAATTACCAAATGAAAAATTACAGTGATTTAAAAAAATGAGGTCCCTATAATACATGGTAATAAGATAATTTTCACATTTCACTCATGAAAACATGGGTGCGTATTATAATCGGAAAATTACGGTATATACTTTAATAAATTAACGATTAAAACCAAAACACGTGGAGATATTCAGCTCTTTTCCATAAAAAGTAACCGTTGTAGCGAGATATCCATTAACCAATAAACCTAAAAGGAGTAACGTTTTCATACTGACCTATTTAAAAAAAACTAAATATTCTGGGCTCATTGTATTCAGCAGTTGAGCATAATTTTGCTAAAATATAACTATCATTTGGTAGTGCTTATCTTGAACACAAATTCAATATATATATTCTAGAGCAGCGGTTCCCATACTACCATACTATGGTACGCGTACCACTAGTGGTACGTGAAGCTTTTGCCAGAAAAAAAGTTTGGGAACCGCTGTTCTAGAGCAATATTTATTCATGGATTCAATGGACGTGTTTTTATCCTATTATCATAAAAAAGTCAAAATCTTTTTGTTGATTTGGGTTATTTATCAATGATGTATTTAGCTGCTCTCCCTGAATTATCCAGAGATGAAATTCGAACATTCTCAATGCTATCATATGGATGTGAGGATTAACTTTTATTTGCAGTAGTATTTCAAGATTATTATAAGTATCGAAATTTGCGAGGTTGCGGTTATTGAAACCCAAACCGCTTGATTTGCGATATTCCTGGAAAAATCAAACTAAAAAGTACATTTTCTGTTCTCGAAGCCTTGCTATACAGCCACTAAGGACCCATTAAGCATTTCGATGGACATAGTTTCCAATAAGAGGTAAGAGTAAAATATATGCCAGCCGAACTTGGTAATTAGATTGGCATAATATCTTCCTGCCCGACATTAATTTCATTTGTTAGATTATACTTCAACGGGCGTGTCCTTCGCTTTTCGTTTCTTTCGATACTCAGGAGAAAAACGTAAAACGAACTACCTGATGGCGAAAATATTTAACGGAAACCAGTAAGCTCCGCTCATATTGAGCCAGAATGGAAATTGTATTCCGAATAATCTTCGATTTATGATTCGAGATGGCCATATGACGGGAAATCAGTCGGAAGCAAACTATTGTTGTGGCAACTATCTTCAACTAGCAGTTCTCCTTTTGAACCGCCGCGTCGTGTACCATTTCCCTTGCCTTTTCATACATCGCAACCACTTACGTTCCCACGCCTCTTAATGGAACTGTTTTCTCAATTCTTGGACGAGTTAATTCCGAGTTTTTGTGAACGGAAGATAGCTATTCAACTTGCTGTGAATCACGTCCTTATACTCCACTATATATTGGTTTGATCTTCGCATCAATTTCTCAAGACTTTTCTTCAGAAGTTACTGAGATCGACTTATCTGCGTGCATCTGACCTTTAACCACCTCTAAACAATGCGTTTCCATGACAACATCTGCATCCACGCTGTCTAATGTCCGCGATGTAGCTACCCCACCCACCGCTTACTCTTGCCGACGCCGAGAACGATGAATTCGCCGAGGCGACGATAAGAATTCTTTAAGAGATGAAAATGTTTTGAAAGTAACATAAGTAACTAATCTCGCGAAAGATATCACGAACGTTTTCTCAGTTCGCATTTATGGAGCGATAATCGGTTTCTCGGAAATGTCGCCTTATGTGATATTGCAAAGCATTCCGTTTCAACCCCTGTAAATACGTCACAAGGGATTTCCCAGGAATGAATAGCCGGATAGGGATCCGTTAATCCACGGCACCAGAGATAAAAGTATTATTTCATTTTTTTTTGTTGCGCGTTTTCCTTCACCTAACTCTTCTAAAGATAGCAATCTAACACGAAGCGAAAGCGGTTGTTACGAGTCAGTCGGCAGTAACCAAAATATAAACGTAAACACTACATTTTGTTAAAGGGCGGTCATTGTTATCGGTCTACGTCTGCCAACCTGAAGTTTATTCAGTCGACTTACGTCGGTATCTGATAAAACCTCAATTAATAATATAAGTGATCGAGAACAACTGAAAAGATTACGGCCGCAATAATCGGGTTTCACATATTTCTTTTGACTATTATTGTCGGAGAAAACGGCCCAAAAAACGATGCCACGGATATAAACAAAAAAATGACTTTGGTTTTTGGAACCACAGGGTTTTGTTTAACAAAAAAGTTGCCAGGTTAAGAAGTAGACGCCGGAAAGAGGCTGAACCCGCAACTGAAAAATAGTGAGGTCGACGGTAGAGTGAGAAGGGTTGCCTTCTGGGAAAGATGGGTACTTACTCGCATGTTAGTGAAGAAAGAAAGGGGTTGGAGGGGAACGAAAGAAAAAGGCGAGAATTAACAAATAAAATCCTGCTGTTCCAAAGGGCCGAGCTACATTTTTTTTATTTGCATAGCATAGGAAACATGGATTGCCACAAATTCACGACTAATTCGGCTAACTACAGATTCAAGCAACTTAAACAAATTGAACGTACTTCCTTGGTTGTGTGGTTATCCAAGAACGTTTGCACCCTGGTCTGGACGTTGTTATATATCCGGATACCTTCAACTACGAGAATCTCTGTTCCATTGGCAATCTATACATAAGCTTAACGGATTAGCATGAAAAAATTTAGCATAAGATGGACCCGCAAAGTGGACGAAATATTGTTACTGTCAGAGCTGGGGAAGGGTCTTTTTTTCTCGATCGTATTATCCTGAATGAAACCATCCTCCCGAACAAGATACCGCCCGTCAAATGGATGTCACCAACTCAGAAGCCACGCCGGATATTTAATTCCCAAATTTTCCCTACCACATTTTCTATCAAAGCGACATCGCCAC
This sequence comes from Uropetala carovei, assembly GCA_036926305.1. Taxonomy (NCBI): domain Eukaryota; kingdom Metazoa; phylum Arthropoda; class Insecta; order Odonata; family Petaluridae; genus Uropetala; species Uropetala carovei. The sequence goes on from JAXCHB010000130.1 coordinate 4,809,309, forward strand.
GCGATCCGGAGGACGCCATCTTTGTCACCACCGGACGAACCACGCCGAGCCCCCATTCGCACACGGTTTATCAAGAACTGGAAATTTCCATCACAGCCTCCTTTAATAGCACGCGAGGAGAGATTTTTTCCGGAGGCGGATTCTTCAAAGAAGCTAGGCAAAAAAACGACGACACACGGCGTACGTCGACGGAATGGCAGCTCACCAGACTCGTGGTACCGGCAAAGATGGCGACGGGGCGCAGGAAGGAAGGTGCGGCCAACGTCGGGTACCGCATCTCTCTCAGCGTTTCCCGGCTGGGAGCGAGGTCGCGTCTTTTCTCTTGTGGTATCTGGCAAACTCACGACGGACGCACTTTCCAACGAGCATCCTTATCTCTTAGCGATCGAAACCTAAGCTTTGATCCCCTCCCTTTCTCATACCCTCCCCTCCACATCTCTCTCCTCCTGGTTCCTCCCTTTTCCCTCATTGCCGACGTGCGGCTCGTGAATCACCATTTCGGACGGTGCGGGACGTCGAACTTCTTCTGTTTCCTTAATCTTCGCATCCACAGAAAAATTGTTCTCTTCAGAGGGGATCGGTACATGGGGTCCCCCGCTCAACGTCGTCCCACTTAACGTCGTTTCAGTTTAACGTCCAAAATTTACTGAGTAACGTTTTTGCTTGACGTCTAAATTGTTCACCTTGACGTCCGTCCTTTTGCGTCTTCGCGAAGCTTGTCCTCCGACTAGGTGCAAAACTCGCATGCCCTGGCGTCATTAAAACATTTAAAAGTCTAGGTAATTATTTAAAAGGTGTTTTCAAAAGTAAAATTTATAGTAAGGCAATATGAAAGTGTGCTTTGTAAATTGTTTCTTTCACAATGTGTTTGTGTTGAAATGTTTCAAAAATGTTGCACTTCGTATGAGAAGAACATAAAATATCTCGTTGATCCTTATGGGAGAAAATTCCTCGCTTAACGTATGTACAGCAATCTCCCGCGAATTAGAAGCGGCAAGGGCGTCAAAAAATTCAGAGAGAGAGAGAAAGATAACAGTCGGTGAGATTTGATAGAGAGCCGGTTGAGTAACTGAACTATAGCTGCGTGTTACTTTTTCTGAAAAGCGGTCGCTAGTGTTTGTGTGTGTGTGTGCTGGCCTGTTTCCTGACGCTGGAGAGCTCTTTATCGTGCATTGGAGATAAAACAGTAGATGATGAGTTTGGGAATGTTTACGCTCGTTAGATGATGAAGGCAGTTATAGGCCTCCGTATATCCTCGAAGTTCTTTCCTCTCGCGAATTTCAAATTTTAAGGTGCTATCCCCCAATGGCGGCGTGTCCTTTTGAAAGTAAAACAAAATCTGATTATGAAAACTTCCAATCAAGTTGATTGCGATAGCTACAATGGTCACCAAGTTTTTTCATGATATTGTAGCACATTTTGGATATACAAAAGAGCCATCATCGATGTTCATTCAGCGATAGTAACTTCTGAAGATTATCGGTGGCATGCCACTGATTACGACTGATTTCTATCCTAAATAAGAAACTGTTTTTCCCAGTCTTTTAGTGGCTATTGAAGCTACATGATTTATCGACAGAGTTCAGACATTGAGGTGAGTCAGGTAGTTATAATTTTTTTCGAATCTTATCAGTTATAAAATTAAAGTTTTCTGGTTCTCGTTGTTTGTTTTCTCTTTTCACTTGTCCGTCGGTTCACCTCGGATCGTTTTTCGACAGAAAGACTGTAAGAACGTGTAACTCCGTATAACTTTTCCTCCAAAAGAAACAGATCTTAGACTTTTGGAGAAGGAATCAAACCAAATTCAGATTCGTTTATTAAACATTTCCTGCTTGTTTAAGCTTGTTTTTTATTTTGATTGCATTTCGAAAAAAACTTAAGCTGCCGACATTTTCTTTATGCAAACCAGATTATGAGGCATTTAAATAGGTTGCTATTCATAAACAAAAAGGATTTCGTCGATATTGATAGCACTCTTGAATTTTTAGTTCAAATGCTTTTCAGGGAAAAAACATTATGGGCCACAAAATATCGTACCATGCAATTCCAGAGTACTTCAATGCTTCACCTGCGACAAGTGCCTTTAATTTAAAATACGTAACCGATGCCGGAATTACATTCGAACTGGTGGTATTCAAAAGAGAGTGGTGAGATGTTTTATACAATTTGAAATTTCTACTTGTCACAGAAAAAATCCAGTTGAGTGCAAAAATACACGCTGAAGGCCTCGCGGACTTTGAACAGAATATATAAACTAAATAAAAATTTCTTACGTCCGTCGAAGTAAGAAGATAACCGCTTAAAGGGAGAGATAAGTTTCAAGTTAGCTACCTTTCAATTAAAGCTATCACGCAACTATTATCTATGTAAAATGTCGGCGGAGAGATACTGAAATCATTGAGGGATTTGTCGCAGGAGATAACCGGTCAGGCACTTTATCTAAAAAAAAACTTCAGAAACTCTTAAACGAAAAATTAAGATTCAACACTTTTATTCTCGGTCTTAATGGTGAATGGTGGTATTCCATCGTAAAAAAAACTATTTATTCCAACAATATTGGGCTTCAAAAGGTTTCCGCTGGCGATGATACTGGCATCTACACGTTACTCCAAAATTCGCCGAGTGGTGGACGGTAAGGCGTGAAATGCACAAAAATATTCTTAACTATTTTCTCTCGCAGGTTGGACTTTCATGCTATGATCTCTGATTGCCCTAGAAAAAAGCGAGACTCGAAAACAAACCACGATAACGCTCTGCCTTACAATCGATCTCACCTTATCGTGCCTCCCAATACCCATATCTGAACTATTCCTATGACCTCCTCAGCTGAACCTACCAACCTATATTTCTCCAAATACAGAAATAAGCGCTCAGTCCGCGACCTTCAAGCTAACTGTAATCAAAATAATAATAATTTTCAGTTTCTGTCTTTTTGTCTGTCTTTGCAAATAAGATTTCAACTCATCTATTGGTGCAGCCACCTTGCGGCAGTTATTATAAGTGCTAGGAGCTTTCAGAAGACGGTCAGGCTATTCCTCATTGTTTTATATTTTTTCCATTATTGTTATATGTTTCCAATTGTTGGTGACAGAAATCTATCACCCAACATTTCTATCTATAATTCTTCCGTTGATATTTCAACGGGCATTACACTAGTTCTTTAATAATGAGGTAACTTTTTGTCTATGGAATCTTGCTGTCCTGCGTTAGTCTTTTTCTTGTTCAAACATGCGGCCTTTCTCATGGGGATTCCATATACTTGAAGAGCATTCTGTCAAACAATAATAAGATGGCAATTTGATCCCACTTCTTCGTAGCTAAACTTCCTATGGAGGCCAATGAATTGTTGGCTGTTGCGATAATACATAATATGCAATTCCCATAAGGGATCACTGTAAATGCTTACTTGAAGATATTCAACTGACCCGGTTATGTGTACGTATATATAGATCACCTATTTAATATTGGAAATCGATTGCTCAGCTCTAGCCTTCCCAGTAGTTTATGACGCGACATTTTTTATGGTTAATTTATATTTGCCATTCTTCGCACCACCACTAATAACATCATGTCTCCTCCAAAGGAGCTTTAAATGAAAACACTGTTACTCTAATTCAACAGAGAATTATCAAGCTCGTATTATAGCTAAGAAGAATTCAAGAGTAAGCATTTTAAAAATGCTTGCCTCAGATAACTCCAATAGCCGCAACAAGGTTATAAAAAAATCGGTACAACATACATTGTATGTACAGACTTTCTCATATACTAATGCGTCGTTCAGTTATCTTTAGAAAATGAAAATCGTACCAGCCTGTTTTTAGAAAATCTAATTTTTATTAAAGTCGCCCAAGAATAAACTAGCCTTATATTCATTCATTGAGAAAAATGACATATGTAATATTATTGCAGACGTATACTTAAGTAACAGTACGAAATTTTATCAAAATCCTTCAAGCAGTTTTTTTAGAAAATCCAATTGTTATTAAAGTTGCCCAAGGTTAAACTAGCCTTATATTCATTCTTTGAGAAATATAAAATATGTAGTACTAGCAGAATTTCCCGTTGAATTTCAACGAATTTAGTGAAGCTACTACAGCACAACATTATATAGTAGATACTTTTTAAATTACAATTAGCTTTTCTTAACAATCTCCTTATAAATATTTTAGAGTGTATGTATGTTCTTCATACGTTTTTACACCGTTGAAGCTATCGAATTCAAAAGTTTCATGGGCCATCCTATGGACCAAAGGAAGAACTTGGTCTAGGTTTGCAGACCGTGGGGTCTCTTCAGGTCTCTTATACCCCATGAGGTCAACAAAATACTATTTCCATAAGAATTCATGGGAAATGGTGTGGAGAAACCCCAAAATGCCATGCAGCCCTTCACTGATGTGGATAAAAATATACCTAAATATCAACTTACTAACACGGGAAATGGCTTATTTTACGCATGAAAGACTGAATATTTTAATTATGTACATGTTTCGCAGTATTACATGCTAAATCGCTCAAAATTTTCCTTTAAGCGCAAAATTTATCGGTTTAGATGTCCATTTTCCAGGCGGCAACAAAGCTAAATTTCTTAATTGTTGTCCTCTTCAAAGGGAGAGATATACACGTAAAGATTAATGCAAGGAATATCCACGCCGTGGCATGCCGTAGAGGAAGAATTGGAAAGAATAGCTAACGCCAAGATTAAGGGTACAAATAGATTCATGCCTAAATATAGTCTATGAATACTTTTAAAGTGAGTCAAATGATTTTTAAGGAATATTAGAACATTGTTATCTTTTACCATTAACATTGAAAGATTTATCGCAACATCAATCGATACATATACTTACATTTGTTCGGTAACCAAGATGTTGTTTATTGTTTACGTTTTGGCTAATAGTATTGACATTATCCACATAATTTTATTGCCGCTTTAAAGGCTTCGGTGCATCTATCCATGTTATTATTAAGTAAGACGTTAATGCGTACAATACAATACATAAAATAGTAAATGTTAATGTAAGCATCGCTTGCGTAATTAAGGAATTGGGGACGTTTGCCCCGAGCAATAAAAATCGTTTGCCACTCTTTCCCGAGCGAAGCCGGGCGTTTCAGCTAGTTAATCATATTTGCTTGTAACAATCCCTTTTTTGTTGTTCAAATTTTATTTAAATAATTATAACAAAAACGTAAAGAATTGTAAATTTTCATATAACAATTTGTTAATTTAAAGTATTTATATTAATAAGTAAGAAGAGATTACATACCTTCTACACTTTTGTAAAAATCAATATTCAAGAACGATAAATACTACGTTCTTATTTACACCTTCTGTTGTTCAAATTTTATTTAACTAATTATAACAAAAACGTAAGGTAATGTAAATTTTCGTATAACAATCTGTTAATTTAATTTTTTACATTAATAAGTAAGAAGAGATTACATAACTTCTACACTTTTTAATAATCAATATTCCAGAACGATAAATACTACGTTCTTATTTACTGCTATTGTTGTTCAAATTTTGTTTATTTAATTAATTATAATGAAAACGTAAATAAAATATTTTAAAAAGTACTTTAAAAGAAAAAAAATTTTAATTTTATGTAATGAGGATCGACTAACCAGCTTAAAACAAGCTATGTAAATATGGACTAATGGGCAGTAAACAAGCTCCATAGAAAAATCTACATAATCAGGAAAATTTTTTGGACAAATTGATTCAGTTCTCAACAGTCTAATGTTTATTTTTTAAATGATACTTTGCAATTTTGTGAATTTGTCCAAAAAAATTTCCTGATTATGTAGATTTTTCTATGGAGCTTGTTTACTGCCCATTAGTCCATATTTACATAGCTTGTTTTAAGCTGGTTAGTCGATCCTCATTACATAAAATTAAATTTTTTTTTAAAAGTACTTTTTAAAATATTTTATTTACAACTTTTTAGTTACAAATTTATTAAAGAGGTTTTACTAAATTTCTGCTATTCCCGAAATTTTTCGTTATTCGTATATTAATGGCATTATAAAATAAGTGCCCGTTGAATTTCAATGGGTTTAGTGAATCTAAAATGCAGACATCGCAAGAATAAAACAGTGCACTCCTATAAATAATAATTTCAAAACTATAAATGTAATTAAAACCCTCAAGAACATAATGATTAACACAAAATGAATGAACTAAAGCAGTTAATTAATTTAACGAAAGACAAAATGGTAAATACATAACGTTTAAGAAATATTTGGAATTAATGAAACTATTGATCCAATCACAATTTGTGGGCAACCTAAGTATAATTATTTGAGTTATTTACGTTGTTTTAAAAACGGTTTGCTATGTAGAATACAACGCCATACAAAAATATCACTAAAACGTAGTAATATAAATAGTATAAACGCCCATCAATAATACAGGCAATCTTTAATTAAGGTTATATTGTTGCCTTCCTCCATCTCTCTCCCTCTCCACCCTCTCTTTCCCCTTCCTCTCCCTCTCTCGTTTAAAGCATTCACAGCGCATTTATATTCCCGTAAATAAAGATATAATAATCGGATTTTGAGGTCTAACAATATAAGTAGTCACTATGGCAACATTCCGTTAAAATGACAAGATTTCCATAAAATATGTAAATTGAACGTTTAACATGGAATATTTTGAACTGTGGGCGAAAAAAGATGAACAGAATAAGAAACGTTATAAATTTTTCTTCAAAATGGTTCAAATTCGAAGGTCGTAGGTTAATTCCTTCTAATTTTCATTTCCAAATGAATTAGAGCCTGCATGTCGAAAATCGCAAGAAAGAGCAACTTCCTACGCGCATGTTTCTCCGCGGCGAAGTAAAGAGTGCGATTTTGCTGATTTTAAATGCTTTTTTGATTTTTCTCAATTTTTCTGGCCATGCTATCTACAATTTCTGAAAATTACAGCTCTCCAACATTAATATTTTCTTTCTTCTAACGGTAAAATTTTTGAAAAAGTTTGAAACAACTAAATAAATAAAACATCTGTCGAAATCATTAAAAAATTTTAATTAGGTACTTTCCCCCTCCCTCCCCTCTCTCTCCCATATAAATGCATTGAACTCTCAATTTCGGCGCAATGGGAGTTGTCATGGTAGCTTATAATGGGTATTGTAATAAAACTGATAAAATCACGTATTTTATTGACTCTAGCCGTATTTCTATGCGAATTCGACCAGAATTCGGAATCTGTCTTCAATAAAAATAAACTTTGTTCTTTCCCGCAAAAAAGTATCCAAGTCTCAAGTTCACACCGTGATTTTAAGTAATTTTAAAATGCAAATTAAAAGTAGCCTACACTCATCCCTGTATTTCAGTTGGACGCAAAATATGTGGTTTGATAATTAAAACGTTCGCCATTTCGAATCAAAGTGACGTACAGAAACAAAACCTTGACCATTCACTAAGTTAGGATGTAAGGAAGAATCGTACCAAATTTGGTTATTCTAGCTTTTATCGTCACAAACACACGCTTCAAAATATATTATAGATTATTTCAGGCGTAAACTCAATTAACTGTACGAAATTTGATCAAAATCGTTGCAGCCGTTTTTAAGAAAATCACATTGTTGTTAAACATGCGTAGAATAAACTACCCTTAATTATAGAGTAATGTCAACCATTTCTTCATATACTGTGCTCAGTATGACAAAATGCCTAAGTACGAGGTTTCATACATTTTCGCTCTACCGTTTAGGCTCCAGAGCCAGTAACAGACAGACGGCATTGCGAAAACCACTTTTTCGGATTCAGCGACATCTAAAACGTATATTTCCGTAAAAAACTCGAGGTCGAATTTTTTCGCGATAACAATACTTTCTCATATACGAAGTATATTGAGAAAGTAAAAACCATATGCGCATATCAGCTACAAAGGATCCGTCTTCAGTGGTAATTCAGCGATAATATTCTTGAATTACCATTGAAGCGGCTGCTTTTTAGCGGAAATGCGCATGTTTTTTATAAGCTTGTTGTGGCTATTGGAGATCCCTGAGGGAAGCATTTTTTCAAGTGCCTGTTCTTGAACGCTGTCTGTCTTTGGAAATAAATCTGCGTCCAGCACATGACTTTCTCCATACAGAGCGTCCTCAGGAATAATTATCAGCAATTACACTCGTGAATAATTTTAAAACATCTTCAATAGTCTTTATTTAAAAAAGGCAACAAGCAAAGAAAATTGTTATCTGATTCTATGAATAACAAAATGTCGATGCGCAAATGAAATCACCTTTGGCAGCGTACGTAACGCTGTCAAAAATTGGGCAATGTTATCACAGCAACGGAAACAATGGCATACCTTAGCGACGTATTTAACATAAATTTCGAAGAAAAATCAAAATATCTCTTAAACTATCGATTTTACGAAAAAATGTTTCAAACAAAACACGTAGATAATTATATTTTCTGCAACCTTAATAATAAAAAATATTTACGTAAATTGAGTTTTAAAGGAGATATTTGAAAAACATTAAAAACGACAAGATCTTCATTTGCTAATAAAAATCTTAATTATAAAGTTTTGCGCTGATCTGTTTATTAGTTTCTTCAGTGAGAGCGCGCACAAAACGTTGTCACATACACACAGACGTCGCGAAAATAGTCAAATCGTACTCGGGGGACCTCAAAACGTGTATTGCCCTTGAAATCTCGAATTCAATTTTTTCGCTAATACAATACTTTCTCGTATACTACGTATGTGGAAAGTAATAAAAACGTGTAGAATATTTAAAAAGGAACAAATGGCGACGATTAAAACTGGTAAACGCATCTTTTCCGCTTTTATGTAAACGAACACATTTTTTTTGCGAGATGTCTTACAATTAGACTTTCTGCAATAAAATATCTCCATATCTCCCTTTCTAACAATTGCAAGCGACATGCAATGCGGTCTAAAAATGTAAGTAAAATCGGAAAGATAGTGAAGCCTCACTATTTTCGGACGAATGAATTGTGCTGTATCTAATATTACAAATATAAATATTTATTCAAATAATAAATAAAAGTACAAATAATAGGTCTTTTAATCGTGCATGGGTCATTACTGAAGTTTATTGGTGTTGTGGATCGTTAAAGGTGCATATAAATTTCTGTGTTGCCAGTGAGAACTTACGTATAAGTCCATAAGGGGATTAATTATCCCGAAAAGCTACAAGAAAAAAATAGTTTAATTTGTAGTAGACCCTAAAAGTCTGTCGTCTTGTTGTCGATGTTCCAAGAGTTAGGTATCGGAGTCACAATCATTTTTCGTAATCATGCACAGTTATTTATTGACTTCAAAGGAGAGACATATGCAATGAAATTCTGGCTTAGCATTTGTCATGGACTCTCATGCGTTAATCGGTCTTCCTCTTCACGAGCAGGTTAATAGTACACTTGCTCTCCACCTCGACCTGAAACGGCAGAAAAAGTCATTAATTTGAGCGATTTTGTTAAGGCTGTTCATCTCGAAATTTGTATCCTCTCCTGAAAGAAAAAAAACAAGTTTGAAAATAGTAGGTGGCGGTAATTGCGTCGCTCGATATGGTTTCATTCCGTGCTCGAAATATCTTTGGGTCATTCCGATGTCAATACTTTGTGACGTTATTTTCGAAGCCAAACTTTCGACGGTGACCTTTAATTTTTTCTTTGGCACGTCCTTTTACTCTTTAAAATTTTAATATGCAAATGACAGTCTTTCAATTTTTTAGGACGATGTCGTCACGACCGTATTATCGTCATTTAATTATTGCATAGATCAAATTAAACTTCAATAATGGGTTGTACTCGTATCCTAATTCAGAATTCCTGTTTCGGTGCCCTTATTTTTTTTTTAGACAAGTAAATGCACACTGAACACACTGTGCACACAAGTACATGCAACGAGCAGTAGGCAAACGACGGCACCAGTTTCTTCCCATGTTTTCGCTCAGCTAGTGCATGTGATGTGGGAACGTGATTTTTTTCGTTCGTCTCGTTTCCATAATTCCTTGAATATGTAGCACAAATAAACCTAGTAGAAATAAATGTTCCACTCAAAGCATTTTTCTCGTAAAAATTGGTCTGAGAAAAACCCACACGAAAAATTTTAAAATGAAACGATAATCATATGAAAAAAGTTTGCGCCAACCCATGTCAAAACGCTAATGTACATACGTGACACAGAATTTTTCACCTCCGGATTTATGCGATTCCCATACAATCGAAATTATACGGTCGAGACTTGTAATTGAAAAAAAGGAGCCCATTCAAAATTCGCGCACCTCACAAGGCGTTGGAGGCCGTGTTTTTTTTACTGTCTCCGTTGAAGGCGTACGAGAGAGGAGAAAAGGTATAAAAGAATCGCGTGCGTGACAAAATAAAGGGACGGAAGCTCGGAGGATTCGTGATAAACTGAACCGTAGTTATACTCTTTGACAACCATAGTAAATGCGGGAGAAAAAACAATTCAACTAAAGACGTACTGAAATCACCCACAAGGATTCAATAAAAAAACTTTTTAACAAAAGCTTGAGCAAAGATGGAACATTTAACGATAAAGCGTCAACTACTCTTATAGTCGATCCAACATCGGTAGACTTATGGCCTCGAAAACGGGGCGTACACGAGTTAGCAGCAGCTAATAGGAGACTGTTTGTTTGGGAAGGTAGTGGGGAGGAAACCAGTCTCACTCCTGCTCTCGAAGAGATCGCATAGGACTGCGTTGCCGTTTCTACCGCCGTTTCCTTGCTGTGGATCAAAAAGAAGGATGGGAAGTATTTTATTTAGAAACTGCGTAGTATATCAGCTGAGCAAGAGCTGGCAGCGCGCACCGATATCTGCTCTCCCGCACGAAAGTTGAGAGGGGCGATGGAAGGGGAAACGTTCGTGATTGGCTACTTGCTCTAAGTAGGCCAAGAGACTTCCGAAGTGGGATCGACTATAACTTAAACACTAGGATAAGACATGCAGCTCAAGTACATTGCGCTGCATTTTTTATTTGAAACCTCCAGAAATTTATAATTATTTCATAGAAAAAATGCCATCTTAGTTAATTTCGGATATTGATTTTTGTGGTCATTTACAATTTTCATTAAAGCGAATTTTCGTATAGAGTGATCACACAGTATATCGAAGGGGGATACTTCCGGTAAATTCCCGAAAGAAATCTAACGTGTATTTTCCTTTTGCTCATTGACATCATCCTTTACAAAACACAAGGAGAATGTTTCAATGATCTATTATGATTCATACTCCTGACGATATTGAGTATTTTTAGGATTCAATGACCTAATACATGATAAAGGTTATTCTGGTGGAAATTAAAATGCCTTGTTGAAAAACTAAAGGCATTTCAAATTAGATTTCCACAGCGGTAAATCACCGAGCACTTAACTGTACGTCTGAGGAATGCTAATTCGTAGCTGATGTCCGCGTCTGGGCTACGCTATACAAGATTTGATGAGGATGTTGTCATTGTCCGAATTTGTCGTTTACAGTCATTTATCGTCCTCGATTTTTATAACGCACTCCAGTTTCTTTGCACATCGAAAAAAGAAGTTTCTATCATAGATTGAAACTGACATGGAGATAAAAATACAGTCAAAACTCTAACATGGGAAGCCCGTGATCGGTGGCGATCCGGAATATAGAATTTTCTTAACCACGTGTGTACTGTTACCGCACACAGTCATGATTTAATGACTTCAACGCAAGTAATATATGACTAAATATCGCATAGGAAGGCATAAAATAATATAAAAATGCATATACCTGTATCTATATAAGAGGTTTCTCACACAAAGTTTGGCTTACACAGACGGGAACGCAGAAGAAACGGACAATTATTACATTTTTGCGGGAGTTATTAGGATTGCAAAAATTCTTTCTTTAGCTGCGGAAACATGGAGAACAGGAAAATAGAAACGCCGCCCGCGCCATCATTTCCGAACCAAAGACACTTTTCCGGAGCATTCCGAAATATGGATATTTCCTGACTACTGAATCACGGATTAGAGAAGTTCGGTGTACATCAGCTACTGGAAAAAAGCAGGGGCTTCGACTACTTTCTAGACATTTCCGTTTCCCTTCTGATGAGAATAACGAATCCATCATGTACGGACTCGGAATCGACGCAAAGCGATAAGAACGAAATGATCCCAATACATTTTTCTCTCACCAGAGCTTTTTTTTTAATATCGACATTACGCACCTAGCTCGTTAGGACGTTTTGGGGTTCTGGTGATGAGATGTGGAGCCATGTGAAGTGGCTTAGGCTTCCAGTTACCATCCTCGATCCCCCTATTTTTACTTTTGTTATAATCTGGAGGCGGTATATGAGGCTCCATGTAGCCTGGATTCCCACCGCCATCGCCCCTCACGTATCCTTGGTTCGTGTAACCCCTTCCGGCGTTCGGATGGACACGACCTTGCCTATTTGGCACCTTCGGAGGAAGGCGTCGGTTGTTGTAGTCTGGAGGTGGTATCGGAGGGAACAACCTAGACGGTCCTGCTTCGTTCAATGGAGTGGGTGGAATGCTGACGTCTCTGCCGCTGTCCCACGAAGCCCTGTAATTGTTTCCGAGCTGTCCAGTGAGTCCGGGTCTCGCGAGCTGAGGGAACTTCAGGGTGTAATCCGGAGGAGGTACGGGAGGCATGGGTTCTTGGGCGAGCTTGTTAGGTTTAGGAGGTCGAGAAAGTTCTTCGTTTAAGTAGTTCCAAGGGACCTGATTGCGGAGTTCTGAAGGTGGCTTCCCGTTTTGTCTCAGGGAAGACCTCACCTCTTCGTTACACCTGTTGGAATGAAGTAAGGCGTTTTTATTGGAGCCGACATCCTTTAGGAAGATGTCTAAAAAAGTTTTTTTCAACCGGGGTACGTAAGTACGTAAGAATTTTGAAAGGGTAAGCAAATTTTTTTTAAAGATAATAATTCTTAATCGAAATTCATTTTTCATGCGTGAATTCTGCATTGCGACTAATAATGGAGTTGTAAAACAGAAAACTAACCCCAAAAACCGAGAATTATAACTTTATCAGCAGGAGTTATCTATTTTAGCATAACTGTTACTCATTCCATTATCACTTTTAAATGTGCTTTGAGGATAAGCGACCATTTAAAAAATATACCCTAAGGCAGGGGTCCCCAACCTTTTCGATGTGGCGAGCACCAAGTTTGTAAGTTATAATATAAAGCGAGCACCACTATAACTCTGAAGAAATAGTAATGATCGCGAATAAAATCAAACCAACAGAGTTATTCTTAATGTTTCAGTTATGTTTAGAAAGAAATCAACTGTGCAAATTAAATTATTGGTTAAAAGAAGAGCTCGCGAGCACTAGGTTGGGAACCTCTGCCCTAAGGTGTACGCCACCAAAAAAATAATTTGTAAAGCCCTGAATACGATGTTTGTTGGCTCCGTTTTTTCAAGGAAACCCTCTTTCTCATTTCACGTGGCTATTTCGAGTTCCACGATGCATCAGAAGTGAAAAAGTGGCAGAATATGACTTTTTTAATTCGAGGGATTGACTTTTCGCAATGAATATGATCCGGATAAAGGTGAAATAATTTTAATAAAAAATTACGATACGTACTCAAAGAAAATTTTCCATATGACCTTCAGAGTATTGTGCTAGAATTTGCTAAAAAGGACTTACGAGAATAAAATCATTCTTTGAGGCTTATAAGTAAAAAAAATTTGAATGTGTTAATTTGGAATGGCCTTCTACAGTGACAGCGAACCTTCTATTGACCGCGTGCCAATATTACTGAATTTGTCGAATCTTTTCCGCCTCGCGTGCCACAAAAAAGTCCTTGATTTTTTTTGCGTGCCAACTAAATTAAATTCGTGAACAAGACATGAGAGATTTAAATTTGTAACCATAAAACTAATGTTTACAATAGTTAACTAAATAACACAACTGTTTTTGCGGCACTAAATCAGTACGATAAATGCTTTGATTGGTTTTCGCCTTTCGTTGGCGTGCCAGCCAAAATCGTCTTGCGTGCCACTTATGGCACGCGTGCCACTTATGGCACGCGTGCCATAGGTTCGCCATCACTGGCCTACTATAACAAATTAATATAAGTAAACAAAAAACTCAACTGCAGTAATTACATTTAAATCTCTCTTATAACATAGTAATAATTGATATGTATCTGTTTGGCGCTTATTTCGAATGTTAAATTAATTCCGTTTATTTGAATTCAAATACTTCAACTCAATTCTTTTACAGTTGGCCTCGAATAATTGAAAATAATAGAAGCTATAAAAATGAAATAACGGTTAATCGATCGATAAAAGACAGTTATCACCGAAGTTGGAAGATGACCACTCGTCGTAAGAAAATCCATTTCAAAACGGGCGAAAGAAGTACGTATACACTAAGCTTGTCGGTGATCAAACTATTTGAAAATGAGCTTTATAACTCTTTTGTGCCTTAAAACTATTATCCCATAGCTTAGAGACAGGTTAAGTAAATATTTACGACGTTTAATGAGATATTAACCTCACGAACGAGACCGGGACGGCACTAATCTCTTCGAAACTTTGGTCGGGTTCCTTTGTGCGTCTCGGAGGGTATTGCCAAGGATTTGGTTGGTTGCGTGAATATCCCCAGCCTCCGTCGCTTTCGGTCGAATCCTTTCTCTTAGGCGCCGATGGTGACATCCAAAGGTTGCTGCCAGCCCGCCGTTGTTTATTACGCTAAGAAATAAGACGTTATTGGAAATATTTATCCCTTAGCTAATTTTGATCTCACGTTTCAAAACATATCAAAATCTAAAGCTAAAGACAAACTTGATCAAAATGTTATCAAATTAATTTAATGTTTATTTAGTTCGTTATTTCATCATTATAATCTATTTATGCTCTGACTTTTAACCCTTTGAGTCATGGTGGTTTCAGAAGAAAACGGCAAAAACGTGCACTTTTTTTTTACTACAGAGACATTGGTTATATAAAGAAACCATCTCCCCCTTTTTTATGATAGTACAGCAGTTTTCGAACACCGATCCACTTCGAAACACTCGGACATAAAAATTTACGGAATAAAAAACAGAAATTAAATTTTTCCGTACAAATGATTTTCTTCTCAAATGCATATAACTCTTTATAGAACACCTTAATGAATGCTAAATTTAGATATCCGTTTGCATTGAAGTGTCTTATAGAGCTACCGGAGAATAGAAGAATCAAGAGCGTGTTTGTTCGAAATTATTGAGGCCACCTCTTTTCCAGTAAACTTTCACTATAGGTGGAAGAAAGGCATTGACATGTCTCATCAGATATTTCTAATGTACCTGAGATATGTATCCCGAGATATTTTAATTACAATTTAAAGCGATTTTTTTAAATCAAATGTGAATCATAGATTTTTTGTTGTTAGTCCTATCAGAACTTCTAGATCCCTTTATCAGTAACTGCCGCTGTGCATCGATGAGAATAGAATGACTTTATTCTTCTACAAACGCAACCTTCTCTAGGTACATCACCAAATTTAGATTGTGTATATGCTAATTCAGGACAAAATTATTGAAGGTGTTAACTCGAAATAACGAAAAAGGAAAATATTGCCTTAATACTAATGGATCGCTTGAGGCGAGTCCGCCATTACTTATCTCAAAGGTGAAAATATCCATTCAACTCACTGATTCGGCCCTGTGTCTCTTCAAATTGTTCTTCAACGCCAGTGTGACGGCCAACAGGAAAATGACGTTGAATGCCCAGAAAATGAGTCCCCTGGCGAAGATGACAGTCATGACGGCAGAGGGCACAGCGGATAAGCCTTCCACTCCAGGTATCCTTTCCATGTCTTCACAACCTTTCAGAGGTCCGAGGTTTAGAATGCCGACGAATTCTAAAAGACCCATTATTGTCTGAAATATAGCGATTGGAAGAACTGAGACCCTATGTAAAAATCGAGAGTATTAGTTTTATTATAAAATCTTGTAATATTTAGTAGATAGGAAACTCTTTTCGTTATTGATGTTTACTTTTGTGCATCATTTTTAGACACACTCGAATAAAGCGGATGATTGGCGAATATAAGAAATAATGCCTTTCATAAAATGCCCCATCGCGAAAATTTTATAACCACACAGATTAAGAGCTTAGTCTGCATTAAACTTCAAGATTCACTTTTACATCATAACGTCACCTATCCACCTCTAGCATATGGTTTCATTAACAGTTCAAGCAAACAGGAGTAAACTGTTTTATTTATTTGCGGAGCGCTTGGATCAGAGAGATTCATGGCAGGCTCTCATCAGCTACAGAGACCTGGCATCCCAATCTTAACCCAATTTTTAGAACCCGTAATTTGCTGATTTTTTAAAAAATTGGGTTTGCTACTATTTACAACACGAACCCATGGTTTTATGTGACTTTCTTTCGGTTTTACATAAGGAAAATTAAGGCGAAAGTAAAACGACGCCGAGAGTAACACAAGGCGCTTGCAACCATTGACGCTGGGCACGGGATTGCATCGTGTAATCAAAATTAAACTGAAACTAAGCGGAAAGGCTACGTGATAAAATTCTGTCGATCCTTCGTAAATGTCTCCTTATCCTTGACATTTGCGGAAAGAAACGTAAGTTTCTAATCCTGAATTATATTTCGATAACCCCTTGAATTGACTGACATGTTGGAGTAAAATCAAAACAAAGAGTACACTAATCAAAACAAATTTTACATAAATTTCGGCAAATAATAAAGAAACAAAAAAGACGCTCCGTCGTTAAAAGAAGAAAAAAAACAGTTTCGGTCGCACAAAATTCAATCGATTAAATTCCCAATTTACTCAAGAGTTTTGGCGCTGACGAGGTTTCCGTAGACTCTTACCATGGTTTTAGACACGTCCATACCATACGTGACCGTGGCAACTGTGTCTGCCACAATAACAGCTAAGGTCGTCAATAACCAAGGGACGTAAGAAAAAGTCGACCAGCAACCTTTCGTTCCGATCGAAGCGCCAACTGCAATCGAAATAGAGAAACAGCAGGATGACAGATTCGATTCGGCCGATATATACGTATCTACTGCAAAATTATCCTACGAAGTTCGTGCCTACGTCATTTTAAGGGTGGAAAAACAATGTTGATACAAAACAATTTTCTACCTTCGATCTATTTTGTGTTCAAATTCCCAATTTATCCTACATATAGACGTTCTATTTATGTCTAAATGCTCAAGAATGTTATACTGCCTCAATTACTATCCTCTTTATACCTCTTTCCAGGATTATTAGATACACTGGAAAGTTGCATTGCTCTGAATGGGAGATTGTGGTCGTGAATGTATAATAACCGTAACAGACAGAATAGGAAGAGTACATAATTTACGAGAATGAAGGAACGAATAAACTGTCATAATTTCATATCATCGGCATCACCATAGGTCCGGAGTTCCGAAATCCTGGGTCGCGACCCAACTTTGGGTCGCGTTGCAGAAGTCAAAAAATAATAATGCTGAAAACTAAAATCCAACCATAAAGTTAATTTTCTGCCATGAAGTTTAATGCCCGCAAGATAATTTATTTTATAACAGACGCA
Organism: Uropetala carovei; assembly: GCA_036926305.1. Classification (NCBI taxonomy): domain Eukaryota; kingdom Metazoa; phylum Arthropoda; class Insecta; order Odonata; family Petaluridae; genus Uropetala; species Uropetala carovei. The sequence continues at coordinate 4,826,830 of JAXCHB010000130.1, forward strand.
GTTCGTTTTCAAGCATCGTCTAACTTACTACGACCGCCCGCACAGTTCATATATTTCCCATACCGCGCAGCGGAGTTCCAGTTCAGTCCAGTCCGACTCGTGTTTTCGGCACTTATCGATAACATTTGTGACAGACACAACTGGTGTCGATTACCGCTTATTGCAGGGTTTGCACGACAGGAGGGTGGAGAGATGGGGGGCGCGTATGCTGTTTTTTTTCTACATGTGAGCGAATATCAGGATTCATAAGTCAGTTGGCAGGTATGAGTGCAATTATAATATTATTTGAAATACACGAAAGCTACTTTTACAATGTTTTTTAATCATTCGCAACTTTTAATATTGTATTTTATAAGTTATTTCAATAAGTTGTGAAAATTGCATAACTTCACATACATATACGTATATTGTTTGCGTTTACTTCAGTAAAAAATATCGCAGTTATTCAAAGCGAGAATTTAATTGTCGCTAAAAAAAAACCGCCACACAGTTACAATTATTCATTTATTTTTATAAAAATGAATTTTTGCTGATAATTATGTTTCTAAAAGGATAAAAAGTCACAAATTACAAGTTATGATTCGCTATTATTTCACAGTTATTTCTATTTTAAATGGCTCAAAAACATTCGCACCAACACTTATATAAGCCTGAATTCTTGAAATATGGTTTCACTGAGATTAAAGATCGGTCGGGAATATCTCTTGGGAAGTGCGTGCAGTGCATGGAGGTCTTGGCCAACCCGTCATTAAAAGAAAACAAATTAAAAAGGCATTTAACGCCAATGCAGCCAAATTTAGTTAATAAACCACTGAGCTATTGGAAAGACAACGAGGAAGGTGTCAAAGGAATGTGACTTGATGCACCCTCAAAATCTGCCGTTTGTTCTTCGGAGAAAATGTCACTAGCCTCTTTCGGGGTTGTGTGGAAAATACACTATGTAAGAAACCTCATAACATTGGAGAAGAGTTTGTGAAGCCACCTGCCACTGCTATGGCAAGGACTGCATGCGGAGAGGAAGTAGCGAAGCAAATGAATTTGATACCACTCACATACAACAGCATCAAACAACGAATTGATCTTATTTCTGAAGACATTTTGGACCAAGTAATCACGAACTTGAAAAAAGTGTGAGAAAGTTTTCCCTCCAAACAGATAAATCTGTCGGTATTGGAGACAATCCCCAGCTTATGGTTTTCTTACGGTACAAGGAAGATGTGATATGCAATGAAGAATTTCTCTTCTGCAGTTCACTTGCAACCACTACAAGAGGTGAGGACATATTTCAACTGGTTGACAATTTTTTCAAAAACCATGCTTGGCTGTCTGTACTGACGGAGCTCCATGATGGGAAGCCGGATAGGATTTTGTGCACGAGTGAAGGAGGTGAATCCCGATGTTGTAGCAATGCACTGTTTCTTGCACCGAGAAAATTTAGCAACCAAAGAAATGCAGCCAGATCTGTATTCCGTTCTCAATGATGCCATCCAAATTGTAAATTTTATCAAAAACAGAGATCTAAACTCGAGTGTTTCGAAAAATGTGAGGAAATGGGATCTGAGCACCAAGAGTTACTTTTCCATTCAGAAGTCCGCTGACTTTATCGAGGGAAGATCTTTGTAAGAGTTTTTGAACTAAGAACTGAAATCGAAATGTCTCATTGAAAAAAAATGTTTTGGCTAACTGTTTCGAGGTTCCTCATTGGCTAGCGAAACTGGGCTATTTGAGTGACATATTTTCTCACCTCAATGAGTTTGATTCAAATATGCAGGATCATAACCAAATTATGGTTGATATCGGTGAGCACATTTCTGCTTTCCAGAAAAAACTTAGTCTTTGGAGCGAAAAGATGGCGAAAGGTAAGATTGCCGCAGCATTCCCGATATTGAATGCAATGTTAAAAGATACTTCTGATATATCTCTGGCTGGCCTAGAAGCTATTTTTCAGGAACATTTAAAAAAGCTTCTACTTGAGATGAATCGATATATACCAGAGACTGTTAACCTCCAAAAGCAGAGTCGGGTCAGAAATCCATTTGACTTGACTGTCACAGAAGATGGAGATGACATCCCCGGATTTCAAGAAGAACTTATCGATCTCCAAGAAAATCATGTTCAGAAAACAAAATTTACTGTGCTTCCTTGTTCAAGTTTTTCGGCTCAGCTAAAAGATAAACCGATTCTCACCAGGGAAGATGAAAAAATTCTGCTACCTTTCCCGACAACGTACCTCTTTGAAGCAGAATTCTCAAGCCTTGTGACAATTAAAAGCAAACCACGATTCGACCAACTGATGAAAAAATTTCAACAATCATGGAAGCCACTAAAACCGAAGGTTTTTCTTACAATAATTCAAGGATTTTTATACGATTTTTATCCGAAAATACAAATTTTTATATTATTGTTAATTAAACTCGAGTAAATGTTGCATACAACTTTTTCAATTTATTTTTGCTATTAAAAATGTACATTCACATAAGAATAAAAATAAGTATAATATACGAATACGTTTACGAAAACTTTTTCGATTTTTCTCAAAATTTTAAATCTTTGGGTCGTGGGCTGAATGAGTTTAGAAATTGTGGAAATCACTGCCATAGGTAGTACGCCCGTATAAAGGTCCGTGGTCATATTTGTTTACACCTGGTTCGCTACAATGAATTTCATACAGGTATTCATTGTAATAATTTTTAGCTAGAAAAATCCTCATACGTGTAATGTATAATATATACTGTACATTTATGTATTATAGTGAGACATGATCTCATATTAATTTGTATTTATATACCATTAAATTTACTTTGTTTTACCAACCCGAAGCAGTGTGTACGTACATTCCTTCCAACAGCGGATTTTCTCAACCAGTGGGTCGCAAAATGATTTGAAGTGGACCGCGAAAACTTTTTTAAAACTGTCGCAGAAGTATGGCAAAAAGTGAATGAATTCTCCGAGCTCTTGGGGAAAAACTTACTGATCAACATAAGAGACGTGAAAATCCATATTCCGCTCAAGATGGCGTAGGCCAGCATCCATCGTGCTGTCCGTTCTGCTGGCTCGACCACCTCGGGCCATGCTGGCTTATCGGGATAATTGTCCGGGTTAATGGTAACTCCTGGGCAAATAGTAGGATTAGCGGATGGTAAAATAGGGTAAAGCGAACTGAAATCAGGAGGTAGTGTAGGAAAAACGTCAGGTAGTGGTAGCGGAGGAGGACAACGAGCATCTGGAAAAAGAAAAAATAAGTCATCCGACGATCACTCGACATGAACGCACTTCTACCTCTCCACACTAACGATATAACTAATCCAAATAAAAGATAAAAGGTCAATTACTGTTCGTTCTCACAAAAATTTGTCATCCTGTAATTGGACCGAAGAACCAATTGGAAGGAGAACGAATAATTCAACAAGTTAGGAAATTGTACACCGTATCACAAATGGGCGCGTTTCGTGCGGTGGAGTATTAGAAAGAAATTATATACATGTACGTAAGGGAAATTGCGTTTTAAAGTTCTTTTCTTCATCATAAATAATTCATTTTCTTTCTATTTAATAATACTGCATGCACACGTAAGGAAATTAAACGTTTGTTTGGGAGATTGCTTATGTTAGCAACAATGAAGTAACCATGCAAGAAATATTCCAAGTTCAACTCGAATTAAGACATTCTGGTTTGATTTTCTCAATAACGGCTACTTCTACGATAAAAATGTATAGGAAAGGAAATACTCTTCTTTACCAGTTCTACAACTTTTATTTGAAAAATATTTTGATTGAGCAATACTTTACGAGATATGACGAAAATTTAATTTTTTGTCACCAGCAAAGTGGTACCCCTGATTGGCGTACGTGATTCATTTTTGCGATTTTCTTATTATATTTGATAGTAAGTCCTTACGAAATTTCATGAAAATCCGTTCTGTAGAAGCCGAGAACGAACATGCGGACGAACGGACGGACGGCCAGACCGACGATAATAGGCGCTCACGCTGGAAGCGAAACGCGCCTAAAAACGGCCAGAATGATTTCGAACATTTTTTAAGCAAGGGACCGCAACAATTTTACAATGCGGCGAGCACCAATTTACATCCAGCGAACACCACGATACCTTAATAAACTGCAATGATCATAAATAAAATCGAACCAACGTCAACGTTATTGAAGACATTTTTATACGTTTAGAAAGTAAACGAGCGAACGAATTAAATTACCCGTTCCAGGAAAGGCGATTTTTAAACAGCTTGCGGTTGGACTACCACCACCACCGATCACCAGGTTGTGGACCCCTACTTTTAAGCAATGGTTCCCAAAACTGGGTTCTTAGGAACGCTGGGACCCCGAAGCGTTAGGGGTTCCGCCAAAAACGTTGGTAAATAAATAATATCGACGATTTGTAAAAGACAGATAGGTCATCGACGAAATAACATTTGTTCAAATCAGTTAATGATTATCTAGTAATAATTAATACGTCCAAACGTCGTTATACGCGTATAAAAGTATGTCTAAAATATTTGAAGGTGTGAGAACCGCAAATTTCTGTTTATCTTTGAAAGTGTGATGTGGCTACAAAAATGTTGCCAACAACTGTTTTACGGTAATATTCGGCGTGACTCCTTACGGGTTTCAAATGTTTAGAGGCGAGATACAGAATATTTATTATCTAAAATAATTAATTTCGTTATTTTGGCTAGATAAGCGTCCAAGTCTCGAGATCGAAAAAAAGTCAAAGACCGCACCAATTCTGTCGGGCTCGTTGAATTATAATTTCAAACTTTCGCTAACCGTCGACAACAAATTGGAGCACTCTGTTAGTTCAAATTAATGCCACAAATCTCACACATAGAATTAATTTGGTGACCAGATTCTCTTAAGTTAATAACGGGACATTTACTATACTGCAGAAGACAAATTTTCTAAAGATACTTTCTGTAAGAAAGATAGTCTTAAGCCATTTGATGCACTTTTGATTTTTTGATTTTTAAATTACTTTGCCTGTTTTCAGGCTGTAACAAACCTTGAAAATAAAACGCATCGCTAAAAAGAAAAGAAACTTCCACGGCGCGCAGGAGACCGGCTGTAATTTCCTTATAGATTAACATTTCGAAGAGGAGTGTAAATTCTCATTCTATCTGTACTCATACCGTAGAAAAATTTATATGAATATCAACAGGAAAGGCTGATTTAAAAAAATAAAACACGGGTCAAACGAGTGACCCGACAAACGTTTTCGGAACACCTGGATAATATATGTTGCAAATATGGAAATGATCGGTAAATATAGGAAGTCTGGTCACACTAAGAATGACAGAATGAAGCTTTTTATGGTAATGAGACAAGTCTCTGCTGTTAATTGCTGATGTTTTGTTGTTTTTCATCGGTTAGTAATATGAAAATTATAAAGAAAACGTGTAAACCGGTCATTGACCGGAACGTAGGGAAGTGAATACTTAAAAAACCTTTTGCCGCAGTGAATTAAGAAGGGCTAAATTTCATTTACGTCTTTAAAAAATGTACTTCAACTACAAGGGCGGATTTAACTCAAGGCATTTCGGGCGGTCGTCCAAGACCCTCACATCTCAAGGACCCCAAGAAGCATACGAAAAATTAAGAAGAATAGTAAAATGGAAAATTATTACTTCACTACAGAAACACATACTATGCTGTGGTATATATATTTTCCATTACCAATTTTCGGAACACTGTTATATGTTTTCGGCGGAAACTTAAGTATTGGATGTTATTCCTAGTAACTAGGATGTTTGAGTTCCAGAATTTGAGTATCACCCAGGGAATCCATATGTCGAAATTCGCCATGGTCCAAATGAGTAATAAAGTACGTTCTGATTCTATTTCACGTAGAAAAATATTAACAATAATACTACACTACAATCAGCTGGCGTTGTAGTATAAAAAGATGATTTTATTGAACATTCCAAGTCTAATAAAATTGCAAACATATTGCTTCTGCAACTAAATACGATTCATCTACAAAAGTTCGATTTTTTTTTAATCAAAACGTTTTCGCTAACGACTGAGCAACACAGTCGCTACAGATTTTTCAAGTAACTCACAAGTCAATTCTGGAAAAATAACATTTTCTCGTTAAAAAAAATCGGCGAATTCTCATGCCGAAAATTTAATTTTAAGAGCTGATTCGGAATGGATTCAAATCCTTTTGGCAGTGACAGTGAACTTGGCTCCTTTTTGCTTCAGCAAAATTTTTCAAGTGTCGCATCTACGCCTCTGCTTTAACATGCCCTTTTTAATCAGAAAGACTTCAGAATTATCCAATCAATCGTCATCCGAAACGTCTCGATGCCACATTTTGGATAATTTATTTCTGAATAAAACCCGAAGATGGCATTTGAGACATTCCTTGATGTAATTCAGTGACTCCCAAACATTTTGCAGGCGCTGAATCCTTTCAGAAGATAAATAGAATTTCGCGGAACCTCAGCCTTGAAAAAGAGGTTTTTATATTTTCACATACGGGGATTGCAACTTTATAGACGCATCCATTTGTTGGTATTATACCATAATCAGATTCTTTTAAAGTGGGAATTATCGCCCTAATTACCCGCCAACGCATTCAAAACGCCAATTTATTTAATAAATGAAATTTGTCGAGGCACCCTTTAAAAAATCACATTCGGTACCCAGTTCTGGAACCACTGACTTAAAGAGAAACCGCTGCTTTTAATTGGACTTGATTTCAGGAAGGTCGTTAACCTCGCAAAATGAAATGACATCAGGATGGGAAATCACCCCCATCATCGAAAAGTCGAACGCTCTCAAAGAGGAAAGAGATCCAACGCCGAAGACGTATCACGAAGCAAAAGACGATCGCACTTTTTCACGTCGCTATTCGCTGAATTTCGCCGCGTGAAACAAATCGGGATAAAACACTCGGTCGAGCGTGGATCACTTTTATTTTTTTTTTTTACTTACTGTAGAAGTAGATGCCGATTATAAAGGCAGCTATGTCAGACGGCGGCTTGTATTGGCAGTTATAAGTCGACAGACCGGCTATGGAAAGACCCAACCATGCGACGGCCTCGATCTGAAAAGGATGAAGCTCTATAGTTGAAACGTTGGAGTAAAAGAAATGTTTAAACGAGACGCATCCACGATCCGTAAGGGCTAGGAAGGCTGTTTTGTTTCGTAATCAGCGAGTATAAACCTCTCTCTCCCTCTCATTCTCGTTATGTTAGACGAGACGCGCAAACGCGACTCGTTTAAGGGGCAACCATATGAATTATCGCTTCGGTCCTAATGGAAGAGTAGGTGAATGTCTCCGCGAGCCTCTCCAAAGGGTGTACGGATGATTATGTTAGGTCGATTACTCGTCTCTTAAGAGGCAATAAGAAGTTCCAAGTCTTTAGCATGCAATGATGAAGAGTAATCGACTTTTTATGATTATGATGAGTATGCACGTTCCGGGCGAGCCTGCGTCAGAACACTTCACGCGTGCGTGCAGAGGCGTCCTTTACGGATTACTTAAACATTAATAGAATCGGTACAATACACATTGCACCAACTTTTTTCGTATACGCGTATGGTCTCACTACACTATTTTCTGGCTGGAAAGACCGCCTACTGCTACAAAAATTATGTCTTCTGCGAGTATATGGATATATAGATATATAGATAACCTCACATACGTGAAAATCAAATGTGATAAATAGCTATACTAAACATAGATATCGAGTACAGTAATACCTCGCTATACGTCGGAGACGCGTTCCTGAAAAATGCGACTTATAATGAAACAACGTATAGCGAAACAAAGATTCCCATAAGAACTATGATAATAGTAGGGGTTACGTTCCTGGCGGATATTTTGTGACACGCTTGTGTCCCAAATAATACATTACAATTGGGATAGTCCCTTTTATCCCGTGTAACTTGTGAAGCACCTAACCAATCGTGATCTCTCAAACATATGACCAGCAAATTTTTATTCTGATTGTATGATTTTATACGAATTGATAAACACGAAATTAAATTAATTCATATAAATAATAATAAACATGAAATTAAAAGCCGAATAGAGGGCTTTTATTGTTATAGTAATAATTTATGCACCGCAATTGGAGTAGTAGTAGTAATTAGCTTTTTAGGTGCGTCGACATCTAAGGTCATTTTGCACCGTCAAATTCTGTTAGAGAAAATCAACATACACCACAACATCCATGCCCGAAGCGGGATCGAACCCGCGACCTTTGGGTTAGAAGGCAGGCGCACTGCCTACCAGTCTAACCCGGCCGGTCCGCAATTGGAATTTCTGAAATTTTGCTTTTAGCATTTCACAAACGACGTATATGCGAAATGACACAACTTATAACGAAACATGTTCCTTAATGATTGGCGACGTATATGCGAAACAATGTATAGCGGGGTAATGTATAGCGGGGTTTTACTGTATTATGTGGATGGCTGGAGGCACATAAGCGCTATAGCATTATTGCTGGACAAAGATTGTTGAAAACTGGGAAGAGTTGAGTATAAAAATCGATATATTGTAATGACGGAAGACGATCTATAGTTATTGTTTTAGTAATATGGTTTATGAGTTATTGTTTATGAGACCAAGCTCTATGAAATAGTGAATGTAAACCAAAATCGTTTTTGTCGACATTTTGTGAAAATCGACAAGAACAAATTACACTTTGTTGTTGCGCTATATCGTTCATCTCGTCATACTTTCTATTCCAGATAATGTTATGCTTAAATACGAAAGATCACCTTCCGATTTTGTTGAACATTTAAGGCTCTAGGATCCCGCACAGGCAGACAGACCCAAGGACACCCAAAACTTGTATTTTCTTCAAAATCTCGAAGAAGATTTTGTTCGCGATTGCAATACTTTCTATATAGTAAGGTATACGTACATGAGAAAGTAATAAAGAACAATATTAATGGAATAATACGAGGATGATCAACCTGCGGCCCGCGAGCCGCATGCGGCGATTTATGCCGTCCGGGAAGATACGATGAAAATGAGACCCGTGAAATTTAACACGCAAAGTCATAAATCTAATTGAAATTTTAAGCATATAAAACCTAATTTGAACTTTATTTTCACTTCTGTGATACCTCTGAATCTTTAGGAAATTTCCGATTTAAACTCTAATCCTTAGCAATGGCATGTCCCTGGCTTAATATAACGTCAAACCTCTGCAAGACGATACATCAGAAGTGATGGTTATACCATATTCTTATTGTCGTTTACCTAAAATATCCTTAGTGCTGAACCTAATGAAAAAGACACCAAATGGTTTCAGAGATTAGATACGGCGAAAAGTTAATTTTTTTGCTCATAAATGGGTGACACCCAGGCTTAGATTATGTGAATCATTTATATCATGTTTTTACTGCCCCTTTGCCAAAGGGTCTTTAGGAATAAACTACACGAAAATCCACCCATTAGTTTCGGAGATAAAACATGCTGACAGACAGACGGACACGATTTGATCACAAGGCCTTAATTTGTTTTTTACATTTTGTGAAGAAAGCCTAAAAAGTTATTTTTTCGATTCCATCTGAAATTCACTCAATGAATTAGGCGGCTCCAAAGGTCGTAAAAATATTTGGAAAACGAGACGCGCTATTCGGCTGCAATTCCTATTTCAACTGTGGTGACTCACCTACATTTCAATGCTTTCGGTCAATCGCCACTGATGACGGCCGCTTTGCATCCAGCATGTGTATCAGGTTTTCCCAAACTCTTTATGGTCACCGGAACAACTTGTTTATCAATCGCTGCTGGTTGTGATGTATATATCTCTGACGTTATAGTATTCACATTATATTTACGAAGCTTATAAATACAGTTTTTTGTTTGGTTTTTTCGATTGTTAGCAGTAAAAATTAGAGCAGTCAATAATCGATTTTCGAAAACCGATTCTACTTACCGATTTTCGACCGCCGTTTTAAAAGTCGAAAACCGAAAAATCGAAATCGATTTTTACCGAAAAGTCGAAATCGATTTTTTTTACCGAAATGTCGAAATCGATTTTTTTTTACCGAAAAGCCGAAATCGATTTTTTTACCGAAAAGTCGAAATCGATTTTTTTTACCGAAAAGTCGAAATCGATTTTTTTACTGAAATGTTGAAATAGATTTCTACTGAATTATTGAAGTCGGTCTTCTGGATGTCTACATCGATTTTCTCAAAAAAGCCTACAGTATGTGACCGTGGAACGAAGTGACACCGCATCGTGTCCGTTGTCTATGGTAACCCGATGTGCTACGGATCTGAAATTTGGAATGTAGGTAGAACTCCGGGTGAAACAAGTTCGAAAAATAAAATTCTGAAATTCATACTCCAGAACAGACATATAATGTAATGGTGAAGGCTCACTTATAAATACTGCTCCTACTATTTTATTTTATTTGGAGTAAGATTAAGTAATGATTAAGTTATAATTAAGTAAAATTAAGTAATGTATATGTATGATTGTAGCAGTAAATGTAAATCATCTTCTGTGTTTTTCATCCTATTGTGAAAATATTACTGCTGTAATCATAAAATGCTGCTTACGAACAAGGATTACTGTAAAGTGCTTCCTTTTCTAATCCTAGAAGAATTTGCCGTTTCTTATTTCACAGCCAAGATGAAAACGTCGCCTGCTGGGAAACGGTAAGGTCCGAAATAGCCTTGAATATCCACGGGTCCATCTGCAATTGTCCGCTTTAATTATCCTTTATTTTTTATTTATAATGGTATTTGTCAGACCAAAGGGCAGTGGGGTATCAGCGTCACACCGCCTTGATTGTTTTTGTGGAATGAGAAAATGAAAGAAAGGAAAATGGAAGAAATGCAAACCTCGATGCATCCTTTGTGTAGAGATTGCCATAATCGAATGATTTCCATAATAGTATGTATTTTAATTATTATAAATCGAAAAAAAAGTGTTTTTTAATCATTTTAAATCGAGAAAAACGACATAGACATCCAAAAGACTGACTTCCCCAGTTCAGTAAAAAAAATCGATTTCGACTCCTCGGTAAAAAAAATCGATTTCGACTCCAGCAGTAATATTTTCATAATAGGATGAAAAACACAGAAGATGATTTACATTTACTGCTACAATCATACATATACATTACTTAATTTTACTTAATTATAACTTAATCATTACTTAATCTTACTCCAAATAAAATAAAATAGTAGGAGCAGTATTTATAAGTGAGCCTTCACCATTACATTATATGTCTGTTCTGGAGTATGAATTTCAGAATTTTATTTTTCGAACTTGTTTCACCCGGAGTTCTACCTACATTCCAAATTTCAGATCCGTAGCACATCGGGTTACCATAGACAACGGACACGATGCGGTGTCACTTCGTTCCACGGTCACATACTGTAGGCTTTTTTGAGAAAATCGATGTAGACATCCAGAAGACCGACTTCAATAATTCAGTAGAAATCTATTTCAACATTTCAGTAAAAAAATCGATTTCGACTTTTCGGTAAAAAAAATCGATTTCGACTTTTCGGTAAAAAAATCGATTTCGGCTTTTCGGTAAAAAAAATCGATTTCGACTTTTCGGTAAAAATCGATTTCGATTTTCGACTTTGACTTACCGACTTTTCGATTTTCGACGGTCGAGTTACCGATTTTCGAAAAAATCGAAAAAAATTGACAGCCCTAGTAAAAATACACGTATTTTCTTCGCGAAGCAAAATCTATGAATTAATCTAAGTTCTTGGTTTCCTGAGTACACATTCTTCGACTGCAGTCCATTTGAAAAACGTATCATTTTTCACACCCAGCCTTTTTCACCCAAAAATCGTTTTAATATTCCGAATGAGTTTTGATTAAAAATGTCAAAATGGTTCATAAACTTTACAACGCATGCAAAATGTCAAATTTTAGCCCTTGAACTTTGAGAAACGAATTCATTCCTCCCATTTCCTCAAGGCATTATGATAACAGAGGGAAAAAATTTCCCAAAAGAACTTAAATTGACAGAATCGTAAAAATCATATCAAGCGCACTTCTTTATCTGGCACAGAAAAAAATTTCAAAGGATTTTTTTTAAAGCCACTTGGTCTCCACCAGAAAAAATATAAAAAATGCGAGGAGTAAAAGACAAAGGATAAGAAAGCATAATTGCTTCCATTTGTCAATATGTCACCGTCTCTGTTCAGGTGTGTAAGTAGGAGAGGGTTTGGATTGGCCCTGGCCTTGATGAAGACAATACTACGAATACGTTTCAGATTTCCACGCGGCAATCCAAAATGTTTATAAGACTATCAATAATTACTGCAACAGTTTTCAATCAACCTTAAACTTTGTGATTAAATACACAGTTGAATAAAGGACATATACATTTTTGAGACACCCTAGTATGTATTCACATACAGTAATAGGCTCTCATCCTTCGCGAGCTTTTCGTTCTCAGAATGTCAAAACCAAAAGCTTATGAGAAAAAGGGTGTTAGGCACAACACTCCTACGTATACCCAGGTGTAGCAGGTCCATGGCTAATAAGAACAAACGTACAAAACAAACAATTGCTTTGTTAGTTAAGAAAATAAAAAATATAACAGGGCTGTTAATTAAGATCATTATAAGGAGTGGTAATAAAAAGAGAAAAACTATATTGAACCACTTGCATTAAACTGTTTTGATGCACTTAATAGATACGACATATTTTTGTAATGCTCAAATCGGACACTTGTCAAATAGGATAAAAGGTTTTAACGAAAAAAATACCCCACTTAACCAGAAGTAGGGTGATGACATATGATTTTCCCTATTTTTAAAATGCATTATGAAAAAGAAACTAGAAAGATACAGTAATAAACAAGATAATCTTGCAAATAAAAGAACTCAAAAAGGTTTGTTCGAGCTTCATAATTGTCGCTTTCTGTACAACGACGTTCCAACATTCCTGAATGAGCAATTGCCCGGTCGTTGGGTAGGGCGTGGAGGACTAATTCCTCGGCAGGCTCGTTCGCTCTATCTAATCCCCATTTAAATTTTCCTCTGGAGCAATATCAAAATGAAGTTTATGTTCCACCAATGCCAACATCTTTGGATAATTTGAAGGAAAAGATAGGTGAAGCTGTCGGAAAAGTTCAGCATGATGTGCTAAAAATGTATGGCAGGATACAATACCGTTTTGATGTCTGCAGAGCCACAAACGGAGCACGTATTAAACTTCAACATATTCGGGAAAACATTTTTGAGTTTTTCTTTATTTTTATAGCTTGATTTTTACTGTATCACTGTTAGTTTTTTAATAGTAAATTTTGAAAATCGAAAAGAGCATTTGTAATCACTCTGTACACACAGATGAGAAAAGCCCCCTATTAAGTAGACGTTAAGGTGATATGTTTCTTAAGATTTTTACCTGAAAGAGGGGACAGGAAGACCTTAAAAACAAAAGATTAAGTTCACCTAAAAAACGATGGTTCTCACGCAAAAAAAATGCGAAGGGCAAGAATGTACACAAACACGCGCATAGATATCGTGTAAAATAAAAACAACTTAAGTGCGCAAGTATTGAAAGCGATAAATTATGCATGACGCCGCGGGTTAAATCCTACAATAGCCAAGTTCATTTGTCGCGAATGCGAAGTCGGTGTACGCAGGAATAATCGAAACCGCAGATGTTTACCGCGTCTGCAAATTGGATTTTTATAACCCGAAATTCCTCCGTCTTCCTTTGAAGTTCGAGAGCGACAGAGGTTCGACCACGCATGACCCCTAACGTGAAAAAGTATCTTTTTCGACTCATCGAAAGTTCGATTTGTCGAAGTTCGACCCCACTTCAAATTCCACGACGCGAGAAAAGACGACATTCTCGTCGAAGCCCGACACGTCAAATCTCCACCCCCAGCACTTCAACCTTAAAAAAATAAATGGAAATATTTTTAATCGTTATAGGTGGCGTTCGAAATGTCGCCGTCAACCCATCCGCTTGCGTGTCAGCTCCAGAAGAAGGAAATAAAACTACCGCGCGAGCGAAGACGCGTCACGCCAAAACGTCCGCCGACTACCGGTTCTCTTTTTTTAGAAAAGGGGGTCCTAAGAAAACCTGGCACGCTCGTAAAATCGATAATTGAATCCCGTTCGAGCGGAAAAGACCGCCCGTAATTTTCTCATACCGGCGGCGGCGAGGATGAAGACGAAAAGTCTCCCGTCACGATTCCGAATGCGGTTTTTTCCTGATGCCTATCCCTTCCTTCTCTCTAAAAAAACGCGCGGAGAAAACTCGTCCACCTTCCTCTCTCGCACGACCGTGCACGAACAGACACGCACACGCACGGACGCGCCTCGCCTCTCCCCTCACTGGATCCCCGTAATCCGTGCACTCCGTCGGGAGGAAAGGTCACTTTTTTCACGGCGAAATATCCTGTTGGTTTATTTTATTTATTTATTTTTTCACTCACCAAGCAGAAGATGCCGGCGAATATGGCTCCGCCACGCGAAACGCACATTTCTCTCGCTCTCTAAAAAGAAACCCTGAACGGGTTCATAAAAATCACCTGCACTCGTGAAAGATCATGCGCCACTACTATCGCGAGAGCACGCATCTTTATCGAGGACAGCTGCGCCTTTGCGATAAGATATGCGATTCATATCTCATTGGATTTCGTCGGAGTGATGATGGTGGCGGGGAGATTATACGATCGGAAGGGGAGGAAAAAAGTAGGAAAATTCCTGCGAAAAAAATTAATAGTACATATAGTACAGACTTCTGATACTCCCTCGTTTCAATGTAATGCCAGAGGTAGAGTTTGCAGCTTTGCATAAAAAGGTCCCGGAACGATACGTTTTGCGAAGAATTAACAAGGTTACCATCGGTGCTTTTAGGAGGGTCAAGGGGAAGGACAAGAAGGGGACAAGAGGAGACCAAGAGGGGGCAAAGAGGGGGGTAATAGGGGGCTAAGAAGGGGCCAACAAGGGACCAAGAGGAGATCAAGAAGGGGCCAAAGAGGGGGCAAAGAGGGGGCAAAGAGGGGGCAAAGAGGGGGCAAAGAGGGGGCCAAGAAATAGCCAAGGGATAAAAGGAGGCCAAGAAAAGGCCAACAAGGGGCCAAGAGGAGACCAAGAGAGGGCGAAGAAGGGGGCAAGAGGTGGCCAAGAAGGGGCCAATAGGAGGCCAAGAGGAGTAAATAGGGGCCAAGTGGGGGCCAAGGGAAGAGCAAGGTCCCCCGCTTTGGATTGTTCGCCGAAGCATATACCTATAAGATATATGTATCATTCACATTTTTATAAAAATAAGGATAAATAATTTTATTTATCGTTTAAATGCCCTAGGTAATGAAAACCAGAAAAACGCTATTTTTCGTAATCGATGAAGCACACGTACAGATAGGCAACTCGCATTTGTTTGTAAGGCTGATAATCTCTCTGACGACTTGTATGTGATCCATCGCAGTATCTCCCTTGCGAAATTTGGATTCGTCACAGGGATTTGTCGAACCAGTCGATTTTTTTAAGGTTGGCATTTTACTATTATTATTAATTATTCCTTAGGTGGTCGGAAGTAAGCCAACTGTCATTCGAAGCCTCCGTGATTTTGTTTTTGTGAAAAATTACTTGTTTGATTTCGTGATCCAGCTATGTTCTATTCCATTTCATGATTCAAGTATTTTCTTCTTTCTCAGGGAAAGTGGAGCGTGTGAGGGAAGCGACGTTGGTGTTTATTCTTTTATATCAATACAGGTTAACCCAAAAAATCCTAAATGTTTTTTTTTGTCTTCAAGACTCTGAAATTTTCATTTAAAAAATTAATGTGTTTTACGTGAAAATTTGTATATCATATAAATATTTTAGTGTGTATGTGTGTATGTACGTTCTTTATACGTTTTTACACCGTTGAAACTATCGAATTCAAAAGTTTCATGGGCCATCCTATGGTCTAGGTTTGCAGACCGCGGGGTCTCTTATACCACATGGGGTCAACAAAATAGTATTTCCGTAAGAATGCAAGGGAAATGGTGTGGAGAAACCCCAAAATGCCACTGATGTGGATATAAATATACCTAAATATCAACTTACTAACACGGGAAATGGCTTATTTTACGCACGAAAGACTGAATATTTTAATTATGTACATGTTTTGTCGTATTACATGCTAAATCGCTCGAAATTTTCCTTAGAGCGCGAAATTTATCGGTTTAGACGACCATTTTCCAGGCGGCAACAAAGCTAAATTTCTTAATTGTTGTCCTCTTCAAAGGGAGATAGCCACGTAAAGATTAATGCAAGGAAGAATAGCTAACGCCAAGATAAAGAGTACAAATGGATTCATGCCTAAATATAGTCTATGAATACCTTTTAAGTATAAAGCAATAAAAATCGTTTGCTACTTAAAAGAAAACTTTCCCGAGCGAAGCCGGGCGTTTCAGCTAGTACTGGATAAACGTGACCAGCAGGCCACCTGGATTTCTTGTAAGGCTTTGGTAAAAGTAGTAGAAATAAAATAACAATGATAATAATAATACAGGGGGAGCCGTGGCGCAGTGGTGCGGGCGCTGGTCTGCTACGCTTAAACTCGGTGCGAACCGGGTTGCCCGGACCTCCATTTGCGTGGTTATGAGGAGAACACGCAAATCAGCGCCCCGTCCTTCGGAAGGGACGTAAAGACGTTGGTCCCCTTGGTGTTTCTCGTTAAGAGTAGGCTAATGCCGGCACCGGGTTTCTTTCCTCCCTTGCTTTGTGATTTAGACTGAGAAGCCTTCTAGAGCTGGAGTCGTTCGAAGTCACAAGGTCCCCCAATTGGAATTGGAGCAACGATAATAATAATAGTTTACTAGTAATAGTTTGCGTTTCCGTCGATCGCTCCTATGTCTGAAATCCTCGTCCTCGCTAACGTTGCCTATTAGAAATACGCCAAATTGTACTTCTGGCCTACCCACCATTTGAAAAAAGTTCGTATAGGTGTCGTGAGTGAAGAGATGACAAACACGTGAATAAAAGCGTGCATTGCCACAAGCTGACACGATTTTCAGGCGGAGAGCTAAAACCGCTAGTCAAAGTCGACATCCGTTACCCCTTCCCTTGCAAGAGTTACGCGTACCCAATCCTGTCTTCCATATGATTGCATTAACAGTGGACGTTTTCTGTCGTCGTTTCACGAGTTTAGCGCTTGGAGAGAAAGCTGTCACATATCCCAAAACTCGAAATTGAGACCGAGTTCCTATCGCAACGCTTCTCTTCGTGTATCTTGTTGTGACGGTCCTTAATAATGTGCTCACGTCAAACCATTTGTTACAAACTAGTCAGCAGGTTTATCCGATCTTCGATTTCGACGTGTTTTATTTATATTCATAACAAACATGGCGTGTTTTATACTCATTTCCTCATTGAATGTCTGATCAAAACTGAACCATGCGTTCTCATACATACATATATATATATATATGTTATTATGTTTTTGTATACTATATATATATATGTTATTATGTTTTTGTATACTATATAATGCGTATGCGTGCGTACACGTGTGCATAAGTGCGTGTGTGTGCACAGTCGCATTCTCGCACGCCCGCGTACTCATATATATATATATACACACACACACATATATTTAAAGTGTACTCATCAAATGAAAGACTCGAACACGCATATTTAATTAATGGATAGATACGTACGTATTGTAAGAGATTTCTTTTTTAAAGCTCGAGGGTTAAATGAAACACCTAATGATAAATGAATACGTTATTTACTCCCACTTTGATTAAATCGATCTTCAGTTACAACATATCCGTACGAATTTTTTAAGTTATAAAAAGCTGGCGAACAGGTTAGTATTTTCTTTTATAACGTAAACACTGCTGAGCCAAGAACTATCGTCCTGCCTACGATAGAATGTGGAAATACAGATTTTTCTTGGATTAAGATGTTTGCGTAGAAGTCTCAAGTTCGGCCTCCACGCATACGAAGAGGATGTTCATAGCGAATACTTCTAATCGACGTAGAACTTTATGATAATTCACATAAAAACCCCGTAAGGCGTTTTCCAAAATGGTTTGCAAGGAGGAAGGAACCAACTACTTGCTGAAAATCATGATTCAACCTCTTCATGCTAAGTCCTAACCGGATACTTCGATACTTTATCGCAGTAAGAACATTCGCACTGGCACAAATCTTTTACGACTTCACGAACACCGCAAAGAGTCATCCTTTCTGAGAACGGATATTAACCTATAAATGACGTGGGCTTTAAAAATAGGTGCAACATACACGAAAAAAAACTTTCTCATACCCATAAAATAATTTCTGTTCTTACATTTACGTGCGGTTTGGTTCGCATAATACAATAATGTCATTTGTTACGTGCTTACGTGGACAGATTGAGGGTAGTAGGACTCGATGCGTTATAATAAGACTAAGGGGCTATATAGTGATTTTTTAAAGAGGTATAGCTCTATAGTGATTTTTTAAAGAGGTATAGCTCATGACATTAATCTCTATAGCTGGGCGAATTATAATCATAAACCACGTGTATAACCCTGAGTAAATCGAATACTAACAAAAATAAATGGTGACTAATAAGGCTCATTTCAACTAGGTTTTTCCCTCCTGATCCTCTGCAACAGGCATTTCAAACTCGAAGAGGTACCAGGGCCTTATTGAATCAATGGATTTTATGGAAGGGCCGCATTGTAACTACAGTTGTATAATGAGAGGCGGAGTTGAAAAAACAGATTTTTTCTGGAAGATTGGAAGTCTGTTTTGCAGAAAAAATAATAATTTAGAAACCGCGTAACCTCTATGACAACACGGTTAGATTGCCAAAGAGCAACGCGTTGCTCACGAGCACTATGTTGCGAACTTACTGCCTTATATCCAAGAAAAGATTACAGGATTTTTCGGGCACAGCGGCACATAAAACTTTCAAGATCGTTTAAATCTCAAAGTCCAATCTTTCTCCGCCCATGACAATTTCCTATAGCTCGAAGATAGCACAAAAATAAAACAGAATTAAGCGAGGAGCTTCCGAAATGTCATCGGCCAAACACGTAAGCGAGTCGTCCAATGAGAAGATTTACGAGAAACTTTTGGGCATCGTTAGAGAACGCAGAAGTTTAATCGGAAAGCGATTAAGATAAAGAGGGCGGGGTTTCTTTTATTTTTATCAGATTTTTAGACGGAAAGCGGGTGCGGGGAACTGTAATTTTCAAAGAGACCGACTTAATATGAGGGAGCGCTTCACCAGTACGAAGATTTCGGCCGGTAGAAAAGGAGCAGTTTTTTTCTTACATTTTTACCGACGACTTAAACGGTTCTCACGCACACCTCCATTGCGTTATTATGACTCTCCTTCGCCGTAAGAGTCTGCATTTTCCTCCGGGCCATTGCCGTCTCCTGCCATATCGTTTTATCTCGCCGTGTTGAATCACAACTGACGACGCTCTCCTTCCTTATCAATCCCGGCCGCCCCGGTTTTTTTCGTCTAAACTTCTGTACTTTAATAAATCCGGGCTTTTTATGCGCGTTTTGTTTCCAGGGTGAGCGCCTATTAACGTCGGTCTGTCCGCCCGTTTGCCTGTCGGTCCGTATGTTCGTTCTCCGCTTCTACCGAACGAATTTTCATGAAATTTTATATTAAGGACTTACAGTCTAAGATAATAAGAAAATCACATAAATGAATCACGTAAGCCAATCAGAGGTACCACTTTACTGGCGACAAAAAATGAACTTTCCGTCATATCTCGTAAAGTATTGGTCATATCAAAATAATTTTCAAATAAAACTTATAGAACTAGTGATTTCTTTTCCTATATTACATTTTCATCGTAGGTGTAGCCCTTATCAAGAAAATCAAACAAGAATGTCTTAATTCGAGTTGAACTTTCTTGCATGGTTACTTCAACATTGTTGCTAACATAAACAATCTCACAAAAATACGAAATACGTACGTATAATTTCCGTACGCGCGCATGCAATATTTTAAAATAGGAAGAAAATGGATTATTTATGATAAATAAAAGAACTTTAA
This sequence comes from Uropetala carovei, assembly GCA_036926305.1. NCBI lineage: Eukaryota > Metazoa > Arthropoda > Insecta > Odonata > Petaluridae > Uropetala > Uropetala carovei. Next base: position 4,846,796 of record JAXCHB010000130.1, read on the forward strand.
AACGCTATTTCCCTTACGTACATGTATAACACTTCTTTCAAATACTCCACTGCACGAAACGCGCCCATTTGTGATACATTCCTAAATTGGTTTTCTTATTCCTCGCGAAGTCGCGGTTAACATTTTGGTCGTTTTTTTTCTATTCCTGTTATTCGACCGGATATGGATCGGGCCAGGCAAAAAATAAACTTCGGTTCACCCATCCCACGCTTTGCGCGACTCGTGCGTTCTGGGAAAATATCGCGTCGACCGAACCGTCGAAAGAGGGGTAGGAAAAGACGAGTTTAAATTTGATTTAATTAAAAATTTTCCGAATTCAGCGTTGCTCACCTTGTTCTTTATTATACCCTCTTAGCCGAACTGAATCGTTTTATGATTTTTGAAATGATTGGAAACCTTTTTGAAACCATTTTAAAGTGAAATTGATGAGCGTTCAATTTGAGTCGCTTCTCTAAAAGGAGAATCGTGCTATACCATCATCGTGCAAAGAGAAAGCGTGCAAAACGAGGGATGGGTTTATAAGAACGAACGAATATAACGTAAACCGTAAGATATTATTATTATCGACGTTTTTACTAACACGGCGACCCGAAACTTGCTCTTTCTTCCTATATAGTTTGTATTTAAAACATTTTTGGATCTATAGCTACTCAAAAACCTTTTCGATGCCCACCAGTCGAGAAGCGCTAAATTACCGCGAACTAAGTAACCAAATAAATCATTTTCTATAATTTCCTTCTTCGAAAATGTCTGCCAAAAGAAGAAATTGGAGTTCGTAATCATCCACCATAAATGTCATCGTTCTGTAAGCAAGTTGTTATGGACGGTTTTAAATGTAGATAAATCATCAACTAAAGCCGAATAAACGGAACCAAGCATGTTTAGTATTTTCGAAAGTTAAAAATAAAAGGTCTTCGAAATTTTAAATATTAGTAGGTCCTGTTATAAATAGTATTGTACATAAACTTTGTAAATAAAGTAACAATTTACAAGAACAATGATTTTTTCACCTAAATGTTTTTTTCCTCGTAAGAGACAATAAATGACAAATATATATATATATATTAAATACTAAGAAACTAAAAAAATTTAACTATTACATAAATCAGTAAATATATTTTAGAGTTACTTTATTGTAACTCATGAGAGAAATTCAGACCTTTTGAAACTGAAAAAGTAACATTAAAAACCAGTTAATAATTAAATTGAAAAACTAACTATCGCGTCTCTTATGATGTAGGATGGGAAAAAGTCGATGAAGGTGACGACCCAATCTCACCATCGCTTATGCTTGAATAAATAGAGCATTAGTTTTACATGACAAAATCATTTATATAGAATCTGCGATGAGATACCACAGATATCGTGGTTGTTAGGGGCCTTTGCAAATGGGTTGTTCACTGGGTCTCCCCAATTTATTCTGACGCCCTGGACAAGAATGCCAATTCTAGTACCTCCTTTACTTCACCAAATATTTAGGTTTTAAAGGAATTTCTTGCTTTTATTTTCTCAAATTTCTGCGATTTTTCATGTTTCAGAAGCGCCACCATGGCGTTTCCGAAAAATTATGATAAAACACTGTACGCAAAAGTAAACAATTATTTTTGTTGAAAGATTTTGATTTTCGTTGTTCAGACAATAGGCAGTAACGGGTTAAGGTAAAGACAAGCAGCAATTAAAATTGATTCATTGTCAGTATCGAAGAAAAAACTGAATAAATTCTATCGAAATGCCAGACAATTCAGCGATAACGACTGCTAGGCAACATTTATCGAACATTTAATAACAGTCAGTCCCTTGGTAAAGCGCCCCAAAGATTTGGGGCCACAGGCTCGACTCGCCGTTATCTCGGGCCGGCCTCGGATGTTCACCTCATTTTGTCAACTATTAGAGAATTGTCGATCTCGCCTTATGGCTGAAAACAAATTAAAGATTAAGCACTTCAACATAAAGAAATTAGGTATCTCTAACAGCCATGAAAATGCTATGAAAAAGTATTTCACAACCTTTTTTATGGTTATTTGGGACGTTTCAGTTGCTATGTTAACATTTTCTAATTGTTGATGGCGTTGCGTACGCTGCCAAGGGTAATTTTAGTTGCGCGTCTATATATTGTTTTCCATAGGAACAGCTAATAATTTTCTTTGCTTATAGCTTTTTTAAATAAAGACTATTGAAGTTGTTTTAAAATTATTCACTAGTGAAATAGCTGATAATTATTCCTGAGGACGTTGATGTCGACAGCAATCATATTCATTGTTCTGTATGGAGAAAGTCATCTGCTGGACAGATTTTTTTAAATTGTTTTTATTTTGCTCATTTATCATTCCTTGTTTATTTATCTACTGTATGCTATGATTTACACGACAATATGTGGCTATCATAAAGGAACAGTAAATTCGCCCCAATCTTCATATTTTCAGTCTCTTAAACGCTCACTATTGTATTGTATTGTGATCGTGAAAATTTTCCATTGAGATTTTGATGAATCTCACGTTTTAGATGCCCGTGTCCGAAAATGTTGTTTTTGCTGTTCCAATTGTCGTCTGTAGTCTGTCGCCTGTAGTCAGTCGTCTCTAGCGTGTAGTCTGTCGTAATTACTAAACAAGTCAACAGAATCAGATGAAATCTTGTGCTTATATAGGGCAGTGTTTCCCAAGCTGGGTGCCGCGGCACGCTGTATTGCCGTACCTTACAGTTAAGAGGTGCCGCGAAAAATTGTGCTAAGTAAATAAATCAACTATTTGGAAATGTTGATAGATCGTTAGAGCAATAATATTTTACTCTAATAAAATGTTTATGGCGTAGTCGCAAAAAATGGATGCGTCTAAATGACGTGATAACAGTATGTTTAAATATGCTGCCTTGTTTCAAGGTGAGGGTGACGCGAAAATCTTTTTATCCTTCACACGATGCCGCGCTTACAAATATATTTTGGAACCGCTGACAATGGGTATCGCCCGGGGTAGAAGCCTCGTCGAAATTAACCACGTCGCATAACAATGGAAGCTAGCTTATCGATTTTCGTGAAATATCTCGTCACTCAAAAGTGGTCTAATTTCAGTTCATCCATTTATAAAGACTGATGTCATAACCAATATTAGATGAGCCATAAGCCTCAAAATAACTATAAGGTGTCTACTCAGTTTTACAGCCAGCTAACACCAAGTCGTAGCCTATGACATTGTTATATTCATAAAATAGAAGCGTACTGATATGAGAAAGTCTGCGCAAAATATGCTGAGCCGATTTTTTAAGGACCAAGAAGATTCGGTGATCCAATACTCTATGCGTCTGCGGTAAAATACTGCACAAGATTTAATTGTGATAAAGAACAATATGAAATCCTTTAAGATAAGTGTCGATTCTATCGTTTATGCTCGAGGATTAAAGACAGCGAACAATTCCGAGATATTTCGAAATTTGAAAGATTATCTGTTCGTTGCGGGGCTATCTTTCGAGGAATAGATATCGATAATTTTTGGCGAAAAATTCCGCATGTATAGACGTATGCTTAAGTTTCTTAGTGTGTATGTATTTGTTTAAGATAGCAGAGGAGAGCTTTGATATGAAAAAGTACTCTCCCGAAAGAACAGGATGAGGCAAGCTATTGTAATAACTTTTTTCTTGTTGCAAAAATTAAATAAATCTTAAAATAAACGGCAATTTTTCATGAGCGGGACAAGCTAAAAATGTGAATGTTGATTGGTAATGGTTGAAAATTTTCAATCTATAATTAGACGGCTAAAGAAAACTTCAAAGCACAAATCGCTTCTTTTTCTGTCTTTTTGTATGAGAATGTTTGCATGTATGTATGATATTAGCACACAAAAATATAATATACATACACATATGCGTATTCAATTACTTACATCGTTTATTTTTCACGCACAGCTTTTGAACCACGTAGCATGTGTCAACGTAAGAAACTTTCAGAATTTACGCGTCTTCTTTTTTCTCACCCTATCTCTGGAATAAAAATTATAAATGTATGATAACGAAGAACACGCATTGTTTATCAAATCAATTGGTCTACATAAATCGCAATGGCCGATTGCATTAATCCTCGCTAATACTCTGTGATTGGAACTCTCATATGACTGGAAATAGTATTTTTTAAATGTCTTCAATGGACATGTTAGTGCAAACAAACTAATGCTGTTTTAAACACCAGAAGTTAGTACGGATCTTATCAAACAGTGAACAAGAAAACCTCATTCGAATTCAATGTAAAACATCTTCTTAATATTATAAATTTAACCTGTCAATAAACAGGTACAGGAAATCATTTTCGCGTTTAAAACCGATGATAGATTGTTTCCAGGCTGATGCAAACAATAGAAGGCGATTATGACACATGGCGGATCCGGTATCAATTTCTTATTTTCTCTTCCTCGTTTATGAGGCGATAAATGACTAAGAGACGGACGTGGTCTTCACAACACAAGCGACCGGTTTATCATCTCCTCGTAGATATCGAGCGGAATATTAACCGTTGGAATTACTGAGAATGTTTTATTTACGCCAACATATGACAATTCCATTCATTTAGGTCTATTAGCAATGCAGCAATTTTTTTAAATCTGAACTGGTTTCTGTAAATTTCGCAAAATTGACGTAACTTTAAAAAATTATTCGTATTTGTAATAAGAAATCTTCCTACTTTAATAACTAAAGAAGAGGAATTATAATGTGAGGTAGGGGGCATCGTTGCCAAATCGCACACGAGACAGGTGTGAAGGGAGAGGCACGAACAGCTGCCGTGCGTGATGTGGCAACGTCGCTGGACAGTGAATGTATGGATATTTTCGACGCCCCCCTCCACTCTTATTTTTCTCGGCGGTCTAATTGTAAGCTCAAGTTAGTCTTCCTTAAATATTGACGTTTGAAAATTTTGTCAACTTTTTCTCCTGATTTCAATCATTTTCGAACAAATTCCAGGCGAATTTTATTTCTTTCTCCTAATATATATTATAGTTATCCATATGATTTCGGGCCTATGAACGATATGAAGTCCCGAGTAGATAGGTCGATACTAATCTAGCTATAAAACGAAAATAATATATGCTCCAATATCGGACAGGAACAAACAGAATTAGTGAGGATTTTTTTAGCGTAAACGTCCCTCAAAGATATGACTATTAAATATTACCTTAGTTAAATTCTACCTTTCCTTCAATCCACTTAATCAATTTCATTCACTAATTACATTCTCTCCATACTTTAAAATAAATGTATAGTAGTGCCTTAAATATCATTCGAACGAAATCTGACAAATTAACTCTATAATATGTCCTTTCGCCACGCTAATGGATACAAATATTGTTGCTATAGTTAAAAAATTATGTCATGTACTACATCTTATTCAAGAACGAGCGCTCAAGTATCAATAAAAGAAAAAATAAGTACTTATCTTAGGTATCTCCAGTAGACATAAGATAATTAATTATATTGGAGATACCAAGTACTTTTTTCAGGTTTTTATATTTAAGTTTATTTTCAGCCATAGACGTATTCGACCGTTCAATTCATTTTTACTTTCTCCAGACATAAGTATGGGGAAAGTATTGTGATCACGAAAAAAATCGACTTCGAGATTTCAACGGAAATACACGTTTTGAAGTCCCTAGAACACGTTTAGACTATTTTCGGAATGATGTGTGTGTGTGGATGGATGTATGTGATTGTGGGCGCTCTAACTCAAAAAGTATTTGTCATATTAATACCAAATTTCCTAAAAGTATACAATTTATATTCAATCCGTCAAAATACGAAAACGCATGAAATCGATACACAAATTTGTTTTGAATGCGAAAATTCAACGTTTTTTTTTTAAGTTGAAACTCTTTGGCACTGGCGGCCAACGAATGGGCCAGAATATGATACTGGTTTTTTAATCTTTTCGAGCTGAAGGATACCGAGTAATTCCTTTTTCTTCGAAGCACTCGAGTATAGAGGCAATTTTTCCTTTGTTTACGGGATTTTCGGATGCACACTTGGGACAAATTAATCTGAGAATAAATATTTTTAAATGATAGCTCACAGACCATACAAGACCCAGAGAGAAGAAAATATGATTCTTCAAATTGTTTTAACAAAAAAAAAATTTCATGTGAACCAATATAGGCAAAATACGTAATTGCACGTTTGGCACATTCTCGATTTTCTAACTCCGAAACTATAAGCTGCAGATATTTTTACGGCAAATGTACTTTTTCCGAATAAATATTGTAATCGGCTTTTCATAGGCCACGTAAGAGCTAGGCAGGATGCCATACATGAACAATATACAGCAACGCCAGGACATTCCGCTAGTTTCTAATAAAAATCTTACATTACTCTTTATACTCCCGAAAATCCTGAATATGCGTTCGTTGCGTGATGAAATTCCATTCCAAGTTCACCGTGAAGATAATTTTCGCACTATTGCAACAATGCTTCGATCACAACCCTTAGCGTTCGGGGAATTTTTTAATAAGAGTTTTCTTGAGCCCAGGTTCACATTTACCAACCGCCCTATCCGAATTCCACTTGCGGCCATCCTGTAATTATTATTATTTTTTTAATTCTATCTTATTCAAAATGATAGGTGAGAGAGGGGGGAAACAATGACGGTGATATTGTTGGGTTGAGAGCCTTGTCCCTACAATCACTTGTTTGCAGGTGCTCCTCCAGCCACATAATAGAGAAACGAAACAATATCTTCGGAGGCCGACTTCGTACAAAAGTTTTCAGAGGTCGCATGCTTATAAATACTCTCCTTAAAGAGTAAAGAGTCGTGGACGAATCGCACGGCCTCTTAACGCAACGCAGCCGGTGAGAAACGCGACCCTCAAAAGCTTCGAGAATCAAAGCCGTGAGAATCGCTAAGTGTTCTCAAGGCATTCGGCGAGCTAGATGAAGAACAATAGGTATCAACACGGAGAAATTTTTACAATTCGAGCGAACGGGCAGAGTGAAAGAATCGAAAAATTGGGCGTCGGGTTTAGAATAACATCGAACATTGCAGGCAGACCTCGATTAACGCAATTTTTCTTTACGCTGTTTCGTTATAACGCTTTCGGGCTTAAGAGAATAGGCGCCGCGCAACCACTGTGTAATTACGGTAGAAAGTGACAGGTCCTGGAACTAACAAAGTGAGAAAGATAGCTTTATCTAAAAGCTCCAAATCCCAAATTGAAATGTCCTTTTCAGCGAATATATTTTTATACTAATCAGTGTTGAATCGGATTAAATTTTGGTTCAAACTAAAAATATATTTTATACTGCATTGATTTATTTTATATTGTAATAATTCTTGACGTTTTGGAATTATATCCCTTCTCTGTATCGCCAAGTCCCAAATCAAGTGGGCGTTCAGGGTATTAAAAAAAACAAACAAGACCGACAATTGAGGAGGCCAAAATAATAAAAAATCGTAAAACTATAAAGATTTCCTGGCAAAAATGAAGGTTGGGATTCAAAATGGCAACGTAAATAAACAAACCCGTGGCTCACTGTCAACTAGGGATGGGTCGCGAACGGAGTCGCGAAGAGTCGACTCCTGCTGCCTTGGAGTCGAGAGAGTCGACTCCGGAGTCGATTCCAGTTAAGGAGGTTGTAACGGTACGAACTAGTCATAATGGAGTCTAGTTGAAAGGTTTTTATAAGGAACAAAAAAATGTTATTATCTAATAGTAATGAAATTGAACATTTTGGTAGGTGTTTTAGATGCTTATGTTAGGGTTTGTCCGTTATTAATATTTTAGAAAATAAAAATAATGTGTACATAATCACTCATTTGACTCGAATACCAACTTGTGTTCGTAAAATAAGTCAATATGAGTAAATATATTTTCATTATATTTTTGAAGGCGGTCTCTTGTAATGCATAAATAAGACATAAAAACTCAAAATATATTATTTGTAAATGTTTTACAATTAAAACTAAATGAATTATCTTCAAATATTAACTGTAAATAAGTTGTTGATTGAAAATAATAGAATGAATAAGATGTAGTTTTTGCTATTAATCTGTGATTTTAAGTTTTAGAAAAAAAAAATGTTGCGCCGAGCAAATTAGGTTCAAAATAAAATCCGCACCATAACGAAAACTTGTCTCTTCAACGAAGTGCGCGAGAGACGATTTTGCTACCCTTCCACGGTGACGTCATCAGAGAGTCGACTCCTCGCACGCGAAGCGACTCCACGGCGTGGAGTCGATGGAGTCGATTCTCGCGACTCCAGTGTTCATTCGCGCACATCACTACTGTCAACATTTATATACATTCTGCGAAATAAATACTAATAATTTCGTTATAATTTGACTACTAACGAAAATTCCCGTCAATAGTTAAGATGGGATATAAGATGTACAGTATTTTTCTTTTTACAGTATATTTCTATTATTGATTGGTTTTTAAATGGAAGAAAAATTATTTGTAAAACTTTTATTAAAATTAATAATACAATTTTATCAAATAATATTATTTTTATAAATGAACTTGATTGAAAATTCTCCCTCTCTCCATCCCTCTCTTTTACTCTCCCTCCTTATCTTCCTACCTCTCTCCCTTCTTGTCAATAGTTCCTCAATTATGTATCATTTTGAATTTCTCTATTGGTTAGTTAAATCGAAGGCACTTTAATTGGAATTTAATTTTCGGTGTAATTTTAAAATATAATTTACACAACTTCGAAAATCATTCTATAAGCACTCTTCTTAAAGAGGAGGATATAGGATATAGGAGGATACTAATGTCTGGCCCAAACTACTATAGTTGCAGAGCTGAAATTTAATACACAGGTGAAGCAAAAAAAATTATCGGAGGAATAAATGCAAAATTGCAACAATGTTTATTTTCTTTTCCGTAAAAAATTATAAACAATTTTACTAACATTTCATGGTTTAGGTACTTCTAATGCGCTATGAAGCTGAAATTTTTTCAAGAGGTAGAATTAGCCAAATAATGAAAACCGGAATATAGAAATTTGAAAATTTTTATTCTTTCGGCCGTAATAAATTCTCAAATGTTTAACAAATTGACTAATGTTTATGTACTTTCTTAAGGTCCAGGAAGCTGCAAATTTTAACATAGTTAGGAAATAATGTTCCGGTGGTAAATAACATTGAAAATTTTAGAAATACATATTGTTGTGGCTGTTAAAAATTAATAAAATTTAAACAATGAAATTCATATAAATGCACTTCTAGAGGTGCTACGTTGATGAAATTTTGCATAAATGTGAGGTATTCGTAACAAATGCTGAAGGCCTATAAAAGTTTTATAATTATTAATTTTTGGGGTTGTTTATACCCCAATATTAACAATAAGGAAAAACACGTAAACCTGCAAGAAGATGGAAACTGTTGCGTTTAAAAATTATTTGTTGGTTCATACTCTTTACTTTAGGGTGAGAGAAAATTCATGCAGAATGCAAGCACCCTTCACTAGTATATATATATATATGTAAAGTAAATCTTATGTAAAGATAATCTTTTTGTCAACAAGCTGACAAATTTTTTCTCGTTTTCCATTTAATTCAATTTAATGTGCGTAATTTCGCGAAATCGGCTACAACGCGGTTGCCCTTTATAACGAAAGGTTTTCACCTGAAAAAACGTAAAAATATTCGTATTCAAAATGAATTTGCGGACCAAAATATCCTCATTATTATCAAGCAGAACATTTTTTTTAAATAATGGCGTCAAATATAAAGAAAAATTAAATATGTAAACAAATAGATAAATAAAAATCACTGATTTCTCAGATTTTATAAACTTCGATCACCGAACAAAATTCAACTAATCAGCAACAATTTTAAAACACAACTTATGAAAAAGTCTACATTCCATCCCTTGGCCACAAAATGGCGTCCGTATTCCATAATGCTCTCCGAATCGGTCAGTCAATCGCCAAAAAGGAAACAGAAAAACAAGCAAAGCCCCTTATTTTATTTACTTGAGAATTATCGAGTTCATCTTATGGCCGAAAACGAACTACATAATAAGTACTTAAGTATCTAAAATTGAAAAATTAAGTACTTCTGTCAGTTATTTTCTTTTCAAGAATCTATTTTTTAGTGAGCCACCACTGAAGACGGTTACTCTGCAGCAGAACTGCGCATCTGGTTTTCCATAACTTTTTTTAAATGGCTATTGGAGGTACCTAAGACAGCAACTTAGCTTTCTAATTTTTTTATACTCAACCGCTTATTCTGAAATACCCTTTATTTCAGTACTTTTATTTTCGATATCCTAAACACTATGCAACCATGAGTGGCAATGTACGCCAGTTAGGCGAGCGTGTTCGAACACGCGAACGCACGCAATTTCAACTCTTATGTCTACAGGTCCGCTATCATTGATAATTCGAAACAGTTTCTTCCCCCATCAGACCCGCGTTCGCTGATCAATTGGACGCTAACGCGCTCATCACGGCGGTGACACGTGATCCCGACGCATTAGGGAAGAGAGAAGGAAAAAGGACGAACTGTGACATTATAACGAAGCGTGCAGGAATATTCTTACGCGATCCACTTTTGCGCATCACGGATTGTTACCTCCCTTCCTTGAAAAAAAAAAGAAAAACTTTCGTAATTTCTTTGCAGTTTTTCTTCGCGATATTTTTTTTCTTCTTCTTTGATTCTGGAAACTTTCCACGTTCTATCCTTATTATTCTCTAAGTCGAGGGTCAATGTCGAAAACGGAATACGTTTTGAGGGATCGAAAAAAAAAATAGATCAATCGAATTTTCCGAACGATGATAAAATACAGTGGAACTTTTATAAGCCGAATCTCAAGAGGAAACAAAAAATATTAAACAGAAAATTCGAGTCATGGAAGAAAAATAACGTGAGAAAGATTTTGTTCAGTAAAATGAATTCACTTCGAGTTATGGAAAATTCGAGTTAAAGACGTTCGACTTATAAAAGTTTGACTGTAATTCGGTTGCCCTCCCTGGCACCAGAAGCGATTTATTTTTTTTTAAGTACTGGTCTCCTGTCACGTCTGTTTTTTAAATTTAATTTCGATCCATCCCTTCGCAAGCCTTGAAAACAAAAGAAAATCTCGCGATTGTACTTTTTTCGGCCGGCGATGCTGTCTCGAGATTTAACGTTCTCGGCTCTTATTCTTTATTCGGCAATAGGATCGGATCTCGCAATTGTTCTCGGAAACGGATTGGTAACTACGACTCGGATTGAAGGACTCGTTAGTACCCTTGCACCTTTAACTGCGCCCTATAGATGCGGTGGAGGGGGTGGAATGAAAAGACAACCAGGCACCTTCGTCATAAATGCGACGTCCTTGAGCGACAACAGGTTGCTCATCGTTTAGAGGACTGAGAATTCATTCATTCTTGTGTATACACAGCCTTAGAAACGGTCGAATTAGTATCTTAACCGTCATCTCACATCCCTCCCGTGACTCACGCGGTTGCGAGTATATAAAGATCGGGGAATCAAACACGGAGCATCATACCCTTCTCCAGCAGCGTAAAGTGAACACAAAGAAACACAAAAGGAACAAACATGAAAGTCGGTAGCGCATTGGTAAGTACTCATTCCATCCTATCCCCCATAGCCTCACTTAAAACCTTTTTAAAAAAATCCTCGCGAATATCTGCCTTCTTTTTTGAGGAAACGTGCGCGCACGTGCACGTCGAGTCGCGAACCGCACTTTGACGACGATCCCTCTGAAAGCAGTGTCGCTTCACCGGAACTTCGGTGGCATTTTCGGTCGAGTTTTGACTTTAACGTTCAAACTAAAAGTCATACAGGAGTTGTTCGATTGGGGGAAACTAAATATTTAAAGCGCGAAAAATATTATATTCACGAAGTTCAAACGTTGAGTTAGCATTTATTTCATTTTCTGACACGTTAAGGCCATGCAGTAATACGGCGAAAATATTCTAGAAAGCTTGCAGTTTTTTTTTACATGTTGAAACGTGCGAGCGAAGCATTTGTGAACGTGTTCCCAAGTTGAAAGGGTGGAAAATCGTCCGAAAAACAACCAACTCCGATAGTTAAAACTTACAACTGTATTAAAAGTGACGGAATATTTCATGCGTGTTTTTCTTCTTTTTTTTAAACAAATACTTCTACTTTTTTATTTCAACGCTACCTTTGCTGTTAAAACGAGAACATTAATAAGCGCAGGCTATACAACAAAGGAAGATCCAGCGTTTCCCTTCCAATCATAATTGGACATTGTTATAAGCATGGAAAATTGGCGTTCTTCCGGACTACAAATAGATTTTTGCGCTTGCTCGAAACGGATACGAACTTTCTCTTCCAAAAAAATTAAACTGTGCCTTTTCAGTAGTGGTATCATCCTAGTTCTAACTTCCTAACATTGCTCCAACCTATTTAAAAAGAAAATAAAAACTGTTCAACACTCAAGACAGGAAAAAACCAGTCATCGGAAATATAAAATGTGATGTATTTTATTTTTCTTACGAGGGTTTTTTAATTTATTTAACAATATTCCGTTTCTCCGATAGATCTTCCTGGCGGCGGTCATCTCCGCAAATTCATATCCATCAGGTGATGTGACGACTTCGAAGAGTACACCCCTTTCATGGAAGGACGATACGAGGTAAGAAGAGTTTACGAACATTTTTAAGCCGTTGGTCTATTTTTACCGTATTTCTTAGTAGTGTTTAAGAGATTCAGCGATTAAAGACTCAAAGAAAATCATTAATTTCACCAAAATCCGCCAATTTTTTATGAAAGATTGACAAACGTATGCCGACAAAAATATTTCGGGCGGAAAAATAAATTGCGTTATATTTGGGACGTCGCTTTTAAAGTAGGTACTTGGACCGTGAATACTAGAAACAAGAGATGTTTTAAAAAACAACTACAAACAAATACATCGGTGAAATCTTAATTGTATCTTGTGTTAATAATCGTTTTTCTATATCCCAAGGCTGAACTTGTTTGATAACCATTCTAATACTGCCTTCCTTTTGTTATGCATCCAGCTCAGTTCCCGTGCCTCCATCTGCAGGCCCGAACACCTTCAGCTCTTCAGGATCTTCGTCCACCTTCGGCAAAAATCCCTTGTAAGTTTTATACCCAGTGCTCGAAATAGAAAATGTTACGAAACGGAACGCTTGTTATAAGGGACGGTATTTCTAAATGTACGACGAAACGGAACGGTATCATCGGAGCGTGACGAGCCGGAGCGGCGTTACGGTGCGTTCCGGCTCATTCCGAGCACTGTTTACACCTCTTTTTCTACGGTATCATATCCAAGTTCATCGCCGCTGTTATTCATGAGACAGTCCGGATAGACTGATCAAAACGTAGAAATACACGAGCCTAAACCATTATAAACCCATATTTTTTATCACAACTCGAAATGTTTCGATGAAAAAAGTGAATAGGCACTTTCATATTCATTCGTCATATTCACTATAACATCGTACTATAAATTTTTCTTGTTGTAAATTGTAATATGGAACTGCGCTGTCAGCGATGAATTAATTAACGGCTTATCTTCTCCTTAATTTATATTTACTTTTTAATTATACTTTTAAGTAATAGCTTATAAACTACCACGTAGTACCATATGCTCCTTTGGGATAAGGATACCATGTCGAATATGTGTATGGTTTTTGACAATTTAATTTTCTTCGCTTTCGAATTAAATTTTCATCAGACGCTGACAACGCTTCTGATTTTTCATGAGTCAAAAGCCGGTTCCAGAATCAAAAGCAGAAAAATACGTGGTTAACCAAGCTGGAAACAGCTCGTTGTCTTCTTTTTTGTCTGATTTGACAATGTCCGTTTCTAACACATTGCACAGGGCCGACCTATCCAAGGAATCAGATTCTTCGGACAGCGACGATAAGACGACTTCGACTACTGCAAGGACCTTGTATAGGTGAGAGAAAATGTTAAAAAAGATTGAGATCGGTGACAAATAAAAAGATTCATTCACGTAGTTGCGACCCTTTCATGTGCATATCGCTCAACAGGAGGCAAGCGGATGACGATGACGACTCTGATGAAGACAGCAGTGACGACGCCGCCGATCAGGGAGAAGATGACGTCAACGACGGCAATGAACAAGTAAGGAAAAGGTAAGTCGAGGCTAGTAAGCATTTTCTTGACTTGACAGGTACGTGTACGTTTTAAAATTCTTCCCGTAAATTTATTTATTGTTCATTTATTGCTCACTTTAATTACATATTTATTGTCGTTAATTCGTTTATTATCGTTATACATGTATTAATCTGGTAGTATAATAACTTATTTATTCGCCTGATGACATTCTTTGCTATGAGCAATCGATCTGATTAACGCCTTTTAGAACTGTTCCACTGTTAAAACATGCCCTCTAATCTAACATATTAATATCTTCCGTCAAAACTGCTCTCTTCCATCAATCGGGACGCTAATAAATCATAATTTTCGATTACAAAAAAGTCGAAATAATCGTTGTTTCGCCGACGTAAATCAGTTGCACAAGCGCATTTAACGTTCTTTTCTGAGACTAGTTTAAATGTCTCCTAACCTCATGCATGGAGGTGAAAAAGGTCGCCCTTACACGGCAGGACCAATTCGCACGGCCAAGGGCGAAAGACAATTTTCTTAGTGTTTTGCGACATCGTCAACACAATACAGCCATTGCCTCAGCCGAACGAGTAGTAGTAGTAATTAGGTTTTTAGGTGCGTCAACAGCTAAGGTTATTTTGCACCGTCAAATTTCTCTTAGATAAAATCAACATACATCACAACATCCATGCCCGAAGCGGGCTTCGAACCCGCGACCTTTGGGTTAGAAGGCAGGCGCACTGCCTACCAGTCTAACCCGGCCGGCTCTCAGCCAAACGAGTTTTCATCTCGTCTGTCAAGAGATTCTTTAGACCAGTGTTTCTTAAAGTGTGAGCCGCGGCTCCCCAAGAGGCCGTGAAGCTTTTTCCGGAGGACTGCCGAAAATTGGCCGATAACAAAGATGCTGAATTAATTTTAACTCTAAATTAACAATAAGCTGATAAAAAATATGTTGAATTAATTAAATAATACAGTAAATCGAAAGGAGATCTTATTGTTTTTCAATCGCCAAGCTAAAGTAATGGGGTGGAACACCCAAGTCAGTCGGTCGAGAGTATTTTTTTGCATTGGTAACAAGAAGCCACATTTAATTATATGGACACAATTTAAATTTCGCCATTTATTAAAAATTTCCTTTTCTACAAGGCAACTTTTAGATGACAAATATTTGGCAAAAAATAAAAGCAAAGCTGAAACACAGCACAGCCATGAGAGATATACAGGATCTCAATAAAAACAAGATATCCATTATATAACGAAATTTAAATTTAGCTCCAGGCATGGGACAGAATTTCTTTAAATATTCATCAGTTACTACTCATTAATAATTAGCAGTTAGTAGCACACTTCCACTAATATTAATTTCTAAGGCTAAGGTGAAAAATTGATAATCTCGTGAGTGATATTATAGACTAGTTCTAACTACACGATAGCCAGGCATACAAAAAAGGAAGTATTCTAACCTCAAATTTAACTTCTATTTCTTGTGCTACTCTCCTTGTGTGTACACCTTTGCATGGTGGTGAAGTAGAGTGCTTAGCCCATATCTGTTACCTGTTGAAAAAAACTATTTAAGAAAACTATGTCAGATAAAAATCAGATGATTTACAATATTTTGGTTTGTGAAACATCCTGGAGGCTATTACTTTATACGGAAATAAATCGCAAAGTCTTTTAATGCACAAAATAATATTATATTTTTTTTTCTAATGTTAGGCGAGATCAACCAACGGACCAGTATTCTACAACAGCAACTGTGAGCCAAGGAGGAAAACTTGACGACTCAAAATCTGCGTCAAAGAATCACGAGCCAGGCGCGAAAGTAGCTGGACTTGGTATTAATTATTTTACAATTAAAATTTAATCAATACCATGTAGCATTTGTCCATAAATAAATTAATTCTGATTTATATTTCAGTGACATCGACAACACCAAAGACTCAATAGGGATGAAGGACTTAACGAGTCAACATACATTTTGAGAAGAAACGACCACAATATCTATAAGGTAGGTGTTCATCTATTAGCATAAAATCATAAGTAGTAATCAGTTAAAATTTAATTAGCCCAGTTTAAATTACTAGTAAACTTCTATTTAGTGCGTTGATTCTTTTTCAGTAACTATAAACATAGGTTGATAAATTATAGATGGTGAAATCGAAAACAAAATTCATAGCCAAAACAATGTCGCTGTTCAAATTTATTCCTGGTCTCATTTTTTTGATCAAATTAACTGTAATGCTCATAAACAACACCACAAATTATATCTGTTTGTATAAAAATGTTGATGGATTTGTAAATATCTTGACCATTGTTACACAACTTGAAGCATTACAAAGGCATCACTGTTTAGTTAAGTATATTTAACTTTTTAACAAGAACAAAACCTAATTTATAATGCATTTGGAAGCAGTATAATGAATCAGTGCCTTGGATATAATAATTATGTTAACGAAAGAAAATTTTGCGACGAAATTTCAGAATGTCACTTGACAAATTTAATAACATTAATTCCCAAACATCAATTTAATTATGATAATTAAACATAATTTTCTAATTGTATAGTTATGAAAATAATGTACAATATATTTTTTCAATTCCAGGTGAAGATCAGATGAGATTCGAGTTAGCTGATCAAACAATTATAGGAAATAAAATCTCACTGCAACCACACGCTATATTTCCACAAGAATTATGTAATTTAATTTTGTATTGAAATTTTTTGGACAATAAAAGCACTTTCCATGCAATAATACTGCTTTATATAAATTCAAAATCCTGATTTGACAAACGCATACGTTGTATCGAGATTTCATTGTAGTTACTATGTACTATGAAATCTTGATACGTGTCTGCAGAATGTAGATGTTTCGGTGTTATACTGAAAGTACGTTACGCTGGATATACTGTCTGCTGCTTAAATTGTTCATATACAGAAGAACTCTGATTATCCGAGTTAATTTGGACTGCGGGTGGTTTGGATAATCGAGAATTCGGATAATTGGACAAAATAAAAATAAATGTGTAGTGGAAGAGTATCTGTATTTTTAATGATTATTTTGAAATACGCTAGCCTGCCCATTGCAGCTATGCTCGCAGTTAATTTGTAGTTAGAATTTACCAAGTAGAAGTAGTGGAAGAAAGGCAGCTTAGTAACCGAGGAGAAGATTGTCAGGCTGGAGGAATTTATAGTATGAAAGGAAGAGAGAGGAGACAGGGCCTGCAAGACAAAGTGCTTTCAGTTCAATGAATTAACCAACCACAGAGCTATGTATTTTTCCATAAAAACGTTAATTAGCATAATTTATTTTACCATTTATATCATCAGACATTATTACATAGTTCACTAGCATGGCAATGTTTTGAGTTGTGTAGGTTAGAAGAGAAATATTTTGTGACAAGCCACATAAGACTTTTTCTCACGCATCCAGACAAGTCATTGTAGCCACTAAAATAGGTAGAGTTATTGGATAAGAGAAGAAAATGGACTACTTTGTCATCAGAGCCACTGTAGTCTACGAATATTTTATTTTTTGTTAGGAAAAAGTTGACTGCTGAAATTAAAGAAACATTTAGGAATTTAAATTTTAGTTTGGTTAATTAGACATTTGAAGTTCTTCTGTATTTTGTTTTTCTTCATTTTATATATTTTTCTACATCATCAAATGACTGAAATCATGTCTTTTGCACGTCAATAGATCTCGAAATAAATATTTTTTAATCCTCCATGCCCTCCAATGCCTCAAATGAGGACATTGGCTTTACTTCTATCCTTAGAGTCAATACTCATTCCCAAACTGGTGTGTAATATTCTCCACCAAAGAACTCCGTCAACTAAGGAGCGCTTTCCAAACTAAAATCTACATTTTGTCTTTAAATGTATTTCAAGAAGTTGAAATATAACTGTTATTCCAGTTTAATTATAGTAAAGAGGGCCGCAATAAGGTCGGCTGCCTTTAGAGGGGTCATACATGCATTAAGTTTGGGAACCAATGGTTTTTCTTATCATAAAAAAATCCAAGGCGGGCAGATATTATGGACTCATAAAAGGATAGAGACGGGATACAATATACTGAGCGTATCATTTTAGTCTGCCTTCCATGACTTTGAATCATGGCAGCAATGTGTTTGCTTGTAAGTCGATTGTATGATGATTCTTCGAACAAAAATTTTACAAAATTCGAAATGGAATGCAGCCCAGCCAATAGGAAATCCCTCTTTTCCCTACCATTCTGATGATTTTGAGCAATAATACCTAGGAATGACTGTGGGTTGCTTCACTCATACGGGAAGGATCCGAATCACCCTCAACCAATTTTCATGAAAAATTTTTCCTATGCTAATTTTGGGTTGAGGAACACAAAAATCATAGTCATGCAAATGCTTGCATCAACTTCCAGAGGGAGCTAAGTTTCAGACCATTATTAGCTTACACATCAATGTCTGCTTTAGCAGGTATTTTTTCTGCTAGTGCTGCCATCATATCGAAATGGTTATACGACGATGTTGCATATTATTACAAAAATGAATACAGGTGACTCAGAGATTTGACCGTTCGAGATTCGACCAAATCGAGAATTCGACCGTCGATTGATCGGTCGAATTAAAAACTAGTTTACCCGAAGTAATTTTCGGCCCGCCCGACCACGAGAGGTTTAGTTTCAGTCTAGACATCATTATTTTGCTCTGATTGTTTGAATTTGTGCTGATTTGACATTCGACTGTTCGAGATTTGACCACATTTTCAGGAATGCACCCCCGTCGAATCTCGGGAGTCGCCTGTACTCAACAATATTTATGATTTGTCAGTACAGGCATCCCTTGCTATAGTGTGCATCACTTAGATCAGTTTTACTATAATGCTCTTTTTATGTTATTCAATTGCCACATTATTTTGGTTACACAAAAGAATTGCATAACTTATTCTAAATTTAGTGTTTAATTAGCACTCATAGGTAAATTACAATTAAATTAAATATTGTTAAACAATCAAATATGCAAAAAAATCTCTCCTATAGTTTTTTTGATGTTATTTTGATTGCAGCAAATCTGAAAAAATGGGATGCTGATGATATTAGGTCTTACTTATCAGATGTCGCTGTGGAATGTACTCTTTGTTTGTTATCTTTCTTATATACACTACTTGTAGTACTTTACCTATTTTAGTTAATTATGATTTCTCTGGCTGACAAGGAGTCCATATGCGTCATGGAACACCGATATCAACGAGCATGTGGCAGGGCGTGCTGTGCATCGTAACTTGAAATATTACGAAGTGAGAAGGTACGCCTCTCAAGGGTTTGTGAATGATGCGGAAAACAGTGTGTGCGGCATATTATATGGGCCTACTACGAAACCCCTTGTGCAAGAAGCCACCATAGCATAGTGTTTAGTGACTCTGACTCGCATGCAGAGGATGTGGGTTTAGAGGTTATATACTGGCAGTTCTTTTTCATTTTCTATTCATTATTTTTTGAATTTCATGATTTTATAATCTTTATTTATATTCTGACATTCTATGCTATAAAAATGTTTTAATTGTGAATTTTGGAAAAAATGATTACTTATCGTATTTCATGGAAAATTTGCAAGGAATTGATACTTTTGCAATAACAAATGCAGTTTTCACAATTTTTATAAAAATATGTTCTGCACATCACAATAAACACAATGATTCATAAAATACCATGGAGAAGGAACTAACAGGTTTTACACCATTATCTTCATAATTAAAAATGGATTTCATTAGTCTTGTTAGAGCCATTGCTCAAAATTCCTTCTCCACTTTACTGTAAGAGTTACATTTATTCGTACTGTTTGTAACACAGTGCTTCCATCCTTACCATAATCTAGTCGTTGACTATAGTTATTATATCTTGGTATTAAGTTCCCTTTTTCTTGTTTATGTCTATTTATTTTTTTGTATTTTTGGTGAAATTATCTTTGTTTATGGCAGTGTCTTTTCTGGAAGAGGTGGAAGACCAACTGTTTCTGAACCCCAATACCATTTTACAAGCTATGAGTTGGATAATAAATTACTTTGTGATTAATGAAACTTATTCTGTGATTTGTGACTACAATGTGATTACCGGCTGTAAATAAATATTATTAATGTGCGAGTTGTACGAATATCGAACGCAAGAAAGTCGAGGACCGCCTGAAGTGCACATAAAAAATCCCTCTTTTTTCATTAAAGCATTTGGTATTTTCATAGTTTTTTGTAATGTTGCCTAAACTTGGCCCTAAAGACAGTGATGATTGAAATGAAAGAAAAGTCAGTAAAAAGGGCAAAAAAAGTGATGAGTTTGGAGAAGAAAATTGAAGTTTTAGATAGGCTTGCGCATAATGAATTTGCTTCATCAGTTGGTAAATTACTTGGTGTGAACGAGTCCACCATAAGATTGATTAAGAAAAGTGAAGAAGCAATCAAGAAAGTCTCGCTGAGTTCAACTGTCATTCACAAGAAAGCCAAGCTACTGCACAATCATTGTCTTAAATTGTTTCGCGGTTTGCTAACGGGAAATCGCCAACGTAATCGAAGCGTGTGTACATCGGTTCCTTGCTCTTTAATAAAATGTGGCGTTTATTCAGAACGCCACAATACAAATTGTATTATTACATTTGCTCTTCTCCTTCACAACTGAACATACACTCAACCGGCTTAAGTCCAATGAGCATCCGATTGAAGCTAAAGATTCACCGCTTTCGGCACGCCTAATTAGTTACATCTTTGTCCCAATCGTGTTCACTTTATGAGCCCTACGTTTCTTTACACTTGTATTAGCACTTTCAGTTTTCCGTTTATCACTCATGTTTATAAAATAATATGTGTAAAATGCACAAACAAAGAAACACTGCTGTACGTACAAACAAAGACGGTAACTTTGCCAAGACTTAATAATAATAATAATTTATTGATTATTAACCGACTTTACAGTGGTATTAATCTTGTCAAATTTCAGTACAATATTAAAAAACATTACATACAAATCTTACATTACATACAATACGTATATTATTACGTAGCATACTTTAATTTATTAAAAGTGCTGGCTTGCTTGACAGACAGCGCCATTATGCGATAGCTCGAAATGTTTGATCGTCAGCTGATGAACCAAAGTCCGAATCCGGCATTCTTCGGCGTACAAAAGGCGGTTTAGGGGCGAGAATTTACAATGTATGAAAGAGCGAATTGTACGAAAGAGTGAATTGTACGAACGTCGAGGATTGCCTGTATACTGATCCTTATGGAAAAAATTCTCTCGCTTAGTGTGGTTTCAGTTAGTGCTCTGTTTTCCAAGAACCAATTAAGAGCAGGACCACATTTTGCACAAGGCAAAATAGGTACGTGCCTAGGGTCTGTAAATTGAAGGGGCTCAGAGGACCTGAATAAAATTACCAAAAAGTTTAATAGGTGCCCTGAGCGCTACACAAGTATTCTTTTCTTTAAATATTCTTTTAATTAGATTTTTAGGTTGACATAAATTTTTACATCCCACTTTGACAAAAATATTTAGATATTCTATCTATTGTAGTAAGTGGGGGCTGACTGATGAAGAAATGTCTCAATCTCCATCATTGACCCAAGGCAGTTCTACTGAAAATATTCCATCTCATTACGCACATGAAGGTAGCGATGAGATCTCTCTATCGCAGCCACCGACCCAATCTAATTAAAATATTCAATCTCAATCCGACAATGTTATTGTGACTATATGCAGCACTGAAAATGTTTCCGCAGAGTTAGCAACACAACAACCTAATGATATTAATTCTTTGTCAAATGATATTGCGCTATGTCCTGCAACAATAACTTCATCAATCCAAGATTATTATATTAAAATTGATCAGAGGAAGTTTACGGAACCCTGGAGTCCTCGAAAATTGAATTAAAGGAAGGGTCAAGGACAATAAATAGGTCTCTAAATGCAGGTGCATTCACAAGAATTAAAAAAATTGAGAGAAATTTCAGCGAGATTGGTTAGTTTATACACAAACTAACAAAAAGACATATTGCTATATATGTAAATCATTTTCCAAGCAAAAAACAAAATTGGCTCAAGGGTTTAGTTATTGGAAAAATATTTCCTAGAAGCTATCAGAACATGAGAACTCTTCGGACCATATGTCGTCTATACGTACTTTTATTTCTAGAACAAAAGCTCTTGGTCACATTAATACAACTCTTATAAAAGCACCCTAAAGCAAACGTCAGTACTGGAGAGAAGTTTTGAAACGTGTTATAGCAACAATTAAATATTTGTCTTCTCATGCACTTGCTCATGGAAAAAATCAAACATTCTATGAAGAGCACAGCAGAAATTATATTGGCGCTTTGGAGTATGTGGCAGAAAATGACAAATAAATATGCCAACTTAGGGAAAGGTCCATTACTTCTCTTCTGATATTTCTGACAAAATTAATGCTCTAATTGGGGACAAAATAAGAAATGACATAGTAAAAGAATTTCAAGAAGCAAAATTTTTTTCAATAATCATCAATTATACACAGGATATCAGTCATATTGATCAGTTGACAGTATTAGTCAGGTATGTTCTGCACGGTAAAGTAAATGAACGTTTCCTATCTTTTATACCAATAACCTCATATACCAGAAAAAATTTGGAGCACATAGTGTTGGAATGTCTGCAAAAACTTAATATCAACATTAAGGATAGTAGAGGCCTAAGCTACGATAATGCTTAAAACATGTATGACCCATATAATGGGCTCCAAAGTCTTATTAAGCAATACAGACCTTCAGCAGAATTTATTCTATGTGCAAACCATTCCTTAAATTTAGTTGACAATGCCACTGCTGAGAGTTGTGTAGAAGCTACAAGCTTCTTCAATGTGGTTCAAAAAATTTACATATTTTTTTCTGCATCAACTCATCATTGGAATGTTTCGGAAAGTTGTTTCAGGAATAAATATTTAGATGTAAAACCACTATCTAGTACTAGATGGTCTGCACAAGCTGATGCAATTAAGGCATTAAAAGAAAATTACGGTAAGGTTAAAGAAGCTTTGAAAATGTTTTCATCAAATCATTTGTAGAAGCCAATAGTCTGAGCAGAGGCTGTAGGATTAATCAAAAAATAGATTAACATGAATTTGTATTGTTGATGTGTACATAGGATAAGATTTTAAGTAGAATGAATGACGTCAGCAAATCTCAGCAATCATGTACAGGCTCATTATCAACTGCATTATCATTATATAATAGTTTAATTGGTTTCATTCAAAATATCTGTGATAACTATAATGATTTTGAGAACGAGACCGAAAAAATTCTATCCATGAAGAAGTATAAAAGTGAAAAAAAGAGAGGAATTACCAGGAAGATATTTTTTTATGACGAATTGGTGAATATTGTGGAATTGGAAGGTAGAGAAGCCTTCAAAGCCAACATTTTTTTTGTTATTTGTGATAAAATAATTTTTGATATTGGAAAAAGAAACGAAGTTTATCAGATGGTAAATGAAAATTTTGAATTTATATATAACTATAATAAGGAAACGTATGCCAAATCTGTTACATATATTATAGAATCTTATAATAATGATGTAAATGTCGATGAATTGGAAAAAGAATTTGAGCAATTTGATATTTTATCAAAATCAGAATGTTTAAAATCTGCTTCAGAGAAGCTTGAATTCATTCAGGATAGAAACATCATTTAAACTTTTCCAAATTTTGAAATATTTTTGAGATTGTTTATGACTTTTCCCATGGCTAAAGCCAAAGGAGAGTGGAGAGTACTCTCCTAGAGCAAAAGTTGAATGCTCTTGCAATATTTTATATGGAAAAAGAAAACTTATTTACCTAAATTAAATTATGAGGAACTCATTAATGACTTTATTGAGACAAAAATTCGAAAGAAAAATATATAAATGCTATTTATTTTTCTTATGAAAAATTGTCTTTTAATGCTGGAGTCACATTTTTATTAGTCGAATAAGCTTCCAAAAATGTAAACTTTGTAGTTACATATTGCTTAAAAATAAATCCTATTATTATTATAAAAATGTGATAATTTTTACTTTCTCATATACGAAGTATATTGAGAAAGTATTGTTATCGCAAAAAAATTCGACCTGGAGATTTTCACGGAAATATACGTTTTAGGTGTCGCTGAATCCGAAAGTGGTTTTTGCAATTCTGTCTGTCTGTTCGCGGTTCTAGAGCCTAATCGGTAGGGCGAAAATGAATGAAATCTCGTAATTAGGCATTTTATCATACAGAATAGAAGCTACGAAGAAATGGTTGACATTGCTCAATAATTAGGGGAAGTTTATTCTACGCATTTTTAACAACAATTTGAGTTTCTCAAAAACGGCTCTAACGATTTTGATCAAATTTCGTAGTTACTTGAGTTTACATCTGAAATAATACTACATATTAGTTACATTTTTGTCAAAAAATACTGCCAATTCCGTAATAGACACTATTTCATTTTTAATGAAAGAAACCATAGCTGATGAAATAAAAAAAAGCTCAAATTTATTCCATACAAATTGATACTACGCAGGATATTAATATTGAAAATCAGTGTTCTATTATTGTTAGGTATGTCAGTGATTGTGTATATGAACGGCTGATGTCTGGCATAAATTGCACATCGACAACAGGAGAAATTCTTTGCAATGAAGTTTGTAATATATTAAAAAATTTGGATATTGATGTTCCCAAATGCATCAGAAATTGTACAGATGGTGCAGCAAATATGCAGGGGCCCTATAAAGGTTTTAACACGTGGTTGGAAAGAGATGCACCTGGCCAGATTCATACGTGGTGTTATGCACACATTTTAAATTTAATAATTACTGATACAACACAAAAAACTATGGAAGCAATTACTTTATTTGGAGTTTTAAACAAATGTACAGTTTTCATTCGAGAATCGAAGAAAAGGTTAAATGTGTGGCGCCAAATAAGTAATTATAAATTTATTTCAGTAACGGGAGAAACAAGATGGTGGGCGAAAGATCGAATGTTACACAAAATATTTGGGAAATTTGGTACAAACAATGGAGTAGCATTTTATGTCGATGTCCTTCAAGCATTTTACAACATTTCAGAGTCAGAAAGTTTTCAAAGCAAAATCAGATGTACAGCGAAGACAATTTTGGATGCTTTTTTAAAATTTGAGTTTATTTTAACGGGACAAATATTTTTAAGAAACTACGCCTCTTTCGTTGTACTTACAAACAAAAGGAATAGACATCGTCGTAGCCCAACGAATGATAAAAAACACATCAGATAATCTTTCTAAGATATCAAGAGATTTTGACAATACTATTAAAGTATGCTATAATTTTGCGAGAGATGTAAATGAAGAAATTGAGAAAAGAAAAATTGACATTATTGTTAACAGAGATTTTGCAGAAACCAAAAGGAGCAAGAATGTAAACGTTCGCGACAATTTTTGAATTAATGTTTATAACATAATCATGGATCAAGTAAAAATAAGTTTTAATAGCTGATACTTAATGAACAATGCCATTTATAATGATTTTTATAACTTAGATCCGAATAATTTTCATAAAATTTTATGCAGTACTAATAAAATCCCATTTGATACATTTGAGAGTATAGCAGGTTTGATAAATAAAAAATTGAATACTAATGTGACAAAGGAAATTTTACAGACAGAACTATTAGATTTTGCAAACAAATTGACTATTTTTAATGAAATCCTAAGAGATGAATATGAAGACGAATATGAATGTTCAGATTCTGATTCAGATGATGATTCAAAATCAGATGAAAAAGAAAAAGATGTTAAAAAATACAAAACTTGTAAAAATTGCATGCTTTGTTGTTATGCAGTATTGCAAAAATTTAATTTGCATACTTAAGCATATGCTAATATATTTTTAGCATATAAATTCGTTTTAACTGTATCATCCACTCAGGTATCTTGCGAAAGATCATTTTCGAAATTAAAATATATTTTAAATAGACTTCGTAATAATTTAAGTCAATGTCGTTTGGAAGCATTTTTGCTTATGTCATCAAAAAAGGATATATTAATGAGAATAGAAAATGCAGCAATTATGGATGAAATGAGCAAAAATAGTAATTTATAAAAACGTATGTTAATGTAACGTGTTTTTAATTAATGTATTAATTTTATATTTATATCTTGTATATATAATGCAATAAATATAAAAGTTTTAAAATTATAGTTTTTTTAAATGGCTTTGGGCCTATATTGTAGCTTTTCCCCAGGCCTAATTTTCTGTCCAGTCCGACCCTGGTCTAACTAAATGTCGAGGTCAAGCATACGATGGTGCCCGAAATGACTGGAATTTATAATGGTGTTCAGCAACAAAATAGCGAAAAACAGCCAACTGCTTGTTACATTCACTGTGCAGCTCATAACTTGAACCTTGCAGTTAGAGATGCAGTTGAGGGTGTTCCGGAAACGAAAAAATTTTACACTATCACTGAAAAGCTTTATGCTTTTTTCGGCAACAGCATCAAATGTTGGGAAATGCTTACTTCATTTCAACAGAGTAGCAGACAAAAGCGAACTTTAAAAAAACTCTCTCTCATGCGTTGGCCATGTTTTAATAGCGCTCAGGTATCGTTTTTCGGACGTTTTGAAATGCCTCTCTAAAATAATCTTGACATCCGTAAAGAAAGATGAGCGCGAAGAAGCAGAAAATCTCAAAATTAAACTGGAAAATTTTCGATTTATTTTTCTATTACTTCTTCACGGCAAAGTTTTAGAAATTATCAACTCTGTCTCAGTTGCTGCAATCAGATGATGCGGATCTTATGAAAAGCACTGAGCTTCTAGAGAATGCACAACATGAGCTAGTTTCTTATAGAGTACAGTTTGAGGAAGCTAAATCATCAGCAAAAATGCTAGCTGAAGGTTGGGGCATAGAACCATGTTTTATTAAAAATAGATCGCACCGTAAAGGTACCATTGCTGCATGTGAAGTTGAAGTATTAAAGAATACAGAGTTTCACTTCAAAGTATCTGTATTTTATGTAACATTGGACATTGTAATTAGTCAAATACAGAATAGATTTGTCAATGAAAGATATATCGAGTAGATTTAAAATATTATCCCCTATGACGCACGTGGAAGTTGAAATTACTTTTTCCTGTGGATGTAGAATTTGATATCTCAAGCATTTCAGAAAATTAAATTTATTTTTCTAACTGCAATGGTCTCCAAATGGTTCAAGTTTTCATCCCATAAGAATGAAAAAATGATGCATTTATATTTGTATGTTTATTTTTTATATATAATAAGCCTTGTTAGAGAATTGCCACCAAAAATGTAACTATGTTACTTTTCCGAGTTTTATGCATTGAAACAAAACAGTAAAAAAAACCTTTCATGGTACTGTTCATGGCGGCACCGTGAAGCTATTATTGTCCACTGTATTTATATATATCCAGCCCCGTGGTGTCCGATGACAGTGTCCATGCCACCGTATTTTCAGATATCGTCGGCTGTTTTTCAAGTTTTCACCAGGAGAGGACGCCACTGGTATTATTGTATCTTTAAATGTAGTAGTTGAAATTTTCAAGAAAGATTTTATGTGAAGTGAGTCTACTAATTAAACCTCTTTACATAAAAAGATACCTTTCTGAAACGAAGATATATTTTCATAATTTGAAGTTGAAAATTGTAAAATTGATATTTAAAAAATCAGAAAGAGAAGTGAATACTATATATTGTTTGTTACAATTTCAAGCATTTTAATTCAGAATTTAATTTTCTACATAAAACTGCAGCTATTTTACCTGGCGAGGGAGTTATAAGATATTCACAATATAATTATTTGGGACAACAATAGAAATCAAATGTTAGATCACACCCAATAAATGCATTTTAAAGTAAAAGATTTGTCAGGACAGAGGAGACTACCAAAAAATCTACAAAACACCAATAACTGCATGGTTTTAACAATTGTAGTCTGCCTTCCTACATACTTTTCATAAAATTCTTATAAAAGAAGCATCCGGTGTTGGGAAAAAGGATTTTAAAGTGACAAGGGAAAAGAATTCCTAATAAAGTGTAAGATATTGGTGCTGGTTGCATGTCTTCTGTATTGTAATATATAAGAAGTTGAACTCAGTTTACTAGTTAAATGGTTGATATGTTAATCCCAGGTATGATTAGATTTAATGTAGATGCCTAAAAATTTTGTTACGCTCACTTGGGCAATTGAGTTTTGATTTACCATCAATGGGAGAGTTTTGACATGATAACTAGAGGAGAAGTATATTGATTGAGATTTGTCTGTAATTAGGAAAAGACGGTAACTTTGACACCAGAAAGTGAGGTTACGAATGGTTTGGCTATAGATGTTTGTCATCTGCAAAGTTGGGTTTTCATGCCATGTACTTTACTGAGATTCACAATAAGTGGAAGGTTGCTGATATATATAAGAAATCAAGTGATATTTTACTGGATAAAGAAAACTTCACACTGTTTAAAACTACAGCCTGGGATTGGTTGTAAAGAAAGTACAGTACTTAAGAAGTAAGTGGCTCACAGTACTTACTCCTTAAGTACCAGTACGTTACTTAATCCAATCATTGATTGGACCTCTTACACCTATTCTGTATAGCTTTGTAAGCACAAGCTGGCAATTTATGCTATCCAATGCTTTGGAAAGGTCAAAAAAGACCCAGTCTTATTGCTATGGTCCAGAGAAAGAATAAATTCATTAGCTTGGTATATTGAAGTTGTCATTGGTTTCTGATGCTACATTGACCAAGGGATATCAATTATTTTTTTTAAAATAAGAAAACAACCTAGAGTAGGACTTTTTTCAAAGATTCTCTAATTTAAATAAATAGTGCCTTTTGAGAGTTTTGTATTCCTGTTTCCTTGTGGTATCAGTTGATATCTTGGTAATTACAGCAAAATTCTTAATGTAAGAAGTTAATTTCCTAATTTCTTTAGTGGCATAGGTTTTTGTGTTCATCTTAGTAACTAAATTTTAGAACTTTAAGGGGAAATGCCTTGTATAAAAAAGATATATATTTTAGAAATGCTGAAAGTGGTCCTCAAAAGATTCTGCAGTGTATACATCGTGCCATGATTCAAATTACAACAAATTAATGAAGTGGATCATGTTTAAATCTGTAAAGTAACGTTTATAAGATAAGTAAAGGGTATGGGGAATACCATCAAAACTGTAGGAAAGCAGTGGATAGCGGTCAGATATATTTTATGACAGTTGTACTGAATAATGTACAGTCAAGTTAGTTATAATATTTTCCTGTAAGGTTTCAGTACAATTTGATACATAAGTAGGGTTAGATTTAGTTACAGACAAGTTGTAGGATTTGTGTTGAAAAAGTTAATAATGAGATTTTGTCCAATAAAAGGTTACAATTAAAGCCAACAGTGGCAATAACGATAGGATTTGTAGAAGAATTATGTATTAAGTCCATCAGGTGACTAAGTTCATCTAAAAACAGTTTAAAATTTTCTTGTGAGGAGTGATACAGAGATACTAAAAAATACAAGTGAAGTATCAATAGACACACTGGAGACAGCATTTCAGTATTCTTTCAATTCATATTCAATTCAACTCATATTCAAAACATATTCCCATTAAACCAATCTAAATCCAATAGGTACATGGTAGGACCAAAGAAACAGCGAGCAAAGGGTGAGGGCGAAGGGTTGGTGAGCATCAGCAAGCAGAAGACCCCCTAGTACCTACATAAAAACTATATTATAGAGCAGGGATGGCAAATGATTTTTGAGCCATGTCTCAAGATATGTGAATCATCAGAATTTTCTTTTTGGGCACAAGTTTACTCCTCTAAGAAACTTCATATTTTATGCAGAGAATACAAGCTTACGCATGCCAAGTAAAATTGTTTGCATGCCACATGCACATATTTGCATCCCTGTTATAGAGGGTGAATCGACGTTTTTTGTTCTCACAGCATCCGGCAAAGTGCATCGATGTGGAAATTAAGTATTGCTTCCTAGCCTAACAATTAATAATTAGTGCGCCTGAGTTTATGAAGGGTAGGTAACAAGGAGGTGAGCGAATTCAATCATGCACATCCTAGAATTCAACACTCAAAGCAACATGAATACTTAGTTTAGAAATACTACAAAATAGTAAACTGGTTGTTCTATTCAAATGCCAAACGATTGTCTAATAAATTGATATTCGGTGAAGTTAACAGACAACAATGTTGAAAGATTAAGAAATCATCCTACCCTATGATAAAAAAGAGCATTCTAGGTAAATCAACAAAAAAGTGATATTTAAGTTATAAAAGAAACTTAGAACCTACTATGCAATTGATACTGAAAATATTATAGTGAAGAGGAAGACACAGTCATCAAGGTGAATTTCCATAAACAATTTTTCAATAGCTTGAATCAACTGTTCTGCCAGCACATTCATTGGACATGAAAATTAGATCAGTTTCAACATCAAAGGGGCTTTGTATTTGAACTCGCACGATAAATTGTGGAATTTAACCAAATGTGATTAAGGTGGAAATCACTACTGGCTCTATGCCAGGAATCCTACACATTTTCCCATACATAACACTTCAAAATATCCATCCAGTCCTTTTGACATACATTGTAGATTTCCAATCAACTTTAAAAATTGTATTAATAGAAGGTCCTAAGGAAAAACCAAGTCACAAATATCATTTACATAATAACACAAAAATGAAATAGGCCACTAGTTATAACACAAATGCATAATAATAAACAAAAAATGTAATGTCTTCTAAAAATCCAGTAATCCAAACAAATTGATAATTTGAATACCACTTTTCGTTAATTACTTTAGATTACTGAGGTTGGACTGTATTGTGATTCCAAAGAAATTCAATTTCAGAATGTTGACAAACATGTACATTTTAGCAGCCCCTATACAAACAAATTAGTAAAGTGTATATCACAAATAGGCGTTTCATGCAATGGAGTATTTGAAAGAAATGATATACAGGTATGTAAGGGAAATAACGTTTTTATGTTCTTTTGACATAAATAATCTATTTTCTTCCTATATAAAAATATTGCATGCACATGTAAGGAAATTAAACTTATCTTTGTGACATTATTTATATAGGAAATATCACAACTTCTTATGGCAACAGAAAAGATACAGTATTTTTTACAGACTAATCTAAAGCATTTTTGTGTTACCAAAAACCCCTCAATTACGGAGGATTTACATAAAATATCAGTCAATAAATGTGGGTACGTAGGACAATAAAATGCAATTTATAAAATGCCCTAGAACGCATATGCAAAAAAAGTAGCACATAACACACATACTAACACTAGAGCATAAATAATCTACAGAGAGAAATGAATGCCAACGGAAATTCAAATATACAAACTTAAAAAACAACATGATCAATTCAACGATTTTAGATAGAATAAACCAAAAAATATTAATATACCGAGACCTTCTTAACCATGAGGCAATAAGAAGCCTATACATACTGAAAATAAACAAAGCCTACAATCTATGAAATAATTCTAATAAATATGTACTAAAGACAATCACACAATGTATGATGATCAATCAAGAATTTTAACATGTAAAAACGTTGTATTTACAATCTTTTATGTTTGACGTTTATTATGGCACTGTAAAATACTTTTTGACAAATTATGAATTATTCAAAAGTTTCTGTAATAAATATATAGTTTGGAGAAAGTTACATAAAAAACCCATAGAAAACCTTTTAAGCTATGAAGAAATCTCATTATAAAATAAATAAAAAAACCATGGGAATTCAATGCATGAAACCTTCTACAAATTGATGTTCTAATTCATCCCGTTCTTTGTAAAACTAGATAATCGACAGGATCTTAACATTCAAAGTTAAGCTTTCTTAACATTCTGCTGCCTAAATGATGATTTTTTGTAAAAATTCTTTACATTCTCGTCGTAATTTTATAATAATCTCTCGAATTTTATAAGAATCATTCATTCCTTTATGAATTAACACCGATGTTATGAGACGTTTAAATAAGGGCATGTAAGAGAAAATGTAATAATGTAGCACAAAACCATATTAACTTCATATTTGGTGGTAGGAAGTTAACAGCGATTCTTATAAAGGAAGTTTTCAATTCCCTTAAGACTGAAAACAAATTCAATTAGCATGTTTAACACAAATTATTTAGAATAATAAAGGAACACATTTATAATGTTAAGTAAAAGCTAGAAAAGTTATGGTGCTTAACATAACCATTTCACCAATGAAGCATCTTCCTATACTTAACAAAATTTCTTAATAAATATTTCATATAAACCTAATGATTTCTCATGAAAATGCATGAGAAATGTTTTGAGAACAAGTTTGGATTAAGTATCTCTACACATCCGAAGCATGGAAATTTCCAATTATCATATACTAAAACTCCAACTAAGTAATACAATGATATATCCCTCAAAAACTTTATCTTATGATAACTGACTATAAGATCAAGTAAATATGACTACTGCAAATTTCAGTCTGCAACAACCCTTCGTTGAAATGACTCAGGATGGCACCGAAAATCATCTAAAATCAACAAGTACCTTGAGTTAGTTGATAACAGCACGAATTGCGCTACAAAACATGTAGCAGAAATATTGCCAAACTAAAAAGACTTATGTGAAGAAATTCCAGCAAGTAACGTCTGAAAGTTAACTATATGTAGCAGAAACTATCAATACCAATTGCACCAAAGTTTCTTTACAACATTGAGAAATACATAGCTCCCGCGTGAAAACTACCGAGGGCGGGAAAATACATTGATTAAAACGCCACACTGCGTCCGCTACTTAAAACAGATAATGTAACATAACAAAGAAGTTAAAACCGAAAGGCGAATAGCTAAATGTAAACGCCCAAAAGAGAAGTTTTTGACCATGTTTTTGACATAACGGCGATTGCGTGATACATGATTAAAGGATGTTGAATTTTCGGTGCTATGTGTCCTGTAGAGCCAGGAAATAACTAGGTCATTCGATAGCTGGAATAAATAAAAAAATTTCTTATATTCCTAAATCGTGTCTTACGATTCCGTAAAACTATTTCTTTCACGTAAACAGTGACAAAACTTAAGTAACGAAAGATAAATACAACGTCTACTAGTTCCTAATTACCTCGGTAGGTGTCACTAAATGAAACACAAGATTATTTTGGTAATTTTGTCTTATTGCGGCTTTATGGTATATTACAAGTATTATAGTTATAGATAGTTATTTGAAAGATAATGTCTTTTCGTGAAAAAAAAATAAAAAATAAATTTAAAATTCGTTATAAAACATAAAATGGGATTATTATAAATTAATTATCGCATGAATCAAAAACGGGACTTTTAGCTGGGCAACATTTTTTCAGAAAAGAATTTTCAGTCCTTGTCTAGGGGAGCTCTTACGTCTAATGAACGTATAGTGAAGATGTGAGTGCTAACACCCTACAAAATTTACCGCGCCTCACTTTTCGAAGTCGGGTGCAATTTTTGGATCCCCTTTACTTTACAAGGGGAATATCGGTATTTGTCAGAAATTGTAGAGCCTTCAAAATTTTCCAAGAAAACATATTCTGGGTAATTCTTTTGAGAATAATTAGATCTTGTGGTTTATACGCCCGATACTGCCCGTTCGGGACTAAATTCTGGAATGGATGGTCGGCAGCAGCGTTTCGGCGCTGCGATCGGGCACCCATTCATTGGCGTTGGGTTGGATTAGGTTGGTGTATTATTTTGCAGTATTTGTCCCCCCTCGGACCCTTCCTAGCTTTTATCTTAATGTTTTTTTAAATAGTACGTGAAATGAAATGGAATTCTTATACTAAATATAATATCTTTGCTGGATCTCATATTTGTAATTCCTTAGATTTAATAAGTTTCACGCAAAAAGAAAACTAGCAAACCATGACGGATCTGCCTGTGGCGACACCCACCCGATCACCAGCCAATGGTGAGGGATAGCTTCGCTCCAGAGAGGCAAAGGGCACGATAGCACCCGGAGACGGCTACACCCGATATAAAAGGCATAATCTAAAAACGGTTACTAGGTAAATTAAAAGTTGTTTTTGACAATTTGAAAAACGGGGCATATAATCCACAGATCCAAAAAATTCTTAAGGCACTAAACTCTCCCAGTATCAGATGATACATGTATACGCAAGTTGTATTGTACATCCTAGTAGCAGAAATATCTGGTGTTGCCTGGGGAAATTTGGTTTGAATCTGATCGGAATTCTAGATGATACATGGTATTTAAGAATTCAATCCATCGTTTTGAATAAAATACACAGAGAGAAATAAAAACCATATATGAATTATTCCTGGGAGCCCTCCACAATCATACCAAATTTGATTCAAATCAATAGTAGTAAGTGTAGTTTAAATTTAAATCAGCCGCCATTTTGAATCAAGCAGACAGACAGACACTAAAAGCCCGTGTTGACCTTCCCCTTAGTGCCCCCTACAATCATGCCAAATTTGGTTAGAATCAGTTGATTGTGGGTGTGCATAAAGGAGCAGACAGAAAATGGGCCACCATTTTGAAACGAACAGATATTAAAACCATGCATTAAACTTCCCCTTGGTACCCTCTACATTGTGCCAAATTTGGTCGGAATCGGTTGAGAAATGTGGGCCTGCATCAGGGCCGGCGTGATTATTTGTGGGACCTAGTTCGATAGTGAGCAGGAGCGAGGCCTATTTGTGTATGTATGACGCTTGTAGTGCCTCCCTCCCTCCCCTCTGGTGATGGACTTTTTTTGTTGTAAAATTTTTGTTTTTCCAGTCGGCCTCTCTGTCCGGAATGTATTAATATGTTTAAAAAAATTGTCTAAATCTCAATACGAGAATTGAGCCTCGTGTGGGGCCCCTAATCAAGCGCTGGGCCCTGTTCAGGAGAACCGACTGCATGAAGGAACAGACAGACTTACTAAAATATAGTGATGGAAATTACCCAGTATCCTCGAAGCTCTCAAACACGAAGATTACAGCGAAAGTGTGCAGACACGCTATGATTAGGGTTGCCAACTTTTAGATCTTCATGAACCGGAATGTTGTTACGGGTTGCCTACTTTAAGATTTTCATAAACCGGAGTTTGCTTGAAACCTGGATACTTTAGAAGAAATCCAAGAGGAATTTAATGTAATGATAAATATAGTCAATATTCTGAAAGGCACTCATGATTTTAGGACATATGATTAAAAATCGTAGTTTATTTTTTAAATATCGCTAATGAACGAAATTGTAATAGCATCATCAATTTAAGTTTTTGTATAAAACAAAATACAATGAAAATTAAAGTGCAAACTATCTTAATTCAAATCATTTGTAAAAAAACAAAAAAGTCATAAAAAGGGCTTTCCGCTGCAATCAAAATTGAACCGGAGATTTGTGCTACTCACATGGAGACCGGAGATTATGGCGATGACCCAGAGATCTCCGGCCCGAAAGTCGGAGGTTGGCAACCCTAGCTAT
This sequence comes from Uropetala carovei, assembly GCA_036926305.1. Taxonomy (NCBI): domain Eukaryota; kingdom Metazoa; phylum Arthropoda; class Insecta; order Odonata; family Petaluridae; genus Uropetala; species Uropetala carovei. The sequence goes on from JAXCHB010000130.1 coordinate 4,882,310, forward strand.
GATATATTTTCTTTAATTCTCTCTAGTCATTAATTTCTTCTATATAATACGGTTTCTTTAATGAAAAATGGACTAAAGTCAATGGTGATTATCAAGCCCGGATTAAGGGCCTCTGGGGCCCTGGTGCACATCTGGGACCTTGGTGGGGCACCTTTAATCACGGGGCCCTGGCACAACTGAATCACTGCACATTAGTATTAGCAGATTTGCAATACGGCCAAAGTAGGCAATGGCCTAGGGGCGTTGAAGTTTTGGGGGCGGCGAGATTTCAGGGCAGTCGGATTTGTATATTCATTCACCAAGCTGCAAGACCGTCAATATAGTATATGAACAAGCACTGTAGAGGGCTTTCAATGTGATTTTCAAAATTATGGAGGACGAAGAAGATTACTTCAAAATCATGAAAGACCTTTGATATCCACCTATGTTAAGGTAATAACCATAAATACTTGGGAAAAGAACAGATTGTTTCTCTGGTATAATATATATCATAAATTAAATAAATTTTATTGATATTTATTTATGGTGGCAGAAAAATAGTTTGGCCTAGGAGAGGCAAGTTCCCAAATCTACCACTGCACATTAGTATACAAGGTCTGACCAATAAATATCGAGACTATTTTTATGATGAAACAACGCCAAGCATCAGAGCGTTTCCTCTAGGTGAGGATATAAAGGCAACCCTACCGAACCTGTGTGAAAAAGTTTCAACTTGCTAACAATCGTCAGTGCATTTCAGTAGGTAGTTGTGTAAAGTGCTGTTTTGTTGTCATGCCGGAAAATAATTTTTAAGCTGGCTCACTCCAGTCACCAACATTGGGCCCTAACAAATTAGTTTTGTGCAGCTATAAAATTTCCTTAAAATAGGCCCTGGTATTGTGTGATTTCCCCTAAAGTATGTACTTTTTTACAATTTTTATGGTTATAAAGTTTCTCCATTCCTTACTAATTGTAATTAATCATATCACTCAGATCTTACTTTTCATTAAGCGTATACAGTTGTCAAAAATGAGCTTGTGACAAAATGTTTAGTGAAACATAAAACTTAGTTAAGAAGCATATTTCGACATTATAAATGTGCAGTAATTTCCCATCTAGGCCTAAAAAATCATCACTGGAAAGTTGTCTCTAATACTATAGCTTTTGTATGGTCTAGCCCAGGGGCCAGCAACCTTGCAAGCCTCATGCAGTCCCCGAGCGTTTTATGTGGCCTGCGAAGCCATGGCGAAAAAGTGATCGGTATAATTTTACAGTCAATGCCATATGCTTAAGTGAAATTATGATCTCAAACTCTTTTTTGGTAGAGTTTTAACACTAGTAAACTAATTAGAATTGATTTCCACTAATATGAGAGCACAAAACCTCTAGGTAACTTATTTAAATGCCCATCCGGCCCGTCAAAGCTCTCGTGGTTTCCAATGCGACCCTCCAAAGCATTCAAAACAACGAATGTGGCCATTCATACAGAAAAGGTTGCCGACCCCTGGTCTAGCCTCTAAGTAATACCCCGCTGTATGTCGGAGATGCGTTCCTGAAAAATGTGACTTATAACGAAACAATATATAGCGAAACAAAGATTACCATAAGAACTACTTGTAAGATAAAAGTTAGGGGTTACATTCCTGGCGGATATTTTGTGACACATTTGTTTCCCAAATAATACATATCAATACAGTACATTGGACATACTATGTTACCACTCATTGCTACTAGGGTTTAATATACGTTTAATCATAACAACGAGTAACCGATTGCAATAATAAATTCAGAAATCACCGAATATAATTGTCTATGGTGTAATGGAGCACAAAAAGTTTTTCTTTACTTACACGTACACTGATACGCACTATAGAGTACTTTTCAAGCAGATTTTGCAGTCCAAAGTATATATTCAATATCTCATGAGATATCAACGCAAACATAAACACACATAATGTTAGACACAACTGTTCACAAAGCTCTCTTATAGTCATTAAAATTGGGATAGTCCCTTTTATCCTCTGTGTATCTTGTGAACCACCTAACTCATCATGATCTCTCAAACACATGGCCAGCAAATGTTTATTCTGGGTATGATTTTACACGAATTGATAAACATGAAATTAATTCATATAGATAATAAACATGAAATTAAAAGCCAAATAGTTTTTTTATTGTTATAGTTAAAATTTATGCACCGCAATTGGAATTTTTGAAATTTTTCTTTTAGCATTTCACAAATGACGTATATGTGAAGTGACACAACTAACAACGAAACATGTTCCTTAATTGATTGGCGACATATATGCAAAACAATGTATAGCAGTTTTACTGTATATCACTTATGCAAGCTGTACTTCACTTACAACTAACAAAAGCAATTAAAATGTAATAAACTACATAAAGCAATTAAGACATTTGTCTCATTTATATTACCAGGATCGGAAATAAATAGGATGAGAAAATATTTTCTTATGCAAAACTCAACATACTTTGTAGAGAATTAAGGAAAAATCTGAAAAGGTATTACCTTGAGATTAATAATGAAGCAGAAACATTGACAGCAATTACAAATAGTTGAGAAAAGCTCATCACAAAGAGGATGAAGGCAGAGTTTGCCTAAGTTCTTAATACAGGGAAATAATACACAATAAAGAAATGAATGACAAGTTACCAGGTATTGAAATAACTCTTCATACATGAAATAAAAAC